>OV928062.1:0-1200000 GCA_931315375.2 Opisthograptis luteolata
TTTCGCCCCTCTCGGCGCCGTCGATCTCGATGACTCGAGCTCCGGTCGCCGCCGCCCTCATCTTGATGGGCGGTATACCCAGGGCTGGGAGGCTGATTTTGCTAACAGCCTCCGCGATCGCCTTATAATAGGTCAGCCCCCTCTCCTCCGCCGCAGGCTGCAGCGTTAGAACCACGGCCGCAGTTCGCGGCGGCCGGACTCTTACTCCCTTCCTCTTCGCTGACCCCCGCTTCACCACCTCCGACCACTGCCCCTCTTGTGGGGCTTGTGGGCGTGGCGCCGGTCCTGCGGGGGCGCACGGTTCTGGGTCCGGGTTCGGGGCAGGGATCTTCCTCCCTTTCCCTCGCTCTTCCCTCTTCTTCCTCTTCTTTTCTCTCTTCTTCGCCTTCTTTCCCTTCTTGCCTCGCGTTCCCAAAGAGACTGGGGCGCATGGCGGGACCACCTCCATGGGTGGGGGCGGCGACGGAGCGTCAGCGACTGCTTCAGCCACCACTGCCGCCTCTCTCCTGCGGTCCGCCGCCAGAGGAGGCCTCATGCTCTTCTCTGGCAGCAGTCTGCCGCTCACCTCGAGGCCCTCCAGACGGGCACTCACCAGTTTGCCGATTCGTTCGGCTAGCCTCCTCTCCAGCCCCTCCTCATCGACCGCGGCCGGAGCCTGCGTCGGGGCCGGGGCTTTGGCTGATCTGAAGGCCAGCTCGCGGCTCAGGTCCTCCAGCTTCGCCGACAGGGCCTTATTGGCCGCCTGTAGGGCCTTGTTGGCCTCCATGAGTTTGGCCACCTCCTCCGAGACCGTCCGCGTCTTCACGATGTTGAAGGCGCTCCGAATGGCTAAGGCCGCGTCCTTCACGTCGCGGATCAGGTCCCCCTTCACGTTTCCAGACTTGGTGGCCACCGCGATTATGGTCGCGCAAGAATTGGCGACCACCCCCTCGATCGTCACCAGGTCCGAATCACCTGTCATCCGTCCATCCTTGGGAAGGAAGGAGGTCAGCCTTGCTCGCTCCTCTCTCCTCCACCTCATCTCCGTAGCGAGGTCCGCCTCTGCTTCCAGGCGAATCTCCTCGCGGCGCATCTTGTTCGCCTCCTCTTTGGCCTTCGCTAGGCCGACGTAATGCCCAGTGGTGGGCGGACGTCCGCGACCGCGCTTGGCCGTGGTCATCTTCGCCGGCGACGCACTGGAGTCGTCGTCGCCTGGCCTGACCACCTCCTCCGTTACTCGGCGTTTGAGCCGTATCTTGAGCCCGCCGGAGGCTCGGGAGCTTGGTCCCGCCGCGTCCGACATGCTCATATCGGACCAACCTTGGTCCGAGTCTTCCTCCTCGGAATCCTCCGCCGATAGAAATCCTCGGCTAGAGGCCCTCGACGACGCAGGTGATCGCGTCGTCGGTCTCCCTGTCTTCCCGGTCTTCGACCGCGTCGACGACGCCACCGTCTCCATGCTACCATCCGACTCGGAGAGCGTGGATACGGTTCCAGCTAATCGCCCTTCTTCCCTATCTTTTTCCTCCTCCACTCTCGTCAACCTCACTTTCAACGTCTTTGCAATTGTTGCCCCCTCCGTATACACGGGGCTCGACACCGGAGTGCCACGGGATTCCCCAACCTGTGGGTTGGGACCCGCCCGGAGAATATTTGCAATTGCGGACTTCTTCATGTTCGTCTTTTTTGTTTGAAGAGGGGTGGGATCCCCCCTTTGGCCCTCACGCATTCGACCAATGCCAGGCGAGAGCCGAACCTGACACTGGGACCCTCCCCCCCACACAGAATAAGAAGAGACAGACACAAATAGAACACAAAATACACAAATACAATACAATAAATACGAAACACACAAATAAACATACAATATAAACAAAAAGGAACTTCGGCCGCCGCTTCCCAGACTGTCCGGGGCGCCGGCCGATCACCAACCGCAGGCCTTGAAGGCCCGCCATCCCCCGACCCGAAGGTCCGCTGCAGCCGCGATGAACGCAGCCGCCCAACACCAAACGCCCGACAGGGAGGCCGGGTTGACCAACCCTGCCGCGCCCACCTCAAAGACCCGAAGGTCAAAGACTTGGCCCGAACGCCAAAACCACCTCGGGCCTCAGAACATGCAGCGCACTATCAAAAGGATAGTGTGCGCAGTGAGGCCCCAAGTGTCCAGCCATTAGCCGCCGTGCCGCAATCTCTCTGGTAGCGGAGAGGTTGCGGGACGGCGTTGCCCAGGGTGCACCACGTGGAGGTTGCTGGACCTGACACCCCAACCTTTTTTTTTTTTTTTTTTGTTTACCCGGGGAAACCGTCATGGTACCTCCCTGATCCACCCCCTGCGGGGTGGGGGGAGGTTATGTGGGACTCTAACCGCACTAAAACCCCGGGGTGCACCAACCGTCTTGGCTTTTGGACGGGGTTGTGGTACCACTGTTCGTATACCACACTACCCCGTCAGCCGTTCATCCGCTTCCGGATCCGCCTCTTGAGCGGCGACGCCCCGGTGCACCAGGGGCGTCGCGTTCTCCTCTTGTGTGGGGACCCAAGATGTTCAGGGTCCCGCAGGAGGCGGGGCGCGACTGCGTCCCCGCGTCCTCTTTCTGACTGGGGGTCTGGCGCAAGCCTTTCCCCCGGCGATGTGGTCTGCCGGCTTCCCTGCTGCCGCACATAAAGAGCAGCGTGGGGCGGCGGAACACGTGGCGGCCTTGTGGCCGCTTTGGCCGCAGCGGTAACATTCACCGCTGCGGTCCACCTCCGCTGTGCATTGGGCCGCAATGTGGCCCGACTCCAGGCACCGGAAACAGCGGCGGGGTCTAGGTTGTAGGACCATGACCCGCGCCGCTGACCACCCGACGAGAAGACGGCCGCCTCCTGCAACTATCTTCTTGGCGGCCATCTTTGGGCACCGCACGAACGCAGCGCCCATTCCGGCCGGCCCCCTCTGTATAGCGCCGGCATGAACTGCCGACGCTTGGCATCCCCCGGCTTTCGCCAGGGCTGCGACCAACCTCTCGTGGTCGATGGAGTCGTCCAGGCCGGTCACACGCATGTCTGCGGTACTCTCCGGCCTGGAGACGACTACGCCCTCCTCTTTGGCAAAGACCTCCCGCAGCTTGTTAGCCAGGAGGTCCGCCTTTTCGCCCCTCTCGGCGCCGTCGATCTCGATGACTCGAGCTCCGGTCGCCGCCGCCCTCATCTTGATGGGCGGTATACCCAGGGCTGGGAGGCTGATTTTGCTAACAGCCTCCGCGATCGCCTTATAATAGGTCAGCCCCCTCTCCTCCGCCGCAGGCTGCAGCGTTAGAACCACGGCCGCAGTTCGCGGCGGCCGGACTCTTACTCCCTTCCTCTTCGCTGACCCCCGCTTCACCACCTCCGACCACTGCCCCTCTTGTGGGGCTTGTGGGCGTGGCGCCGGTCCTGCGGGGGCGCACGGTTCTGGGTCCGGGTTCGGGGCAGGGATCTTCCTCCCTTTCCCTCGCTCTTCCCTCTTCTTCCTCTTCTTTTCTCTCTTCTTCGCCTTCTTTCCCTTCTTGCCTCGCGTTCCCAAAGAGACTGGGGCGCATGGCGGGACCACCTCCATGGGTGGGGGCGGCGACGGAGCGTCGGCGACTGCTTCGGCCACCACTGCCGCCTCCCTCCTGCGGTCCGCCGCCAGAGGAGGCCTCATGCTCTTCTCTGGCAGCAGTCTGCCGCTCACCTCGAGGCCCTCCAGACGGGCACTCACCAGTTTGCCGATTCGTTCGGCTAGCCTCCTCTCCAGCCCCTCCTCATCGACCGCGGCCGGAGCCTGCGTCGGGGCCGGGGCTTTTGCTGATCTGAAGGCCAGCTCGCGGCTCAGGTCCTCCAGCTTCGCCGACAGGGCCTTGTTGGCCTCCTGCAGGGCCTTGTTGGCCTCCATAAGTTTGGCCACCTCCTCCGAGACCGTCCGCGTCTTCACGATGTTGAAGGCGCTCCGAATGGCTAAGGCCGCGTCCTTCACGTCGCGGATCAGGTCCCCCTTCACATTTCCGGACTTGGTGGCCACCGCGATTATGGTCGCGCAAGAGTTGGCGACCACCCCCTCGATCGTCACCAGGTCCGAATCGCCGGTCATCCGTCCATCTTTGGGAAGGAAAGAGGTCAGCCTGGCTCGCTCCTCCCTCCTCCACCTCATCTCCGTTGCGAGGTCCGCCTCCGCTTCCAGGCGAATCTCCTCGCGGCGCATTTTGTTCGCCTCTTCCTTGGCCTTCGCTAGGCCGACGTAATGCCCAGTGGTGGGCGGACGTCCGCGACCGCGCTTGGCCGTGGTCATCTTCGCCGGCGACGCACTGGAGTCGTCGTCGCCTGGCCTGACCACCTCCTCCGTTACTCGGCGTTTAAGCCTTATCTTGAGCCCGCCGGAGGCTCGGGAGCTTGGTCCCGCCGCGTCCGACATGCTCATATCGGACCAACCTTGGTCCGAGTCTTCCTCCTCGGAATCCTCCGCCGATAGAAATCCTCGGCTAGAGGCCCTCGACGACGCAGGTGATCGCGTCGTCGGTCTCCCTGTCTTCCCGGTCTTCGACCGCGTCGACGACGCCACCGTCTCCATGCTACCATCCGACTCGGAGAGCGTGGACACGGTTCCAGCTAATCGCCCTTCTTCCCTATCTTTTTCCTCCTCCACTCTCGTCAACCTCACTTTCAACGTCTTTGCAATTGTTGCCCCCTCCGTATACACGGGGCTCGACACCGGAGTGCCACGGGATTCCCCAACCTGTGGGTTGGGACCCGCCCGGAGAATATTTTCAATTGCGGACTTCTTCATATTCATCTTTTTTGTTTGAAGAGGGGTGGGATCCCCCCTTTGGCCCTCACGCATTCGACCAATGCCAGGCGAGAGCCGAACCTGACACTGGGACCCTCCCCCCCACACAGAATAAGAAGAGACAGACACAAATAGAACACAAAATACACAAATACAATACAATAAATACGAAACACACAAATAAACATACAATATAAACAAAAAGGAACTTCGGCCGCCGCTTCCCAGACTATCCGGGGCGCCGGCCGATCACCAACCGCAGGCCTTGAAGGCCCGCCATCCCCCGACCCGAAGGTCCGCTGCAGCCGCGATGAACGCGGCCGCCCAACACCAAACGCCCGACAGGGAGGCCGGGTTGACCAACCCTGCCGCGCCCACCTCAAAGACCCGAAGGTCAAAGACTTGGCCCGAACGCCAAAACCACCTCGGGCCTCAGAACATGCAGCGCACTATCAAAAGGATAGTGTGCGCAGTGAGGCCCCAAGTGTCCAGCCATTAGCCGCCGTGCCGCAATCTCTCTGGTAGCGGAGAGGTTGCGGGACGGCGTTGCCCAGGGTGCACCACGTGGAGGTTGCTGGACCTGACACCCCCTGACACCCCAACCTAACCTTTTTTTTTTTTTTTTTTTTTTTTTTTTTTTTTTTTTTTTTTTAACGTTGGGAAAATCCGTCATGGATACCAGCCCACACGCAATTAGTGGGAACCTGGTTATGTGGGACTCCAACCGCACTAAAAAACCAACGTGTGATCGACGGCACAACTGTTGAACAGAGTCGTGGGCCCGAGCTTTCGCATATCAGCCATAACTCACGTTCAGTCGATATCCGCTTCGCCCGAGGGGGCTACGCAGACCCTTGCTCTAGGAAAACAAGCTCAATCCTGAGCAGCATACGAGAACCGTATGCCGCCTCATGAGGGCCTTTACCATCAACGTCCAGCGCCCGCCAGGCGCTCCCGTCCGGTCAAAGACCCTCCGAACAGAGACAGTGCACTGGCCTTTACGACCCATTCAATCAGTCTCACGTTCGAGGAGAACGTTGTTTTCCCTTCTTGCCAGGCTTTGCATACAAGTACGCGCAGCCACACGGCGAGGTTTTTACCGACGAGTATGGTGCTTGGGGGGCACCCTCGCCCAATAAAACCCTCCTTACAGACTGTGCACTGGCCATTACAGCCCATTCAATCAGTCCGAGATCCCAGGCGGAGAGTGCGCGAGCCTTTACAGCCCATACAACAATCCGCCACACGGCCGCGAGACCGCAGTCTCGCGGCACCCCGTTGGCACGACAACAACGTCTCCCGAAGGAAAGGTTGCTGATCTGCCGCCAGAGTACGAAACGATGGATGATAGATGAGACATCGTCACTAACACGACTCAAACGTGCCCTGTATGAGATGAAAATGGAGAAGAGAGGTTGGCGTCCCCAGAGGCTAGTGCCAGTGACGACGCCCACCTCTCCCCGGATGATGGCCCCCCAATCCCCAATAGCCGGAAGGAGTTGTAGCCGTCCGCGGGGTGCAATCCCCATTTGGTGGTTAGCCAACTGGGCCCGCTGGCCCCTCAGACGACTACCCCTCCCCCCGACTGGTATCCGGTTATTGGCCGTTCCGAGATAAAACCCTTCAGGAGGCAGTACCTCCCAAAGAAATTGTATCTCGTTCCGTTTCCAGGGTGCACCAGGCCCGACGGCTGCCGTTCCCCTCGGGACGCATCGCAAAGGGACAAGCAGCCATCAGGCACACGAGGAGGTTACCGGATCTCGCACCCCACCCCAACCTAACCTTTTTTTTTTTTTTTTTTTTTTAAAACTTCGTCCTCCGTCTTGGCGGGACGGGTGGGGGTCACTGTAACAGTCTACCCACCCGCCCCGACGGAGAGGCCCGGAACTCAGACATTCCGGGCCCCATAACACACCAAGCAATAGGGGGGGGTGTCCAGCTTGAAGCGGCACCCCCCCGACACAACACCACACACATTTCTGGTGGGGCGGGAGGAGGCGATCCAAGCGCCTCCTTCTACCGCCACTTCACCCTAAATAAGCTATATGGGCGGGAGGAGGCGGAAAAGTCGCCTCCTTCTACCGCCCAGAAAGAAAATTACACACAAGATGGGCGGGAGGAGGCGGAGAAGACGCCTCCTGCTACCGCCCAGAAAAGCCCAACTAATGGGGAAAAACACCCCTACTAGTGGGGCGGGAGGAGGCGGGCAAAACGCCTCCTTCTACCGCCCCTCCGCCTGTGCCGGATCGGGTCAAGGAGAGGATCTTCCTCCCTGACCCGCTCCGCGGCCTCCTTCTGCGCGATTGCGTATTCGCAGAAGGAGGCCACAGCCTGCCACGCCGTGTCGCTGCCGAGCATGGCACGAATTACGCTCGGCAGGGACAGGTCCAGCCCTATGTGTGCGGAGAGTGTGTGTCGCTGTGTTGATAAAGCGACACACACTCCCAGCACGTGGGGCGCCGTGTCTTCTGGCGCCCCACATTGGTGGCAGGCTGGGGTCGGCTCACGTCTAGCGATTTGGTGCAGGTATTTTCCGAAGCATCCATGCCCGGAAAGCACCTGCACCAATCGGTAGGTGAGCGACCCATGCCGCCGCCGCAGCCACTCCCCGAGGACCGGTCTTATGGCCCCCACCGTCCACGCACCCGGCACCGGTGGGGCCAGGTCCTCCGTCCACCGCCCTATTAGGGCGGCCTGCGCCTGCCTCCGCATGCGCGTGACCTCCTCCCAATCCGGGGGCTCTCCGCGGGTCCTTCTAGCCGAGACAAGATGGTAAATCTCGGCGAGGACCTCCGCTTGGAGCTCCCAGGGGGGGTCTCCGGCAAGCGCGCATGCGGCCGTCCAAGACACCGTCCGGTATCCGCGTATCGCCCTCGTCGCGATGACCCGCTGCGGACGTCGCAGCAGGGCCTTATTGGCGCGTCCGAGGGCGTCCGCCCAGACCGGCGCCCCGTAGCAGGCCATACTCCTGGTGACGGCGGAGTATAGCCCGCGGCAGTTGGCGCTAGGGCCACCCACGTTGGGCAGCAGCCTCCCCAGTGCGGCAGCGGCACTCACGACCTTCGGGGCCAGACTTGCAAAATGGGCCCCGAAGGTCCACCTCCCATCCAGGATGAGGCCCAGGTACTTCATCTGGGTCCCCACCCGGATCGGGACCCCGTCCAGGATGACTCGTGTGCCTGGAGGGGGTCCCCCCCGAGGCCCGTGAAACAGTAGGGCCTCGGTCTTGGAGAGGGCAACCTCTAGTCCTAGGGAGCGGATGCGGTCGACCACCAGGGCTGTCCCCACCGTGGCCAACCGCAGCGTCGCTCCCAGGTCCCTCCCCCTGGCCACGACTAGGGTGTCGTCCGCGTAGCAGGCGACCCGCAGACTTGCGGGAAGCGTGCCGCGGAGCACCCAGTCGTAGCCGACGTTCCACAACAGGGGTCCCAACACTGACCCCTGTGGAACGCCGCAGGCCACGCGACGGCGCCTCAGGCCGTCGCGTCCCTCCACTAGGACCTCGCGGTCGTGGAGGTAGTCGGCCAGCAGCCTCCTCAGATACAGGGGCACTCCATGGTACCGGAGCGCCTCCTGTATCGTTGCGTGTGGGAGGCTGTTGAAGGCGTTGGCGATGTCAAGTGAGACAGCCAACGCCTTATCCCCCTCGCCGACTGCGGCCTGCGTCCATCCTTTGAGCCAGAGCAGGGCGTCTATCGTCGACCGCCCCGCCCTGAACCCATACTGGGCCTCGGACAGTCCGGGCCCAGTGCCCTCCAGGTGCTGGACGACCCGGGACGCTACGACTCTTTCGAGGAGCTTTCCCGTGTCGTCCAAGAGCACGATTGGCCTGTAAGCGGAAGGTGTCTCGGCGTCCCGACCATCCTTCCGCAGCAGGCACAACCGGCCGTCCTTCCATATCTTCGGGAATCGTCCAGACGTGATGCATACGTTGAACAGTTCCCGAAGCGGATCGCCCAGTGACTTTAGGGCGATCCGTAGCACTGCACCTGGAACCCCGTCTGGTCCCGGGGCCGTCCTCTTGCCGTGCATCCGAGCGACGGCAACCTCCATCTCCACCTCCGTGACGGGGGGGATGGAGTCCGGGTCCAGCACCTCCTCCTCCTCGGGGAGGACAGGCGACATCACTGGAGGGGTGTGGTCTGGGTCTCTGTTTGGAAACAGACCCACCAGCACCCTCTCCAGGACCTCCGGCTCAAGGGACTCCGCTACGGGGGGCGCTTGGCCCCGGAACTTTTTCCGGGCCGCCTTGTACGGGCGCCCCCACGGGTCCCTATCGAGGCCCTCCAGGGCCTCGCCCCAGGAGTTCGCCTTCGACTCCCCTATCGCCAGCTGTAGGGCCCGCCTCGTCTCGCGGTACGCCTCATACAGCTGGCCTTCAGCTGCCAGCTCCTCTTCTGACAGCTGGTCGTCCGGGCGGCCGCGCCGCAATCTCCTGATGCGGACATACGGCCGCCGTGCCGCTGAGCAGGCCTCCCTAAGCGCCGCGAGCTCCCGGCGCCACCAATAGACCTGGCGGCGCCCCTCGTAGCGCCGGGCCCTCGGCATGGCGGTGTCGCAAATGGCCGTTAACGCATTTCTAAAACGGCCTGCTGCGACATCCGCCTCGGGGTGCGTGCGCCCCGCAACCCAAGCCTGGACGACGGCCGCCTCCTCTGCCAACTCGACGTCTAGGCGGCTCATCGTCCACCGCGGGAAGTGCGCACGCATCTCCCGGCGGGGCCCTCTCGGACTGTCGGAGGGACCCATCTCGAACCTTATGTACTTGTGGTCCGAGAGGGTCTCTACCTCCGACTCTACCCTCCAGGCCCGGACACGCGCTGCGGCTGCTGGGGTGGCGAACGAGACGTCCACCACGGACCCCCCATTGTGCCGCACGCACGTGTCGGCCGACCCTGTATTGAGGAGGGTCAGCCCGGAGGCAACTGCCCACTCCACGACAAGCTCACCGCGAGCGTCGGTGGAGGGGTTGCCCCAGTCCCGGGCCTTCGCGTTCAGGTCCCCCATAAGGAGGACCTGACGTGGCGCCTGCCTTAACACCGCCGCGGCCAGGAGGTCCACAAACACCTCCAGCTCCGCGACGGTTCTATTGGGGGAGAAGTACGCTCCTATTATGGCGTACTCCCCCCAATTGGCCACCACGTATCCCGCGCCCCTCTCGATGACTGTGAGAGGGGGGGTTCCGTCCTGCCTGCTCAATATAGCCACGGAGCCATCAAGGTCCCCAGCCCAGCAAGGGTGCTGGGGGGGGACATAATAGGGCTCCGCGGCGACGGCCACATCAATTTGCCACTGCGCCAGGGACTGCATCAGCAAGTCCTGAGCTCTGGCGCAGTGGTTGAGATTCGTCTGAAGGTAGCTGTGATGGCTGACTAAAGACATTAGTCAGACATCGCAGCTACCTCGTTCGCCGATGTGCGAACGCCCGCCGGGGAGGCCACTCGTGGGGCCTCGGGGGCGGCCACTGTCCGTGTGTTGGCCGCCTTCCCATTCGTCTTGGGAGGGACGCAGCTGCGTCCCCCCATTATGTGCCCAGAGGGCCTCCCGACCTCGGCGCAGATCGCGCAGCGCGCCGCGACCTTCCCGCAATTTGCGGATCTGTGCCCCTCCTCCCCGCACCGGTAACACAGATCGCCCCGATTGGCTGCGGCGGGGCACTGGGGGCGGGTGTGGCCCAGCCCCATGCACCTGTAGCACCGCATGGGGCGCGCCCCCATCGCCGTGACGCCCACCGAGCTCCAGCCGATGAGGATTCTGCCCTTTTCCAACACCAGCTGAGCAGCCGGGATCGGGCAGGCCACGAGGCAAGACCAGGAGCCATTCCAGGCCTGGCGAATGTCGCCAGGCCTGACGAGGTGCACTGGGCACCCCCCCGCCTTTGCTATGGCTGCCGCCACCTTCTCCTTGGTGGCGGCATCATCCAGGCCCGTTATCCTCAGGTCCGTGACTTTCACGGGCCTGGAAACGCTGGCCACGTCGGACAGGACTTCCCGCAGTTTGCCTGCGAGCCTGTCCGCCTTGTCGTCGTGGTCGGAGCCAGCTATCTCTAAGAGCCTGGCTCCCGTGGCCGTCGTCCTGAACCGGAGCTGGTCAATACCCAGCTCCTCCAGGTCCACCCTGGTCTGCGCCTCGTCGATGAGGGTCTTATAGGTGACCCCCTTCTCGACGGCGTCGGGCTGCAGCGACAGCACGACTGCTGCCGTTTTGGGGGCCTTTTGCACCACCCTTGGGGCCCTATTCCCCACCGCGGGGCCTTGGGGCCTGGCAGTCCCATTTACAGGGGGGGCAGCTCCTCCTCTCCTCCTGTTCCTCCTTCCTCCCCTCTTCCTCTTCCTCTTCCCCACCGTGGTCCATGCATCTGCCTGTGGGGCAGCAGCTGGAGCAGCCACGGGGGCAGCGGGAGGGGCGGGTCTTCTCGCCTCTTGTGTTCCCCTCATGGCCGGGGGAACATACGGCCTTGGAGCTGTCGTCGGCGGGGCGGCGGCTGCCTGCCTTGGAGCCGGCGCGGCCGGCTTGGCTGCGACTGCAGCATAGCGCATCGGTCTTGATGCCTGCGCGGCGGGCCCGGCTGCAACCGCAGCGTAGCGCGCCGGCGCCGGCGCCGGTCTTGATACCTGCGCGGCCGGCCTGGCTGCAACCGCAGCGTAGCGCGCCGGCGCCGGTATCGGCCTTGGTGGGGCGGCAACCACTGCCGCCCTCTCTGCCACCCTTTTGGCATCCGCCCTTAGTGGCGGCCTTATGATTTGGGCCGGGAGGAGGCGGCTCTCGAGTCCCTCGAGTCGGGCATTCATCATCTCGCCGACCGTGATGGTCAGCGAGCGCCGCAACTCCTCCACTAATTCTGCTCCCTGTATGACGGCGGGAGGAGCTTTTCGCATCGCCGTGTTCTCGGCGACAGTGGCAGCGGCGACGGCCTCGTTCGTTTTCGCCGTGGCCTCCGCGTATCCCTGCCGCAGCGCCTTCATCATTGCCTTGGAGGCCTCCACCTCCATACGCAGACGCGCATTGTCGGCACGGAGACGCCTCGTCTCCTCTGCCTCCGTCCTGCCTGCCAGCGTGTCCACCACGTCCCGAAGGACAGAAGTGGCCCTTTTAAGGCGGGCTATGTACCCGCCTTTGAGGTTACCCGATTTCTGGGCAACCTCTAATATGGCAGCAAGGCCCTCTCCTGCTTGGGCCCTGAGCTCTTGGGCGTTCATCTCGCTTGCGTCTCTGGTCACTGTGACGTCAGAGTCAGTCTCTGTCGTGTGACCAGAAACCGCTGCGCTCGCCCCCTTCCTGTAGGCCCTCTTGCGTAGGGCTTCGTCCAACTCCTTATCAACCGGCGAGGCCGGCTTCAAAAAGGTCTCCCTTCGAGGCACTGTCTTCACAGCCCTCCTTCCTCGTTGCGCGGTGGTGACCTTGGCGGCCATCATCGATCCCTCGTTTTCCGTGTCTGAGTCTAAGCACCCAGGCACGTAAAACGAGGAAGAATAGTGAGGCCGCTTCAGGCCAGCATCGCCCTCCCCACTGAAATCCATGTCGGAGGCGGTCCCCGCATCAGATGCGGTTCCAGCGCCCGAAATGGATTCCTTCGTCGTTGGCTTCGTGGACGGGCCCTTAGGCCTCACCCCCGAAGCTGCCCTGTTGGAGACGGGTTCGACGTACGTCGACTCCGCCGCCAACAACTCGGGCGTCCCTACGTTCTCCAGGGAGGAAGCGAACCTCCCTGAAGCGTCGCGCGCCTGTTTTGACATAATGTCGCAACAGACCGCAACCCAACACAAAACGGTACAACACACAATAACAACAGTCAATCACAATTTAGTCCTGAGTACAGAGCAACTTTAGCCGAGCCCGATCTGCCACTCCGTTACGGTGGTCAGATGGGTCGTTTCCGGGGAACGCGACGTGGACGCAAAGCTCTGTGGGGGGTCCCCCACCCCAACCTAACCTAACCTAACCTAACCTAACCTTTTTTTTTTTTTTTTTTTTTTTTTTTCACGACTTCGTCGTCCGTCTTTGGTGGGACGGGTGGGGGTTACTGTAATAGTCTACCCACCCGCCCCGACGGGGAGGCCCGGAACTCCTACATTCCGGGCCCCGACAACACACCAAACAATAGGGGGGGGGTGTCCAGCTTGAAGCGACACCCCCCCGACACGACACCACACCATTTCTGGTGGGGCGGGAGGAGGCGATCCAAGCGCCTCCTTCTACCGCCACTTCACCCTTGAAGAAACTATATGGGCGGGAGGAGGCGGAAAAGACGCCTCCTTCAACCGCCCAGAAAGAAAGCACGCACAAGATGGGCGGGAGGAGGCGGAAAAGACGCCTCCTGCTACCGCCCAGAAAAACCCAACTAAAAGGGGGAAAAACACCCCCCACTAGTGGGGCGGGAGGAGGCGGGCAAAACGCCTCCTTCTACCGCCCCTCCGCCTATGCCGGATCGGGTCAAGGAGAGGATCTTCCTCCCTGACCCGCTCCGCGGCCTCCTTCTGCGCGATTGCGTATTCGCAGAAGGAGGCCACAGCCTGCCACGCCGTGTCGCTGCCGAGCATTGCACGAATTACGCTCGGCAGGGACAGGTCCAGCCCTATGTGTGCGGAGAGTGTGTGTCGCTGTGTTGACAGAGCGACACACACTCCCAGCACGTGGGGCGCCGTGTCTTCTGGCGCCCCACATTGGTGGCAGGCTGGGGTCGGCTCACGTCTAGCGATTTGGTGCAGGTATTTTCCGAAGCATCCATGCCCGGAAAGCACCTGCACCAATCGGTAGGTGAGCGACCCATGCCGCCGCCGCATCCACTCCCCGAGGACCGGTCTCAAGGCCCCCACCGTCCACGCACCCGGCACCGGTGGGGCCAGGTCCTCCGTCCACCGCCCTATCAGGGCGGCCTGCGCCTGCCTTCGCATGCGCGCTACCTCTTCCCAATCCGGGGGCTCTCCGCGGGTCCTTCTAGCCGAGACAAGATGGTAAATCTCGGCGAGGACCTCCGCTTGGAGCTCCCAGGGGGGGTCTCCGGCAAGCGCGCATGCGGCCGTCCAGGACACCGTCCGGTATCCGCGTATCGCCCTCGTCGCGATGACCCGCTGCGGACGTCGCAGCAGGGCCTTATTGGCGCGTCCGAGGGCGTCCGCCCAGACCGGCGCCCCGTAGCAGGCCATACTCCTGGTGACGGCGGAGTATAGCCCGCGGCAGTTGGCGCTAGGGCCGCCCACGTTGGGCAGCAGCCTCCCCAGTGCGGCAGCGGCACTCACGACCTTCGGGGCCAGACTTGCAAAATGGGCCCCGAAGGTCCACCTCCCATCCAGGATGAGGCCCAGGTACTTCATCTGGGTCCCCACCCGGATCGGGACCCCGTCCAGGATGACTTGAGTGCCTGGAGGGGGTCCCCCCCGAGGCCCGTGAAACAACAGGGCCTCGGTCTTGGAGAGGGCAACCTCTAGTCCTAGGGAGCGGATGCGGTCGACCACCAGGGCTGTCCCCATCGTGGCCAACCGCAGCGTCGCTCCCAGGTCCCTCCCCCTGGCCACGACTAGGGTGTCGTCCGCGTAGCAGGCGACCCGCAGACTTGCGGGAAGCGTGCCGCGGAGCACCCAGTCGTAGCCGACGTTCCACAGCAGGGGTCCCAACACTGACCCCTGTGGAACGCCGCAGGCCACGCGACGGCGCCTCAGGCCGTCGCGTCCCTCCACCAGGACCTCGCGGTCGTGGAGGTAGTCGGCCAGCAGCCTCCTCAGATACAGGGGCACTCCATGATACCGGAGCGCCTCCTGTATCGTTGCGTGTGGGAGGCTGTTGAAGGCGTTGGCGATGTCAAGTGAGACAGCCAACGCCTTATCCCCCTCGCCGACCGCGGCCTGCGTCCATCCTTTGAGCCAGAGCAGGGCGTCTATCGTCGACCGCCCCGCCCTGAACCCATACTGGGCCTCTGACAGTCCGGGCCCAGTGCCCTCCAGGTGCTGGACGACCCGGGACGCTACAACTCTTTCGAGGAGCTTTCCCGTGTCGTCCAAGAGCACGATTGGCCTGTAAGCGGAAGGTGTCTCGGCGTCCCGACCATCCTTCCGCAGCAGGCACAACCGGCCGTCCTTCCATATCTTCGGGAACTGTCCAGACGTGATGCATACGTTGAACAGTTCCCGAAGCGGACCGCCCAGTGACTTTAGGGCGATCCGCAGCACTGCACCTGGAACCCCGTCCGGTCCCGGGGCCGTCCTCTTGCCGTGCATCCGAGCGACGGCAACCTCCATCTCCACCTCCGTGACGGGGGGGATGGAGTCCGGGTCCGGCACCTCCTCCTCCTCGGGGAGGATAGGCGACATCACTGGAGGGGTGTGGTCTGGGTCTCTGTTTGGAAACAGACCCACCAGCACCCTCTCCAGGACCTCCGGCTCGAGGGACTCCGCTACGGGGGGCGCTTGGCCCCGGAACTTTTTCCGGGCCGCCTTGTACGGGCGCCCCCACGGGTCCCTATCGAGGCCCTCCAGGGCCTCGCCCCAGGATGTCGCCTTCGACTCCCCTATTGCCAGCTGTAGGGCCCGCTTCGCGTCGCGGTACGCCTCATACAGCTGGCCTTCAGCTGCCAGCTCCTCTGCTGACAGCTGGTCGTCCGTGCGGCCGCGACGCAGTCGTCTGATGCGGACGTACGGCCGCTGTGCCGCTGAGCAGGCCTCCCTGTGCGCCGCGATCTCCCGGCGCCACCAATATACCTGGCGGCGCCCCTCGTAGCGGCGGGCCCTCGGCATGGCGGTGTCGCAAATGGCCGTTAATGCATCTCTAAAACGGCCTGCTGCGACATCCGCCACGGGGTGCGTGCGCCCCGCAACCCAAGCTTGGACGACGGCCGCCTCCTCTGCCAACTCGACGTCTAGGCGGCTCATCGTCCACCGCGGGAAGTGCGCACGCATCTCCCGGCGGGGCCCTCCCGGACTGTCGGAGGGACCCATCTCGAACCTTATATACTTGTGGTCCGAGAGGGTCTCTACCTCCGACTCTACCCTCCAGGCCCGGACACGCGCTGCGGCTGCTGGGGTGGCGAACGAGAGGTCCACCACGGACCCCCCACGCTGCCGCACGCACGTGTGGGCCGACCCTGTATTGAGGAGGGTCAGCCCGGAGGCAACTGCCCACTCCACGACAAGCTCACCGCGAGCGTCGGTGGAGGGGTTGCCCCAGTCCCGGGCCTTCGCGTTCAGGTCCCCCATAAAGAGGACCTGACGTGGCGCCTGCCTTAACACCGCCGCGGCCAGGAGGTCCACAAACACCTCCAGCTCCGCGACGGTTCTATTGGGGGAGAAGTACGCTCCTATTATGGCGTACTCCCCCCAATTGGCCACCACGTATCCCGCGCCCCTCTCGATGACTGTGAGAGGGGGGGTTCCGTCCTGCCTGCTCAGTATAGCCACGGAGCCATCAAGGTCCCCAGCCCAGCAAGGGTGCTGGGGGGGGACATAATAGGGCTCCGCGGCGACGGCCACATCAATTTGCCACTGCGCCAGGGACTGCATCAGCAAGTCCTGAGCTCTGGCGCAGTGGTTGAGGTTCGTCTGAAGGAAGCTGCGATGGCTGACTAAAGACATTAGTCAGACATCGCAACCTCCTCGTTCGCTTGTGTGCGAACGCCCGCCGGGGAGGCCACTCGTGGGGCCTCGGGGGCGGCCACTGTCCGTGTGTTGGCCGCCTTCCCGCTCGTCTTGGGAGGGACGCAACTGCGTCCCCCCATTATGTGCCCAGAGGGCCTTCCAACCTCGGCGCAGATCGCGCAGCGCGCCGCGACCTTCCCGCAATTCGCGGATCTGTGCCCCTCCTCCCCGCACCTGTAACACAGGTCGCCCCGAACCTTTTTTTTTTTTTTTTTTTTTTTTACCAACTTCGTCGTCCGTCTTTGGTGGGACGGGTGGGGGTTACTGTAATAGTCTACCCACCCGCCCCGACGGGGAGGCCCGGAACTCCTACATTCCGGGCCCCGACAACACACCAAACAATAGGGGGGGGGGTGTCCAGCTTGAAGCGACACCCCCCCGACACGACACCACACCATTTCTGGTGGGGCGGGAGGAGGCGATCCAAGCGCCTCCTTCTACCGCCACTTCACCCTAGTTTACATAAATGGGCGGGAGGAGGCGGGAAAGACGCCTCCTGCTACCGCCCAGAAAAGAAAATACACACAAAATATGGGCGGGAGGAGGCGGAAAAGACGCCTCCTGCTACCGCCCAGAAAAACCCAACTAAAAGGGGGAAAACACCCCCCACTAGTGGGGCGGGAGGAGGCGGGCAAAACGCCTCCTTCTACCGCCCCTCCGCCTGTGCCGGATCGGGTCAAGGAGAGGATCTTCCTCCCTGACCCGCTCCGCGGCCTCCTTCTGCGCGATTGCGTATTCGCAGAAGGAGGCCACAGCCTGCCACGCCGTGTCGCTGCCGAGCATGGCACGAATAACGCTCGGCAGGGACAGGTCCACCCCTATGTGTGCGGAGAGTGTGTGTCGCTGTGTTGACAGAGCGACACACACTCCCAGCACGTGGGGCGCCGTGTCTTCTGGCGCCCCACATTGGTGGCAGGCTGGGGTCGGCTCACGTCTAGCGATTTGGTGCAGGTATTTTCCGAAGCATCCATGCCCGGAAAGCACCTGCACCAATCGGTAGGTGAGCGACCCATGCCGCCGCCGCATCCACTCCCCGAGGACCGGTCTCAAGGCCCCCACCGTCCACGCACCCGGCACCGGTGGGGCCAGGTCCTCCGTCCACCGCCCTATCAGGGCGGCCTGCGCCTGCCTTCGCATGCGCGTTACCTCCTCCCAATCCGGGGGCTCTCCGCGGGTCCTTCTAGCCGAGACAAGATGGTATATCTCGGCGAGGACCTCCGCTTGGAGCTCCCAGGGGGGGTCTCCGGCAAGCGCGCATGCGGCCGTCCAGGACACCGTCCGGTATCCGCGTATCGCCCTCGTCGCGATGACCCGCTGCGGACGTCGCAGCAGGGCCTTATTGGCGCGTCCGAGGGCGTCCGCCCAGACCGGCGCCCCGTAGCAGGCCATACTCCGTGTGACGGCGGAGTATAGCCCGCGGCAGTTGGCGCTAGGGCCGCCCACGTTGGGCAGCAGCCTCCCCAGTGCGGCAGCGGCACTCACGACCTTCGGGGCCAGACTTGCAAAATGGGCCCCGAAGGTCCACCTCCCATCCAGGATGAGGCCCAGGTACTTCATCTGGGTCCCCACCCGGATCGGGACCCCGTCCAGGACGACTTGAGTGCCTGGAGGGGGTCCCCCCCGAGGCCCGTGGAACAACAGGGCCTCGGTCTTGGAGAGGGCAACCTCTAGTCCTAGGGAGCGGATGCGGTCGACCACCAGGGCTGTCCCCATCGTGGCCAACCGCAGCGTCGCTCCCAGGTCCCTCCCCCTGGCCACGACTAGGGTGTCGTCCGCGTAGCAGGCGACCCGCAGACTTGCGGGAAGCGTGCCGCGGAGCACCCAGTCGTAGCCGACGTTCCACAACAGGGGTCCCAACACTGACCCCTGTGGAACGCCGCAGGCCACGCGACGGCGCCTCAGGCCGTCGCGTCCCTCCACGAGGACCTCGCGGTCGCGGAGGTAGTCGCCCAGCAGCCTCCTCAGATACAGGGGCACTCCATGGTATCGGAGCGCCTCCTGTATCGTGGCGTGTGGGAGGCTGTTAAAGGCGTTGGCAATGTCCAGCGAGACAGCCAACGCCTTATCCCCCTCGGCGACCGCGGCCTGCGTCCATCCTTTGAGCCAGAGCAGGGCGTCTATCGTCGACCGCCCCGCCCTGAACCCATACTGGGCCTCTGACAGTCCGGGCCCAGTGCCCTCCAGGTGCTGGACGACCCGGGACGCTACAACTCTTTCGAGGAGCTTTCCCGTGTCGTCCAAGAGCACGATTGGCCTGTAAGCGGAAGGTGTCTCGGCGTCCCGACCATCCTTCCGCAGCAGGCACAACCGGCCGTCCTTCCATATCTTCGGGAACTGTCCAGACGTGATGCATACGTTGAACAGTTCCCGAAGCGGACCGCCCAGTGACTTTAGGGCGATCCGCAGCACTGCACCTGGAACCCCGTCCGGTCCCGGGGCCGTCCTCTTGCCGTGCATCCGAGCGACGGCAACCTCCATCTCCACCTCCGTGATGGGGGGGATGGAGTCCGGGTCCGGCACCTCCTCCTCCTCGGGGAGGAGAGGCGACATCACTGGAGGGGTGTGGTCTGGGTCTCTGTTTGGAAACAGACCCACCAGCACCCTCTCCAGGACCTCCGGCTCGAGGGACTCCGCTACGGGGGGCGCTTGGCCCCGGAACTTTTTCCGGGCCGCCTTGTACGGGCGCCCCCACGGGTCCCTATCGAGGCCCTCCAGGGCCTCGCCCCAGGATGTCGCCTTCGACTCCCCTATTGCCAGCTGTAGGGCCCGCTTCGCGTCGCGGTACGCCTCATACAGCTGGCCTTCAGCTGCCAGCTCCTCTGCTGACAGCTGGTCGTCCGTGCGGCCGCGCCGCAGCCGTCTGATGCGGACATACGGCCGCTGTGCCGCTGAGCAGGCCTCCCTGAGCGCCGCGATCTCCCGGCGCCACCAATATACCTGGCGGCGCCCCTCGTAGCGGCGGGCCCTCGGCATGGCGGTGTCGCAAATGGCCGTTAATGCATCTTTAAAACGGCCTGCTGCGACATCCGCCACGGGGTGCGTGCGCCCCGCAACCCAAGCTTGGACGACGGCCGCCTCCTCTGCCAACTCGACGTCTAGGCGGCTCATCGTCCACCGCGGGAAGTGCGCACGCATCTCCCGGCGGGGCCCTCCCGGATGGTCGGAGGGACCCATCTCGAACCTGATGTATTTGTGGTCCGAGAGGGTCTCCACCTCCGATTCTACCCTCCAGGCCCGGACACGCGCTGCGGCTGCTGGGGTGGCGAACGAGAGGTCCACCACGGACCCCCCACGCTGCCGCACGCACGTGTGGGCCGACCCTATATTTAGGAGGGTCAGCCCGGAGGCAACTGCCCACTCCACGACAAGCTCACCGCGAGCGTCAGTGGAGGGGTTGCCCCAGTCCCGGGCCTTCGCGTTCAGGTCCCCCATAAAGAGGACCTGACGTGGCGCCTGCCTTAACACCGCCGCGGCCAGGAGGTCAACAAACACCTCCAGCTCCGCGACGGTTCTATTGGGGGAGAAGTACGCTCCCATTATGGCGTACTCCCCCCAATTGGCCACCACGTATCCCGCGCCCCTCTCGATGACTGTGAGAGGGGGGGTTCCATCCTGCCTGCTCAATATAGCCACGGAGCCATCAAGGTCCCCAGCCCAGCAAGGGTGCTGGGGGGGGACATAATAGGGCTCCGCGGCGACGGCCACATCAATTTGCCACTGCGCCAGGGACTGCATTAGCAAGTCCTGAGCTCTGGCGCAGTGGTTGAGGTTCGTCTGAAGGAAGCTGCGATGGCTGACTAAAGACATTAGTCAGACATCGCAACCTCCTCGTTCGCTGGTGTGCGAACGCCCGCCGGGGAGGCCACTCTATGGGCCTCGGGGGCGGCCACTGTCCGTGTGTTGGCCGCCTTCCCGCTCGTCTTGGGAGGGACGCAGCTGCGTCCCCCCATTATGTGCCCAGAGGGCCTCCCGACCTCGGCGCAGATCGCGCAGTGCGCCGCGACCTTACCGCAGTTTGCGGATCTGTGCCCCTCCTCGCCGCAGCGGTAGCACAGGTCGCCCCGATTTGCTGTGGCGGGGCACTGGGGGCGGGTGTGGCCCAGCCCCATGCACCTGTAGCACCGCATGGGGCGCGCCCCCATGTTCGTGACGCCCACCGAGCTCCAGCCTATGAGGAGCCTGCCCTTGTCCAGCACCAGCTGAGCAGCCGGGATCGGGCAGGCCACGAGGCAGGACCACGAGCCATTCCAGGCCTGGCGAATGTCGCCAGGCCTGACGAGGTGCACTGGGCACCCCCCCGCCTTTGCTATGGCTGTGGCCACCTTCTCCTTGGTGGCGGCATCGTCCAGGCCCGTTATCCTCAGGTCCGTGACTTTCACGGGCCTGGAAACGTTGGCCACGTCGGACAGGACTTCCCGCAGTTTGCCTGCGAGCCTGTCCGCCTTGTCGTCGTGGTCGGAGCCAGGTATTTCCAATAGCCTGGCTCCCGTGGCCGTCGTTCGGAACCGGATCTGCTCAATACCGAGCTCCTCCAGGTCCACCTTGGTCTGCGCCTCGTCGATGAGGGTCTTGTAGGTGACCCCCTTCTCGACGGCGTCGGGCTGCAACGACAGCACGACTGCTGCCGTTTTAGGGGCCTTCTGCACCACCCTTTGGGCCCTATTCGCCACCGCGGGGCCTTGGGGCCTGGCAGTCCCGTTTACAGGGGGGGCAGCTCCACCTCTCCTCCTGTTTCTCCTTCCTCCCCTCTTCCTCTTCCTCTTTCCCACCGTTGTCCAAGCATCTGCCTGTGGGGCAGCAGCTGGAGCAGCCACGGGGGCAGCGGGAGGGGCGGGCCTCCTCACGTCTTGTGTTCCCCTCATGGCTGGGGGAACATACGGCCTTGGAGTCGTCGTTGGCGGGGCAGCGGCTGCCTGCCTTGGAGCCGGCGCGGCCGGCTTGGCTGCGACTGCAGCATAACGCGCCGGCCTCGGTGCCTGCGCGGCCGGCCTGGCTGCGACCGCAGCGTAGCGCGCCGGCGCCGGTGTCGGCCTAGGTGGGGCGGCAGCGTAGCGCGCTGGCGCCGGTATCGGCCTAGGTGGGGCAGCAACCACTGCCTCCCTCTCTGTCGCCCTTTTGGCGTCCGCCCTCAATGGCGGCCTCATGATTTGGGCCGGAAGGAGGCGGCTCTCAAGTCCTTCGAGCCGGGCGTTCATCATTTCGCCGACCGTAATGGTCAGCGAACGCCGCAGCTCCTCCACCAACTCCGCCCCCTGAATAATGGCGGGAGCCCTCCCCGGCGCCGAGTTCTCCGCGACAGTGGCTGCGGCGACGGCCTCGTTGGTTTTAGCCGTGGCCTCCGCGTACCCCTGTCGCAGCGCCTTCACCATAGATTTGGAGGCCTCTACCTCCAAACGCAGACGTGCGTTGTCGGCTCGGAGACGACGTGTCTCCTCTGCCTCCGTCCGACCTGCAAGGGTGTCCACCACGTCCCGAAGGACAGAGGTGGCCCTCTTCAAGCGGGCGATGAACCCGCCCTTTAGGTTGCCCGATTTTTGGGCAACTTCTAAAATGGCAGCAAGCCCTTGACCAGCTTGCGCCCGCAACTCCTGGGCGTTCATTTCGCTTGCGTCTTTGGTCGCTGTGACGTCAGAGTCACTCTCTGTCGTGCGACCAGAGACAGCTGCGTTCGCCCCCTTCCTCAGAGCCCTGTTGCGAAGGGCTTCTTCCAGTTCCCTATCCACCGGCGAAGCCGGCTTCAAGAAAGCCTCTCTTCGAGGAGCTACCTTCGTAGACCTCCCTCTCCCTCTCTGTGCGGACGTGACCTTGGCGGTCGCCGATCCCTCAGTCTCCGTGTCTGAGTCGTAATACCCAGCCACGTAGAAAGAGGAAAACGGCCGCTTCTGGCCAGTCCCGCTCTCGACTCCACTGAAATCCATTTCGGAGGCGGTCCCCGCATCAGATGCAGTTCCAGCGCCCGAAATGGATCCCTCCATCGGTTGCTTCGTGGACGGGCCCTTAGGCCTCACCCCCGAAGCTGCCCTGTTGGAGACGGGTTCGACGTACGTCGACTCCGCCGCCAACAAATCGGGCGACCCTACGTTCTCCAGGGAGGAGGTGAACCTCCCTGAAGCATCACGCGTCTGTTTAGACATGATGTCAAAACAGACCGCAACTCTACCAAACAACGGAACAAAACACAATATAAAACAGTCAAATCACAATTAGTCTTGGAAGTACAGAGCAACTTTAGCCGAGCCCGATCTGCCACTCCGTTACGGTGGTCAGATGGGTCGTTTACCAGGGGACGCGACGTGGACGCAAAGCTCTGTGGGGGGTCCCCCGGTCGCCCCGAACCTAACCTAACCTAACCTAACCTAACCTAACCTTTTTTTTTTTTTTTTTTTTTTTTTTTTTTTTTTTTTTTTTTTTTTTTTTTTTTTTTTTTTGATAACGCTGGGGAAACCATCATGGTACCCCCCTTGATCTCACCCCCTGCGGGGTGGGAGGGGGGTTATGTGGGACTTTAACCGCACTAAAACCCCAGCGTGTGGCCGACGGCACAACATTAGAACGGAGTCGCGGGCCCGTTTTTATATTCACTGCCGCAACTCCGTTCTGTCGACATCTGCCCCTACCAAGGGGTGGGGGCAGACCCACCTCGGGAAGATGAACTCCCTCCTCTCCAGGCGTCTTTTACACACAAAATATATACAATAAAACAACACAATAACACTATAAAACAAATATAAACAATACAACAAATAAAATACTATACAACACATATATTTACAATAAAAACAAATAAATAAAGACACCACACAGTGAGGGCCTGTGTTCAGTTCAAGGCCCTCCGAGCGGAGAGGGAGTGCGCCGCTGATGGGCACGCCTCCGTCTCGCTCGCGCTCTCCGTTGTGGGAGGGAAAGCGGATCCGCTTCCCGCTCCCGCTCCTCAGTTTCTCGCTTGAGGAGGACTTCTTCACAAAAGGCAACCATTGCCTCAAACGACCTGTCGTCGGCGACCATCTTAGATAAGATGGTCGGCAAGGATAGGTCGGTTCCTACGACCGCGGCCAATAGAGCACGCGGTCCCGCAGCTCCCGGACAATACTCCAGGACGTGCTGCGCAGTCTCCTCCGGGTTGTTACACTGGTGGCACGCTGGGGTCGCCTCCTTCCGTACCACGTGACACAGGTACCTCCCGAAGCAACCATGCCCCGAGAGTACCTGTGTCAATCGGAAGGTCAGCGACCCGTGCCCGCGGTTTACCCATCCTTCGAGTACGGGCCGGACTGCCTCCAAAAAGCGGCAGGCGCCGGCCCCCCTCTGACGGCCCACTGCCAGTCGTCGACTCCAAGATGCCAAGGCGTCTTCCCTGGCATCGTCTCTCCACTTTTGTACCTCCCGTGGGACCGGGCGAAGGTCTCTCTCAAGCGCCCTCTTCCTCTTCCAGTATACTGAAGACAGGACCCCGGCCTCAAGATCCCACGGGAGGGACCCTGCTATAACGCAGGCCACCTCGTGCGACAGCGTCCTATAGCCTCTGCACACTCGCACGGCCATAATTCGCTGGGCTCTAAACAGGAGGGCGGTCTCAGCGGTATTCAGCGAGGCCGCCCATATGGGAGCTCCATAAAGCGCCATGGAGCGAACTACCGCCATGTAAAGGTGGCGGCAGCTCACGTCCCCACCTCCGAGGTTCGGGAGGAGGCGGCCTAAAGCGGCGGCAGTCCCCACGACTCTCGGAGTTAGTCTCTTCAGGTGTTCGGCGAACCCCCATCTGCTATCGAGTACTACACCAAGATATTTTAGGGTGGACCCGACTGCGATGGAGGTGCCTCCAACTACAATATTGGCGCCAGCAGGTGGCGCTCCACGAGGACCATGAAAAAGGATGGCCTCCGACTTGTGGAGCGCCACCTCTAGGCCCAAACGCCGAATTCTGGCCACTGCCGCAGCAACCGCTGCAGTGGCAATGACCGATGCCTCTCGGAATGTTGCTCCGCGGGCGGTGATCAGGGTATCGTCAGCATAACAAACTATGCCGACCCCCGTTAGATTGGCCCCGCGGAGCATCCAGTCGTACCCGATGTTCCACAGGAGTGGCCCGAGAACAGACCCCTGTGGAACACCGCGTGTCATGGCACTTCTGCCCTCGCCGTTACCTGTAGGGTACACAATCTCCCTATCAGAGAGGTAGTCCGCCAGGATCCGCTGCAGGTATTGGGGCACTCTGTGGTGTTGCAGTGCCCCCAGAACCGTGCTCCAGGGGAGGGTGTTGAATGCGTTGGCAATGTCTAGTGACACCGCCAGCATCACCCCGCCGCTGGAGCACGCCTCTGCGGAGAGGTCGCGGACGCGAGAGATAGCGTCCACTGTCGAGCGACCCCTCCGGAACCCAAACTGACTGTCGGCCAGATCTGGCCCCACATCTTCGAGGTGTTTGACGAGACGGGCTGCCAAAAGGCGCTCAAGGAGCTTGCCCGCCTCGTCAAGTAGGACGATTGGGCGATAACCCGCCGGCTCGTCCGCCGGGCGTCCCTCTTTCCTGATCAGGACGAGCCGGCCCACCTTCCATCTTCGGGGAAATTTGCCCTCTCGGATGCACCGATCAAACACAGCTCTCGTGCGGGGCTCTAGGGCCTCGAGAGCAAGGGCCCACACGCGGCCAGGTATGCCGTCAGGCCCCGGCGCCGTGTTTTTGGCCCGCATTCTGAGCACCGCTGCGCCCAATTCTCCCTCCGAGACTTCGGGCACTGCTTCTTCCTCCTCGTCTCCTGCTGCCTCCACTGCGAAGGGCAGGACGAAATCGGTCCCAGGACTACCCGGAAACAGGCCTTCCACAACTCGTCCCAAGACGAGCGGCGGCAGTGTGCTGGTGATGGGGGGCGTCCAGGGGCGGAGCTTTTGTCTCGCCCACCGGTATGGCCTCCCCCATGGGTCCCTTTCCAGGGACTCCAGTAGTTGCCGCCACGCCGCTGCCTTGGCTTCGCTGATGGCGACGCGCAGAGCCTTGGAGGCCTCTCTGTAGCTCGCATAGAGGGCGTCCAGCTCGGCCGTTTCCCGGCGTCTTCTTCTTCGGTACCTTTGGTACCGCCGGCGTCTAAACACACACCGGCGGCGTAGGGCCGCGATCTCATCCGACCACCAATAGACCTGGCGTCGAGCATGGGGGGCTCTTGCGCGCGGCATTGCCGCATCGCACACGTGCCCCATCGCTGCGCACAGGTTGTCGGCCTCCTCGTTCACATCCAAGGGCTGTGAAGGTGGAGCATTCCAGGCCTGGACTATTGCTGCCTCTAGCAGTCTTTCCTGGTCTAAGCGTCCCAGGACCCACCTGGGGCCAGCTGCAGGCGACAACTCCAGACTACGACCGCTGGAGGACGAGGAGACACTGAATCGTATATATCGATGATCAGAGAGTGTCTCCTCGTCCACAAGGACCTCCCAATCTCTGACGCGCGTGTCGAGCTCAGGCGTAGCGAAGGTCACATCGACTACAGACCCGCCAGACCGCCGCACGCACGTCTCCACAGTCCCACGATTGAGGATGCACATCCCCACCTCCGCGAGCCATTCCTCCAACACTCTTCCTCGGGCATCAGTTGTCGAGGACCCCCACGCCAGAGACTTGGCGTTGAGGTCCCCGAGGACGATGACTGGTCGGGGGCGTCTTTGCCCCACCAGGGTCCCTATCTCGTCGAGGAAAGCCTCGAACTCGGCTAGGACCCGGTTTGGGGAGAAGTAAACCCCCACGACTACCACTTCTCCTATCCTGGCCGCCACATAGCCTTGGCCCCTCGCCACGTCTTCGAGGGAGGGGGACTGGGCGGGCGACTGGGTGGTAATGGCCGCTAAGCCGTCGAGGTCTCCCACCCAGTCACTTCTGGGTGGGACCCGGTACGGTTCTGCGATTACCGCGACCTTTATTGACCGCTCGGCCAGGCTCTGGAGTAGAACATCCTGAGCTCTGGCCGAGTGGTTTAAATTCGCTTGGAGGAAAGTTAGATGCATAATCAATCTAACTTTCCTCCATGCGTTCCGACTCGCCCGATGTTCCAGGGCGTGGCGGCTGCGGCTTTAGCTTAGCCCCAGGCCTATTTCGTCTTCGCCTCGATGTTGTCGGGGACTTGGCGCAAGCTTTGCCCCCGATGAGGTGGTTCGCCACTTTTCCCGCAGCTGCGCAAAAAGTGCAGTGCGGGATGGCGACGCAGGTCGCGGCCTTGTGGCCTTTTTGACCGCAGCGATGACAATCTTCGCTGCGGTCGACTTCCTCCGTGCATTGGGCCCTGACGTGACCCACCAAAAGGCAGCGGTGACAGCGGCGGGGGCGGGCGTCCAGTAATCGGACCTGCGCCGCCACCCAGCCAACCAAGAGCCGGCCGTTGCTTCCCGCAATCTTCTTGGCGGCAATGAGGGGACACCTAACGAAGGCAACTCCCATCCCTGCCGCACCCTTCTTGATTTCGCCGACCTTTAGTGACGACGCATCGCAGGCCCCCGCCGAGGCTAGGGCTCCTATCAGCTCGGCGGCGGTCGTTGAGTCGTCGAGGCCAGCCACCCGCAAATCGGCGGTGACTGTTGGCCTCGACACTCGGACATCCTCCGTCCCTGCGAAGACCTCCCGGAGCTTATCTGCCAGGATGTTGGCCTTGTCCTCCCTTTCGTCACCTGGGACCTCTAGGATACGGGCTCCGGACGCCGCTTCACGCATCTTCAGCGGCGGCACTCCCAGAGACCCCAGGTTTATACGGGCCTTAGCCTCAGCCATTACTTTGGCGTAGTTTAGGCCCTTCTCAGTTGCCCCGGGCAGCAGCGATATGACCACTGCTGCGGTGTTGGGGGGGCGGCGCCTGGCTGCCCTCTTCTTCTTCGGCTTTGACTGCTCCTTCGGGGCCGGCTTTGCAGCTTGTCGAGCCGGCCTTGCGGATTGCGACCGTGCGGGCGCAGTCGCGGTCTTCTTCATCGGGGGTCGAGGCTCCCGAACCTTCTTCCTTCCATTCTTCACCACCTCGATCCAGGGCTGAGAAGCCTCTGTAGCTGGAGGTGGTGGGGGTGGAGCTGGGGTAGGGGCTTTTGGGCGCACAGCGGGCCCAGCAGATGATGCAGCCGGTTTGCCCTTCGCCTTACTCGCCTTCCCCTTCCCTTTCCCTTTCCCCTTTTCTGGGGCCTTGGGCGGGGGGGCAGGTGCAGGTGCTGGAGGATTCTCCTCCCAGCTCGCTGCCTCCTTCTCCCTCTCTTCTCTTTTCCGGTCCGCCGCTAGCGGGGGTCTTAGCCTCTTCTCCGGGAGCAGGCGGTCATTCAGGCCTTCGAGTCGCGCGCTGACCATCGTGCCCACCTGGAGCATCACCGCGCGCATCAGGTCATCGAACCCTTGCTCTTGCGCCACTGGGGGCGCAGGGGGCGGGGCCGGGGCCGGAGCACTCTGCGCAGTGCGCCACTCAGCCATCTCGCGCCGCAGCACCTGCACCTCATGCGCAAGTCGCGCATTTTCGCCTCTTAGGCGGGCCACCTCCTCAGACATGGTACGAGTCTGAAGCTCGTCCATGGAGGTCTTGATGGCCGCCATCGCCTCGTTGAGGGCCTTTACATAGGTCCCCTTGAGGTTGCCAGATGATTTGGCAACCTTGTCAATGGTCCCTAGAGAGTCGGAGACCACCCGCGCTAGGTCTGGCGGCTGTTCGGCCGCGATATCCCCTCCCGCCGGCGAGCAGCTTGGGGTCTTACGGAACGCGGCCGCAGCCGTCTCCCTCTTACTCTTCAGTTCCTCCATCAATTCGCGCTCTGCTTGGAGGCGCATTTCTTCGGCGTCGGCGGCATTCTTTTCTGCCTTTGCCTTAGCCAGGCCGACGTAGTGCCCGGTTGTTGGTGGGCGGCCGCGACCTCGGCCTTTCCGCTCTTTAGGCGACGACAGCGTCTCTTCGTCGTCTTCGCACGAGCTGAATTCGCGCGTTCTCTTCCTATGTTGCCACAGGCGTCCCTCAAGGGAAGACGCCCGGGAGGACCTCCGCGAAGTTGCCGTCCGGCAACTCATTTCCGAGTCAGAATCGGACATGATTCCGACTGGCGTCTCTTCTCCATCACAGCGCGATAGCACCACGCGCACAACCTTCGTTGGTGTTTGGGAACCGGAGTCCCCATGGCAGTTGGTGCCCCCCCCAGAATACGAGGGGCAGAACGTCTCCGAGGAGACGCTGAGGGATTCTCCGACGGCTTGGCCGTCGGTACCCTCCTGGGGTAGATTTTCTTTACAACTTGCCATCATGTAGGGTTGACAGTTTAGAGGCGTGACGGCCTGACAGATTTAACAGGCATGACGGCCTGGTTGGCGCCCTCGCAACTGGTCTCCCCCCACCAGCTATGCATCCCCTGGGCGAGCGCCAGAAACCGCGGGATTGGGCCCCTTACATCATGGAAGTGAAAACGAAATGGACAATGAAGATGAAATGACAACGAAATGAAGATGAGGATGACAATGAACGAAAGATGAAGATGAATGAAAATGGAGAGGAGAGGGTTGACACCCCCACAAGCTTGGACAACCTATGACGACACCAACCCACTCCCCAGACAATGACCCACCCCTTTCCCCATTAGCCGGGGAGAGCCGAAACCCTCGCGAGCAAATAAGTAAACTTATTTACTGGCGACGACTTCGCTTCCCCCCAACTCCCCATCCCCCCCGTATCCAGTTATTGGCCGTTCCAAGATAGAACCCTCCAAAGGGCAGAACCCTCTGAAGAAATTTTATCTTGTACCGTTACCAGGGTGCACCAGGCCCGACGGCTGCCGTTCCCCCCCGGACGCATCCAAAGGGGACAAGCAACAATCAGACACACGAGGAGGTTACCGGATCTCGCACCCCAACCTAACCTAACCTAACCTTTTTTTTTTTTTTTTTTTTTTTTGTTCACGCTGGGGAAACCGTCATGGTACCCCCCTGATCCCACCCCCTGCGGGGTGGGGGGGAGGTTATGTGGGACTCTAACCGCACTAAAACCCCAGCGTGTGGCCGACGGGCACAACAAGGGAGGGGAGTCGTGGGTCCGCTGTTCGCATGACATACCATAACTCCCCTCTGTCGACATCCGCCTCCCTAAGGTAGGGATGCGGATCCACCTCGGCAGCAAAGGGCTGCATATATACCAGGCGACATAATAAATAAACATTACATAAACTACATAGACAGTAAACATATAAGGTGATAGATATATATAAGAAATACTATTACATAAATATATACATAAATAGATATATGTCGCCCCACACGGGGGTGCACAATCGGCAACAACCCCTGAGCTCAGCAGGGGCTCACCTCTCGTCCTCCCCAGAAGAGGCGAGCGGGACGAAGATTAATGGCCAGCAGAACTGGCCAAAGGGGTGCTAGCCTAGCCAGTGGGCACTCCATCAGGCGGTGAGAGGCAGACACCTGAGAGCGTCACCCGGGCACCACACCGGGTTTACTCCCCCGTTGGCGAGACGGGGGGAGAGATCCCACTGGCGTACTTCCTTCCTTCCCGCCCCGCTCACTCCCGAAGTGGCAAAGAGAGGTACACACTCTCTACCTCACTCCAGCTGGGTGACAGTTTTAAGGCATGACGGCCATTATACTCCCCTCGTCGTGAAATATAAATGAAAATGAGGATGAAGATGGAGAAGAGTGGTTGACGTCCCCACGAACTAGTGCTCGTGACGACGCCCACCACTCCCCGGAAGATGACCCCCCCTATCCCCAGAAGCCGGGAAGAGTTGTAGCCGTCCGCGGGGTGCAATCCCCATTTGGTGATCAGCCAACTGGGTCCGCTGGCCCCTCAGACGACTACCCCTCCTCCCAACTGTGTCCAGCCATTAGCCACCGTTCCGCAATCACTCCGGCTTACGAAGTGGTTGCTGAACGGCGTTGCCCAGGGTGCACCACGTGGAGGTTGCCGGACCTGACACCCCAACCTAACCTAACCTAACCTAACCTAACCTAACCTAACCTAACCTAACCTAACCTAACCTAACCTAACCTAACCTAACCTAACCTAACCTAACCTAACCTAACCTAACCTAACCTAACCTAACCTAACCTAACCTAACCTAACCTAACCTAACCTAAACGTGACGTGCGGCGAAGCGTTCGCGTTCGCGTTCGCGTTCGCGTTCGCGTTCGCGTTCGCGTTCGCGTTCGCGTTCGCGTTCGCGTTCGCGTTCGCGTTCGCGTTCGCGTTCGCGTTCGCGTTCGCGTTCGCGTTCGCGTTCGCGTTCGCGTTCGCGTTCGCGTTCGCGTTCGCGTTCGCGTGGCATGCCTTGTGCCTATCACAACACTATTTGTACTGTATTTGTTAGTAGTGAGCATAAGTTATTTTCCTGACCATGATACTGATGCTTCATTGCCTGATAGCACATACTCACTCGTCCCGGGCGCGAGTGACTACATCCACACAGACAACATGTGAAGCACATGGAACACAGCGCAGGAAATATACAGGTGCTACTACAGAACATTCAAACAAGAAAATTAAGTTATGGTTGTGCTGTACTATTTTATTGTATTGAGCATTAGTTGTACACATATTATAATCCGAACCATGATAATGGCACTTCATTGCCTGATAGCACATACTCACTCGTCCCGGGCACGAGTGACTACATTCACACAGACAAATAGTGAAGCACTTAGAACACAGTGTAGGAAAATATAGGTGTATGCTACTAGAGAATATTCAAACAAGAAAAATTAAAATTTGGTCTGAATAGGCTTCAATTGTACACATCCACCATGAGCAGAGAAATGCCGAAAGCGACTTCCAATTGTACTACTATTCACATCTTGGAATTCCCCGCCCACCATGAGCAGAGAAATACCAAAAGCGACTTCCAATTGAAACACAGCGCAGAAAACTACAGATAGCCATTGTAGGCGCGTGGAAGCCAAATATCGCAGCTCTGCTACCAGGTGAACTTTTGGTGCTCACCAAACCATTAAAGGAATAGGGTACGTACCGCAGGTCGTCAGTCCTGGTCCAGGGGGGCGCACTAGTTTTGGGACACAACACACAGGGGACCGCACAAATTCACAGTTCATTGGGTCAAGGGTCGACTTGTATGCGTGGGCGCGCGAATCAGAATGGCGACCCAACGGCGGGGGAAGGGAAAGGGGAGAGGGCACGGGGCGCGGGAAGGGGTGGTAGCCGCTGCACATCTATCTAGCCTATACATTTCCTCCGCCCTAAACATAAAATGTTTATGAAAAAAGGGGACACTAATCTAAGGGGAGGCGAACTATTTTTGAAAGGGAGCGGGTTAAAACACCAGTGGGGGTTTTCACGACTACCACACGAATAATATTGTCATCTCCAGGGCACAATTTTATGATGCGACCGCGTCGCCACTCAAGCGGGGGTAAGTTCTCTTCTCTTATCAGGACGAGTTCATCTAAGGTAGGAGGCTTACAAGGGTCAGTCCACTTTTGCCGGGACTGTAGGGTTGATAGGTACTGGGTATGCCAACGCTTCCAGAAATGCTGTGTGATTTGCTGGATAAGGTGGAACCTGTTCAACTTTGAAGTTTTCACATCAGTCAAGGGATATTCGGGTAGGGCATTAAGGGGCTGGCCAATGAGAAAATGGCCAGGAGTAAGGATCTCAATGTCACTAGGATCATCAAACGACATGGGGCACAAGGGTCGGGAATTCAAGACCGCTTCGATCTTGATGAATACTGTGGCAAGTTCCTCAAAAGTAAGGGGAGTTTCGGCGATTACACGTTTTAGTAAGGATTTGGCAGACTTCACAGCACTCTCAAATAAACCGCCCCAGTGAGGGCTAGCCGGGGGATTGAAGATCCAGGTAATACCGCGTTTTGACATTTCATGTCCAAGGGAGGTCTGATTATCACACATAAATTTATATAAGTCACGTAAATAGTTGTTTGAGCCGACGTAATTACGGCCATTATCTGACCTTATGAGGTCAGGAATGCCTCTACGGGACACAAAACGGGACAAGGCTGCGATGAAGGCGTCAGTAGTTAAGTCGGACACTACCTCAAGGTGTACGGCCTTCGTCGCAAGGCACACAAAAACACAAAGGTATGACTTTACAATTTTCTTGTTTCTATAAGCCTGAATTCGGGTATAGAAGGGGCCAGCAAAATCCGTTCCTACACCTTGGAAGGGACGCGCCTGGGTCACACGGTCTCGCGGAAGGTCACCCATTGGAGGTGAGGATGTTTTGGGATTTAAACGATAACAAGGTAAGCACTTGAAAATAACATTTCTTATTATACGACGGGCAGATAAAATCCAAAACTCTCGGGACAGGATAGCTTGTAAAGCATTAGGACCGGCATGTGCGTTCTCCACATGAAAGTGACGGATAATCAAGCGCACAAAGGGACCGTCTTTAGGCAATAGGTAGGGGTGACATGAGTCATAAGGTAAGTCGGAATGTCGAAGACGGCCTCCAACTCTAATCAGACCGCTCTTATCAAGGAAGGGAGATAAACGTCTAACCGCTGTACGAATAGGCTGATTGCTCCGCAGAGATTCAAGGACTTCAGGGAAGGCAATTCGTTGGACAATTTTAATTAGGAACGACAGGGCATTTCTACGCTCACTAGCAGAAAGGGATGGGTCTGTACAACGGGAATTGGGATTTTTTGCATTGTGACAGAATCTCAACATAAAACCTACAACGCCAATAAGTTTATGATAACAACTAAAACGCTCTAACAGGAAGGAAGGGTCAGGAAGAGGGGGTTCAGGGACAACTAACATACAACGAATTCCGGGTAACTCACGGGGTAGGGGCTCAACACTAACAGGCCACAAGTTAGGGGGTTGGGCTAGCCAAGGGGGAGCCCACCATAAGGGATGGTCAGCTAGGGAAGTAGCTGACAGACCTCGAGAGGCGCAGTCGGCAGGGTTTTGGTCTCCAGGTACATGATGCCAGGTGGATTGGACTTCTGCACTGATTATTTGGGAAACTCTGTTGGCCTCAAAGGTTTGAAGCATATGAGGAGGGGTATTTATCCAAGCTAGGACAATTTGACTGTCCGTCCAACTATGAATAGATTCAAGCACAATCGACTTCTGAAGGCAGAGGGCTATGTGCAATATTAATTTTGAGAGGAGCACAGCTCCCATCAATTCCAGTTTTGGAATTGTAAGACAGGTCCGAACAGGGGAAACTTTTGTTTTCGACATCAGGAGGTGGACGGAGCCGTTGCCATGGGTATCTTCTGTCCGTAGGTATAAAACGGCAGCATATCCGGACAAGGACGCATCGGAAAACCCATGCAAAGAATACGATAAACAATCAGGAGGGAAAATACGGCGGGGTATGGAGACCAAATTAATATTATGTAAATCACTAACAAAGGCTTCCCACTCTTGTAATAAATCAGGTGTGAGGGGGTCATCCCAACTCAGACCGGACAACCAAAGTTTCTGAACAAAGACTTTGGCTTTAAACACAACAGGGGAGATCCAACCACAGGGGTCATAGGTACGGGCTATAAGGGACAGGACACTACGTTTAGTTACACATTTATCAGGCACAAAAGAGGATTTATAGGCAAAGGTATCGGTCACGGGATTGTACTGCACACCCAGTACTAGGACAACTTGGGGATTTTCCGAATCTGAAAATTGATGGGGATTCTGTAGGTGATCGCTAGGTAAATCGTCTAGGAGCTCGGGGCAGTTGGATGTCCATTTACGAAGTTCATAGCCACCAGCTGCCATCAAACCTTCGAGTTGGGACTTTAGTGCGCGAGCAGACGACAAATCTGAGGCACCAGATAGGCAATCGTCAACATACAAATCATTGATTAGGACCTCAGCCGCTAGGGGGAACCGGTGGCGCTCTTGTTCAGCCAGCTCGTGCAGAACTCTAATGGCTATGTATGGACTCGATCGCAAACCGTAGGTAGTGGTGTTCAGTTCGTAGGTAAGTAAGGGTTCTGAGGGGGACTCACGCCATAGGATTAACTGGTATCTACGATCATCAGGATGGACCCAGGACATTCGAAACATCATACGAATGTCAGTCACAAAAACAACAGAGTGCCGCCGAAAATTTAAAAGGATGAGGGTGATGTCGTTTTGAAGTTTAGGTCCAGTATGAAGACACTGGTTAAGGGAAACTCGATTTGTGGAAGGGGAAGATCCATTAAATACTACTCTTATTTTCGAAGTATCACCAGAGGTCTTAAAGACCCCATGATGGGGAATATAATAATGTTCTAATGATAGGACTTGTGTATCACATGGTAAGGGGGACATATGATTCAACTCTACGTATTCTCTCATGAAGGCTATATATTTATCACGGAACTCAGGATTACGTAACATTCGTTTCTCAAGGCTATAGAATGTCCGCTCAGCAGTAACACGGGAATCGCCAAGGGTAGGTCGATCTGACAAAAAGGGGAGTCGAGTGACAAAACGACCGAAACTGTCGCGGGACGATGTCGATTTAAAAATATTTTCACACTCAACATCACGGGGGTCACGTTGGGGTACTTCAGGGGGTTCTTCTATTTTCCAAAACTTTTCAACAACTTGTGATAAGGAAACATTCGCAAGAGGGCCGGGCTGGACTGCTGGGACACCGGGTACAGGTCCAAATATTAGGTAACCAAAAACTGAGGAAAATGCTGTAAGGCCGCAGGGGTGTAACTCAATTTTGTTAGTACCAAATATAGCACCGCACACATCCGCGCCTAACAAGATATCAATAGGTCCGGGTTTATAGAAGGTAGGGTCCGCTAGACGTAGGGAAGGGGGTATAACATTTTTAGGTAACTCAATCTCGGGGTGTGTACCGGCAATAACATCAATAACTAGGGCATCAGCTGACAAACGAGGGGAAGAACAATCAATAGGTTTAAAAGTAAGAGATACAGAACCGCAGGCTCGGGACGATTCGACATTACCCACACCGCGAACTGGGGTAGCGTTAGGGGACACACACAAACGAAGTCGGGAAATCAGTTCAGTAGTGATGAGGCATCCCTGGGCACCGGTATCACATAAGGCACGTGCTTCTATATCATATCCGCTTGAAGAACGAATGTGAATTGTCGCGGTAGGTAGTAAAACAAGGTTGGGAAAACTATAGGTAAAAAAGGTAGGGAACGAAAGGCTGTCTAGCTATGCGTTACGTTGCCGCGGGCCAGCGCCGTCGCGGCGAGGGGAGAGGGGCGCGTTGTGAACCGCTTCACTATACGTGCGGGGGGGTGAACGGCTGGGGGGAGATCGATTTTCAAACCGGGGGGTGTTTCTTGGGGGCGAACGTGAAGAAACATTCTGGGAGGTGATTCTAGGGGGTGTTCGATCGCCACGATATTGGGTCTCTTTTTTGTAATAAAGATTATTATTATTGGGGGTAATATTGTGGGGGTCCGAATAATTTCGCTGAGAGGTAGAACCTCCGCCCATGGCGGAAACCGATGAACGATTGTAAGGACGTTCGTTCTCACGAGGGTACTGAGGGTCACGGGCATTATTAAAGCATAACAATGTATGATGGGACGAGCGACCACACGACGAACACTTATAACTTTTAGGGCACGCATCAATATGATGTTTATCGAGGCAACGATAACATAAAGAACTAGTCTTTACAAACAGGGAACGCTCACGGGGGGATTTATTCAAAAAACTACGACACTCTCTTAAATAATGTGAAGGGCTTGAACAATAAAAACATTTAGAATACAACACGTTAGAATCCGCGGCATCGACTATGTATGCTCTGCGGGGTAAGGGGACGCGGGTAGGTACATTCCTAACAGGTAGGTTCCTAACATTAGTTTCGGTGTTTACAATCACGTTACCGACCGTTTCGTGGTGGCGGCACTCATCTTCTAGGTAAGTAATCAGCTGATCGAAAGTAGGCAATTTAGTTACGTCACTACCGTAACGACGTTCGAAACGCGTCTTAATTTCCGCAGGTAACTTATTCAAACATATATGTACTAATAGGTATGACCACTGTTCAACCGGTAGGCTAAGTCTTTCCAATGCTCTGTAGGAGGACAGTAGGGGATTAAGGAACGAAGCGCGTAAGCCGGTGAGGCGCGGGGAAATCTCAGGTAGGTTAAGCAACTGTGCAATCAGCGTATCTGTTTGTAATCGAAGGTTTTGATAACGATTCTTAAGTAGGCTACAGGCTATGTCATAATTCGAATCTTCAATTCGCAGGTGCTGAATGAGACGACGAGGCTCATCAGATAAGGAACCAACTAAGTATTGCAATTTTTGTGTAGGGGTTAAATCAGACCTCAGGTGGACAATACTTTCAAACTGGTCGTGATAACTAATCCATGACTCAGGACGACCATCAAATCTAGGAATAGGCAATTCCGGCAAGGTTTGCCTAGGGCGCATGACGTCACAACCTTCACTGGGTTGGGAGTATTTACTTGGCGTACTGGTAACCCTCGGGGTAAGTTCGGAACGTTTCAAACGCAACTCATCTACTTGATCGCGAACGATATCTATTTTATTTTGTAAGTCGCCGATCTCGTTTGTATCTATGCTCGTGTCTAAATGACCCATAAGCTTAGAACAAGCATCATTAAATTTCTCAAAATTAGAATCTAGGTCGGTCAGTCTAATTAACAATCTAGGGATTGGGATGGAATCCATATTCTCATAAGCCCCCTGAATCCAGTTAGAAGAGAACTTCACGATTCCGTTCAAGGTTTTATAGTCTTCCGAATCGACATATAAACTCGCAACTGAAGCGTTATTTCTATCTCTGCGAGACATTTTAAAGGAAAAATTAATAATCTATAAATAGAAGGTAAACAAATAACCAAGACTTGACGAGAAGAAATACAAATAAAATTGGGGGTAGGTACAAAAAATAATGCGTTCGGAATAACTATTTCGCTATCTCGACTCAGGAAATTTACCGCTAAGTTACACAATAATGTTAAACTTATGATGTAGGTTTAGGAGATGACAATATTATCACGTTTTTAGGTATATGCCGCGTTACAACTAACATAAAAACAAATATTCACGTACTGGGAAATAAAACACAAAAAATATGTAGGTTGGCACAGAAAAAAGTATGTAGGTAGGTAAAATTGTAAGTAGGGAAATGAAACGACAATTAATTACGTTTTGCGTAATCAAATATGCTAAATGCAAACGTAATTAGGGGACAAAAACACAGGGACGAATTCGAGAACGGGCCAGAGGTAATGTAAACCACGCTCTGCTACCAAAAATGTAGGCGCGTGGAAGCCAAATATCGCAGCTCTGCTACCAGGTGAACTTTTGGTGCTCACCAAACCATTAAAGGAATAGGGTACGTACCGCAGGTCGTCAGTCCTGGTCCAGGGGGGCGCACTAGTTTTGGGACACAACACACAGGGGACCGCACAAATTCACAGTTCATTGGGTCAAGGGTCGACTTGTATGCGTGGGCGCGCGAATCAGAATGGCGACCCAACGGCGGGGGAAGGGAAAGGGGAGAGGGCACGGGGCGCGGGAAGGGGTGGTAGCCGCTGCACATCTATCTAGCCTATACAGCCATTTCAAGGCGTCTTGGAACTCTCCGCCCAATATGAGCAGAGAAGACCAAGACCGACTTCCAATTGTACTATTCACATCTTGGAACTCCCCGCCCACCATGAGCAGAGAAATACCAAAAGCGACTTCCAATTGTACTATTCACATCTTGGAACTACCCGCCCAACATGAGCAGAGAAATACCAAAAGCGATTTCCAATTGTACTATTCACATCTTGGAACTCCCCGCTCGCCATGAGCAGAGAAATACCAAAAGCGATTTCCAATTGGAACACAGCGCAGTAAAATACAGAAAACTATTGAAAGTCCTATCATGGAACTCTCCGCCCAATATGAGCAGAGAAGACCAAGACCGTTTTCCAATTGTACTATTTACCTTTTGGAACTCCCCTCCCAGCATGAGCAGAGAAATACCAAAAACGACTTCCAATTGTACTATTCAGATCTCGGAACTCCCCACCCAGCAAGAGCAGAGAAATACCAAAAGCGACTTCCAATTGTACTATTCAGATCTCGGAACTCCCCGCATACCTTGAACGGAGAAATACCAAAAGCAACTTCTTCGTCTTTGATACAAAACTGATGAGCTGCTGCTGCCATTCAGCATGTCATGCAGCTTCGTGACACCTCTTTAGTTTGGTGTGCCCTCTTCGCTCCGCATTCATAAAGTGGCCTTTTATGTGGACGCTATTTTTAAATTTAGCAACAGTACTTTTTTCATAGTCGTCACCACATTCATTCTGCGCCATCTTTTCTCTTGTTGTAACCTTTAACCACGTCTGTTGCATTTTGCTCATCGTACGCCCCAGATTCAGTCTTATATTTCCATCCAAGATTCCGATGCTTCATTGCCTGATAGCACATACTCACTCGTCCCGGGTGCGAGCGAATACATTCACACAGACAGCAATTGAAGTACTTGGAACTCAGCGCAGGAAAATACAAACGAATACACGAGCTACAGATAGAGCTAAACGAACCCACGAGCTACAGATTGCAGTCCAACGCCACTGAATCTACATTTCTTCAACTCATCTTTAGTGTCCCATTTGGACAGCTCCTTTTTGTGTTGTTTTTCTTATGCTGCTGCATTTGCCTATTACGACATGAGGCTTTTAATGTCGTAATAGGCACAAGCAGAGCGGTGTACTGTTTGCCTGTACTGCTTGCTTGTATTTTATAACACAGCTGTTTTGTGCCTTCTTAGGAGATTCTTTCGAACAAGCAATTTTCTCATTTGTGCAGTCTCTTTTGTGTGTTGCTTCTGCATCAAATGACCACCAGAGCTGATGAGATGCGTTAATTTAGCAACTCATGCAGCTTATTGCTTGTTGCTTGTGCCTATCACGACATGGGGCTTTTAAAGCAGTATTTTAAAGTACAGGGCGGTGCACTGTTTCCTTATACTGCTTGTTTTTGTGTTTTATATCACAGTTGCTTTTGTGCCTTGTTAGATCTTTCTATATCAGCAATGTTCCCATTTGTGTTGTTTTTGCATAAAATCAGCCCCAGAATTGCTGCGCCAAGCACACACATTTTCGTAACATCTCTGCTACTTTAAGCACTGGGTGTACAATCTCTGCTACATTTAGCATTTATTTTTTACATTTATAGCATTTAAGATACTTGAGCTGCATTGCTTGATAGCATAAATACTACACACAGACAACAAGTATTTGAAACAGCGCATAAAAATGTAGATAGGCTAACTGCCTTGGTTAACTGTATTGCTGTACTATATACGTACTGAGCATTAGTTATTTATTTATTAGTTAGTCACATATATTTCCAACTATGATACTGATGCTTCATTGCCTGATAGCACATACTCACTCGTCCCGGGAGCGAGCGAATACATTCACACAGACAACATGTGAAGCACTTGGAACACAGCGCAGGAAAATACAAGTGCTAACTGCCACTTCATAACATTGAACCCAATTAATTCTAATTTGTTATTTAATAACTTAAATTTTGTTTTTACACCTTTTTACAGGGTAGCGTTTGACTATGTACTTAGTCGCAGCCCAGCAGACATCAAATACGATGCTTTGACGTTAGCCAGAACGCGACACCAGCACTAATCATCGTTCGCAGCATCAACCATATAGACTGACGCCACAAACCCCACTTCCTGTGATGTACAATTCTATAACATATACCGGGTGGCAGGCTCCTACGTATGGTAAACCACGTATGAGCTCCCACCCCCTGTTTCCGCCGATCCGTCACGAATCCATCTTCTTTTCGTGAAGGCGAAAGGCAGCTGCAAAAGGGTTAATTAGGAGAAAAACCCATCGCTACCGCCTGACGACCTCCCCTCTCCCGGGGGCCTCAACTCTGCGTCCTACGCTCGCAGGACACAAGAGGAGTCTCCACTCGGTGTTATATACTCGTACAATTGTATAACATATGCCGGGCGGCAGGTGCTTACACATGGAAAACCACGTATGAGCTCCCACCACCCCCACCGATCCATCACGGATCCTTTCTCTCCTTGTGAAGGCGAAAGGCAGCTGCAAAAGAGTAAATTGGGAGAAATAAACCCTCTCGCTACCACCTAACGCCAATTTTTTCCTGGACTCTGCGTCCTACGCTCGCAGGACTTACGACCAGGTCACATCAAGTAACTCTCCGCCCACAATGAGCAGAGAAATACCAAAAGTGACTTCCAATTGTACAAGTCGCATCTCGGAACTCCAGCCCGCCATGGGCTAAGGAATACCAAAAGTGACTTCCAATTGTACTATTCACATTTCGGAACTCCTCGCCCACTGTGAGCAGAGAAGATCCAGAGGTTTCCCTTTCCTCAGCCTTGCATGCTATGCTTACGGGACGCCTCGCCTCTGACTCGTGTCAACCAACAACCGAGTTTTTCTTCATTGACCCGAAGTCAATCTAGCTTCTGACTAGGCTTCTAGTTCCTTGGCCCTGCATCCCATGCTTACGGGACGCCTCGCCTCTGATTCGTTCGACCACCAACGATTGAATTTCTCCTCCTTAACCCACATGGTATGTGCCTTTTTCATTTAATTCGGAATCATACAAACATTTTTTTGTGCTTCTTTATTTTTTTAGGTTGCAGTTTGACGCCAATATCTCTTAGTCCCAGTGGATTCCTTAGGACTTATTGTCTTTGATACAAAACTGATGAGCTGCTCCTGCCATTCAGCATATCATGCAGCTTCGTGACACCTCTGTAGTTTGGTATGCCATCTTCGCTCCGCATTCATAAAGTGGCCTTTTATGTGGACGCTATTTTTAAATTTAGCTACAGTACTTTTTTCATAGTCGTCACCACATTCATTCTGCGCCATCTTTTCTCTTGTTGTAACCTTTAACCACGTCTGTTGCATTTTACTCATCGTACGCCCCAGATTCAGTCTTATATTTCCATCCAAGATTCCGATGCTTCATTGCCTGATAGCACATACTCACTCGTCCCGGGTGCGAGCGAATACATTCACACAGACAGCAATTGAAGCACTTGAAACTCAGCGCAGGAAAATACAAACGAATACACGAGCTACAGATAGAGCTAAACGAACCCACGAGCTACAGATTGCAGTCCAACGCCACTGAATCTACATTTCTTCAACACATCTTTAGTTTCCCATTTGGACAGCTCCTTTTTGTGTTGTTTTTGCACCAAATCAGCAGCAAAGATGATGAGCTGCGCTTGCATTCAGCAGCTCATGCAGCTTATTGCATTTGCCTATTACGACATGAGGCTCTTAATGACGTAATAGGCACAAGCAGAGCGGTATACTGTTTGCTTGTACTGCTTGCTGGTGTGATTTATAACACAACTGTTTTGTGCCTTCTTAGGAGATTCTTTTGAACCAGCAATTTTCCCATTTGTGCAGCCCCTTTTGTGTGTTGTTTTTGCATCAAACGAGCATTAAAGCTAATGAGCTGCTGCGTTCATTCAGAAACTCATGCAGCTTATTGCTTGTTGTTTGTGCCTATCACGACATGGGGCTTTTAAAGCAATATTTTAAAGTACAGGGCGGTGCACTGTTTCCTTATTCTGCTTGTCTTTGTGTTGTATATCACAGTTGCTTTTGTGCCTTGTTAGATCTTTCTATATCAGCAATTTTCTCATTTGTGTTGTTTTTGCATCAAATCATCACCAGAGCTGATGAGTTGCTGCGCCAAGCTCACGCATTTTCGTATCATCTCTGCTACATTTAGCATTTATTTTTTTCATTAAACATTTATAGCATTTTTTTTACTTTATTAAAGATATATGAGCTGCATTGCTTGATAGTATAAATACTACACACAGACAACAAGTATTTGAAACACAGCGCATAAAAATGCAGATAGGCTAACTGCCTTGGTTAACTGTATTGCTGTACTGTATACGTACTGAGCATTAGTTATTTATTTATAAATTAGTCACATATATTTCCAACTATGATACTGATGCTTCATTGCCTGATAGTACATACTCACTCGTCCCGGGCGCGAGCGAATACATTCACACAGACAACATGTGAAGCACATGGAACACAGCGCAAGAAAATACAAGTGCTAAATGCCACTTCATAATATTGAACCCAATTAAATCTCATTTGTTGTTTATTAAATTAGATTTTGTTTTTACACCTTTTTACAGGGTAGCGTTTGATTATGTACTTAGTCGCAGCCCAGCAGACATCAAATACGATGCTTAGACGTTAGCCAGAACGCGACACCAGCACTAATCATCGTTCGCAGCATCGACCATATAGACTGACGCCACAAATCCAACTTCCTGTGATGTACAATTCTATAACATATACCGGGTGGCAGGCGCCTACGTATGGTAAACCACGTATGAGCTCCCACCCCCTGTTTCCGCCGATCCGTCACGGATCCATTTTCTTTGCGTGAAGGCGAAAGGCAGCTGCAAAAGGGTTAATTAGGAGAAAAACCCATCGCTACCGCCTAACGACCTCCCCTCTCCCGGGGGCCTCAACTCTGCGTCCTACGCTCGCAGGACACAAGAGGAGTCTCCACTCGGTGTTATATACTCGTACAATTTTATAACATATGCCGGGCGGCAGGTGCTTACACATGGAAAACTACGTATGAGCTCCCACCACCCCCACCGATCCATCACGGATCCTTTGCAAAAGGGTAAATTGGGACAAATAAACCCTCTCGCTACCACCAAACGCCATTTTTCTCCTGGACTCTGCGTCCTACGCTCGCATGATACACGACCAAGTCACATCTCGTAACTCCCCGCCCACAATGATCAGAGATATACCAAAAGCGACTTCCAATTGTACAAGTCGCATCTCGGAACTCCCCGCCCACCATGGGCAGAGAAATACCAAGCGACTTCCAATTGTACTATTCACATCTTGGAACTCCCCGCCCACCATGAGCAGAGAAGATCCAGAGGCTTCCCTCTCTTCTCAGTCCTGCATCCCATGCTTGTGGGACGCATGCGTGCCGATGTCACTATCACTGAGTCACCCTTTTACAAAATGTAGTAAAATTAGATTTTTCATATTCGTTTCATTCTACTCATCATCATATTTCAATCCAAGATGCTTCATTGACCGATAGCACATACTCACTCGTCCTGTGCGCGAGTGAATACATTCACACAGACAAGTGAAGCTCTTGGAACACAGCGCAATAAAAATACAGATTAAGCATTGAAAACATGAATCAATATTATAAATGGATTGTTTTCAATTTAATTGGCATTACGTAGCCGCACTTGATGGTAATGCTACTTAGTAGCCAATAACATCATCATTCTAAGCATTACAAATTTGTAGCATGTATTATGTTAAGAAGACGCGCTCGCTAGACCCCGCGGTCCGCGGCGCGTTCCGTCTTATGGAGAGCGCTATGCGCTGCCTCCACAGTGCACGAGAGAAATCAAAAATGTGATATCACCTGATGTTAAGTGTGGTCGAAGGTGGCGCCACGTTACATCTGGACTGGGAACTGGCTCTCAAGTGTGGCTGTTAGCACACACCGAAAAGTGCTCGGTGACAGATTCTTAATTTGAGGTTGTTAGCATAAGCAGGCGAGCATTATTAAGTGCCCATTCAGCAAGCTATGGTTTCTTCATGATGTTTTTTTCCTTCACCAAAAGCTCAAGCTCAAGCCCATTGTAGGTTTCAATCCCACGAGCTACGGTTTGCAAAGCGCCATCACCGCCACTGAGTCAGCTATTTACAAACTAGAGTTTAATGTTACACGCATTTTCGTTCTATTTTGCTCGTCATATTCCAGTCTCCAGTGATAATTTTTTTTAATTTCAATCCAAGATAGTGATGCCTCATTGCCTGATAGCACATACTCGCTCGTCCCGGGTGCGAGTGTTTCCGTACACACAGACAACAAGTTCACTTGGTACACAGCGCAAGAAAATACAGGTGCTAGTTGTTAGGTACTTCGAAACATAAAACTAAGTTATATTATATTGGTTATTGCCCATAGGCGATAACCAAGATAATATAATTGTGTGTTCCCAAGCAATAATATGTCATAGCACATTATTGTATGGTACTAAGTATTACATTTTCGAAGTAAATATAATAATATAGTAGGTCGGTCGGTCGTATATAATACGGCACGTGCTCGCTACGTGAAGCAGCAGCGAACTCGGCGGCACCGCGTCCTTGTGCTTGCTTCACGAGAGCGAGCCGCCTCGTGCGACCGGCCGGTGCGGTGTCCGCGCCGTTAAACATATTTATAACAAAATCAAATTTTGTTTCATGACTGGTATCAAAGTCATATCAACAATATCAATTACTTTTTCAAAATATGGTTTTGATTTGTTATTTTTATTTTTTTATGGGGTAGAGCTTAACCATGTGGTAAAAAGTGCCTGTAGTAACGTAGACGACGAACGACTCTCTACGCTGCGTCTACGTTGCATGTGAAACCACGCACTGGCTCTTAAAAAAGTGAGGCTGTCGGAATACCGATGGGTGTTTGGCGACAGATGTTAAACTTGAGGGTGGTGGCTAGCCAGGCGAGCACTAGAATATATAATACCCTACCACCAAGCTAATCGAGTCCACGAGCTACGGCTCACAAGCCGCCGTCACTACCACTGAGGGTAAATTGATTCGGCTCATCTCTATACGGTCTATACCACTCCACCGATCGCTTTACATAGGTATCTCTTATAATATTCCATAAATATTTCGCGCTGTCATTCTCTTTCATGTTCACTTTTCGGAATATGGCGTTATTTACATTTATTTGTCTGATCGCGCAGACCCAAGGCGGATGCTATTATATTCTTAACATGTCACTATTATTTATCAATTAGCCGACCGAAGTGAGTAATTTAATTCACACCATAAAAATAATAGTAAATTTTCATGAAATTTTTTATTTTTTATTATTTACTAAGTTTATCATACAAATTTCATCCAAGATAAAGATGCTTCATTGCCTGATAGCACATACTCGCTCGCCCCGGGTGCGAGTGTTTCCGCACACACAGACAACAAGTTCACTTGAAACACAGCGCAAGAAAATACAGATGCTTCTAAACGTAAAACTAAATTATATTAAATTGGCTATCGCCGTATGGGCCATGACCGGATATAATATAATTGTGGTATTCCCATGCCATCATCTGCCATATAGCATACTATGGTATAGTACTGAGTATTACGTTTTCGAAGTAATCACCATGAATGCCAACATGCGTGTAGCCGGAGCGCACTCGGCTGCTCCGCATTCTCATGTTGGACGAGGCATCGTCGCTTTCTATGCCCCCGAACGCTCTAAAACCGAGTTTGGGTGTTGTATAGAAAATAATTTATATGTATATATTTTTAATTTTATTTTATTGTTTTACTGCTTACAGTGTAACTTTTGAGCACAAGTCACCTGATGTTAAGTGACGATGTGGTTGAAGGTGGCGCCACGCTACATCTGTTTTGGGCACTGGCTCTCAAGTGGTACTGACGGAACGTACCGATATAGGTGTGGGGTGTGGCGACAGATGTTAAACTTGAGGGTGGTAGCTAGCCAGGCGAGCACTAGAACATGCCCTACCACCATGCTAATTCGAACCCACGAGTTACGCCTCACATGATGTCACTTCCACTGAGCGCAGATCGATTCAACCCATCTCTATGCCAGTCGACCGATATCTCCTTTAAAGATCTCGTAGAACCCAGATAACTTTATTTTTGTAATCACCATGAATGCCAACATGCGTGTAGCCGGAGCGCACTCGGCTGCTCCGCATTCTCATGCTGGACGAGGCACCGTCGCTTTCTATGCCCTCGAACGCTGTAAAACCGAGTTTGGGTGTTGTTAGAAAATAATTTATATGTTTATATTTTTAATTTTATTTTATTGTTTTACTGCTTACAGTGTAACTTATAGGTAGGTAAAAAAATGTGTATAATTATTAAATCAAATCAATCTTTTATTTGCAAAAATACAACTTATATACATGAGATGTTACAAAAATATACGTCAATGTATTTAGCCTGCAAGCAGGCGTGCAAATGTTTCAAGTACATAATATTAAAATTTAAAATTATATGAACGATAGTAAAAACATGTAAAAAACTAGTCTAAATTATTATATAAAATATACAAATTGTATGTACTCCTACAATACCAATGTTTAGTGACTATGTACTCTGTCTGTGCCCGACCTAACAAACAAAACAATACATCTTCTCTTTCCTCTCCTTTAAGTGTAAAAGAGATAGACTTAGAAATTACCACTCGTTGCTAACTTCATAATGCATTGCGTGCGTCATGTTGGCTGCATTATAATAACAATGGGCGCGATATATTGTTTTTGTAGCCGTCAAGCGCTTGACATTTAGTATTACCTGTGCATGCGGTTGGACGAGGTGGCTACTCGCGTTTCCAGCCGCTCGCTTGAAGCGCTCGCGGAGTAAAACAACAAGTTGTCAAAGTTGTGTAAACTTTTTAGTATAGGAACGGGGCTTACGTATCGTTTCGTTTGGGTCGGCCGGACGGGCGCACAGCGCTGCCCCATTATCTTGATTCTGTTCTTGTTTATTTTTTATTGCGCTTATTATTGCCCCTTTTGTTGTCGGAGGCCTCCGCAGTGTTACAAGATAGAGAACTGCGCGAGTGGCAGCGCTGCGTGACGAGCGAAGATCACCCACTCTGATTCACATTAATTATGTGAACGGTGACGAACCATTTTAAGTGCGCGATAACACGCCCTCCGGTGACTTCTGATATCCTGGACTTTATTACAACCAACGTGCAATATATAACAGCATCTCGTGTTTTGTTAATATAAAATCAATACTGCCGCTTTTAACCCCAGTTGCGCACTCCTCCAGATACGTATCAGTGCAACGATGGTACAAGTGTTTAAACAATAAAACTACTCGACCAATAAAATTGAAGTGAATGCAAATGTAAAAATAAATTCTAATTAATTCAAACATTATCGAAGAGTTCGCGGTCATTTTTGAAGGTGGTGCCGCGCACGACCGCCAGGCGCCGCTTCCGTCGGCGGCGAGTGACGTCGTGTCGCGCATGCGCCGCGATCAGTTCGCGCGAGCTTCGCGTCGTTGTAGCAGTCTCCAAAACAAGAGCGTAGGGCTCCGCGCGAGTCCTTTATATAATTAAAAGAAAATAAGTTGGTGCAGTGGTCGTCCCAGTGCAGTGCGTGCTTGTGGCCGGAGAGTGCGGGCGGAGGCCCTTGTGTCGCGCAGATCAATACCGAGCAGGAGCATGGCGCGTCCGACATGAGCCAGGGGGGTTCGAGGAGGCCCTACTCGCGCGGGGGCCCGCGCTGGCACCCGCGCTACAAGGACTACTGGGACTACGACCAGAACTACAGGTACTCACCAGCATTCCATACACATGCGCAGGGTGACCGTGCTCGCTGCGAACAACACATGCCACATGTTCTGCACAACACATTTGTAAACATTCATTTTTATGTAATTATTTTACCAACTTTTTTTTAGGTTTCTTTGAAAGTAGTTGAAACATTATTTAATAGATACCTAATTAAACAATATATCCATCTAAACTTCTCCACCTAGACCAGCTGCGTCTTGCAGTTACATTCCAGCTGTCATGCTGAAACTATTTTTAGGGAAAGTAGCCTATGTTGAAGCTCTCTACGAACATGATATGTTTGTAGACACACACATTTACTGCATTATATTTATTATATAGATAAATCTATAAATAATTGCTGAACTTTAACAGTTATAAAGTTATAAAACATAAAAATAGAGTGATCATAATGTAAGGTAGGAGTAGTAAATTGAAATGGACCCAATAAAATAAGTTCAAAATAAAAAATAAGTTAAATTTCTTAAATAAAAACATGTTTTGAAGTTTATGAAACATTGTAATACGGAACCCAGAAGCTGACCATAATAATAACCACTTATAGTTACTGAATATCCACAAATTGTTGAGGTGATGGTCGCCCGCACTAAATGTAAATACTATAGTTGGATGATGGCTCGCCTCAACACTTACAAATGGGTGAGTCCAAGAATGGGGCTAGCACACTTCAGTATTGAATCTGTCCCCTTACTATATGTCATCGAAACTGAACTAAATACCAAACTGCAGCGCTCATTTACTTTGTACTAGTGTGGGATGCCACAGCGCTGGCTCAATATCAAAACTATTACGTATAAACAACATATTGTGATCACTTTAAAACATCAAACTTCCTACTAGTACTAGGTCCGCCTGTTCCTACCTTGTTACGCTGGCAAGAGAACAGGCAAGGAACACCCGGCTGGTGTAGGCTGCTACACTAACGGCTCTCGGTAGCCGTGCGAGTGTGGCCACAACTATATTGTATCCGGGACGGTGTGCCGTACACACTTGCTATATAACATGTACATTATTTTGGACGTAAAGTGCTCTGTAACACAATAGTATTAAGATAACAAAATGGAAGCATTACTGCGATCAAACTGTCTTAGATGGATGTTGGAGACTTCACGAGGAGAAAACAATTTATTGATAAAGGAATAACTTACTTATTAACTAACAGATGAGCTAGCAAGTGATTAACTTATGAGGCCTGACTGCTGGGTCGCCTTGCTTATCTAGAAAGTAAGCTGCCTCTGTACATTGAACTTTACCAAAAACCTGTCTCGTAATAGTGCTCTATCCATAATCCATTCTAATATTTCTGTTTGTTTGTTACCTTTTCATGACTAAACGGTTATAGTCAATAGTACTTTATTCAATAGGAAATCTTTAAAACGTCAAACTTAAAACTAGCTTGAACTATCACAAATTACAATAAAATCTATACTATTACGGGTTGGTAAGTAATAAAAAAAAACTATGATTTATACTAAATTACAAGATGTGATGAGCGTTGTGTGTTCTGTTTGTTTGTACGCCTTCCCAAGTAAACGGCCGAACCGATGTTGATCAAACTAGATATGGAGGTAGTTAGAACCCTGCAGAACTGCAGATAAAGTGTAGCCCACGCGGGTGACACCGCGGGGAACAGCTACTCACCAATAATATATCAGGAACAGATAACAGGTAGGCATCGGTGGCAGTGAACAATGTGGCTTACTAAGAAGCAACACAAAGGTATGTGATATGAATCGTGTAGATGGCTGGGTGCTTGCCTACAGAGCGCGTTTATCTGTGCGTATCTCGTAGTGTCACACACACGTACTCCGACCTAGTGTGAGTACTTACTATTTGATTCCATTTGAGTAAGGTCCTGTTGAAGTAGCCGTTTGGAGGCACCTAGTCGTCCAACCAGGGCTCCGGGTTGGTCTGGGTCGGCACCCAAACTCAAACTCAAAGTTTTTTCCGTTCATCCATTATACAATAGCATTTAATATGACTTTCCTATTCTGTGCCCCAAGGAAATATATTATACACGTATGTCGAAAATTATATTAAAGTTCTATAAAAATAATTTGTAATAGCTAGAAAAATGGCTAAATAATTCAGCCGATGATTTTAATAATCAAGCTGCACCAAGCTTTTTATTATTTTTTACAAATCTCCGGGTTTTGTTCATTAAAGTAGTCAGTAGTATTAGTTCGAGTTATGACAGCCCCAGGAGATATGCATACCTAATACCTACGTACCTCAGCTTTCCGTTCCCCAAATCGCATCAAAATCCATTCTTCTGGCACAGAATGTTTGCAAACAAACAACCGAAGCTTTAACGGATGCAGGTTCAATGAGCTCTAATTAATATAAATAGATCCAAACGGACCCGATGCACGATACCGCGACAACCGAGAATAACCTACTGCCCACTCTAATAACGACGTACTCCACACATACAATACTATACTACATTACTAACATAATATTTGTTCATAAATATAAAAATCAATGCTGTTCGTTAGTCTCGCTGAAACTCGAGCTTGGCTGGACCGATGTGGATAATTTTGATCTTGAAATGTTTGTGGAAGTTCAGGGAAGGTTTAAAAGGTGACTTTTATTGGCGATACGAAGTTCGCCGGCTCAGCTAGCCAATTATAAAATTTGCGCCCGCGGTCTCACCCACGTCTTGCCGTTATCCCGCAGGAACCTTTTTCCGGGACAATAAGCCCATGTGTTAATCCAAGCTATCTCCATTTCAAATTTCACAAAATCGGTTTAGTAGTTACGGTGGTACATGGTAACAAGGTGGTTTGCGTTTATAATATTAGTAGGATTCTCTATTTCTTTTTCATTAAAAATTATAATCGCTATGTGTTATTATGTTGTGTATACTTTAATAAATATATTTTATATCATTTTTATAATATGTAAATACCTACATGCGTTTTTTCAATGCCCAAATATTGTTTCTGTAGCGGGAATCCAACCCCTGACCTCGCGCTTTGCAGTCGGAAAAACTTGAAGCATGCACTAGTGAACTCGTTATCAGTATCCAAAGCAGTACAGTATCGGTACACCGAGCCCACCTACACTCTCGCGTGGTGTGCGCCGGAGTGTTGTAGGGGCTGCGAGGGCGACGACCCCGCTACCTGCCGCCGAGGGTGCGCCTCGCCGCCCGCAACAGCTGTGTCCTGCTGCACTCATGTATATTCAACTCCGCGCTCACACACAACATAAAAGGTAGCCTAACAAGGTATACAACCTATCTGCGTTACAAATTTCACACAAATCCGTTGTGCCGTTTCAGCTAGAAGCAGTCAAACATACTCGCTCGCTAACTTTCGCTTTTATAATACCAGCCGCGTAAAATCGCTATAAAGAGTATACTCTGTCCTTCTCTAGGATTTGAACTATCTCCACACCGAATTCCACACAAATACGTTCAGTAGTAATTGCGTGAAAGAGCAACAAACATCCTCACAAACGCTCACTTTCGTGATATTAGTAGGATTGGAGTGATGCGAGCAAGTCGCGCCGGCTGTGTCTGCAACATGACTAGAGCTTGTTGTAAGCAATGCAACAAGTAAATATCGAATGGAATGGAACTCATCGGCCGAAACATTCCTCTGTGGCGTCGTGTCTGAGCAAATGCCGTTTTTCTCGACAGCTCAAATGATTCGCTTTGCCAACTACTAAACTGGCGACACGTGTTCGGCGCTACGATTAGTGCATATTTTGATGTAACACCGCTTATAATACAATTATTTTCTAACTCGCTTTTATTAGCTTGATTTTGGATTTTGAAAGTCAATTTTAATTTCTAATTATGAATTTTACTCGCTTGAACTTTGAGTAAGTAGGTACGAATTGGACAAAACTGTAACGATCGGCCAAATATGACAATATGGTTCACGGTATTGCTGAATCGACAATGTTGAAATCGTAATTCCGAGAAGGCCTTCCGAATTCCTCTTCGAATAATCATACAATCAAAAAACTTTTTTCCGAGATATGCAATATTAATGTTAAATTTATAAACTTAGAGTGAATTATCTACGCTGATTTGATTCTAATAATTATACACTTGTGTTGCCAGTTGTTCGTTAAGATTTGATCCCGTCATACGTACAACAATTTCCAAAGATGTGCCCCAGCCTCCGGCGCGAGCACAGAGGCTCCCGCCGCGGGACCTAACACAAAAACCTTTTTCAGAGCAGACCCTAGTTTTTGTTAGCAGGTAGGCGCTCCGCTGAGCATTCTAATGTACACCTTATTACTACGAGATACAGTTTAAAACGATAGGAGACGCGTCGCTGTTTATACACAAAGAAGAATATATTTTTTGTTCTACAAAATATCCTGCAGATGACCTCTTGCTGGGGGAATACGTGTCGTGTTACGTTGGTCATAGAGTGCAGAGTCGCGTGTGCTGTGAGCGCCGCTCGCCGCTCAGCTGGGGTCCCGTCTCGGGCTCGACACTCTCGGAGCTGATATCTGATTCAAAGGAGAGCTCGTCGACTCGGATTGTCGACGTTTACGGACAGAGTTGTGTATGCAGAGCTAGTTCCGCAGAACTTATTGTAACTAGCGACCCGCCCCGGCTTCGCACGGCTATATAGGCAAAGATGAGGGCACATGAAAGCTCTCAAAATATTTTAAAAAAATTAGGACTTTTGTCATGTGTAGTCCTACTGGAAGTTGGCTACATTTCTTTCACACATTACATGAACTCTAATGAAACCGTTGATCAGTCATTTGTTTCCGACTTGTTTTACAAATATCGCGATTTCTTACGAAAACTCTGTAATCAGAATAAAAAAACTTAATCTGTAACACTCGGGGATAATGTAGCTTCCTATTACGCCCGAAATGAAATAATCGAAATAATCGATCCTGATCCGTTATCTGTTAAATTATTGTTCTAGGGCTTGACATATTACCACTAAAATGACATGTTATGACATGACATATCGATCCAAAACCGCGGATAACAGATCGGATTAAATTCGGGCATTTTAGAAAAAAATAATTTTCAGAAAATTATTTTAAAAATATAATAAAATTTTCGGATCAGTGTTTTAGGAGACTACCCCTACATCGAAACAGACAAATTGTGCCTCAATATGTTTTACCTCTTTATTTTTTCTTATAATAAAATGTATGTAATACGTTTAGACAACGTCAGTAGTGCGCCGCGCCGCCTCCTCCACCTGAACTCATTTGATCTGCGTGAACCTATTAACAACTCCCAATGTAGTCTCCGTGTTATAATTCAGGCGGTATTTATTACACCAGGCCTCAATCTAAATCACTCGTAACGCCTATTGACACACAAATGCGTTTCATTACTGAATCATTTAGTTCGATCCACTAATCAAATTAACGGGTAGGCAAAGTGGACCTTTGCTTGAAATGTTGTAGTCCACTTTACCCCACTCTAATTACGCCGGTATAAAGTTTCGGTTACCAACCCGCACTGGGCCAGCGTGGTAGATTACGGCCCGTACTCTCTCCGAGAGAAGGCCAGAGTCCCAGCAGTGGGAAACTGGGAACTTTATAGGCTAATGATGATGACAGATTCGGTTGAGTCTCCCACAATAGGGCTTGTCAAGCAGGATTTACAAGCAACTTCTTTTTTCTTCTTTGAGTTGAGGCCGGTTTGCAACAATACATTTTCTTTTTATTCTTTCTTATTTCTACATAATGTATTTTGTTGCAAATAAATGATTCTTATTCTTAAAGCTACGGGTGGCAAGCGTACTCGCTAGGTAACTCGTACCCGTGAAGTGGTCCGCGCGACCTCGCCGCCGCGACTTCCGCGTGAGTCCGCGCCGCACACAGGAGGACAAGCTCGACCACCTGGGAAATTGTTATCCTGAGAGAACAAAACAATGCAGTTCAAAGTGAAGTAACCGAGTGCGTGCGCTGCGGCCGGCGGCGGCGGCGGCGGCGGTTACGTAAGTATCGATTGGACGCGCGGACGGCGACACATCGCGATAAGTGACCGCCTAGTTTGTTCACCTACCCGCACATGCCCTGGCGAGAGCTGAGGTGATACCATAAGGAACTCTCTTAACTACGAGGTGGTAGTAGATTTGAAGCGATGAAGACTCAGTGGTAGTGACGTCGGTTTGCGATCCGTAGCTCGTTGGTTCGTAGCTTGAGTTTTCGGTAAAGGAAAACTTCGTGATGAAACCATAACTTGGTGGTAGAGCATTATCTAGTGCTCGCCTGGTTAGCTTCGAGTTTACAATCTGACGCCTATCTCCTATCGGTGTGTTCCGGCAACCCCACTTGAGAGCCAGTTCCCAATCCAGGTGTAGCGTGGCTTCAGGCTTCGACCATATTGTGGTCAATCACTATATGCCCTATTAAGAAGTAAAAAAACTATGTCTATTCTGGAGTTAATTCCCACGGCTTGCGCACAAAGTAGATTGAGCCTTATAGTGAGGTAATGAGGTAGAGTTTTCACTATAGATGCAGACAGCGTTTGCCTTTGATACGTGTGCCATAGAAAAGTCGTAGCAAGCATCCGTTCGCTCGCCCCTCGAGGGAGCGTGGCGCCGCACTCCCCCGTACTGTAGCGTAGTATTAGAGGGTGCATGTTATCACCCGCCGCTAGGAGTGTGCTCACAGAATACTTAGCAGTGTGTGCTAGCACGGCGCGAGTTAGTCAACAGTAGTACGTAGGTAGTAGTGGGCGCGCCAGAGATCACACATTCACATGTTGAATTTATACAAATAATTGAAATTAAAGTTACTTAATTTCGCAACTGCACATTTAGTTTAATAATGTCTAGATGTAAAATTGCAAAAAATATGTGACCAGCTGTGACAAGGAAGTAGGGGTAAATAACGCTCACACAATCACATACTAACCCCTAACTATGATCCCTGTATCTAGGGTATCAGATACTACGCGCGCTTTCTTTCAGTGCACAAATATTTGTCCTGTAGCGGGATCGAACCCGCGACCTCTCGCTTCGCCGTTGGCCCATTGCGCCACAACCGAGGCGGCGACACCGCGCATAATCAGTAGTAACCGTGTTCTCACGGTGGCGGTGACGTCACGACACTACTGGCTGCCACGAGCCGCTGCCGGCAGAAATACGAGAACAAAATGGCGTAGCAACCACGAGAGATCTGCGAGTCGCTCGTCATCTCAATGTCAGAGGTAGCAGCCAGTCGTCGCGGAATTATACGTATTAGATTATAAGTTGGTAGACGTTTTGAAGCGATCATGGCTCAGTGGTAGTGACTTCGGCTTGCGATACGTAGATCGTGGGTTCGAATCGTACAATGAGCTAGAGCTTTCGGTGAAGGAAAAACATGGACAGCTAGAACGACGTAAATACGTTTTTGAATCATAATCATTCCGAGCATGTGGTAAGAACAAACAAACACGTTGGTCGATTATGAGAATCAGTCGAGTGCGAGCTGAACTCGCATGGAGAGGGTTCCGCACTATTCCGTTTGCCGTGCGGAGAGGACATTAAGATTAATACTAATACTACATTTATAATTCGGATTTTAGTCACTACACAATGTCAAACATTTTCATATATATTATACCACCAAGGTATGTTCCTTCACCGAACGCTCAAACAGTAGGATTGTAACCCACGACGCAGCGCTCGCAAGCCGGCGCGACCACCACTGCGCCGCCGTCGGCAGACTCGGCGCAGTGTGCAGTACCGGGGCCGCGCCACGAACGGAGGAAGGAAGAGGTGCGAGGACGCGCCGGACGACCTTGCCGCACACGTTCACATACGCGTTTATATTGCCATGATTATATATACGCGGGTACTCGACACCAGCGTGTCTTACCGCAAGATGAATACGGTCTTATTTGCATCAAACAATATTAAATACATTTTATTATATAGTACGCCTGGTTGAAGATGCGACGCGCTCTAGGTTGCTCCAGATGTGAAAGCAAGGTATGCATAATCTGCATCCCACGGGTTGCTCGTTAATCCACATTTACCGGGATAAAAAGTTACCTAAGACTACTAAATAAAAAATAAATTATTTAGAACATCAAACACAAAACTAGCTCCGTCTGTTCCAACCTCCTTACGCCGGCAAAAGAACAGGCAAAAAACGCCACCCGGCAAACAATTTCAAGCTTTTAGGTCATGTAAATAGGCTGATATTTTATTTTATTTTTCGGCGAAGGAGTGGAACACCTTGCCAGCGTCTTTGTTTCCCGATAAGTATAACTTGGGAGCCTTCAAGTCAAGAGTGAATAAGTATCTTCTAGGCAAGCATGCTCCATCTTCGGCCTCGTCATCACTCACCATCAGGTGAGACTGGGGTCAAATGCTTGCCTATCTCTTATAAAAAAAAAAAAAAAAAAAAAAATATTTTATTTGATGTGAAGTTTAGTAGTCATTATGTTCGTTGAATTCGCGAAACCATAGCCGATGTCTCGCGACCTCTTACGCGCGAAATTAATAATCGATCCTGATCCCTTATCCGCGGTTTTGGATCGATATGTCATGTCATAATATGTCACACTAGAGCTTGACATATTACTACTAAAATGACATATTATAACATGACATATCGTTCCAAAACCGCGGATAACGGATCAGGATCGATTATTAATTTCGACCGTTACTAAACGGTTCACTGGAGATGGATTAAAAATGGCGAGATAGTTCCGCGGAACCTTCCGTCGAGGTTGAGTAGCTGCACGAGAGATGGACGAGTGGAGAGCGACGCCCCGCGGTCGCGTACCACAGCATCTGTACCCAAACGGTCGTTCAATTAATCGCAAATAATAAAATGCAAACAAAACACACACAACAACACACAACACACAAAAATAAACACAAAAAAAAAACAAAAAACACAAATAAACACTCTTATCCAAAAACTAAAACATAATATCGATTTCCGAGTGTTTAAAATTGATTAAAGCGATCGATATTCTTGACGCAAACATTTCAAAGTTCTTTGATTAATCCGACCTCGGATCGCCGTCATCGTGTATGCTATTATATTCTGGGGTCGTGAGTAATGCAGCCTCTCTCCTTGGTTTGTTCCCGCTCAACCATTAAACCGATATTCATGAAATTTGGTATACACATAGTTTGAACCCCGGGGAAGGGCAAACGATACTTTTTATTGCGATAAACTGCAATCCACGCGGGTGAAACCGCAGAGTACAGCTGTATTGTATATGATTATAATCTCTATAGTGTATTTATTGTGTTACCATATCAGGCGGACAATGTTACCCACACGCGGTCGCAGCTTCGCTGGAAAGCAGTTGGTTGGCTCTCCTCGTAACGACGCGCCTACACTCTCGCACGGAGAGTGCTATCCGTCATGACACTACGTAGTCTCTAGAATCTGTCGCCGAGCACCTATCGGTAGTTTCCGGCAGTTTGGGTTGAGCCTCAGTCCCAGGAGTAGCGTGGCGCTGTGTGACGTCATTTCACGTAGATAACGCAATGCGTCGCATGTATCTGCCGATATACGCCAGCTAGTCCCATTTTACCGTTTCTACTTGTCGGAAACAGTGTAAGCGAAGGTTGGTGTACTGAGAGCGGCGCGCTGTGCAAAAAGCAGCGGTGGGCCAACCGCGGGCGAGCACAATGGGCGGCCTTGTAACAGTTGCGGCGGCACCGATAGCGGCGCGCCCGCACACGCGCCTCCCCAGCCCGGCTCGAAGGACCATCACGGATGCACCTTATCGCGATCAATACTATCCTATGTCCTTTATTAGGATTTGAACTATCCCCACATCAAATTTCATCAAACTCCGTTGAGTAGTTTTTGCGTGACAGAGGAACAAACTTTCGTTTAGTAGGATGCCCTGTAGATTTTTAATCGAACTGAGCAATTTAGTTTAGCTTACACAAAAAATGTTTTCAAGGTACAAAATATTTGAGTTAACGAAAGCCAGTCAGATGTACTTTTTCGTGAACAAAGTGGCGCTATAATTGCTGTCAAGGAGTTTGCGAAAAATGTGCCGCTTGTGGTTCAAGCCTACTTCGCTTCTGGTAAATCCGCCACGGCCGGCTCTGTGTTTACAATTCGTCGGTCCGTAGACCTCGTTTCTGAATGATTAGATATGCGCCTCCGACGTTACGTGCACGTCGGTGAGGCCTTCGCATGCTTAACGTTTAAGTTGTCGTTCCGCGCAGGTCGCCGCGGTGCGAGCATCCTGCCTAATGCATCTCTCGGCTCGGCTCGCTCTGAAACCGGCATGTCCAAGAACCGCAACATTCAAGGGCATGCGACATCTAACGACCCGTGCTGGGCCCGCGTGCTACATTACGGATTTACGGCCCATACTAGGTCTAGCAGTGTCAGAGTCCCAGCAGTGGGGACGTACCAGGCTGACCAAGTATTATATTGTTACATACATACGTAATGTGGAAGAGAACGAAACCAGTTTGTTCGCTCGGTCGCGTGTCTCGCCGCTTTGTAGTTGCTAGCTACGGGAGTCAAATAAAAGCTTTACGCAATTTGTTTGTGATTAGAATACAATATACGTAAGTTATTATCACCGTCGACTCTTCAACTGTACACACGAGGTTCCTTTCCTTATAATGCGTTTGTTGGTCGGCAAATAACGCAAAACTTGTGTGACATAGATTCAAAGAATTTATTGCAAGTTCTTTAAAACTAATGATTTCAATATCATTTTGTTGTTTGTTCATAAGTTCCGTTAAATATTAAGAATGACTGAGGACTAGGTAGAGCGGTGGGTGGCGGTCCTCGCCGGCCAGCTGACCCAACAGTAGGGAGGTGGTCCGCGCCGCCGAGGATCTCTCCGCTAGACCTTGAGCTCCGTGGAGCGGAACCGGCGGCCGCGCTCCGTGACCTGCTACACTCGCCGCCGTCACAATGGGCCCGATACTGGCAGCCGTCATGCGCATACCGACACGGAGGAAGTGACGCCTGAACACACACTCCAGATAGAAAACAAGCACTTACGCTCGCGCGTGTCTCATCGACCGTCCGCGTCGTTGGAAGCGAGACGCCTTTGTTTTACTTACAGGGGAGCGTTTGACGCTACACCTGGATTGAGAACTGGCTCTCAAATCTGCCGATAGGTGCTTGGCGACAGGTTCTAACTTGAGGTTGGTAACTAACCAGGCGAGTACTAGAGAATGTCTTTCCACCGAGCCGTCATCGTAAAGAATCCCTTGCGAACAATCAACATTACAAACTAACCATGAGGTGTCTCGAACTCGGAATGTAAACTACCTTCGTATCTAAGTGACTGATCCACTATTCAATGAGGACATTACTGTATCAACTAACAAACCTAGAAAGAACTCTGTTCAAGAGCCTTGATTAACTATTATTATGGAATGCAATAAATTCTTTGAACCTTTGACCTAACGAACTAACTTACTGAGATGGCACAACGACCAAAAATGAGTCTTGGCTTCCGATGACAAAAGACGCCACTTCGCTCTGTCCTGCGCCATCTCCAGTTCTACGCCTGGAGAGAGCACTAGAAGCTTGGTTCATCACAGGAAATAATTACGTGGAAAAATGTGTCCGCAGACGTACCTACCTCGGAGGCGTGGCGTGTTGGGAAACAACGAGGAAAACAATGCGCCGCGCCGACGAAGCTGTACAAAAATTTAAGACGAAGGAAACCTTCAAAAGTCTGGTTTTTAAAAAGTACGCTACAGTAGCCAGAAACGTGGCCGGTACCGGGAGGGAATTTTTGAAGTGATTTGTTTCGTTACCCCGTACCCTCGGTCCGTCAGCCAGTGGCGCGGCGCCCGCGGAGCTGAGAGACGGCGAGCTCGCGCGATGGACGCCGACACCATTGCTAAGATGTGAGTACTTCTGCACCCTGCGCCCTCCTACACAAGATGCGTGCTACAATCGTGAACAAAATGCATAACATATTTGAACGTCCAGAACAAACGTCGCTTAATCCCAAATGATAGCCAAGATGCAATAAGGCAACGAAGTTTATGTTTCGCTAGAGTAGTTCATCAGAACACGAATCATGTCACCGCGCATACTGGTAATACATAATTGTTTCTCTTTTATTAATTTGATTTTAACATCAAATTGATCATTAAATCAACTAATAATTTGATTAAAATTTGAATTCAGTTTTTTTCAACTATACAAATAGTGACAATCTGCACCGACTGCACCTAGCAAATTTCAAAACCACACAAATTATTCAGTGGAAAACGGCGAGTAGATCGTTGCATTGTGACAAGCTCAAACGAAACGTCACAAGGCGTTTTAACGATTGTACAAAAAGAAACTTTGCATCTTGGCTGGGTGTCAGAGCCTCAGAGAATGCCTCAGAGTCCGTTGTGAAGTGGTGGTGCGGTGTGCTCGACGCCGGCGGGTACCTAATTATTAATTAACTACTTTCCAAGTATGTGATCGCACGTGCACCATTATTGGCGAGTCGTGCGTGACGTCTCGAACGCTTTGATCACGTATCTGTTGTCTGGTAATCCCATCCATTGTTGTGAGTTACACTCAGCTCAGCTATGTGAGTGGCTGATCTTTTCTTTATGGTAAACCGTCGCCTAAGAACATTTGCAACACTAGGGGCGTTGCTGATACCGAAAAACTCATTTGACACCCATCTTGAAGAAGTGCGATCTGTAGCACTGGCGGAAGGACTTGTGGGGAGCTCGTTCCACAAGTATGAGGGAGAGAGGAGCGCACACATCGAGCGGATGCTCTTTATTCCGGTGACGATGAAATGAGATGAAATAGCTCTTCCGAGCATTCCCAACCACCCTCAATTTTATGAATGTGTATCAGAATCAGAATAGATGCTTGGGTCTGTTCGTACTTGTATTGCTAACCGTATAGCCAGCGACAAAAGTTGCTTAACCTGACAAATTCTTCCTTTGCGTAATTCAATGTAGCGCAGTGGTTTTTAACTCTGCGGAAAGCAATGGTCACCTTTACCGCTCGGAGAACGCTCCAAAATGCTTGAGGGCGGTCGCGGCGCCACAGAGTAGGCGACAGTCGCCTGCGGAGCTGGTGGAACCAGTCCGCACGCGGGGGAGACTAACCTGATTGGGATCGCGAGCGCTCGCAGCGGCTCTCGGTTAACATTTTTAAACCTATAATGGCAATATTTCTGGTGTAGTTCAAGCATCTATCGGCGTGTTCCGGCAGCCTCGCTTGAGAGCAGTTCTCAATCCATGCGTAGCGCATCGTACCTTGATATCAGTAGTGCTATTCTGCGTTGTAACTAATTTGCGTGAAAGCGGAGTGAGCGCTGAACTCGCGGCGAGGTGTCAAATTCGTATTCTGACAACACCGTCAGCGCCACCTGAATGATGGCGCAAGGGCAAGGAACTACACACAAGTGATCACGCTCGGTTTGTCGAGCAAATCGGCATTCTGACAACACAATAGTCGCTTCACGCGGGTGTCATTTCGCTTACGATCTCGATTTGAAGTGTCAAAATAAAAGTTAGTATTTTCCTGATGAGGCGTAAGTGAGTTATTAAAACAGTCTACAAAACAATTTATTTTATTATTTTCCGAGTGTAAAATATTAATTATAGTTAACTTGTTTTATTTCCCTTGTATTTATTATAGTTTTTAACATGTTTATTGTCATAATATTTATTTTATACTAGTTGCGCTCAGCGGTTTCACCCGCGTCTTCTCGTTATCCCGCAGGAACATTTTTCCGGGATAAAAAGTAGCCTATGTGTTAATCCAGGATATAAGCTATCTCCATTCCAAATTTCGTCAATATCGGTTTAGTAGTTACGGTGATACGTGGTAACAAACATTCACACACACACACACACACAAACTTTCGCATTTATAATATTAGTAGGATAATAGGATTTGACATTTACTGTTGTCTATATTAGGAAGTAATTAAATAGATTACCTAATATTTATGGGATGCAGAAGCAAATAAAACCTCACTTTTTTATGCAATCTTCTATTGTTCTCTTATTTTACTGTTGATCCCCATATCAAATTATCAGAAATACAAGTACCACTAAGAAAATAGGTTTAACAGGCAGTCTTATTGTTAAAAAAAAGAAATCTTTTACAGAGAGATTTTTTATAATATTAAGTAACAGTTAAAACTAACATTTTTTATAAGATACATACAGGTTTCACGATATACAGTTGTAAATACAAACAGTTAAATATTAATTATTTTGCTATCAACTTTAAAATTATATTTTAACCTAGAAAGTCTAAAAATGATAATTAAATCCAATCGTATAACAAAAATGATGATATTATGGTAATTAAAATTCCAATTTAATCATAGATTAAATTTGCATCGCATAAGGCTGTAACACGGTCTCCAAAAGTTTTTAAGGCTTCCGCCATAATTTCATTATGCTCAGCCATCCTATTACCTACATTGGTGAGGGCCTCTAATAATGCATGCTCTCTCTGAGATGAGCGTTCTAAAACAGCTTGCATGAGAGATGCCTTGTTTTCCTCTAAATTCATGCGGCGTTCTTCCAGCCTCACGAATCTTTCGGTGGTTCAAGCAAACTGACTCTGTCTCGGTGGTGGCTCTGAGCCCCGAATCCTAGTTCTGCATCTTCTTGGAGCTGTATAAGAAAAAATAATTTTGATTATTATTATAGCAGTTTCTTTTAATAATTATGTGAAAATAGTTCTACCTTATACCTTGTCAAGTACTAGAATATTAATACTACTGTCCTATGCTAGTTAGGCTACTTATTATGTTGTTTGTAAATCATGAAACTAATGACACTGATACATACTAGCAGTGGCAGTGTCGGTGTCTGCAACAGAAGAGAACGCCTCAATCTATAAAAAATTATATTGCATTAGCCATAAGTTAAAGTGATCGGAATTTTAAATACAATGAGGTATTTTTGGTTTAGTTGGAAAGATGCAAACATAACCCAGACCACAATTACATTGTGTTCACTTGAACAACCTAGACATATCCCAATTCTTACCCAGTCTTGTTTACTCAGAGAAAAGAATAAAGGGCAAGTACCTATGTCCTGCTGCCTGCTGTGCCTGATAGATAGCTAATTAGGTACATGGTAGTCTGGCTGAAATTAAGATGCAAACTATTGTAAATGCATGTAATAAGTTGTAGTTCATTATTAGCCATACATGGTACCAAATAGAATTAGAATCAAACTAGAAAAAGCTCTATGTAACTAGATACAGTTTCAACTTACCTCATGTTCAACTCTAAGAATCGTCTAAACGGCCGACGGCAACGTGCATGCGCACCACCCACGAATTTGGTATATGTAACACTTGTTACTTCGCGCTACCGAGCCGTTGGTTTCCCGAAGCGTTGCTATCTCGAGAACCCCAGCATGTGGGGTCTTAACATTCCGTCATAACTCGATAGTTTCTGTGGCATTAGGTTTTTGTAGTCTCAAAGTTCAAGTTTAAACTCAAAACACAAAAAATACTCCGAAATATAACAACTTCAACTTGTTTTGTTTTGTTTACGAAACGAAACTTGCTAGTGACACCTTGTCATTGTCAACAAACTATTTTTTCTGGTGCGGTCGCCGGCTCTGGCTATAGACGATCACTTCATTCTGCCCAACAATATTGTAAAATCATTTTCTATATGTTTTGCTCATTTTGTCAGACCAAATTTGTAACGTGTTATTACTTTTTGTCAATGTTATACCATAATTTCACTAAATTAACTATTAATACGCTCTAAATACGAAATTATTAAAAACCGATAATACCGATTCGAAACAAAACGGTGTGCGGCACTCCCTAGTAAACTCACTGAGCGCTCATTGGTCATATTCACTTCGCTGCGATATTCTCAGCACGCGGAATGCCGATTTGCGTGAAAGGGAGATGAACGTCGAAATGAGTGCGGTTCACGTAATCGAATTCGCCTAGTGAGATACAATTTGCAGAATCGCATTGCTGGTGACTTGTGGCCAGAAGATACCCTGTAAAAACCAAGAAGTGTCCCAGTTGGATAAAAGCTTCAACTCAACGATATATAAAACGAAATCTTATTCAGCAAAGTTTATTGTAAAATATCAAACTATTTACCTAGGTCATCTAGATGACAAACAAACTTGAAATTGTAGTGAACTTGCTCCAATTCAATCAGTTGACGACTTTCAACAGGACTAGAATGGACCGGTCTGCTCCTACATTGCTGTACCCTATTCGAGTCATTTCGGGGCCATTTATGTTCGTTCATTTTAACCAACCACTAAAATCTCATACACTACACTACTAACATAATAATTAGACTGCAATAAATAATTAAGTATGTATTGAAGAACACTCTGTAATTATGTGATCGCGTCCCAAAAAATACTCCCGGGCGTTACTTGCCTCCTCGGTTGCCGCTGCAGGAGGTTGGAACGTAGCTAGTTTTAAAGTTACTAGTGTCCTACTAAATAAACTCAACATAGACACTTTCTGAATTAGACTCCCGGTATCCGGCGGAGTGGGTGGCGGGAGGCTCGTGCACTTTGTAAACTGGGTGTAGTTATACAATCAGCTGTGTGCGGGGGGCGCGGTGCGGGGGCGGGTCGGTTTACAAACACGGTGACGTCACTCGCGCAGGCGCGCGCCGCGCCGACACACGTGCCGCGCATACCACGTGAGAGAGCTACTACAGCGCAGTGGTGGGGACCACGGCTTGCGGTGGGCACGTTGTGGGTTCGAATACTTTTTTTTTTACTTTTTTTGCATCTTAGCCGGACTTGGGACAATATACCGCAGCAAGACTTGAATAACTTAATCCAAAGCATGAAAAACCGTTGCAGGACCGTTATTAACGTCATGGGTGGTTTTACTGACTACTGATTTGTCACATAACTGTTAAAAACAGATTAATTTTCCTTTATTTTTCACAACAAAACACATTCCTTGTTAGTTATACCGTTACTTCACGTTTTTTCTTTATTTGAATAAAAATTTGTTTATGTAAAAAAAATAGTTTTCTTTTATTGTGGAGTGTAGTCTGATAAATGGGCTTTATAAAATATATAACGTGTTGTATGTTATTTTCAATAAGTTTTGAGTATATTTAAAATATCCCTAGACAGTGTTGATGTGTTTACTAGCTGCGCCCCGCGGTTTCACCCGCATCTTCCCGTTATCCCGTAGGAACCATTCCGGGATAAAAAGTATCCTATGTCCGTCTCCTGGTTTTAAGCTACCTGCCCACCAATTTTCAGCCAAATCGGTTCGGCCGTTCTTGAGTTAAAATAGTGTAACTAACACGACGTCTTTGTATATAAATATATATGTATATTTATATATTTTTATATTATAGAAGGTGATAGGTATTTCAATCTACGGATACTATAATTTCCTTCTCATCTTGACACTTTTGGCGTCAGAATTCCTGCCTAAATTTTCCCCTCAAGGAGGATTTTCCCCTCACGGGGACTATTTAAGGCGATTTTGATTGTGACCCTTCGCGAAACACCGCCTCGGCCCGGCTCGCGGCGGCAGTTCCGTGTTATTGATGACCACATACCAATATTCATTACAATAAATTACTTTTAGCTATAAAAACAACGAGGAAATCCTTCGACTTGTGTGTGTTTGCGTAAATTCGCATTCGGCCTCACTCAAATTAATTACGTGCTTGTTATTTATTATTCAATGCTGCGATAGGTGAGCACGAGCTCGTGGCGTCTCGCTCGCTCTACTACACACGTCCCGCGGCGGGCGAGACTGTGTCCACAGAAATGTCCCGCTTTCACAAAACAGGTCGTCCGTGACAGTTCATTGAAAAGGGTGCCAAAGCGTTGCATCGAGTTGAAAGGAGTACTGCGGACTTGTTCCCAAGGCACTCCAAAAATTATTAATGCTACTACAATGCTATTTCTGATTCTGATAACCGAGGGTAGTATTTTTCAACAAAATCCCGTGCATTTATCGATGCGTTCCGGCAGCCCCACTCGAGAGCCAGCGGCCCGATCGCGCTAATTTTAAACAACTACGAAAGTCTCAGTTCCAGCTGTAGTTTCGGTGCGCTTGGGGTTCAATTCCGTTCCAGCTAATATGGAATTCGGTATCGCGTTAAAGTTTAACGACAACTTGAGATGCACCGTAACTGGACCGTAGCGCTTCAGCGATCGTTGTTAGAGATGAGACATATTAGCAAATATTTGTGCTATTAGACTGCTATAATCGACTAATTGCACAGAAAATTTGACTTTCACTACTCTAGTTTTGACAGAGGCTGAGATGACAGCGCGACATTTCGTTGACTAATGTAAAATAATAATAGTTTGAGGAAAGTTTTTCCTACTTTTAAAGTATTTTAACTATTAAAAACTGAGTTAATGAACTTCCGCATCAAGTATTTGGTTGGTGCTGTGATGAAGTATATTTTTGTGCCGATACTGACCTATTTTATGCATAATAGGCACAGTATTTCACCGATTTGTGATTGTGAACACATTGGACTTTGGAAATGGAAGAGCGCTGCTGATGCATAGCTGCTACTGATAGAATTCCTGGGAAGCCACCGTTACCTTGCTCTGGGACGGGTACGGTCCAAAGAGGCTCTTGCAGTTGCGGCACGAATATGGCAAGCATGCGCCGAGGGCCATATCAATGCGGAAGGTCCTGCCAGAAGAGGGAAAGAATGGGCGAAGGTATTATTTACCTAGTTACTCAGAAGTAACAACAACACAGTAACAGTAACTTTGCATAGATGCAAAGAAAATATTGTTGGATATGTGGAAGACCACAAATGCAGAGCCAGGGAAAAATGATGAGCGTAAATGCTAGCCAGCTTGGACCCAGCAATATCCCTACTGTACTACTTAGATATTGGCCCTTCTGCTTGATCTGAAACAGAATCAATTTACCTCAAATTATGATGTAAGTATATTTGTCATAGTAAAATTTTTTGCACGTAATACTTTACTTTATTATGCCAATTCTTGTAATGTAAATGTTATCAACAAAAAAAGTCTGACATGGATGAGAAAGCCTAAGGCTGTCTATCCTTTCCAGTACCTTGCACAACTACATTGTAAGGGTGATGATCCTCCGCAGTTATGAAATGCAGGCAGAAGCTGTATAAACAAATGTCCAAGCTGTCATGTCTTTTTATATTACATAGTTTGACCACAGCTCATGATTAATGATGGCCTAAATGGGCCTAACCTTTGAAAACAGAGGCTGGCGACTGATTTTTTTTTGAACTTGTGGGTGGTAGCTATCCCTAGCACCACAAACACAGCTCGCACAGCTCTATGATGATGCTCAAATTTATTGTTTTAATGTACCAACATAAATTATGTAGTAAAATAACCAGCAGTATCCTTCCTATCATAAATATGCCTTCCAAATATTGATACTCATGGAACTCACTATCTGTTATCTGTTGTTTCAGTACCTATTGTCAACCACCACAAGTCCACAACCCCAAGTCATCCTGTGAAGTCGGAAGATGAAAATAGTTATAACCTTATAACTATATTATTTTATCTCAGAATAAAAACATGTTTTATGTAAAGTATTTTTTATTGTACCTTAAGTATTTTATCTTGCTTCAAATTCCTCTTAAAATATTCACACATTACTCATAGATTATTAACTTATCACATAAAATTATTTAGCAGTAAAATTAACTAAGGGATAAACCTAGTAGTTAATCTAATGAAATGACACAATACTTTGCACAGCTATCGATGAATTATTTAACATCGTGTCAACCAAAAACCAGCAATGAAATACCTTTTTTACAACACTTTTATTAATTTAAATATAAGAATAACCTAAAATACATTTATTATTTTATTAAATGCTATGTTTTGTTTATTACATGATTAATTATTATTATACCTGAAACAAGCTTTAAAACACTTCAACAATGTTCAGCAACATTTCTAGTTTTCAAGCATCTATCTTGATAATGTTAGCCCTCAGCCTGGATCTGAGTCTGAGATAGGTGTCCTAATTGTGGGTCTCAACTCCTCAATGGATATCCTAAAATAACAAGAACATAATAAATTTAATCTCAAGAAAAATGACTCATCACATTTTTTTTTACAACAGAGGCTAGGCTAGCGTTTGACCATAATCTCACCCGATGGAAAGTGATGATGTGGCCAAAGGTGTAGCATACTTGCCCAGTAAAGAACCAGTAACAACATAAAATCTAGATTAGTTTGTACATACCCAAAATTTACAAATCATATGCAGTGATGGTGTGAAGCCGTTCAATATAACCATTCATTGGATAGTTGGACCACACAACCCTGTCATGTGTGGCCCCAGGGTAACATGCATCTACTCATAATATATTTAAATTTGTGGCATATATCTGAAAGAAAGGGGTAGGAATTACAAGGGTTGTTCCCATAACATGACCAATTGGCAAGAGTAAAATATAATACACTAGGTACTTACTATCAGAATATTAAGGGAATGGTATCCTTTTTCTATTAAAATACCGTTCGATGTTCTTAGCAGAACACACACCCCATTGATACAATGCAGTAATCCAGGCGTTTTAAACATTCTAAAAAACAAAAAAGACAATTGTTTTTTTGTTTCTGGCATTGTTCCTAGTAAATAATCACAACATTATAGCCTAGCCTAAGGTAGGTGATCTAGTGGACCACATAATTAGGCACATACCAATGAGTTTAATAGTAAGAGGATTTATAGCCCGCATTACTTGGAACTACTTTGGTGGTTTGTGAACCAAAGCAATGTAATTTTATATTAGTAGGTATACATGTTTATTATGTATTCTTTGTAATTATATTAGTTGATTTATGCACTTACTCTCTTTTATCATGTTCCCTCTTACATTGTTTAAATGGGAAGGCTTTATTTATTACAATTGACTTGTATATTAATGTATATGGCTATTGTAACTTGCTGAATGGCTTTTGATACACAGCCTGTGACACACAATGTCCTGACTATCTCCTACAATCATCTGATATGATCTAGTGGCATAGAATGCCCCAAAAACTAGAACAATTTTATTGTCAAGAAACTTAATTTTGTTAACATGAAAAAACAATGTAGGTACAAACATAATGTAAAGTTTTGCCTATCGCTGGCGCTATAATGTAAAGCCTACCCATATTTCGCTTATTCACAGACCACTAAGGAGAGACAAAGTAAGATTTTGATGGCTATATTGCAGAATTATCATAACATAACCTTACCATGGTTTCAATATCCAAAGCATCAGAACGAAGCGTGGGTGGCTTATGAGGGATTAACTCTGTTATTACTTGGCGAGTTAACTCCTTATACAGTCTATAACATTTTACAAACTGCCTATCACTCATATCAAAAGCACTAAGTCTTTGCACTTGTATTTTTCTTCCTCGCAAGGTTCCGAGCCGCCGCTACATCTAATTCATGTGCCCTTTCCAATTAATCCATGTACGCATACATTTTACCTAAGTTTTTGCTGTTTTTGTTGTATAATTTTGTCTAAAAGTGGTAAAGCACCGCACAACGATCGTAAAAAAGTTGATATTTTTCTACTTCATCACAACCGTTACGAAATGTTCAAAAAGTCAAGAAACGGCTGAGGTTCAGTAGCGGTTCAGCTGTAATTTATTAGTGCGATCGGGCCGCAGTTCCCAATACAAGTGTAGCGTGGCGGGGCGCCTTCGTCACTTAACATCAGCATACGCTACCCTGTAAATATGTAGTAAAAAAAGTGATATCGAACACTTATCAAGTCCGGTTGCCGCGTGAAAGAAGAACAAACTAACTTTTGCATGAACACAAGTGTGAGGATAGGGCTTGCGAAGTTATAAAATTGCGAAATTTACTGTAGGCATTTAACCGCAGCGCAGGGTTCGCGTCGCACACAGAGATAACCCAGTTCATTAGAGATTGCACTTTAGAGCTGTGAACATAAGGTGCAGTGTGCGGCTGGGGCGGCGAGGGGTCGACGACCGCGCCGCCCTCATCCACTGTCGAGGAGCATGGGGACGCACCAATTTGGCGGAGTTAGTGACCCGGCTGCGCGGTGGTGGCCGAACGGTAACGCGTGCGCCGGTACGCAGTTCGAATCGCATCTCGGCCCGCACTCATGATTTTGATAACATTTGTGCAGATTTGAAGGAAAACAGTGAGGAAACAAAATTAAAATTGAACTTCCACGCGGACAAGGCAAGCTAATTGTCAGTGAAAAAGGAACTTAAAATATATATATACAGCTTAAAAAACTAAAAAAAAAAAAAAACTTTAAAACGCACAAAAGTATAAAATAATGAAATTGACTTGTATTAGTTACAACATAATGGTTAATTGTTAAAGTGTGGAGCGTGTGCTCCGTTTACATTATAGTTATGTGAAGCCTAGTTCGGTCACGTGGTTGAGTTTAAACAAATATATTTGTGTTGACCGTACTTACAAATGATTGTTCTCGATCAAGGCACAAGTCTGCATTTTTAATTATTAATTAATGGCGGCTTCAATAACTAAAGAACAAACAGCGCTAATTACAGGCCGAGAGTGAGGAGGTGCCCCAAGGTGCCGCCGGTACCTACTGTGTGACCTTTCATATAATACTAGCTGTGCCCCGCGGCTTCTACTGAATGGACTACAGCTTATCGCGATAAAAAGTACCCTATGTCCTTCCCCAGGGTTCAAAATATCTCCGTAATAAATTGCATTAAGATTGACTCGATCGTTTTAAGTTTATTCGTAAGAGATAAGCAATTAAATATTTTTTTTCCAACTATTATTATAATATAGATTGTTACTATTACTTCAATGTTCTTTAAAAATAGTATAGCTAAAGCGTACGGTTTATCAACAAAACTCGAACTGTAATCCAAGAGTTGTCAACTGTCAAATTTCTACTTTGAAACGATACCTAAAGCTTATTATAAAAAATCAGACTTTGCTTGTTCTTGTGCCGGTGTGAGGAGGTTTTTTGTTGTTTTAAGTTTCGCCAGAGTGAGGTGAAAGCTACAAATTTAATTGTTTGATTATGCCCCATTACCTTTAGTCATTAACGGAACAGAGCTCCGTATTGTGCGTTCGTCTAAAGAGCTCACACCTTCACTTCACTACGTACAGTCAGCGACAAAAGTGGCTGAACAAACTCCATTTTCCAAATGTGTTTTAGATCAGTAGTGATTGGCTTTTTTTACAACTTACAAGTTAGTGTTTGACCACAATACAACACACCTGATGTCGTGAGAGTTTGGTCGAAGGTTGATGTTACAGAAACTCTGAAAATTTATTATCTGCGACTTTTGTCGTTGACCGTACTAGCCGTACCGTACTTTTAACCGTAATTTTGGACATAGTCGGAGAAAAGAGAATGTTACTAACAACAGTAGAGATAAGAGGAAAGATGTCTGCCCACTTGGTATGCCGTGACGAATATATGATAACCATCTTAGAAGGAAAAGTAGAAGGGAAGAGAGGGAGAGATAGACTGAGAAGAACATACATAGACCAAGTAATAGAACAGATTGATGTCATGTCGTAGTAAGATGTCAAAAGGATGGCCGAAAACAGAATGGGATAGAAAGTGCTCCACCGACAGGAGCTCTGTTCTAAAATAAAAGAAGAAGTGCCAGCTATACCTCGTAACCATCCGCAGAGTGTCTGTCGACCCTGAGCTCAAACGAACGTCTCCGCACTGTTTTCTTGTGTAGTTAACTTTCTGAATGCGTGCATGTACGTACTGTATGTACACCAGAGAGGACACTAATGTCTGCTACTGGCAGTGTTCCGCAGTTAATTGACGAGAACGGAACGTGCGGCCATCTCGCGTGCGGGGCTGCTTGTAGAACGTCCTAACGTGATCTGTAGATGACTCACCAACGAGCGCTAGTGCTCTTGTGGGACTGCTTATGTTGGCGCGACCGCACCTGGTCCCGGCTGTAGCAGTTGCAAAGGCAAGTCGGAAGTCGTTAGGCGATGTGACAACTCCGACAATAGAGATGACCATTAGCTTCTATGCAGATTTTTTCCCACTTTTTTGCTACACCTGGACACGGACAGGGAACTGGCTCTCAAGTTGCTTGGTGACAGATTCTTAACTTGAGGGTGGTAGCTAGCCGGGTGAGCACTAGACAATGCCATGCCACCAAGCTATGGTTTCATCACGCTGTTTTCCTACACTGAAAGCTCAAGTTCACTATAGGATTCAAACCCACGATCTACCGGTCGCAAGTTGGCGTCATTTTCACTAAGCCATCATCGATTTAAAATTTATGCAGAGTGGTTGTTGTCGTCGACGATGCTTGTTGCCTACACGTCCCAGTGCGCGGTGCTTGTAATGCGGTAAGAGCGCAGCTCGCGAACAAACATCAGCTTCTAATATTATTGGTATTGCGTCGCTGTAGGCGTCACTACGTCACCGCGGCCCAATGGCACACTGGCTCCGATACTCCGCCACCGGACTCGCAGCCGTGACGGCTCGCCATTACAGTCGAGATTGGGTCGGCGCGCGCAGTGGCACAAGGCCGCGCGGACCCTGGCCCTTGCAGCCGAGGCCTCCCTTTGTGAGAGCATTCTGAACCTCTAACTAGTTTAACTTTGTAGTTCTCAGACTGACCCTTCACTTGTTGCTACGCGGACATTACTAAAGCATGAACCGTTGAAATTGAAACTGATCTTAACGTACAGCGACTTCGCAGACACTTTACTCGTTTTAATAAAACTAGCATGGCTTCAGAGCGGTCAGCAGCGGGTGTTAGCTAAGAGCACGCTTCTAAAAACACTCGCGTAAATGGTTATTTTACGTACATTCTCTAAGTAGTTTCGGAAGGTCCGCCTCTAGGTGTAAAAGATTCATGAAACCCGTAGAAAGAAACGTCCGAAATGTGCTGAGAATACGGAAGGTCGCCGCCGAGGCCGAGAGGCGCTGTCAGTTTGATAAATGAGAGGCGAGGCTTACATCCCGCTTAAGCACATTTCGTTCCCGGAGGATACCTACTTCGGGAAATAAAGAGATATATGCCGTCCAATAAATAGGTCTTTCAGCGCTGCAAATGTAGAGTACCTGTGTATGTGCTAACACAGCAGCCACCGAGAGGGAGATGACCCTTGAACCCCTGCCGAGGTCACGAGGTCGCGACTCTCGCCAACACGCTATTTTTAAGTTTAAAACAAACAGAGTACGTTTTAAGAAGGTGTACATATATATATATGCAGAACTGGTGTACCATACCTGCGCAGTGATGCAACTAGCTCCATATATGATATGTACATAATTTGAATACATTAATGGTTGTGGCAAACGTAACTCGTGAAATCTGAATGTTGTTGAGACAACATACCTGAGGCGTAGAAACAAACAAGTGCTAGGACATTGACATTAATGCCTGAGCTCGAGCCACGGCTGCTGAAGCGAAGTTAGCTATGTGAGCCACCCTACGTCAGCTTGCGACCCTTAAGTCGTGCCTTTCAATCCTACAGCTTGAGTTTTCGATGACGGATAAACATTGTGATGTAACCATACCTTGATGGTGGTAGGGTATTTTCTAGTGCTCACCTGGCTAGCTATTATTCTCAAGAATCTGTCGCCAAGCACCTATCAGTGTGTTCGGGAAGAGCTAGCTTTCCGAAATCGATCCCGAAGATATCACACGACGTTTGGTTCCTCCTAAGCCATACCATGAAGTGACCTCTCTGTGTAAACAAAGGGATGTCCATTTGGCAGAAGTTCTTTTGTAATTTTAACATTTGCGTTGCGGTCGAAGTTTGGGAGAGACATGTTCATCATGAGCCTACAGTGCCCAATCCAGGAGCACCGTGGCACCACCTCTGAACACATCAGGTGACTGGTGGTCAAACGCTACGTTGCCACTAAAATAATGCCTTGTGCTGTTGTTTCCGTTTGTGCACGTTGTTGACATTCCTGAGTGCGCGCGCGATGTCGTAACCATCGAAAGCGCATCGGCGCAGTTTACCCACCAGTTACTAGTGAAAGCCGTCAGAGAAACGAACAGCGGTTACCGTTGTCGCGCGCACCGCCCGACGGGTTACAGTCGCTAACGTTTTATAACTCGTGAAGGTCCATTGAAGGAATACAGAAACTAGACTTTTGGATAGGACCGAACCTAAAGGGTAATAGAATTACAAAGCTGGCAGGGAGCTGGTGATATTAGCCGCAAAGCTGACAAACGTTGGAATAGTTTCTTGAGTGGAGAATTCTCTGCGAATTGGCAGACGTAGTGTAGAACGGCAGATGGGTGAGAGGAGCCGGAGACCGGGCTCAGTAGCGGACCATGGGGGAGGCCTGTGTCCAGCAGTGGACTGACACGTCACCATCGCAACCCATGACTGGGATTCTTTGTACCGGAATCGGACACTACGCGGATCCACAACACCTAAACACCATTGAGTCATTTTTGGTATTTGAGATGCTTAGGAAAATCAAAGTTTAGTATGTTTAGCGACTTATGTCGTTGAACGTATCTTGTATCAGAACAATGAGAAACATATATATTTATATGTGTTATAATATGTATGTAGAGAGCGAGTCCTCCACGTTACGCACAGTTCACTTAAGGCTTTCAGAATCCGTTAGTGGCCCATTTCCCGTGAAGGGCTTTACCTACGTACAGTAAGTACTGTACAGATCAAGACCTTTTTAATTGCATCGCTCTCGATGTGAAACGAGAACACGAAATAATGAACGCTCCTTGTTGTTCGGCGATGCGAACCGCGGCGGAGAGTGAGTGAGTGCTCCGCCGGGAGGGCGGCGGGAACAACGGCTAATTAGTGATACCGTTTGATTGCCCTAACATTAGAAATATTAGTTTTAAGAGGACGATCACCCCATTAAAGCACATCAAATCCCTACTTTTAGTGCAAAAGTAACTCTGTCTGTCTGTCTCGCTTTTACGCCGAAACTACTGAACTGAACCGATATTGGTACGGAGGAAGTTTGAACCCTGAGAAAGTATGTCCTTTCTACTTTTTATCGCGATAAACTGTAACCCACTCGGGTGAAACCGCGGGGAACAGCTAATCAAAATATATACTTCTGTAGTAGGACATGTGATCACTTTAAACCTAAAAAACTGACTACGCCCGTTTCAGTCTCCTTACGCCGGCAAAAGAACAGATGTCCTGTAATGTCAGTTTTGTTGCAACCGGTTATAGATTTAACCACCCCTCCTCGGCCGGGATTTGGTGCCCATATGGTAAATGGTTGAGAATCGTGAGAAACCCTTTGCCTCCCATGGCGAGAGAGCTAGCAAGTATGTCTATTTCTATACGTACAAGCTGTAAGGTGCAGTAACCTCGTAGAAGTCACTCTGCCTGCGAACCTTGTACGAATACAACAGTGATCTGAAAACCAATGCCCCATAGCAGTAATGTCTGGCAATACGGTGGGCCAGATGAACTCGCGCAAGTTTCGATAGACAGCCAGGTCGCTACGATTTGAAGTCCTGCAATTAGTAAGCGCTTGTCCACGCCTTTTTGTGGCTTGGTTGGGCTTTACTTCTCGAGAAGATTTATTCTATTAATGAACTAAAAATACTTGATTAAATTCTTGATATATGGCGTCTGCGATTAATTGTCACTATTCTGCCAAAATATATGCGAGCTCTGACTTGGACATCACAAAACGGAAGGGACGACCCCATCACAGACGTTATTGGGTTTCCAGTATACCAGTGCTGATACAAACGTACAGATGCTGGTGGGCAGTGTTTGCGTTCTTTAGTTGTAGAGACGCCATGTTTGGTTTGGTACATACATAGTGAGTGCGGACGGTGACAGCTCCTGGTCCGCTATAAATAGGCGCGAGTGGCGGCGCTTTATCACGCGGCGGCACAGCGCGCCGGTTGTCGTCCGCCGCGACACCGCGCGTATCTCGCGGGACGTGCCCACCACGCAATCAGTGCGGGATGTACACATTGTACTATGTGCACGTACACTTGGAGGTGATCGGACTGAAATGCTACTGAAAAACGCCCCGCCAGCGTCATTGTTTCCCGATAAGTACAATTTAGGAGTCAAGTCAAGAGTGAATAGGTATCTTCTAGGCAAGCATGCTCTATCGTCGGCCTCGTCTTCACTTACCATCAGGTGAAACAGTGGTCAAGTTCTTGCCAATAATAGTGAATAAATAAATAATAAATGAGCTCAAAACGCAAAATTTAAATATAATATTATTTATTTAGTAGGATACAACATGTGATCACCTTTAAACGTCAATCTCAAAACTAGCTACGCCAGTTCCAACCTCCTTACGCCGGCAAAAGAACAAGCAGAACACGCCCGGGAGTCTTTTTGGGCGCGATCACATTTGCAATTTTATTCTTACCAATTTTTGATTGAATTGTTTCAGTCAGTAGTGTAAACCTTCCAGATGGATGTCAAAAGAGTGGTTCAGGGTCGGCAGCGCGCTGGCAACGCCTCTAGTATTGCGAGGTCGATAAGCGATGGGGACCGTTTGGTTACCATCAGACAGTTGGTCAGCTTGTTTGCCACACTATTACATAAAAGAACTTGTTCCAAGCTGACAACTTCACGGCGATGTTCAAGGCTCTAAAGCCTCGCCATCTCCGACTTACATTATTTGGGACGTGAACCCAAAAAGTCCCGGATATGAAAGAATTACCGGCAAATGACGCTTGTAGAGTTATATATAAAGCAGTCGTAGCTCTTCTTGTTTGACTGTCCACAACTTGTGGTAATACCGCCCCATATCTGTCTGTGTGTTAGCCTCAGCGCAGGCGGGACATTCGATCGTGTCTACATTCACAGCAGTGGCCGTGAACCGTCCAAGTGACCGGTTCCACGTGTTAGAGAGAGAGGAGTTCAGGTGTCCGCACGAGTGGCAGAAGAGACGAGTGAGACCATCCCATCCTGTCTCCCACTTCTCTAGAACACTCGGCGACGATGCGGAAGTGTCTCACATTTTCCATGCTTTGTTTCTTCGTGCCCCAGTGTGTGCGTGCGTGACACAGAATAGTGCCAAGTTTACGTTGCGCCACGCGAGACAAAGGAGTCGCTTGGAGCACGGCGGTAGGTGGTGTGACGTCACCGGTTGCGTCACGGCGCAGGTATGCTGGAGCGGCTGTGGACCGCGACATGGCGGACCACGGTAGCTTGAGCTAGCTGGGGACGGTGAAACAAGAAGCATTGAATTGCAATGAGCTTGAGCTTTCGGTGATGGAAAACATAGTAGTAGGGCTTTTCTAGTGCTCGCCAGGCTAGCTAGCACCCTCAAGTTAAGACTGTTGCCAAGCACTTATCGGTGTGTTCCGGCAGTCGCACTTGAGAGCCAGTTCCTAGTCCAGGAGTAGCGTATTTACTTAATTAGTCACTGAGCTAACAAGCTTCCCTCGTATCGTTGGTAACTACGCAGCACGTGACGCGGAACACGGCGTACCGTACCTATCAAACCATTAGCTATCGGTTCATTTACCTACATTCTGAGCCTTCGGTGGTTGAATTAATGCACAATCAATCATTCTCGTATGTGAAGTAAGCGATCAATGTTATTTTGTTATTCAAACTAGTGCCGAGCACAGGTGTACAGCTCTATCTAGACCCACCTACGTGAGTTGAGCAAGTGTGAGACAAAACACTATGGTCGCTGACTCAGAGGATAACGCACAAAAGGCTTAGCTTGGAATATGTCGCCACCAAGCACGTATCGGTGTGTTGCGGCTGCCTCACTTGAAAGACAGTTCCTAGTCCAGGTGTAGCGTGGCGCCACCTTCGACTGCATCGACACTTAACATCAGGTGACTAGTGATCAAACGCTACCCATAATTAGTTTAAAAAAATACCAACCCGTTGGTGGGAGTCCATTTTATAGTGCTCGCCAAAATATTTTTATTTTGTAGGATCCATCATGTGATCACCTTAAAACTAGCCTGTTCCAACCTCCTCACACCGGCATGCAGCACCCAGTAAGCCATTTTTTTGGTGCGATCCCGGGCCTGAAACCCGCAGTACCGTGGTGACGCCTGCAGGCCACGTGACTCATCTCAGCTATAATTATTATCAGTCTCCAAGTCACGGTCGTATCTTGATGATCGCGGATACAATGTATTATGTAAATATACAGTACGATGGCTGTAGTGATACGCTACGTACAGCGCGGCGTTACAAACATCAATTTCACAACCGCGCTCATGCGCTTCACAGTTTTTACTACATCATATTATTTCACATGCGTCATCGATTGACGAGTGAAGGTGGCTTGTACGAGGTAAACAATTAAATCATCATCATCAGCCTTTCACGTTCCCACTGCTGGCCTTCTCTCAGAGAGACAATTTGGGCCGTAATGTACCACGCGGGCCCAGTGCGGGTTGGTAGATGTCGCATGCCCTTTAATATTGCAGTTCTTGGATATGCCGGTTTCCTCACGATGTTTTCCTTCACCGTTTTTGACCGATGGTAAATCCGCACATAACTTAGAGTCATAGATGCGGGCCGAGAGGATTCTAACTCGGTATCAATCAGCGTCTTGTAAGTCGCACGCGTTACCGTTCGGCCACCAGCTTTGAATATGGGAGTCTAAAGTTTTCAATTAAAAAAAACGACAATATGAAGAAAGCTTAAAAACTGCATGAAGGAGCGACCAAATGCAAAATATACTTGACCGTTACGATACAATTATCGCAAGAGATGCTTTGCTGGTTATCAATAGTAGGCGTTGTAAGGAAGACTCCGTACGCCGCGCCGTCGCTGCACGTCTTACCTCATAAGTCTCAGTTAATCCTTAGGTGGCCTAGTCACGGTGCAATCTGACCACAATTTGTTCTTACAATCTGTTGTGAAGTGAAACGCTCGTAGTGGAGCTTGCCTAGTCGTCGTTAGTTGCTCGGCGGTCACTACTTGGTAGAGGGACCACCAGTAGTATTTACAACTGCGTGCTTCAGAGGGCTTATATACTGTCGCTCCCGCTTGTTCTCATAGTATAGTCGTTAGGCCATGTCAGAGGCCTTCGGGCTGTCTGATACTCCGACACTAGGGCTGTTCCGCCAACCCGCACTGGGCCCGCGTCGTGGGTTATATCCCATACTCTCTCTCTCTGAGAGATGGCTTGTCTGTGTTAGCAGTGTGATGTAATAGACTCATGCTTATGATCTGTTGTGAGCCAGCAAATTGTAACGTGTAAATCGTGTGGTGGCCTAACTTAGATTGCACCGTGTGTAGACTACTTTAGTTGAAGCTTGCTCGGCGTCACTACATACTCGGAGGCAGGTGAAGTAAGGCTTCTATTATAAAGACGAGCGACTGCGAATGATACGGTCGTTCGGATAATCTGCGACTACACATTTGTATGTTCCGAGTCGAATGATGACCAAATTTAGTAATTACTTAGTTGGTAATCGACTCGACAGTCGTCGCGCGGAATTGAATGACTTCGAGTCGGGCTTATGGACATTTGCAACACTAGTGCCTCTAGCCAAGACACATTTTCTAAGTTAGATTAAAACAAACGTCGCTACATCTCAACTAAATGGTAGCCAAATTGCGTTACGATAAGCTCAAACGAAACGTCACAAGGCCTTACCGATTGTAGAAAAATCGGCGAGGCTCTTATTGTCCTTGTGGGCGTTGTCGACCCTGAAGAACTCTCCTAAACAACTCTCTCTCTCTTGTTGCTCATAGAAGTCAAACAACTTGAATGGAATCGGTGATAGTCGCTCACCGCTAGACTTCTCATAATATCTGTAAGTTTGTAATAACACGTGTGTGTGAGGTTGATGTGGAGCACTCGTAGGTGTCTCGGTGTCACGTATCGGGCGCGAGACGACGCGTCCGTCGACACGTGCTGCGACACTATCTACGCATAAGGGCGAGGTGCCGCCGGTGTTGCAACACTCGCCTCTAATGAGACACTGCACTATTTACATGACAACTAAACAAACAATAACTAGTCTAATGAAACTAAAAAACACCCCTTCTAAAGTTTTAAGCCACTAAAGAGTTCAACTATCCACTCCCAGACTATCGCCAGACACTCGTAGCCAAGTCCAATGTATTGAACTCGTCAAAACAAATCATACGTGTCCAAACTTGAGAGATTTACTAGTAGCCGCTGAAGAGTTCCACTATCCACCTCCTGGCTCCATCATCAGATCAGGTCGATGATACTAAAAGGTTTGTGAAAAGCGAGCTGTTATTGAGCTAGTTGTATTGTTGTTGCAGCGACGGCAGCAGCGCCGGCAGCCCGAAGGAGGCGTGCGTGTCGTCCCCCCCGCCGCCCGCGCCCGCCGCCGCGCCCGCGCCCGCGCCCGCCCCCGCCAAGCGCGACCCGCGCCCGCCGCACCACCGGCACGACCAGCGCCGGCTCAGCATCGGTTGGTACCTCACTATAGGGAACGTACCCGTGACACATTTTTATTCCCCTCCTCCCTCTCACAAACGAAGCCCCCCTAGCCTATGTGCTCTTCCAGACTGTAATCTGTGTCTGTGCCAAATTTCATCCAGATCCGTTCAGCTGTTCTTACGTGATTGTGTGACAAACATCCATCCATCCCCACAAAATTTCACATTTATAAAATTAGTAGGATATTAGTTACTGTTGAGTGGAGACCGCGTCTCGGCAAACGTAGGGTAGGACGTCCTCCGGCTTGGTGGAGCGATGATATAACGCAAAACGGCTGGTAGCGGTTGCATGAGAGGAGCCGAAGATCGGGCTCAGTGACGTGCTATGTCCAGCAATGGACTGAAACGGGCTGATGATGATGATGATGACTAGTTACTTATATGGTATGTCAATGTGTTCCAGGAGGCGGCGCCGGCGGCTCGAGACGCGCGGAGCGGCGCGCCGCGGGGCCCTCCGAGAGGAGAAGACCAGGTAATATACCCACAACTGCTACCGCACTCGAGAAGACTATTAGCTCTTTACAAAAGCTCCCTATCTAAGTTTAACGGCCAGATTTCTGCGCCGACGACATTCCTTAAGCATCAACTCATTGTAGGCAAGAATGCCTGCGCCATAGAAATATAAACTTAATTGTTAAATATGTGTTCTATATAGTAACAACAACATAGATATCGATCTGACACATGTTACCGATGAAATGGCATGCACAATTCAAAATCATACATACACGCATAAAGGTCTAACAAGTGAGAGAACTCTGCTCGGGGTTGGAGGGAGGAGAACGCTACGCCGCATTATCATTATTTTGAAGCGATAATAGCTCAGTGACAGTGACATCGGCTTGCGACCCATAACACGTGAGTTCGAATCCTACAGCTTGAGCTTTCGGTGAAAGAAAACATCGCGATGGAACCATGGTGATAGGGCATTTTTAAGTGTTGGCCTAGCTAGCTACCATATAAAGTTAAGAATCTGTTGCCAAATACCTATCGGTGTGTTCTGGGCTTCTGGCAGTCGCACAGCTCTCGACATCGCCTAGATACGCAGCCTCTGCAGTAGTCGCTATTGAACGAGCTGCCAAGAGTATAGCGAAGGGAAGAAAGTGCCCAATCGATTGTTAACTAGTCGACCGGTGCACTGGTAGTTTAGATACATGATGTAGTTGATGAAGTGAGCGACCGTCGGCGCAGTATCGACCGGACGTGGCTTGGCAGCCGCGGTGGCGGGCAGGTGGCCAACACGAGCGGCCGCGGCACTACTAGAGCCTAGTACGCAGTGTATCTGAACGTTCTGACCGTTCGGTGGGCGGGTGGCTGGTTATGTCACGGGTTACGCCTCTGTGGATATCGACGCGAGATCTGCCCACCGTGTCCGCAGTAAAGTTCGCGGTGGGCACGTGGCCAACTGTTTATCGATGGACGGACACTCCTTGCGACACGGATTTCTGAATCGAAATCTTTTACTTAATCTTACAGGGTGTGCTAAGTCTCCTGATGTTATGTGATGATGTGGTCGAAGGTACACGCTTTGCCTAAAACTGGCTCTCGAGTGAGGCTGCCGGAACACACCGATAGGTGACAGTTTCTTAACTCGAGGCTGGTAGCAAGACAGGCGAGACTACCCTCCGACCAAGCTATGGTTTCATCACGATATTTTCGGTCACCGAGAGCTCAAGCTTACTGAGCTATCATCGCTTCAGTTAATCGTGGTATAAACCAAGGTTCGCCTTTCAGGTTTCTCGACAGAAACAAAAAGGAGTGAAGTTCGGAATACTTGGCAACATTGTCTCATTAAGATGTCGCTCAAAATGTGTCGAGTAGCTAGCGGGCGGCCGCGGCCGGAGACCTTTCATACCCGATTTCACGTCCTCAATATCTTGCGTAAAGTTACCTTCCCGTGCGCCGCCTTTCCCCATGAAAGCTGCGTGCGGTGCGTCACCACCCGCCAGCCGTTTCACAAGTGTCGTAAGCGCCGCTGCGAGGCTGCGGGTTGTGATGTTTCTTTTTGTTTCACCACTGATCACTATCACACTCGGCGAGAGATCGGCCGGTGGAGCACAACTATAAAGTACAGCATCAGGCGTCTGAACTATCGTCATGTTTTGGGTTTACCAACCTATAGTCAACTGCTGTCGAGTCACTTTTTGGGCGCCCCAGAAAGTAAGTAGCCTCGGGTTGCTGATGTATTGAGAGCCCATTGACCAGTACCCCCCTAGTACAAGTTTTCGTAAACGTCAAAGTTTACTACCGCTAACACGTCAACGTGGCAACTCGAATTCACGACTTATCTCTTATGTTTCCGTAAGAAGCACTGAAAGAAAAAAAATTATGGAAGGAAACGAAAACTTTTCTAGTTTTCGTGAACTATCAAAACTTGTGCTAGGTTTACTAATAGCTAGTATAAAGGCACGTCTAGTTGGCCCCGCGAGAGAGATGCGCCGGCGCACCCGACCGCGCTATGCCCATAGTTTCACATGTGACGCAACAGCCGCCGCATGTGCCGATCTAATGTAGGTCATGTTTTGTTCCGCCGCGACCGCTCTCGCTCGTCATTGTTCATGCCCGAAATTACAACGCAAACACTTTTACTTGGCGAGCGCTGCTTAACGACGTGACGTAGTGCTGGTAGCGGTAGTGAACTACACGGAGAAAAAAGACCTTCCAAAATACCGTTTTCCTTCTGAGTCAAAAGGGAAGGACTTGTAATTCAGAAGGAAATCTAAAGTAAAATAAGGAATGAATCGGTCTTGGAAGGTAAGACTCAGAAGGCGAGTCAGTTTTTCTCAGTGTAGAGCGGGTGGCAACATAGAGTGAACGAGTACTTACAGCGATCCGAATTACCGATGATCCTCAGCTCTAGGAACTTCTTAAGCCGCTCAGCCTTCGCTAATGCCCGGAAGAGCTATTCAATCTAATCCCTCCTTCGCGTTTCTATCACTGAGCATCTTGTCATCGAAATAAAGCTCATCAAAACCCAATCGAGTCCTGGAAGTCCCACGCCACATCATTTATGTACTTCTTTCTCCCGCATTCAAGCAAAATGTGGAACGAGCCACAAGTCTTTCTGCAGTGCTACAGATCCAGAAGGTGTCAAAAGAGTTCTTAAGGTTCGGTAACTCCCCTGGTGTCCATAGGAGACGGCACTGCTCACCATCAGGCGCGCCGACTGCCTATTTGCTACTCTATTATATAAAAATCTCACTTTTATACCAACACACAAAAAAATGTAAAATAATTGAATTAACTTGAGTATCAGTTACGATATAATGGTAAAGTGGGATTTTTAGTTTTTCTAACGATATATTTAATCTTTTAGTCGTATGTAACCAAACCTAATCTATTGGACTCTTAAAAACGAATCAAATGAGCCCGAACTCGAGGGTTTTCTTAGTAGCCGCTGAAGAGTTTCACTATCCACCTGCTGACTTCATCAGCAGACCCTCGTCACCAAGTCTAATCTATTGGACTAGTAAAAACAAATCATATGAGCCCAAACTCGATGGGTTTACTAGTAACCACCGAAGAGATCCACTATCCACCTCCTGGCTTCATAATCAGATCAGGTCGATAATATCAAATTATTGCATTGTAATCGTGCATACAAATCATTCAAAGTTTTATTTCGATGCAACAATTAGAAGTAGGTGGAAATTGACTTCTCGATTGCATTGTTAGTTAGTTACAAGTGAAGTTAATAAAAGTGTTTTAAAAACAAAACTAAGGATGGCCGTCCCGGGGGCTCCCGCAGTTGCGTGAAAGCGGCGCGGCGCAGGATGCGGGAGGGGCGGCGCTGATTACCCTCTTCCGCGTAGTTGCGCTCGGAGCCCCGCGCCGCGCGTGGGACGAGCGGCTACAGCTCTGTGGCGGCTGCTGCTTTTGGTTTGCGTCTGATTAGCTCGGTTGGGAGGAAATTTGGATTGGATATGATCATGATCATTTAGACCAGACTTTATCGGATACCGGGTGGGCTCTGTGATGAGATTATAATTGTAACACGTGAGCTGGACAGTGGCTACTGGCTACGTGTTATTTATTAATCACCCAAACTTGGTGGATGTATCCTCGAGAGTACGAAAAATCAAATTTTGCACCTGCAGGGCTTAGGCGGAACGTAAATGTGTACACGTACAGGTCACGATAAACTTTGAGATTTAGTATTAGTTACGAGATGGGATCCGAACTTTGAATGGATGAATTAATGTTTATTTATTTTTAATGGAACTTAGGCTACATCGTTTGGCAACTTTACTCATTAATATTTCTCCATATCAACTTTTAAAATTGACTTTAGTGGGTTGCGCTAGACAACTTTGGAAATAATTGATTTAAACTAAAAGAAATGGGTACAATACAATCTAAGATCGTCCCAAGATACTACAGATTGGCTTCAAGTGTTTGCCCAGTGGGCCAGAACCCGCGAGACCGAGTGCTTCCTGTTAAACACGACCTCACGCTATGTCGACCGTCGTTGCATGATGTGGGATGTGCGTCCACAAGTCCACGAGAGGGCCAAGTGTCCCCTGTCCCCTGTGCAGGGCAGACAGAGGACACTTGGCCCTCAGTTTCTGATTGGACCCTGTAACCTGTTCCAGAGAACCGCGAGCGCGCAGGCTCCGGCGCGGGCCCCTCGGGCGAGGGCCCGCAGCACGTTCCGCACCACGTGACACATCACGTAACGCACCACGTGACGCACCACGAGCCCCACCACCTGACGCACCTGGCGCCGCCCCCGCACCATGTGCAGCATCCGCATCTGCTGCACCACCACCACCACGCGGTGAGTGCTGGCTGCCCCTGCAGCTGATGAGACAATCACACATAGTCCCGACCCCTAACTAGGTTTCCCTTTAGGATATCCTGTACGTGTGTGTTTTCCTGTGTGTTTCAAGGGTATCAGATACTACGCGGATCGGGGATCCACAACACAGACCCAGACACAGAACCAATACTTGAGGTTTATTTCTTGAATATACAAATATTTGTCGTGCAGCAGGACACGAACCCGCTGGAGGGCCCGGCGGAGGGCGCCTCCTCGGAGGGCGAGCTCTCCTCCAAGCACGGGGACAGCCCCACGAGGAAGCGCCGCCGCATCTCCAGGCATCTCTCCTCAGGTAACTTGCCTTCCTACTGCTCTACGCATTTCAATTCACAAAGTAGATAATAGAGAATCATTCACGTTTCACCCAACGTTAGTTGTTCATATGTTTACAGTTGTTATTTTAGGATAGCGATTTGAATATTCAGACACTAGGGCTGGCCCCATGTCTATCTGCCAATCTGCACTGGTTTTAAAAACTATACCGGGGAACAATACCTGGATTTTGTTACAACTTCATAACCAGGTGTTTTTGACCTTTCTCATCTATGGCACGTGGAGCCGCGGCTCGGGGACACAGCAGGGGGAACTGTTCAACCAAAGCCCAATAGTTCTCTGAATCAGCGAACGGGTTCAGTCCGAGAAGGATCCAGCTGGTCCTGGTACCGGTATATCTAAGTATTGTCACATTATGGAATGCAATATTTTTGACATTGACGTGAGCAATACTAGCAGTAAAGGCGCACGTTGACGATTCCAGGTGAGAGCAACGTGTCCGTCCCGCCGCCGCCCGTGGAGCGACGGACGCCGCGCCACCACTACCAGCACCAGCCCACGTGAGTCCACCTCCCACTACCCGCCCACCTCCCACCACCTCCCCCGCAGCGCTGTTACTAACGCTTGCACCCGGTCCGTTGCAGCCGCCGCATGCGGTACGTGAACCAAGGCAGCGCGGTGTGGGCGCACGACCGCATCATCGAGCCGCACCACGCGCCCGTGCTGCTCGACATCAACCCGGTAACTATACACGCTACATACAGCACAGGACAAACAGAAATGAGCTGATCCGACAGAGAATTAAGGATTTAGCAAGCTGAAGTGGCAGCGGGCTGGTCATATAAGCAGCAGAACCTATTACCGTTGGGGGAAACGCGTTCTTAACTCGATAGCGACCAGACAAGCGTAGTGTAGCATTACCCTAGGGCGACCCTCTCCCCCCTTTACTTAGATTCAGTCGAATCCCTCCCTAATCTTGCGTGAGATTTTTCTAAATGCGTGTCGCTGTAATCCTGTAAAGTGGTGCCAGCGGGGGAGAGAAGACGGGGCTCGGGGAAGGCTGTGTCCAGTGGGGGAGTGATACAGGCTGATAGCTAGACTATGATGAGGATGTGTTACGTCCGGAGGCGAGCATTGAGAGTGACCCGTGGTTGCAGATGTCGCTGCGCGGCCGCCTCGGCGCCGTGCCCTGGCCGCACCACCGCGACCACGCGCCGCGCAACCAGGTACCCCGCCGCACTACCGAGCGACCGCCCGGAGTCGCCCGCGACTAACTGTCGTTTCATTACACTTTGTAAACCGTTCGACCGACTAGCAACAGTTAGTAGCGACTGTCGACTGTCGCCAAAACTCGACAACACTCGAATCCATTAAGGTCCGTTTCCATCTGCAAACATTGAATGTGTCAGACGAAATGATATTCCTTAAAACAATAAGTATATAATCGTATTTACACCATACCCTAATGCGACCGCGCAGACGCCGTGTTACTGTACATGTAAATACGTTCATATAATACTGTTTCAATGAATATTATTTTGTTTGCCACGGTACGTGTCCGAGTCTGACACGTCCAATGTCTGCAGATGTAAACAAACCTTTAGTCGCCGCGCAACCAGCGACCGGCGACTGCGGAGACGACCGATTAGCGAGTCTAAACATTAGTGGCTAACTGGCTACTAATATTCTATTCGAGCATAAAAATGAGTCTTCGCATCATCCAAATTACCGGATTATTATTATCTTCCGTCGCCCGTGAATGTCTCCCGAGCGAACGTCTCGTTTTGTTAGGGAACTTGTGATTGATTCTCTTACATTAGTTTGTCCTAGTAAGGGGGACATTGTCCACACCACCACACTCTGTCACGTTTCCTTCAGACTGCGCGACTCTCCGATCTATTATAGCTGGCGACCCGCCACCAAAAATTATATACAACTGAGGGATATTTTGTGACACAAACATAAAAGTTGATTTAAATTCCAACAAACAAATTAAACACGATCTCACGTACTTGAACTCCATCGTAGTGTAATATGATATTGTGTTACCGTTCGTACATGCAGACCAGACACATGCAAGTGAAACAACCAATCTGGGCATGGCATATTATAACGTTAAACATCGCTACAGTATGTTAGCTCGTAAGGCGGACCATTGTGTTACATGTAAGACGTAATTGTAAGTCGCGCGTATCGTCAACGACAAAAGTTGCTGAACAATAATACATTTTCCGGTTATCTTCACCAACCTTTGACCGCCTCATTCCTACCTTGTAAATTGTAAACTTTCAAACGTTCTCGTCCCTCCGCACTTCCACCTCAAAATTCTCGTCTTAAACGAAAAACTAAATGCACTCGAGCTTGGTAAATGTAGTGTGTTGAGCAAGTTTTGTCGGTGGGGGGGACAGCCGGCCCCGTGCGGCCGGTCCCGTTGGGTCGGCGGTACAAGCTTGGCGCCGCAGGTGGCGCCGGGCGCGGAGGTGTGGGCGGCGCCGCCCGCCGCCGTGCTGCCGCCGCTGCCGCTGCGCTACCAGGTACCGGCCCGCTCGCTCCGGGGCTCCGGCCGGCACTGCCGCCTTGCACGAGACACTAAGTCAGGCTGCACTTGCAGTCAGGGAGCGACCATTCGTTACGTGAAGCGATTTCGCGATTTTTCAACCCCCTCCGAGATTTCGTGGGATTTAACTCGACCTCCACACTCTCCCTCTTTAAGAATCTGTGCTTGATTGCGTTGGATTTATAAAAAAAAAACATAATTTGCTTAGTAAATTTTTAGTTTGACTTAATTTCACACAGTTTTTTCTAGCATTTTTCACTGTTTCTTTTGCGAGAAAAAAATACGTGATATTTGCCGAGTCCTTCGGCTCGACCTCTGCTCCCCCCTTATTAAATGCCTCGCGTAAGTAATGGTCGCCCCTAATGTATTTGTTGTGTAACGTGCGCTTGTGTCGTCGGCGAGCCCCGGGCGGCGGCGCGCTTGAAGGGAAGGTTTGCTTTGTCATGTTTGAATGTGAATAGCTCCCGAGTTGTCGTCCGGCTTTGGGTCTCCGGCCGCGTCCGTCACTAATCGCTTAACACGAGATACGCATCTAGTACATCATCTCAAGCTTCCACTTATATGTATCCATCGGAGAGTGCTCCGTATCATCCTGGTGTTGTCTCTCGAGGAGGTGGTTTCCCGGACGCGCGTGCCGCGCGATAGAGTCGCCGCGTCGTCCACGTACGCAACAAGTAGCGATCAACGCTTCTTCCTAGACATCGCTGGTTGGCGACGTAACGTAGCCTCTCGGCGCGCCTCTACTCCCAAATAACGCTATTTTATATAAACACTTGTAATTAATACGTGATTTCTATGGCTGGATATGTTTGCTTGTTCTAACTTGTACCTGCTAGTAACCGTTTAATGGGTCATAGTTTGTGAAGTTTTGAGTTGGATGAAATTGTTTACTGATTTATTTCTGTGTAGTGCTCCGATGCGCCTATGATTGTAATGTTTTCTGTTGTCCCCTCACGGCTAGCCCCCTTTCCCTTGCTGTGTTCGAGCACGCGGTGTACACGAGCTCCCACTGTAGCTGAACTCACCGTTTCTTTTTCTCTAGCGGATGTACTCACCGAATATTATTTAAACGCTTTTAATGATCTAGAATCACCGCAACTCCCGATTACTTACCATCCTTTGCTTCAGTTTCTTTGGATATTGTTGTTGTTGTTAGCGAAACCTTTTTTGAATGATATGGTTGACTTTTTCATGGTATCTGGATGTTTATCAGTAAATAGACCGACCGCGTGTCTCGTGGTGGGTTCCGCCGGCGCCGCTTGGTTGCCAACATCTGTCGGAGTCCTGTTGACTTGCTGCGTTTGCGTTCACTACTTGCTCTTCCTTAGCTCATACGTTGTGATTTTGATGGTTTTCTTCTTTATTTGTTGACATTATAATTGAGTCAGTACCGTGGACGATTCCGAAAAGAGAAGCTATTTAAATTTATTTTAAAAGATTACTTAAAGTAGTGGAAAAAGAACGGATTGTTTAATGTCTTAATCTGAATCGAACACGGACTGACTCGAGTCTTGTAAAAAATAAATAAGTGCGTGCTTTCGATCTTGTAGCTTTACAGCATTGAAAGTTTTCACAAGTTGAAGCTAATGTAGGAGTAGGTCCGATTTCACGACACGCCTGGAGATTATATTATACCTAATTACTAAAGCAGCAACCCATCACCCGAGCTTACGATTTGTTATAGTTTGGTGACTACATTGTAACGATGTTACGAATTTAGTTGGGTAACAACAACTTGCGAGGAAACGTCTGGAACGTGCGCGAGACTACATCGCTATATATGCAGACATGCTTGTCTGTAGCCGCTTGTGGACACTGCGTCCGGACGAGTCCTCGCCGGGAACACGTGCCACGTGCCATTGTATGTTAACTCAGCACCGATATGCATGCCCAGATGAACTCACAACTGACGGCGGCGGAGTACCGCGTCGCTTGTGCCGGGGACTCGCCCCGAGATAGCTGGTTACCTTTTAGCATTCTACGCTCGTTCTTTTCCTAAGACATTACGTTATGTGGCGGACGCTGCTCCAACTGCAGCCGCCGCCTCCACTCCGTGTTGCAATCGTTGCGGCAGCGTCCGACTCGTAAACACTACATATAACTAGCGCGCGGGAGCGGTGACTAACCCTGCGGTCCCACTGCCCTGCACAACTCGCCATGTTCCGCAGCAGTGGGCTCCGCAACACTGTTCACGTTTAGTTCGTCTCTGTGATCTCTTCCTACACATCCGCTACTTTAAGCACCTGTCATGTTAGCGACTCGACGGCTTGCCTCGTGTGACTGTGGCCCGTAACGAACTTTACGCAAACTCTATCCTCTTGTAATAAAGCTTATATTGGTTTGTGTCGAGTTCCCGACGTCGTGCGACGGATGTGAACGCCGACTGCTAGACGCGGCGTGACTAGCGAGGTGGCGGTAGGCTGCGTAGAGTGTGCGTCACGTGAAATGTAATCCATAGAGAGTGCACAGTGCTTGATGACATTAGGTACGCGTCGACGCGGACGCACGCGATTGGCCGAAGGTGGGGTCGCGCGATCGGCGGCCAATCATTGGGGATGTGCGATACGGTGCTAGCATCTGATTGGTCGTTGATCGCACGACGAGCCACCGACACCCGACTTGTTTCGAGATTCATATGTGATGTGGGGCTAAACGTTGCTGCGACCGGGGAGACGTTCTAATACCATTCAATTGTCGATGTTTTATTCATTCTTACACTATTCGGACCGACTCTAGAGTTTTATGTTTATTAAATAAAATCACACGATCTGTCACCGAAGTGCTGACGCCGCCCCCGCCTGCAGTGGGAGGGGCTCGCATGCTGGAGCCCCGGCGCCGCATCCTGCTGGTCCTGTACATACTACTACATACGCGCCGTGTAGCGACTAGTCCGCTGCGTCACATCTCATACAAGCGCTCGCGGCCTCTTTACTAAAACAATTCACTACACTAGTTTAATGAAGAGTCCACTTAGCTGCGGTCAATAGCGACCCCCAAATATTTTATCAGCCGACTAACCCCACATTTGACTGTTCGTGTACCGCATGCCTCGATTATCCACACTCTTGGAAACCCTGTGAATGTGTTCCGTGTTTCTTCGTGTATAACTGCCGACGTTGAGTTTCGAGTAGTGTGCGGTGACCCCCGCGCCGCCGCCGACCAATGCCGCCGCGGGCTCGCGGGGTCATCGACCGGCGGCGCGGCGCCCGCGTCGCACACTACTCGATTTTTACAACGGTCGCGTCTCACTGTTTATTTACAAATTTTGGCGCTAGCAACTCAAGCTTTGTTATTTAGTAGATATTTTTGGAATTACGAATAAAATAATTATATGGCTGGTCGCTTTAATTTAGAACTTGGCTGTTTCCCCGAGGATGCTCGTTTCAATGTGAACATAGTTAACAAAGTATGCGGAGCGTGGCCGCGGGCTGCGGGTGCCGATATTAACCTCCGCCGCTGCTGCATATGTTATCTGTAGCCAACACAATTATATTATGTTTATGTACGTATATAGCCACCCGACCGGATTTATTACGAATATATAAATGTTACTGTGAATGCTTCTGTTACTTCGCATTAGACAACCCTCAAGTTTATGTATATCCATTATATTTAATGCATTTAATTTGTATTTTTCTAAGACACGTTCTAAATATATTGTGTATATTATTTATTGTAATACTTTTCGTTTGTAAACGGTTATCTATATATAGCTAGTCGGCTCCTCACAAACTTTACCTACATTTCTATATATTTAATTTATTTTACCGTATCTAAGTACACTTGTACCCCATAACATTTATGTTGGCCCTAGATGAATGCTTATTATCTACATATCCCTAATATTTCACTTACATACATTGCTATCTACTTGAAGGCAATATAAAATAAATACTAAATTTACATATATGGCAACATTGGGCAGTCTTGAATGTTACCATCACAAACTGAATGATGAGGAGGGCATACGTACCTACGTACAAACGAGTAATTAATCCCCACACTTGCTGCTCATTACATACTACCTGGGATTTGGTTTTAGTGTTTCATACTTGTATAGATAGCGAGCTCGGATATAACGCGACATTATGTTCGAATGATTCAATAAATGCACGCACTGAGGGTTATATTCGATCTCAATAATCGCCGTAGTCGAAGCGAGGCGGCGCCGCGGGGCGTGCTGCTCTCTGAGGGGATAGACGTTGTCTTACTTGCCTCCAACGGGATGTAAAAAAAGACGTAATAATATGCTTAACAAATTTAAGTTTGACATAATTTCACGCAGTTTTCTCGCGCTTTTAAACTGTTTCTTTTGGGGGAAAAAACTTACCTGGCATTTGCCGAGACACCATCCTTTCCTCCACGCGACTTCGGGGGAGATCCGCCTCGACAATTTCCCCGTTAACGCCTCTCGTTATTAACGAACGGCCCCCAATTGTTTCTCAGTTACAAGTAAACTTATCGGATCTAGTTTGACAATAAACGTCCTATCCCCGATACGAACATGCAAGACGAGCGCGCGATTGGCCGTCGGTATCGGCCAATCCCGCGGCATCGAGCACCTAAGACGACGCGCGATTGGTTGCCGGTGTCGACCAATCCCGCGGCGTCGGCTCAGCACGCTCCGCGGGCCGCGCGCTAGGGCCGGCGGTGACGGGTTGTGTTGGCGCGCAGGTGGGGTCGGTGTACGCGGGGCTGCAGTACCACGGCGGGTTCGCGCCGCCGCCGCCGCCCAGGGGACCCTTCGCCTCGCCGCCGCACTACCTGCCGCCCTCGCAGGTACGAGCAGCGTGATGGAAAATATTCGCGGTGAAACCAGCAAGGTGGTGGAGCAATTACTAGTGCTAGCTACCAGCGTTCACTTAAGAATCTGTCGATATGTTCCGGCATTCTCGCTTGAGAGCCAGTTCCTTATTCGGTAGCGCGATGCCACCACCTACGACCACTTCGTCGCTCATCATCGGGTGACTTGCGGTCGACCCCTACCCTGTAAGATGAAAAAAAAACAACTAGTCTTATTGATTTAAAGTTCCCCAGCGAGCTATGCGGTGATCCGACCGGCGTTGCCTGCATGTGTTGTGTTTTAATATACTTAAAATACACTTTTTCAGCGCGCGGAGGGCGGTCGGCTGGACGTGGTGGGCGGCGAGGGCGCGCTGTCGCCGCTGCAGGCGCCAGACCTGCACCACGCGCCGCTACTGCTGCACGCGGAGGTATGTGTGTCTCCACGCGCCGCACGACATGTTGTGTCGCATCGTGCTCTAAACGATATCCCTATTTAACCCTTGTTACAAACTGAAACGTGTCTTGTTTACCTGTAAGCAAACGAATAAAGACCTATATTCAGTAGTGGACTTCCGGCTGATGGTGATGATGATGATGATGAAATGAATAAAGTGCGTAGTACAGTCCAATGAATCTTTTTTATCACGATCTATCCGAGTGCAACACTGTTGGGACGCCTATGTATTGATGGTCCTTCGAGCCGGATTGAGTCTATTGCAGTGTTTATCTTTAGTTCCGTATGCGATATGAAGCGAGTAGTTGTGTCGTACAATGAGTGCAGAGTGGTTGGTTGCAGGCGCGCGGCGCGCCGCTCGAGCTGGTGGCGCCGCACCACGCCAGGCACGCGCTCTCGCACCACCACGTGAGTACCGCACGCACACACACACACACACACACACACACACGCACACACACAGTGAACAACTTCATTCAATTTATGAGCCAACAATTCTAATTTTGTTGTCTTCTGAGGGAACAATTTTACACCACAGAATTTGATTTTGAAACGGGACAACTGTCATACCTATATTTGTTATTCTTACAGTTATTAGTTCTCTATTTTAACATTTGTAAGCGCAATGACTACGGAAGGTATTATTAAAACAAATAGATGAAAATGCCGTTCGAACTACAAATTGTAATGTTAATGACTGTAGCTGTTTAAAAAAGTCAAGTTCACGCATATTAAATTATGTTTAAACAATTGTAGACAATAGGCGTGACGAAAGATTTTGAAATCCTCTTCCATAATGGCGGTACCTTTATTTCGGTAATAAACTTGAGTTTAACGAAGTTTGAAACCATTTTTCTAATATTTTCGAAATAGTGCGCCAAAACAGCTCGCCGGTGTCACGGCGTCGGCTCTGACGTCACGCTTAGATAAACATGTCGTTGTGTCAAAAGCGCAAAGCAGTACATATTGACAACAACATATTTTAATGATTTATTTTATTGGAAATCTTAATAATCTGATTATTTTAAATAAAACTAAACCAGTGCTTTAAATTTTTTTAGTATGTAGATTGCCCTAAAATGGTTAAATCGACGATTGTTTGATACTGTCGTCCCGCCTATTTCTGAGTCAAGGACGCTAGTGCTCCGACTCGAGGTAAAGTGTGTAAGCTAACGATATAATCGCCCGAGCGGGTCCCGCGCCCTAAAGCCGTCGGTCGGGTTGCAGCGGCGCAGCGGCGGCGCGGGCGCGGGCGGCTCGCGCGCCGCGCGGCCCTACGTGCGGCACGCGCCGCGCTGGCCCCACCACCCCCTCCACCACATACACACGCAGGTCAGTTGCGCAACTTTACACTAATATCGAAAAAGAAAACATTCTAAACAAAGACTTTTCAAAGAAATTTCATTACAAAACGTATTACTTAATCAAAAATAGTTTAGCTTTACTCCGACTAATGCTGGTGTCGAATTGATGCACATCTATGATGTCGGAGAGAAATCGCGGGTAGCTCTAAGCTGGTTCTGTGACTTGTCCAAGGCGTTCGAATGTGTCCACAGCGAGACACTATCAGGTAACTCCGTTACTATGGTATCGGGGGTGTTCCTCTAGATCTTATCACCGCTTCCCTGAGTGTTAAGATTCAGAGAGTTGACGGGAAGGGGAAACGGCTTCCGGAGTCAGTTGTCACAATAGGGGTTCCCCAGGGTTCAATACTCGGACCCGCTCTTCTACTTGCTTATATTAATTATTTACCTAGTCAATAAAAAAAAATGATTAAAAGAAAATGCTCATCTAAGTTTCCAAACCGCTTCGAAGCAAACAAAAAACTTGAGAGGTGTCAAGGGACACCCGGATGGAACGAAGTTCCTTTCGATTAATACAATAAGAGAAAAACGAAAGAAAGACGAAACGAAAATAACTGGCTTGCTTTCTATGAGAGAGAGAGAGAGACAGACAGAGAAACACGCGCACGCCGCATGGCTCACAACTATAGCAAAAAGTGTCGTTACAACTTTAGGTCTTAATTTTTTCCGTCTAGCCCCCTTTCGTTACGCGCGATAAGGAACTTCGTTCTTCCAATAGTTAAACGTAGAGCGAATGTTAAAATGGCGGGCGTCGGAGCCTGTAAACTGCTGCGTGTAGGTAGGGCCTTGTCGAGCCGGCACTGAGAGTATAGTGTGGGTGTGGCAGGGCGGCGCGCTGGTGCCGACGGTGCCGACGCTGGCGGTGCCGGTGCCGCCGCTGGTGCCGTGCGCGCGGCGCGCGGCGCCCGCGGCGCTGCAGTGGCCGCAGCTGGTGCACCCGCAGGTGTTCCTCAACCTGCTGGCCATGTTCCCGCTGTCGCCGTACGCGGAGCCGCGCTCGGACGCGCCCGGCAGCCCGGAGACGGAGAACTACGAGGCGCTGCTGTCGCTCGCCGAGCGGCTCGGGGAGGCCAAGCCGCGCGGCCTCGCGCGCCAGGAGATCGACCTGCTGCCCTCCTACAAGTACTGCGAGCAGACGCACCAGGGTGAGTCGACCTCTCCACTCTAACCACTAACTTTCAGGCTTTTTCGTTTCCATTACGTATCTATGTATCAATTTAGTGCTTTACAGCTGTTACTTTTCCATGCAAAATAAAATAAAAATAAATAAAATAGTATCTGTTGCACGGGTGAATGACCTCTGGGGCGCACGGGGCGTTGACCCCTCGCCGCTGCCGGTCAGTGACCTCCCGCTGTAGTCGCGTTAATACTTACAAACGTGTTTCTATCGCAAACATCCAAAAGTCGGTGAACAAATATTGTTTTGACGATTGGGACGTCGGCTCGCGATCCGTAGGACGCGGGTTCGAATCCTGCAAATAGCTCGAGTTTTCGGTGAAGGAAAACATCGGGACGAAACCGAAGCTTGGTGGTACATTTTGTGTATGTGTGTTGCAGGCGAGCAGTCCCTGTGTATGTGTGTGTGTATGTGTGTTGCAGGCGAGCAGTCCCTGTGTATGTGTGTGTGTATGTGTGTTGCAGGCGAGCAGTCCCTGTGCGTGGTGTGCATGTGCGAGTTCGAGGCGCGCCAGTCGCTGCGCGTGCTGCCGTGCGCGCACGAGTTCCACGCCAAGTGTGTCGACAAGTGGCTGCGGGTCAGTACACACTACACTACACTACACTACACTACACCACTGCATTACCCTATCAAACAAATAGAGCCAGTTCCCAGTCCAGGTGTAGCGTGGCACCATCGTCGCTTAACATCAGGTGACTTGTGCTCAAACGCTACCCTGGACGCAGTTTGAGTATATTTTTTGATATCAAATAATTTTGTTTATCTGTAATTAGCAACTGTACACGATACATAGAGCACCCGTTGCACACAATGTAGTGGAGCCGCGTGTTTGTTGTCACCGCTCGTGTGTCCCGCAGTCCAACCGGACGTGTCCCATCTGCCGCGGGAACGCCTCCGAGTACTTCAACAACTCGGAATGACTCGCAGCCGCCCGGCGCGGCCTCCGCCGCCCGCTCCGCCGCCGAGTCCTCCGCCGAGTCCTCCGCCGAGTCCTCCGCCGAGTCCTCCGCCGAGTCCTCCGCCGAGTCCTCCGCCGTCGGAGACGTATACTTGGATGCGGCGTGCCGCCCGCGCGCGGTCATCGACCAACACTGAAGCTTTAAACTCGAATCAGCGGTTCACTGCGCTCGAATCGGCAACGGTTCACTGTAAAGAATATTTCGTTGTTGTCGTAAAATTACGGTTCGCGGTCTGGTGCCGCTCGCGGTGAATCGACGGTTCACTGTGCCGGAGAGTTGTTCACTGTGTCAGAAAGCGGTTCACTGCCGGCATGTCACTAGCGTGTAGTTACCGGCTAGCGGCGACCTCCGCGCCGACACTATTCGTAACTTAGTTTAGTTTGTGGCGGCCTTACCGGTGTGTACCGGCGGTGGTGTGAGGGCCACTGTTTCTATATAAAATGTCGCACGGGTAGGGTTTTATGCGTTTACGTACGAAGGGATGGCCGTCGGGCCTAGTGCTAACGCGACGAGTCACCTGGCTGGATAGCATTATAAACGAACTAATACATTTTAATTTAAGTCATATGTGAATAACATACAGCATAATTTTGCTTGTAACAATCTGTTAGCTTCGACTGACCGTGTCACATGCACATGCAACCAAGCAGAGCGTTCGATTAGCCTACTTTTGAGTTGGGCGCTTTTGAGCGAAGAACCCGACGTCCATCTCTTGATGCGGTCAACGATAAAAGTCGCCGAACAATAACACATTTATCATGTTAAACAGCAACCTTTGACCGCGTCATCACTTAACATCAAACGCTACCTTGCAAGTTGTAAAACAATCCAAACATTAGAAATCTAAAACACTTGGAAAATCCAGTATGTTCAGTTACTCTTGTCGCTGACTGTACGTCAACGGTTATATGTGATGATTTAGTGCGCGGGACAGTGTTGTCGCCGAACGACGATGCGACGACGTTGTCGTTGTCAGCAGTAGTCGGTGGCGAGCGCTGTCCGCGCGGAGTATTGTTACTTGAATGCATTTGTTTGTTTGTCCCGCGCTCTTTCACGCTAACTGTATATAAATAATGTTTTTTTTTCGTTATTAACAGTACTGGGTGTTCTGGTAGTCGGGGACGATGCGAAACTACTGTTTACAGTTGGTTATTGAACAGAATTGAATAAGCGACTGTAAAAAATGTGTAAATTTAATATCTGTCGGACGGGTGAATGACCGTGGGCGCTCGGAGCGTTGACCCCTCGCCGCCGCCGGTCAGTGACCTCTCCCGCTGTCACGTTAATACCTACAAACGTGTTTCTATCGCAAACTTTCAAAAATCGTGGATGAAATGTTGTTCAGTGATCAACTCTGACGAGTACCGTTCTCCTTCTTGTGTATGTGGAGAGCTGAAACTTGTATAATTCCGCCAAAACGTGTGTTATCTGGTGTCGGGAGCCGGAGGGTCGGATCGTTATCCCTTAGTATAAATACGGGTGAAGCAAGCAATTGTGCAATAACTTTCGTTGTGACCGAGTATATGCCGGCGGAACGGACGCTGTCTGTAATGCAACTCTATTAACACGAGACAGGTTATTTTGTTATGTATATATACATGACGCGTTTCATATCACCACTCGGTGTTCGGTTGACATACATACATACATACGCAATACTAATTCTCCTTAAAAAACTAATTCCATCATATTTTTCTGTGATTTTAATGAAAACAATAAAAAAAATGTATAATTAGTGTGATATTTAGTTAGTTTAGTAAGTGTCGTCCAAAGTGAACTAACAAGACGGTAGCGCTGTCGTTATGTTACTGTTGCTGTACTGTTACCGTGCGCTCCGGCGGCGGCGGACGCCACTTTATATCCGTCGGTTATCCTCAGCTGGCGATGTAGTATCTGTGTACGGCATGAACTCGCACTGCACACGCATCGTGACAAGTCTCTCCGACTCTCTCGCACTGGTCAGGGGATCAATAACAAATTATATTTTGAATTCAACTAAAGTAACCCGAAAAACGCTGTGTTATTCAAATGTATCACATTGGATAACATTTTTCAATAGCGCACCTCGTCCGACAAGAATCTGAAGAAACCTATGCTCAGTTATGTAAAGCTGGCACGTGCCCAGTACTCACACCAAAGCAATTCCATTATACAGCACTAAAACAAAACAATAACCATCTCTGTCGCGCTCGTAACCTCGCCCGCGTGCGAGAGAGACGGAGAGACTTCTCACGGCGCGTATGTAGCGCGACGTCACGCCGTACACAGACACGCGTGACAGCTGCAGATCCCCGCGAGTGTCCGCCGGAGCGGTGTGCCATGTGTGTGGGCCCCCGCTGTACTATACATATTTTGTAATTAGTTGAATTATAGTAGATACAATAATTGCTATTTTACGTTAACGGTTAACCTTTAGTTGTCGGTTTAGTTTCGTTTAGTGTTTATTACATTTAACGTGCATTTGTCGTTGTCGGGGCGCGCCGCGGCGCGGGGACTTGTCACTATATACCAGTATGTACCTACAGGTGAATGTATGGCAGCAGTAGTTGTGCCTCAGTAATGCGTTCCGCGACAAGCAACGGCAGGTGTTTGATAAATTAAATCATTTATTTGCTAGATTTAAAACTAACGGGACACTGTTGTCAGCCTGCGGCTATTCGAATCAGGGGGTTGCTGGGTTCCGTGGACGGCGCAGGCGTAGTAACTCTTACGTCAAAACTCGATGTGTCAAATATGAAAGCATCCAATCAAATCGTGCTAACAATGAAAATCTGTCATTCCTGACAGCTGCAGGTGGAAATTTAGCGAGGTCAAAACGTTGAGAACATACCAGCGGTCGTTCGTATAACATTTTAGCCGGAGAGCTCGCGGATATACCGGATAAAAGGCGGAGTCTAATCGTGTAGGTTACATTTTAGCCTATAGTAGTGCTACACTTTCGATAGTTTAAGTCTAAGCCAGCCGGTGGCACTATCGATATAACCGACACTATCAATAGACTACACTAGTGAGCACGAAACTAAACTCATCCAAGATAAAACTCCAAGACTCCACTCATCCAAGATGAGTTTCGTAAACGCGCTCCATCCGCGCGAGGTACAACTACTGGCAATACCAGCTACCGCTAGAGGTGGGTCGGTATGCGAATTCGTAATACCGAAACTATGTATCGGTTTAGATATAACGGGTTCTGAAACTTCATTTTAATAACTATGTATTTGTGGTAACTGATATTGAGCTTGGTTCCGATGTGTGTACGGTTCGCTGATAGCTTATTTTTTTGGTATTGGATAACTAGAGTACCGTCCGTGTCGTTACATGTAATGTTTTAATACGTGAATGTTTGTTTAGTTTCTTGAGTAAACTGAGTTGACTAAACTTTCCTTTGACTCCGCGTTTTGCCTCGTCGAATCGTTAGTGTTGGTCAGTACTCGGTTATTCTTGACTCTCGTAGGGTAGCACATCGGTTCAATTCGCGTTTTCCAGCGATGAATAGTTTCTCTCAATAACTAATAACAGTTATCGCTAAGCCGAATACCGTATTTCGAGTACATATTACACTGATACATAGTTATTGAAGCTGTTTACTCGCATAGCTAGTTACCACAGACAATGCCAGCGTTAAGAGGGAAATGTCCACTTTAAAATGTTATAATTATGGTGTAACAGTATGTCCCTGCGCTGCGGGTACGGATATATATCTATAACGCCTCGAGTGTGTATTGGGGACGGTTCAAATGTGCATTTCATAAAACGAAGTTCTAAGATTAGCGCTATCCTTGTCTGGCCGCGCGAGTGAGTAAAGGACAGCTGTCAGTTTCGTTTGTAGAGAGTGCACACTTGACGCGCCGCCATTGTTTGTTTATATTTGTTTTTGTTTATCGGATGAATTGTTTACCTTTTGTCTAAATCGGTTTAAGTTTTGTTTAATTTTGTATTAAATACCGCCGGTGTCGTGTCGTGAGCTCGTTTGCTCTCAGTTGGTTGCTCTAGTAGTAGTAGTAGTGGAGGGAGCCGCCCCCGCTACGAAGTCGACTCCCGCCGCGACTCCGGCCGCTGATCATATCATCGGACGAGACAATACTAATGCAAGTTGATATTTACCTGTTTGTTTGTATGTATTTGCTCAATTATGTATTTTTTCTATTCCATACATGTCTATTATAACATTCTTATTAAAATAAATGTATTATGGTTTTATTTTGTTGGGTTTTTTTTTCGTTTCATTTCCCTTTGTTTTATTATTTCGTATTTTATATAGGCTTGGCATGATTTGTATATTCAGCCAATGTTCAGTTCGATTTTTTTTTAATAATTTATTGCATTATGTAAATGGTCAGGTAGGTATATAATATCATGATACCACATCACACCACATTGTCAAACAAATTACATAGCATATAAGTAAATATTAAGTTAATATTTATTATATTTATTTATTTATTTTTTTTTTTTTACAATTTACAGGGTAGCGTTTGACCACAAGTCGCCTGATGTTAAGTGACGATGCGGTCGAAGATGGCATCACGCTACACCTGGACTGGGAACTGGCTCTCAAGTGAGGCTGCCGGAACACACCGATAGGTGTTTGGCGACAGATTCTTAACGAGAGGGTGGTAGCTAGCCAGGCGAGTACTAGAAAATACCCTACCACCAAGCTATGGTTTCATCACGATGTTTTCCTTCACCGAAAGCTCAAGCTCATTGCAGGATTCGAACCCACGTCCTACGGATCGCAAGCCGACGTCACTACCACTGAGCCATCATCGCTACTTTTTTTTTATTATTATAAAATAAATTTTATACATTAAAAAAGTGTCTCCACCCCAGTCACTCTGTGTAAAGCGGTGGGACATTATTACAAACTTCACACAGACAAGTTGAGCTCAGCACTTTCTTATGATTGCCTTCAAATGCGCAAACAAACAATCTTTTATTACTTGCTTATGCCGTAATTAATAATCGATCCTGATCCGTTATCCGCGGTTTTGGATCGATATGTCGTCATAATATTTTATGTCATTGTAGTACTAGGGCTTCACATATTACTACTAAAATGACATATTATGACATGACATATCGATCCAAAACCGCGGATAACGGATCAGGATCGATTATTAATTACGGACGTTATACTACAACGGTGCCTTCACGATACTTCAAACTTGGCCGCCTTTCTATTGAAACGTCTTTGGTCAAGTATTTTTAAATAATTATCTTGCGTTGATTGGTCGAGAGTAACGGTTGCTATTCAAGTACGTACAGATTTGTTGGTAGCTCCACCTTATGGGAAGTTAGTAAGTTATATGAGTTTTCTGCCTTTATATTATGTTAAAATAATGATAATAAATATGATGTGAATAGAAAGATTGAACAAATTAGAGTTTTTATTAGATTTCATACGTAAATGTCAATTGTGACGTCCTTAATGAGAGTGTTGTGTAAATAATAGTATATTTAATAATATGTCGATGGACTCGTTATAACTTACAAGATGGACGTGTATTAAAAGTTATCAGAAACTATTGCAATGTACATAATTATATACCTTGGTCTTTCTCGTGGATTTCTTTTGTAAAATTAAAGTGTTTTGTTCTAAATTTCGTACTTGCCAAATTATTATTATTGAGCGTTACCCGTTCAAAGAGTAATGTAAAATTTCTGCCAATTGTTTGCGTACAGGGCGACACTCTGCGTCGCCACTGCTTATGCACACAGTCCAGTAGAACGTGTATATGTATATAGCGATTGTATCTATTGTATAATTTATACAGGCACACATAAATAAGGAAGTGAAAGAAAGTATTTTTGCATGACACATATTTTGTTGTAGAGTGTTGAATTTGTGTAGCGTAAGATGCGGCTTGCTTTTGTTTTTATACCTAGTTATTGAATCGTCTTTTTTTCACTCTTACTTATTCAATATTAACGCACACAGAATATAAGTGTAATTCAATTTTAACATGTTTTCTTGCAAACGTTATTAAATTTCTTGTAATTGGAGTGTGAGTGATTGAAAGTGAGCCGCATCGAATATTTATTAAAGTCCAACGTTTGTGATTAGAGCACGCGTGGCCGGCGCCCGACTATGGCGCCAGTTTGCAATAATTTTTGTATATGACAGTTAAATTATATTTCATAATAAAACGAGGTGAAAATCGAGCGGTGTGTCAGTAGTGGTGTGCTATAATTATATTGTGCTCATTCTTACCTTTTAAATGTTTCAATGTGAGAAAATACATTCGTGCAAGCTGCAGCAGCTTCCAATTTTATAGATTGATCAAGAACAAGAAAATATAATATTACTATTTCTATTCGAGGCGTTCGATCCTTGTCATCTTTATTGCGTTTTATCTTGCTAATGCATTTGAATTCGGTAAGTTTGGGAACATTAAAATTGTAGTGTAAGGACTAAGGAGGGTCAGAACAAGCGTGGGACTGCAGCTGGGAAATGTCAAGTGTTGCGCACAAATGCTATTTACAGTTAAAGCTATTGACACATTAGTTCCAAAAAAATAAGCGCTTGTAGTTGTAAAGAGATTGAAGAGTAACGTATTCGAATAGGACAGTTGAACGGTCCTCGTGCGGTGAGCCTGTGGTGAGCTCAATATTCAGCGTTTAGTGATCTAGAACCAACTTTTGCAACCATATTTTGTAAAGCCATAGGTAATGTAATGAAGATTTTATAGACAATAGTATTATTACATAAGATAAGAAGGAAAAATAAAATTTGAATAAGAAACTACCTCCTTAAAAAACACCAAATTTTCAATAAATAAATAAATATTGTTATAAATGATTTAATATAGCTTTAGCTAGTATCAGCGTATTGTAAAAAATTAAAAATCCATACACGATTTATATTTCATGTTAACTTAAAAGTATAACATTCCCAAAGTTCTATTCTTGAAATCGACGAGACTTTCGGATATAAATGATCTACGAATGTAACAATATGAATAGAGAGATCTTTTAGCTTGCGGTCTTTAATATGTATTTAAATATTAAGATCTAACGAACGAAAATGAGCGTGAAATCTGATGATCAAATCTACGTAGTGAAGTTGTAATATAATGTAACAGGCACATCACAGCAGATGTTCTTGAGTTCTTCAATGTCTTTTACATATCGATATGAGCAATAAATTCACGTTAAAATTTAACTTTGCTTGGGAAAGCTTGTAACAGAACATGACGTCTGCGATTTCTGAAATAGACCAGTAATATAAAACTAATGAATACGCAATAAACGCTTTACATTTATATGTGATGTCTTGTGTCGTGCGCCTTGACGCGACCCTCACCCGGTGTGATGCAACACTACTGCAAATAAAGTATTTGAAATAGCACTCCTTTGTTTCACTTAGTGATGGATGAAAAATAGATCTTATGATGTATCTGTTGTGTTTTCATCCACATGTGTTTAGTACGCACGTGGGTGAATAATTATACACCTGATCTGATAAATGTCTGAAGGCAGTCGCATCAGGTGTATGAGAAATAAATATATTTATGTATGTTGCTAGTAGTAAAACGTAACAGGCTGATACCGTGAGGCTAATCTAATGATGAATATTACTGGTTATAGGTTAGGTATGCAAAACAAGAGTAATATAAAACCGACGAATTTAGTGAACATGCTCACCCAACATGTTCGGCATTCTATATTCTGATAAACGTCGCAGCAATAGCTGTCTGCTGCCATCTGTCAAATGAATGTCAGTTGACTGTCAAGTCTGATCAGCTGTCACTGCAATACATTTCAATCAATAAACTTTATTTCATAAAAATTTGAATTTCGTCCAAAATAAATAGATTTGCTTGTTAAATTACCTCAGAAATATGTCTAGCTATTACAGTTTAGTATTTAAGTATGAGTTTAAGTGAATAGGGCGGCTCATTGAGCTGCTGGACGCCAAGAGCTCTCTCGCAACGCTCCAATGATTGTTTGGACAGGAAATGAGGGTCTTGGAGTTACTTTCCGACTGTAACTAATCGTAATGGACCTCTCCCCGGACGAGGATGACTTCGAGGGGCGGCTGCTGCACCAGGTACGAGCACCTTGCGTGCGTGTCCAGCAATATGTTGTATGGAATGAAGAGTACATCTCAGTTGCACATGCGCGAGGGCGGTGCAAGGCCGCCCGCCGCCGGCTGCCGTGGGCAGGTACTTTCACGTACAAGTAATTTATGTAACCAGGCTATCACTGCAAGGAGGGCTTCGGATCAGATAATATGCAGAACTTATACTATGCACGAGGAAAACTTCATTAATACGTCTAGAAATTAAATAGACAGGTTGCAGGATATTTTGCGAGTATCTATAACTTATTTCTACCATCAATTGAATTAATAGTCTTGTCTAGCAATTCTACTATCGTCTGCATTCATGATGTAGAACATGGTCTCTGCATTATAAACAATCAAACATAATAGCAAGGGAAATGCAATAGTAACCATGCACATAAACTTTGTATAAATCTAGTGAATAAGTACTGCAAATGTGAACCTTCAACTTGACAAACTTACTGAATAGACATTCTCATGCTCATTTGCAAAATATTTTGAGATATTGTCTCCCTATCAACACCTTAGCATGGTCTATAACATAAACATAGTATTGAGTAGATGGATAATGCTAATAGAATTATCAAACTGGGCTGGTCTTATAAAAGTTTCCGGTAGGATGCCCTCCGGCTAGGTGGTGGGATGACATCCGCAAAACGGCTGGCAGCAGTTGGATGAGAGGAGCCGAAGATCGGGTTCAGTGGCGCGCTTTAGGAGAGGCCTATGTCCAGCAGTGGACTGATTATGATGATGAATGACAATGTATCCTGTTGAATAAACAACTATTAACTGTTGGCGTCGTGTGGCGCAGGCGGCGCTGTGGGACAACGTGGAGCTGGTGTCCTCGCTGGTGGAGGGAGGCGCGTCGGCGGCGGCGCGGGACGGCGCGCGGCGCTCGGCGCTGCACGCGGCCGCCACCGCCGAGCGCAGCCGCTGTCTGCGCGCGCTGTGTGCCGCCGGGGCGCCGCTGGACGCACGCTGCCTCGCAGGCAAGGTAGGGCAGGCAAGGTAGGGCAGGCAAGGTAGGGGAGGAAGGGGGGGGGGGCAAAAGGACTGAACTAGGTACTTCCTGAGTGCAACCACCTCATACTGATGCGAGTGTCTAGGGATTGCAAATCAACCAAAATTCTATTAATACAACCAAATCCAGTCAAAATGGTGACGTGACTTGTCTGACTGGCATCCAATCAGAAAAGTCTGTTCACAATTTTGTTGATATTTTATTAAGGTATCGAATTTCATCATACGTTTTATCGCTATAAACTGTAGCCCACGCGGGTGAAACCGCGGGGAACAGCTAGTGTTAGAATATTTGTAGAATTAACTTCAACACGGTTTGTGTATTTAGCCAGTGTCAAGTATTAAGCTAGCTGCGTCCCGCGGTTTCACCCGCATCTTCCCGTTATCCCGCAGGAACATTTTTTGGGATAAATAGTAACCTATGTGTTAATCCAGGGTATAAGCTATCTTCATTCCGAATTTCATCAAAATCGGTTTAGTAGTTACGGTGGTACGTGGCAACAAACATTCACACACACACAAACTTTCGCATTTGTAATATTAGTAGAATAACGCCCGTAATTAATAATCGATCCTGACATAATTGATTGATTGAATTTTAGTATTAGAGCTTGACGTATTGATGCTAAAATGACATATCGATCCAAAACCGCAGATAACGGATCAGGATCGATTGTGAATGGTGATGACGTACAGACGGCGCTGCACGTGGCGGCGGAGCTGGGGCACGCGGACAACGTGCGGGCCCTGCTGGCGGCGGGAGCTAGTGCCGAGCTGCGGGACGGCCGCGGGGACTCCGCGCTCACCCTCGCCGAGAGGGGCCAGCACAGGCACGCCGCCGCCGCGCTCAGGGACTGGAGAGGTGCGTGGATACACTACTAATGTACTAAGTGAAGACATACATATCGGGGGACCATCGCACACAAATTGAGCTAGCCCCGAATTAAGCTCGAAACTTGTGTTACGGGTACTAGACAACGATATAGATAGAAATATCAGGCACAAATATTCTTGCCCATCCCACATATATTTGCCTTTACCAGGATTCGAACCCGGGACCGTAAGTCTCGCGATCAAAAAAAGCATAGCTTGGTGGTAGGGTAGTGTCTAGTGCTCGCCTGCTAGCTACCAGCCTCGAGTTAACAATCTGTCGCCGAGCGCCTATCGGTGTGTTCCGGCAGCCTTATATACACTTGCAAGGCTTCCGGCGCGAGACGTTGACCTCCGAATAATTAGGAAGAGGTAATTACTTAATTAGTTGCTAACGCCTAAAACTTGAAAACTTGCCACGCGACTAGCGTTATAATTATTGAACTTCTTTTATGAAGCGTAGTGTTTGACCATAAGTCACCTGATGTTAAGTGTCGATGTGGTCGAAGGTAGCGCCGCGCAACACCTGGACTGGGTAATATAGGTGCACTAGTAACCATTAAATATTAAAGCTAGATATTTAATGTTGCGGAATTTTTGTACACCTACTGGAAGCCTACATCTCCTTCACACATTACATCAACTCTAATCAAACCGTTTAGCCAGCGCGAGCTGATAAAGCAGTCAGTCGTTCTTCTCGGACTTGTTTTACAAATACCGGGAATTTTTACTGAAAACTCTATCAGAATGAAACTTGTGACACTCCGGAATAATGCAGCTTTCTATTAGTGATCGAATTTTTGGAATCGGTTAAGTAGTTTAGGAAATTACTACCTACATACAAACAAACAAATTTTACTTCCTTACAGTCCATATTCCATACTTTTAATATTATTATAAACACTAAGTAACTCTGTTTGTTTGTCAATTTTTTAAGCCTAAACAACTGAACCGATCTAGATGGAATTCGGTATAGAGAACACAACCAAACAAGAGAAATCTTATTAGTAAAGCTCATTAACAAATATCGGACCATTAGATGACAAAAAAGCTTGGGATATTAGTGAACTTGCTCCAATTCAATCAATTAGTAATAAGAATAAAATTGTCAATGTGATCGCGCCAAAAAAATTACCTGCCGGGCGTTTCTTGCCTGTTATTTTGCCGGCGTAAGGAGGTTGGAACAGGCGTAGCTAGTTTTAAGTTTGACGTTTTAAAGTGATCACAATGTATCCTATTGAATAAAGTACTATTGACTGCTGAGATAGTTTGAACCCTGAGGAAGGATATAGGATACTTATTATGCAGACCACGCGGGTGAAGCCGCGGGGAACACTAGTATTATAAATATACAATCTGCATGTTGAACAGTAACTGTGTTATATTAAATTATTCAAACGAGTTATAAATTTAAATTCACAAGGAATTTATATTTTTGTTTTCAAAACAAATATGTTTAAATCTACATTATGTAAACTCGATCACAAAAATAAAACCATGAAACCTCGATGTCTTATTTATGATAATTTGACTTTGCAATCTAGGTACATTCAGTGTTGGACAGTAAAGGCCCGTTTAGACGAGGCGAGTTTACCGCACGTCTTGGATGCGATAATTTTCAGGCGAGACTCACACTCATGTATAATGTTACTGTATTTTTGTGCGTTTCTTTCTCTTGTTATTGCGTGCAGTTTTGCAAATAAAGTCTTTCTCTCTCTCCATATACATTCATGCATTAAACATAAACTAGCACACGATCACGTCATACGATACTGGTAAGGCAATAATCGCAGGTGTGACCGTTTACACAACAAGATAATAATATATTGTAAAGCTACACTCGCTTACGATTTCTTGACTTGTCTAAACACGATCTCGTATAACATCCACATGCGAATATCGTTCATTAACACTGGAAATTAATCATCATCATCATCATCAGCCTTTCGCGTTCCCACTGCTGGGACTCTGGCCTTCTCTCAGAGAGAGTATGGGCTGTAATCTCCCACGCGGGCCCAGTGCGGGTCGTTGGATGTCGCATGCCCTTGAATGCAGTTCTTGGACATGCCGGTTTCCTCGCGATGTTATTATATAATGGAAATTAATACCCTATCTAAATCAAATTTCAATCTCTAATAGAACAAACCGCGGATAGATCAGATAGGTTATTAATAATAGCAGTAAGTTGACACGAAACGAGTTTTTTCTATTCTCGTATGTTCGAGACATGACACTGTCTTCATTTAAACGGGGCAAATCTTTTTACGTCCTTACGATAATAATCGCACGTTCGAAGCGAGAACTGTTCTCGTCTACACGGGCCTTAGACTTGTAGATAAACTGGTCACATTAGCGTTAGTAAAGCGAATATTGGCACTAATTATAAAAAATATATTATGCAGCGAAATATAGCCCGCGCGTCGCAGACAGAGCGTCGGAGGCTGCGAGGGTTCTAGAACAATCTATACCTACAAGATAGAGGAATGTTGACTATGGTATATTAGCAGCATATTTCCTATTTTTGTGAAATACAAATAGCTAATATTATTGTGATTGTAATAATAATTAAAATATAGGAAAAAAATGGGAATCCTACTAATATTATAAATGCGTAAGTTTGTGTGTGTGTGTGTGTGTGTGTGTGTGTGTGTGTGTGTGTGTGTGTGTGTGTGTGTGTGTGTGTGTGTGAATGTTTGTTACCACGTATCACCGTAACTACACAACCGATTTTGATGAAAATTGGAATGGAGATAGCTTATACCCTGGATTAACACATAGGCTACTTTTTATGCCGGAAAATGTTCCTGCGGGATAACAGGAAGACGCGGGCGAAACCGCGGGGTACAACTAGTAAATGATAAGCTGATTAACGATTTTCGTCACGGACTATACACCTGGTACAGTCAACGGCAAAAGTCGACGAACAATAGCATATTTTCTGAGTAATCTTTGGTTGCATGATCTAAGTGATTTAAGACAACCTTGTAAGAGTTGTAAGTTGTAAAAAAACAATACTAAACTAAAACAAATTTGGAAAATTTAGCTACTTTTGCCACTGACTGTGCCACTGCGTCACACGCTGGGTACACGTGATGTTTGCATTTAATAAACAACTCGCTGCAAAAAATGTTAATTAAGTAATATAATACATGCTATTTTTTTAACATTTAGGTATTTTTTAGAACTAATTATACCGATGTACATCGTACAGGGTGCTCTGAACTAGGGCTTGGAAATCAGACTATTTTGCAGTGTAAGCGATGGTAGTGACGTCGGCTTGCGAGCTGTAGTTGGTGAGTTCGAATCCTACGATGATCTTGAGATTTCGGTGAAGGAAAGCGTGAAAAAACCATAGCTTGGTGGCGGGGCGTTCTCTAGTGCTCGCCTGCTAGCTACCAGCGTCCAGATAAGAATCTGTCGCCGAGAACCTATCGGTGTAGCCTCATTTGAGAGCCAGTTCTTAATGATTCTCTGATGCCCATATTATAGATCAAGTTCAAGTTCAAAATTCTTTATTTATACATAATATGATCACTTTAAAACGTCACGTTAAGACTAGCTACGCTTGTTCCAACCTCCTTACTGCCGGCAAAAGAACAGCAAAGAAACGCCAGAAAATTTATTTAATTCAATTTAGTTCGAAATCAACAATATAAAATCTCCTTGACATTTCACAATCGCTAAGTACATATCTCTAGCTAGGATCATAATCATCATCAGCCCATTACGTTCCCACTGCTGGGACTTTGCCCTTCTCTCAGAGGCAGTATGGCCCGTAAGCCCCCACGCGGGCCCAGCGCGGGTTGTTAGATGTCGCACGCCCTTGAATGTTGCGGTTCTTGGACATGCCGGTTTCCTCACGATGTTTTCCTTCACCGTTTTGAGCGATGGTTTCTGTAGCTGAATTTCCTAATTAAATAATATCCAAGCCAAGAGTGAACAGGTTGTAATACAAGCCACACCGTCGACCGCAACATCGTTTACCACCATCCGGGACTGCGGTCAGACGCAAATTCTATTCACAGTTAATAAATATCTCGAGCGAGCCAGTTCGTCTACTTCATATTAGCTTCAGTTCCGCGAACACACGCCCGCCGAGTGCGCGTCTGTCGCCTCTCGACTCTACTCGATACTTGTGACGTGTGGCACAACACTAGTTGACAAATAGACGACTGAATAATTAAATAACAACACTAAATGGTGGATAAAGAAGTTTTTTACAAAAATAAATATAGTTAAATCAACAATAATGTAAAAAAATATTTATAAAGTGCCGTGTTGCGTTTATAGAACGTTTATTAAATTAAAAATATTATAACCAGTTAAATAAATAATTTAATAAAAAGAAGTGAGTGCTGGATGAAATAAAACATAGTTATAATTACTCAATTAAAAAGTGAGCTATCAAACCAATTAACTCAAAGTCGTATAGTGAATATTAAAAAATAATTTATTTCAATAGAAACTCAACTGAGCATCTGTGCTTAAATAAAATAAATAAAGGATTATTTAAAAAGTAACATATTAAACCTGTTTTCGAGTACATTAATTCTCATTAATATAAATGCAAACTTTCGTAAGTCAGTGTGTATGTTTGTTACTTCCTCACACTAAAACGGCTCAACGTATTTGAGTGAAATTTGGAATGGAGATAGCTTATTCCCTGGACTAGCTCATAGGCTACATTTCCCGGAGGGTAGCGGGAATACCACGAGTGAAACCGCGGGGCGCAGCAAGTAGATAACTAGATACCTAAGTGACTAAAAATAAATTAATAGCGAATAAAACAGAATTATTAAACCAGTTTCAAAGATACTAAGTGAATCTATACTAATATTACAAATGCGAAACTGTTTGTTTGTTCGTTACCATTTCACGACTAAACCGCTGAACCAATCGTGATGAAATTTGGCAAGGAAATTGATTATATCCTGGGAAAGGATAAAGGTTATATTTTGTATCAAAAAACAAATCTTCATGGAAGTAAAATAGGGGTTGAAAGTTTTGTATTGGCAATCCATAATTCCTCAAATTAGAGATCTGAAAATGCGTATTTAGGCAAGAAATAGGACTTTCATTTGTTTTTAGCCAAATCGTCCCTAAAGAGGACAATGTAAGGAGTTAAAATTATGAGGTTTTCTTTATATGCCTTCTCTAATAAATAGTCTAGGGACCGTTTCAAAAAAATAAATTCTGCTGTAAATGACGAAATGTAATTGCACACAAATTGAGCTAGCCCCAAATTAAGCTCGAAACTTGTGTTATGGGTACTAGACAACGATATACATACTTATATTGAGAAATAAATACTTATATAGATAGAAATATACACACAAATATTTGCCCTGAATGTAATAATTTTTGTTTATTTTTGTAACAAATGCCTTTGATTGATTGATCGTAAACGCGAGTGCAACTGAGGGGAACAGCTAGTATAAACCAATTGTTGCGTGAAATAATGTAAGACTAGTGTGGTGACGCGACGTGAGGCGGGCCGCTCGCATCGCCCACTTCGCTGAATAATTATTGTAATGTTGAAACTAAACAGTTTTAGAAATACCGCGGAACAGGTTTTATTAAACGGCCGGTGCTGTGGACGCGACACGCTGAAATAAAGAATAACTCTTCCGATTCTGATTCTTATGTAACAAAATCTGATTCATCTGCACAGTTTGAACGTAAATATCTTGAAAACTACTTTACGAGATAAAAATGATCTGTGATGATGTTCTTTGGTTACCTTTTTTTTTCATGGGAACATGTGTGACAGATCATAAAGTGAAGCGAAATTGTGGCCAGATGAATCAGTCGAAGAATGAAATTTCGAAGAACTACCTTAGACCGTTTATTAAAATTAATCTACTGCTTTATTCCGCATATTTTGCAAGGGAATCAAAAGTCATAAATATGTTTATTTGTAGTTAAAACTAGCTACACCTGTTCCAACGTCCTTACGCCGGCAAAGGAACGAGCGAGAAACGCCCGGCAGATTATTTTGTAGGCGCGATCACATTGACAATGTCTATCTATGTCTATGTCAATCTATCTATCTATGTCTATCTTTATTTAATTATATCAATTTTATTCTTACTATTAATTGATTGAATTAGAGCAAGTTCACTAAATAGTCCGATATTTAATAAGCTTTACTAATAAGATTTTAAAGAGGGTACTTCCCGTTGACCTAGAGTCATGAAATTTGGCATGAAGCAAGGTCTTACAGCACATGTAAAGGAACAAGAAAACCGTAAATATGTTTAATACTAAAAAACAACAAGTTTTTTGAAACCAATTATTTAAGAATTATACCTATCATAATTACCACCTCCAAGACATCCAAATTTATTTCTACAAATCATGTCCATTAGTCTTATCTTATTCGTCCGAGTCAAAGCTATAAAATTTGTAAAAAAAATAAAAAGAAAAACCCGTTGTCTATTTCTAAAGATAAACAAACCTTTTTTTGTCTGTGTTCGTTTTTATAGAGCTTCACCGAACGGAGTGGAAGGTTCAAACTTGTTCTTTAAAGCATTGGCTAATATATTACTTTTATTTTAGCCGAAATGTATTTATAGAGAGACGATATCCTTGAAGCTTGCACTAATGCAGTCAGCGCTAGGTAGCGCTTGCAAAAATGAAATAAACAACGGAAGGTTTGCTGACAGATCAAAAACTGGCCAAGTGCAAGTTGAACTCGCGCGCCGAGGGTTCTAAACAACGCCCATCGATTTTTTTTCTGTTTTAATGGACAAAATTAATTATACCGTTCGATCCTTAGACACGGTTATTGCAACAATCGAAAACAATAAGTTTGTAACAGTAAATTCGCTTTGTTTTGATGTTATTCAAAATTAAAAATTCAAATGGTTTTTATTCAATAGGATACATTGTGATCACTTTAAAACGCCAAACTTAAAACTAGCTACGCCTGTTCCAACCTCCTTACGCCGGCAAAAGAACAGCCCGTAGTACATTATTTTGTTCTATTGTCAATAGTTTTTGCAGCGCACGCAAAAATAGGTTTTCGATTATTTATTTATTTAATACACGATTACAATAAATTTCTTAAAGACAAATTACAATCAATTTCTTAAACAAAATATAACATAGACAAAATCTGTACTGGATTGTAACTCAAAATATGTGTAATCATAAAAACAAGGTAAATAAGTATCGAGACGAGTGAGATGAAAGTACCCATCCACAGAGCATGGAACTTGCAGATGGGCACCCCAACACGGTACAATCAATTTTGCTTACAAACTAAATACTTAATACTATCTATGGGACGGACTGTTTGGACGCACAACAGCTGCGTCCAAACCATCCGGTTTGGGATGGAGGATTTCACACCTTGGGTTACAAAATAGCAATTTTCCTACGGATCCCTAATTTTTTTGGAAATATTATATAGCCTATGTCTTTCATAGATAGTGTAGCTTTCCAATAGTGAAAGAATTTTTTAAATCGGTTCAGTAGTTTCGGAGCCTATTCGATGCAAACAAACAAACAAACAAATCTTTCCTCTTTATAACATTAGTATAGATTGATTGAATTGGAGCAAGTTCACTAAATCCCAAGCTTCTCTAATGCCATCTCTCTGAATTTCTAACTATATAAATTTCTTAATTGGCTGTCAGATATACTAATGACACGTTGATTGGGCAAACGACTGGACGCCAATCAATATGTCAAACTAATCGCTCTTCATTTATAATGATTAGTTGTGAAAGGAGAATTTAAATGTATAGAGCGGCAAGCGCAGTTATATTGCGAGGAGTAGAAATTAACGTTTATGAATATTTTCTTAACTTAGTATCGACACATACATACTAATTAATCAGTAAATCAATTTTTTATCGTGTATGTTTATCATGTTTTGCCTTTTCCAAAGTGGGCGATGACGCCCCCTTGTGTGCGCTGCAGGCCTAAAGGAGGGCGTTAAGAGACTAAAAGATAATTTATTCTCAAAGTAGACGAAATACTTTTTGGAACTCCTGATGTAGATTAACTTAATGGTATTTTTACCTTTTTCATTTTATATCTTGCGTTTGACCACAAGTCATCTGATGTTAAGTGACGGTGTGGTCAAAGATAGCACCACGCTAAACTTGGCCTGGACTGGCTCTCAAGTGAGGCTGAAGGAACACACCGATAGGTGCACGGCGACAGATTTTTAACTTCAGCATCAGGTGACTTGTGATCGAACGCTCCGCTGACCCAGTGCGACTGTACTGACCTACGTTTAATGTACACAAATATTATATAAATGTGTCGTTACATCAAATGTACACATAGGCACCTACGACCTGGTTATCAACACGAATGTTGGAAATAAGCTATTGTTGTAAACAATAACACGCCGGCGTGAGATCATGCTTTACACTTGTCGATAACTACATTCCAAGTGCAACAACGGAATTAGTAAAGCTTATTATAAAATATCTCTTCTAAGTTAAAAGAAACTAAAATAATGACAGTTGTTTGCCAATATATGCATGAAAATGTAATGTAGGTACAAGTACATACGCAATTAAAATTAAAAACACCCTTGACATTTTGGATCGATTTTCATCAAACACTCGCCCGTAACTCACCTTTCATACAAAAAAAACTAAATTGAAATCGCTTCATCCGTTCGCGAGCTGTGAGAACAGGTGCAGCTAGTTTTATGTTTCTAAAGTGATCACAATATGATGTAACTAAATAAACTTATTTTGATTTGAATCAAAGTATAGTTCAATCTTTATCTGTGGGTGAGAAGCAAGAAAGAAACTACAAAGGGCGGCGGCGCAAGTGGTCACTTCCTGAGGTCGTAGGTCAGCTGGCGGCGGTCGGAGATTGTGGACGTCATCTCATGTTATGATACCTACATTTGATTAGGGACGAGCAAAATATAATTTGATGTAATGATGATGTCATCTAAACGTGACGGAAAAGCTTGGGATTGTAGTGAACTTGCTCCAATTCTAATAGGTATCAAAGTCCTGACTGACTGATATCAACGGACAGCCTAAACCGCTGGTTGTAAAAACTCGAAATTTGGAGGGTATGTTTGTCTTGATGCATAGGGGTGTACTAAGAAAGGTTTTTTTTTTTAATTCAATCCTTAAGGGGGTAAAAATGGGAACTGTAGCCCACGCGGCGAAAAGCTACTTAGTAAAAGTTGTAGTGAAGTTGTAAAGGCCGAAAGCAGGCAGTCACGTCAAGAAAAAAGGGTCCAACCGACGTTTAAACGAGGTACTCGAGCTCGGTTAAAATAATCGGCCGTTTTAGGGCTGTGAATGATGGTTAGGGTGTGGTGAACACTAAAAATCAAATAATCGGCCGTTTATTTTGTCGGTGAACTCCACCCTAATTAGTCTATTAGACAGTGGGACGGTCACTGAGACAACATTAATTGACTTTAATGCGCATCCTGGTGTCTGATCATACAACGATAATAGATATAACCTTGGGATTACAATTACAAACTACATAAGCATCCAATCTGAAACTAAAAGAAACATATCAGCGTGTTCCGGCAATTAAGTCATAGGTGTGGGGCCGAGACGAATTTGTTTTTTTTTTATTATTCCACAAGTCACTTGATGTTAAGTGACGATGTGGTCGAAGGTGCCGCCACGCTACACCTGGACTGGGAACTGGCTCTCAAGTGAGGCTGCCGGAACACACCGATAGGTGCCTGGCGATAGATTATTACAGTCAATTAATTTCAACCTTCAACTGGGCTCGTTATGTAAATAAAATTGTGTAGGTTTGTCTTTTACGTGCGTTAAACTCGTATATGTGAACCAGATACCTTTAATGGCGACTCATGGCTTCATCCCACACGTGGGAACGCTTAGCTGTCGCTAATTATACCTAATGATAATGATATTTCATAACAACGTCCATGACAATGTGGAGTGTGACCGCAGGATGCGCCGGTGTCGGGTGTCAGGTGTCTGCTTTGTATTAAGTGGTTGTGCCCCGCGGTTATACCCTTTTATTACAATAAAACACGTCCTAGTTACGGCACCAAGTTATTGACCCAAAAACGCTAGGATGTCATCCTGTAAACATAAGACCGTTGAATTATTTCCCTTGAAATATATTAATTGTTCTTTTAAATTGGTCCCGCATGAAGATTTCCAGAGAATTTTTATCACAATAAAACAGACGTACAATGTAATTACATCCTGGTCGCTGCACCAAATTATAGTAACCCAAGAAATGTTTGAATTTCATTCTTCGACAAAATAAAAAGTGAATATTTTAATGAGTAAGGTACTTTAATATCTTAAAAGTGAATAAATTGAAACCTGTGCCATAAGTGTTTATTGAAAGAAAGAACTTACAAAAACAAAACTGAATGAAAAAGGACACAAATAAACTAAAACTGGTGCCAATACGATTAAAAAAAAGACTGCAACAAAAGTGAAAGAAAAAAGTAGAGACCTATTTTGGAGAAAAAAACATTTAAATACAACAAGAAAAAGAGGCCACTGCTGCTATTACCAACCAGCTACAAACCAAAACCTAGGGATCTCCAAAACCTCGTTATCTTCACCTACCATGCGCCTGCGCCGGTCCATCTCGTTCCGCCCCTCGCAGCCCCCGGCGACGCCCCCGCTGCCGCCGCCCGCGCAGGAGGCGCCGGCGCGCCTGCAGCACTCATTAGAGGGGGCGGACGCCGCCTTCGACGTCACCGAGTATTTCTTTGACGACGTCGCGGATCCTTGGCGGGAGGGAGGTGAGGGAACAGGGGAAAAGGGGGGAATAGTATGGTATTGGTAAGACTAATGATCCAGAATACTTGGTCGGAACTAATAATAGTGTTATGCAAAAATGATTTTAGTGTTTTTATTTGTGAAATTTAAATTAATGTTCAAGTATAAAAAAATATATCACGTACACAATAGTGTAATATTGACTTGTACAGTTGCAATGGTTCCAGTGAAATTAAAGGGTACAAAAAGATTTTGTTTGTTCCACCATGTTCCCTGTCGCCCCCTGTAAGCTAGTGTTGGGGGCAGCAGAGTGCCTATCACCATGTTCCCTGACGCCCCTTCAGAGGCATGTATAACAGAATGTTTATTTAAAATGCTTGTCGCATAAGTCGAGTCTAGTGTCGAATGGTCGCTACCATGTACCCTATCACCCCCTGTAAGCTAGTACTGTAGGTAGCAGAGTGGTGACCACCAAGCCCCTCCGCAGATGCCCTGGAGCGCGAGCGGCTGGCGCAGCACGCACAGCTGCGCGAGCTGGTGACGTCCGGCGACGCGGCGCAGGTGGCGGCGCGGCTGCGGGCGCTGGGCGGCGAGGCGGGGCTCGTCGCCAACCTCACGCCGGGCGGCGCCAACACGCTGCTCCTGGTGTGAGTACGATCGATAGTTAATCGATAGTCTGTCGATAGCTATCTATTATATCGATACTGCCGATAGGGGCATCTCGATTGTATGACTTTTTTAGATGAAAACAATCGATAGTTTGGCAACACTAGTGAGTACTAGAGCTGGCGCTACTGCAAGCAGCTGCTGTGTTTATATGACATTTTTTTTTTCAGTTTTTCCTTTCATATGTTAACGTTTTACTTCAAGGAACCTGATGTTAAAACGCTACGGTGGTAAATATTAACATATTTAAAACATACATACACATTTACCACCGTAGCGTTTTAACATCATGTTCCTTGAATGAATATTAACATATTTACCACCGTAGCGTTTTAACATCACCATACAAACATACATACATTCATACATAGACTGCTAAAAACATAACCTTTCATTTTGGCTTTGCTATAATCGGGTAAGAAAAAACAACTGACTTCAAAACTACAACGTAATTGTTCCGGCATGTCCAAGAACCGCAATATTCAAGGGCATGCGACATCTACAAACCCTCTCTGAAAGAAGGCTGGAGTCCCAGCAGTGGGGACGCCATATACTGATGATAATAATGATTGTTCCCACAGCGCGTGCGAGTCCGGCCTGACGGGGGCGGTGGCGGCCCTGCTGGAGGCGGGGGCGGACGGGCGCGCCCACCCCGTCACTAAGTACGGCCCCCTCTACATCGCCGCCTACCACGGACACATGGAGATCGCAAAGATGCTGCTCGCGCACTTCCCTTCCGCGGTGCAGGTGACTATTCACTCTATACCAGCCTTTCTCAAACTGTGCGATAACGCCCCCTTGTGGGCGTTGCAGGTCTAAAGGAGGGCGTTAAGAGACCCTGAAAAAAGGGGGCGTTGTGTAAAGGCTTAATGAAGGCGTTAAAAGTAATTTATTCTCAAAGTAGACAAAATAAATTTGGGAACCTCTGCTCTATACTAACTGTATGATATTTGGAATGGAGCCGACGATAGCATGAACTATCTATGTATAATTATGTAACCATTGTTTATTATGTTGGTGTTCATTAATCAAATAAAACAATTGACTAGCTGTCTTCGGCGGTTTCACTTGCGTTTGTCGCCGTGAAAATGTTAATAGACTAACAATATTTGTTAAGTAACATGTAATCACATTAAAACGGCAAAAGAACAGGCAAAAAACGCCCGGCAGGTAATTTTTTCGGCGCGATCCGTTATCCGCGGTTTTGGATGGATATGTCGTGTCATAATATGTAATTTTAGTAGTAAAGCTTGACATATTACTTTTATTGATTTTGGGCGTTAGACAATAATATAATAATTTGATTGCTCGCACCAGCAAGAGACGGTGGAGAAGTGGCTCCCCCTGCACGCGGCGTGTATCGGCGGACACGCGGCCATGGTGACCCTGCTGCTGGAGTACCCCTACCCTGAGTCCGTCATGAACACCTACACGTGAGTCACAAGTTGTGTTGCTAGCTGTTCCCTGCGGTTACCTCAATGCCCCATAGGGAAGTTACCTTTATCCCATCAAAAACATAAATGTAAAAAAGGAGAGCCTACAAAAATTATGCTTGGCTGTGGGCCTCGCCGCAAAAAAAATGAAGATCTAAATGAATGCCAAGTTCTATGCAAAATCTAAATATGTTTTTATAGGAACAAAATAACATTATGAACAAGTATTAAACACTTATTTCTTGGCTTTATTGGATACCTTCAATTGCTGTTATTTAAAAAAAAAATGTGAGATCTTGAAGTAGGTGGGATTGACTTGGCCTGTACTTTATAGTTAATTCATATTCGTTGTTTCAGTTATGTTATTTTCGACCTATCCAAAATTATTTTTGTGACAAAGGATAGCTTATCTCTTTCCCCAAAAATGAAACTGGGCTAGATTCATTTTTCAATTTTCACCACCAAATTTCATTACAATCCTTTTAACCGTTTAGTCGTGAAACTATCATCATCTTGGTGGTGCATGATAGGTAGTTACAGAAAAACTGGACTATTCAGCAATAAGTAGTCTTGGTACAGCAGAGTTTGGGAGGTCCGATCGCTACGACGGCTCAAGCCGGACTGGCAGGAGCTCTGTCGAGCGCTCGTATTTATACCAAAATTGACTTTGCACAAGCACTGTTTACAAATTTCGTAAAAATTGCCTGTAATCGTTCCAGCTGAGGTTGTAACCTCTAACAATTATATTAAAATTATATTTTAGAATGTTTTTAACCGTAACATGACTTGTTACGTGAATAATTCTTATTGAACAACATTTTATAACGTTAAATTATTGATCAAATCGAGAGTTCGTATTTTTGTAAGTGAGCAAGTAATCATTAATATTATTGCTATTTTAAAATCACAATAACGGCTTTGCCCCGGTATATACATAATGAAACATGATGTGACAGCGACGCCCGCGGACAGTGGCAGTACCGCGCCGCGTTCGACGTGAACGCCCGCGACGTGTCGGAGCAGACGGCGCTGTACATCGCGTGCACGCTCGGCAACCTGCCCGTCATCGACGCGCTACTAGCGCACTCCGTGCCCTGCGTGCCCGCGGGGGGGCCTCAGGTACCCAGGGGGGCGCCAGGTAACAGGCGACGTGGCGGAGCAGACGGCGCTGTACATCGCGTGCACGCTCGGCAACCTGCCCGTCATCGACGCGCTACTAGCGCACTCCGTGCCCTGCGTGCCCGCGGGGGGGCCTCAGGTACCCAGGGGGGCGCCAGGTAACAGGCGACGTGGCGGAGCAGACGGCGCTGTACATCGCGTGCACGCTCGGCAACCTGCCCGTCCTCGACGCGCTACTAGCGCACTCCGTGCCCTGCGTGCCCGCGGGGGGGCCTCAGGTACCCAGGGGGGCGCCAGGTAACAGGCGACGTGGCGGAGCAGACGGCGCTGTACATCGCGTGCACGCTCGGCAACCTGCCCGTCATCGACGCGCTACTAGCGCACTCCGTGCCCTGCGTGCCCGCGGGGGGGCCTCAGGTACCCAGGGGGGCGCCAGGTAACAGGCGACGTGGCGGAGCAGACGGCGCTGTACATCGCGTGCACGCTCGGCAACCTGCCCGTCATCGACGCGCTACTAGCGCACTCCGTGCCCTGCGTGCCCGCGGGGGGGCCTCAGGTACCCAGGGGGGCGCCAGGTAACAGGCGACGTGGCGGAGCAGACGGCGCTGTACATCGCGTGCACGCTCGGCAACCTGCCCGTCATCGACGCGCTACTAGCGCACTCCGTGCCCTGCGTGCCCGCGGGGGGGCCTCAGGTACCCAGGGGGGCGCCAGGTAACAGGCGACGTGGCGGAGCAGACGGCGCTGTACATCGCGTGCACGCTCGGCAACCTGCCCGTCATCGACGCGCTACTAGCGCACTCCGTGCCCTGCGTGCCCGCGGGGGGGCCTCAGGTACCCAGGGGGGCGCCAGGTAACAGGCGACGTGGCGGAGCAGACGGCGCTGTACATCGCGTGCACGCTCGGCAACCTGCCCGTCATCGACGCGCTACTAGCGCACTCCGTGCCCTGCGTGCCCGCGGGGGGGCCTCAGGTACCCAGGGGGGCGCCAGGTAACAGGCGACGTGGCGGAGCAGACGGCGCTGTACATCGCGTGCACGCTCGGCAACCTGCCCGTCCTCGACGCGCTACTAGCGCACTCCGTGCCCTGCGTGCCCGCGGGGGGGCCTCAGGTACCCAGGGGGGCGCCAGGTAACAGGCGACGTGGCGGAGCAGACGGCGCTGTACATCGCGTGCACGCTCGGCAACCTGCCCGTCATCGACGCGCTACTAGCGCACTCCGTGCCCTGCGTGCCCGCGGGGGGGCCTCAGGTACCCAGGGGGGCGCCAGGTAACAGGCGACGTGGCGGAGCAGACGGCGCTGTACATCGCGTGCACGCTCGGCAACCTGCCCGTCATCGACGCGCTACTAGCGCACTCCGTGCCCTGCGTGCCCGCGGGGGGGCCTCAGGTACCCAGGGGGGCGCCAGGTAACAGGCGACGTGGCGGAGCAGACGGCGCTGTACATCGCGTGCACGCTCGGCAACCTGCCCGTCATCGACGCGCTACTAGCGCACTCCGTGCCCTGCGTGCCCGCGGGGGGGCCTCAGGTACCCAGGGGGGCGCCAGGTAACAGGCGACGTGGCGGAGCAGACGGCGCTGTACATCGCGTGCACGCTCGGCAACCTGCCCGTCATCGACGCGCTACTAGCGCACTCCGTGCCCTGCGTGCCCGCGGGGGGGCCTCAGGTACCCAGGGGGGCGCCAGGTAACAGGCGACGTGGCGGAGCAGACGGCGCTGTACATCGCGTGCACGCTCGGCAACCTGCCCGTCATCGACGCGCTACTAGCGCACTCCGTGCCCTGCGTGCCCGCGGGGGGGCCTCAGGTACCCAGGGGGGCGCCAGGTAACAGGCGACGTGGCGGAGCAGACGGCGCTGTACATCGCGTGCACGCTCGGCAACCTGCCCGTCATCGACGCGCTACTAGCGCACTCCGTGCCCTGCGTGCCCGCGGGGGGGCCTCAGGTACCCAGGGGGGCGCCAGGTAACAGGCGACGTGGCGGAGCAGACGGCGCTGTACATCGCGTGCACGCTCGGCAACCTGCCCGTCATCGACGCGCTACTAGCGCACTCCGTGCCCTGCGTGCCCGCGGGGGGGCCTCAGGTACCCAGGGGGGCGCCAGGTAACAGGCGACGTGGCGGAGCAGACGGCGCTGTACATCGCGTGCACGCTCGGCAACCTGCCCGTCATCGACGCGCTACTAGCGCACTCCGTGCCCTGCGTGCCCGCGGGGGGGCCTCAGGTACCCAGGGGGGCGCCAGGTAACAGGCGACGTGGCGGAGCAGACGGCGCTGTACATCGCGTGCACGCTCGGCAACCTGCCCGTCATCGACGCGCTACTAGCGCACTCCGTGCCCTGCGTGCCCGCGGGGGGGCCTCAGGTACCCAGGGGGGCGCCAGGTAACAGGCGACGTGGCGGAGCAGACGGCGCTGTACATCGCGTGCACGCTCGGCAACCTGCCCGTCATCGACGCGCTACTAGCGCACTCCGTGCCCTGCGTGCCCGCGGGGGGGCCTCAGGTACCCAGGGGGGCGCCAGGTAACAGGCGACGTGGCGGAGCAGACGGCGCTGTACATCGCGTGCACGCTCGGCAACCTGCCCGTCATCGACGCGCTACTAGCGCACTCCGTGCCCTGCGTGCCCGCGGGGGGGCCTCAGGTACCCAGGGGGGCGCCAGGTAACAGGCGACGTGGCGGAGCAGACGGCGCTGTACATCGCGTGCACGCTCGGCAACCTGCCCGTCATCGACGCGCTACTAGCGCACTCCGTGCCCTGCGTGCCCGCGGGGGGGCCTCAGGTACCCAGGGGGGCGCCAGGTAACAGGCGACGTGGCGGAGCAGACGGCGCTGTACATCGCGTGCACGCTCGGCAACCTGCCCGTCCTCGACGCGCTACTAGCGCACTCCGTGCCCTGCGTGCCCGCGGGGGGGCCTCAGGTACCCAGGGGGGCGCCAGGTAACAGGCGACGTGGCGGAGCAGACGGCGCTGTACATCCTGAGCCACAGGTACTCAGGGGGGCTACAGGTAACAGGCCGGTGGGTTACGTACAGGCAGCTGGGTAACAAGCAGGAACGTCAGGTAACAAGGGGCTTCTGGGTAACAATGTGCAATAAGGTAACGAGTATTAATGTCTACTTCGTTGTTATACTTTTTTAGTCTAAACTTGATGGAATCTATTTTAATAAAATGTTGTTCCATTCTTCGTTACGGGGTGCACACGCAAAGTTGTTTGTAGATGGCGCTCTGAGCGATTGTACCTTGTGTACGTCGTTGCGTTATAGGTTGTCATTGTCAAATAGTGGTTGTAGACTTGTAGTTGACAGATGTTATGTTAAATAAAGATACAGTCGATGATACGTCACCCAGCTTGAAAAAGTTTGTTTTCTTACTTATTGCGGGAGTGACCTAAAGTAAAAAAAGTGTGTTAAAAATGAACCAGTGTCGCTGTTTCCCTATGCTTGAGTACAAGTAGTAATACGTCCCTCCCCCGCAGTCCCCCCCGCCCCCGGCGCCGCCCCCGCTGGCCGCGGTGTCCCCGCACCGCAGCGGCATCTCGCTCGGCATCCACGCCATCGTCAGCAAGCTCACCGGTGGACACAACACCGTGAGTGCACTGCTTTGATGTCATCATCATCACTATTACCACCAATATCACCATCAACATCACCACTATCGTCATTATCACCATCACCACCACCATTACCACTACCACCACCACCATCATAATCATCATCATCGTTATCATTATGTTTCAAAGTTCAACTAAACTTTTCTTCTAAATAAATGAATATCGGGAGACTATTGCACACAAATTGACCTAGTCCCAAATTAAGCTCGAAATTTGTGTTATGGGTACTAGACAACGATATACATGTACTTATATAGAGAAGTAAATACATAATATAGATAGAAATATCCAAGACTCAGGTACATATATTGCGTGCTCATCACACATATATTTGCCCTTACCGGGATTCGAACCCGCTAGCTTCGCAGGCAGGGACACTGCCAACTCGGCTAACGCGTCGTAAAAGCTCAAGCTCATTGTAGGATTCCAAGCCACAAGGAGTCGCAAGTCAACGTTACTCCCCCCCTTCCCTCCCCCGAGACAACCCTGCGTAGGAGAACACTATGATTTGAGCGCGACCGTTCTATTGGTTCAAGTATCTGTGACGCTTCGTGCTTGTTCCGGCGTGCAGCGGGCGGCGGAGCGCGGCGCGTCAGTCCGCGCGCTGCGGCCGGCGCGGACGGACGTGCCGCGCGGCCTCGACTCCTGCGTGGCGGCCGCGGCGCGCGCCGGCCACCTGCAGGCGCTGCGGAGCCTGCTGGCCGCCGGGGCCGACGCCAACGCCACGGCGCAGCCGCCCGTGCAGGTGTGTGACCAGGGGAGCACGAGTCTACTGGAGACGAGGTCTACTAGGAGCGTGGGCTCAGGGATCCACTACAAACATGGGATAACTAGAAGCGTGGATCCAGTGGAACCACTTGAACTAAGAGTTCACTAAGGCTATAAGCTAATAATACAAAGGGTTCTAATGTAATGTCTAGGATCACGAGTCTACTGGAAGTGTAGGCTCAAGGGTTCACTACAAACGTGGGCCCACGATGTCGCCTAGAAGCTTGGCCCCACTGGGATCATGGGACTGTAGGTTCACTAAGGCCGTAGACACATTGCAATAGGTTTTGAAGTAAAATAATCAAAAAAGAAGCCTACATGTACAAGTTTAAAGGTTATGATGATAGCTTTAGTTGTACCCTCTCATGAAATCATAAATATCAATATAATATGACAGCAGCAAACTAGTAAGCTGGCTTGAAGGACCATTAACTTAAAGTTTTACATGATGGTCCTTCGAGCCGGATTTAAACCAGCTTCGACTCTTAGACCCCTTGTGATCCATCACCCCGCCTGTTCCAGAGCGGCGCAGAGAGCGGGCGCTCGGAGCGGCGCCGGGCCCGCAGCGCAGGCGCCGACCGCGGGGGCGGCGACAACGACAGTGAGTACCGGAGACAACACCAACGAAACTGCGAGATGAAATGAAATGAAAATGTATTTGTTTCTGACCTGAATATCGCACAATACAAGAACAGAGACAAACAGTAATAAACATGAACAAGTACGACATGGCGCGATGTCAGACATAGGCTCAGCATACAACTGAGGCTGCGTGTTTTCAGCCGGAACCCATTTCATGACATCACAGACAAATTTTTACTTACAATATAGGTGCCGGCGGTTTAAAAACTAATTTAAAACTAGCTACGCCTGCTCCAACCTTCTTACGCCGGCAAAAGAACAGGCAAGAAACGCCCGGTAGGTAATTTTTTTGGTTCGGTGGATAGAGCTGCTGCTGGAGCGCGGCGCCTGCGGAGCTGCAGCTAGTCCCCTAGTGTAGCATGTCCCCCCTCCCCCGCAGAGGGCGCGTGGACGGCGCTGGCGGCGGCGTGCCGGGCGCGGCACGTGGCGCCTGCGGAGCTGCAGCTAGTCCCCTAGTGTAGCATGTCCCCCCTCCCCCGCAGAGGGCGCGTGGACGGCGCTGGCGGCGGCGTGCCGGGCGCGGCACGTGGCGCCTGCGGAGCTGCAGCTAGTCCCCTAGTGTAGCATGTCCCCCCTCCCCCGCAGAGGGCGCGTGGACGGCGCTGGCGGCGGCGTGCCGGGCGCGGCACGTGGCGCCTGCGGAGCTGCAGCTAGTCCCCTAGTGTAGCATGTCCCCCCTCCCCCGCAGAGGGCGCGTGGACGGCGCTGGCGGCGGCGTGCCGGGCGCGGCACGTGGCGCCTGCGGAGCTGCAGCTAGTCCCCTAGTGTAGCATGTCCCCCCTCCCCCGCAGAGGGCGCGTGGACGGCGCTGGCGGCGGCGTGCCGGGCGCGGCACGTGGCGCCTGCGGAGCTGCAGCTAGTCCCCTAGTGTAGCATGTCCCCCCTCCCCCGCAGAGGGCGCGTGGACGGCGCTGGCGGCGGCGTGCCGGGCGCGGCACGTGGCGCCTGCGGAGCTGCAGCTAGTCCCCTAGTGTAGCATGTCCCCCCTCCCCCGCAGAGGGCGCGTGGACGGCGCTGGCGGCGGCGTGCCGGGCGCGGCACGTGGCGCCTGCGGAGCTGCAGCTAGTCCCCTAGTGTAGCATGTCCCCCCTCCCCCGCAGAGGGCGCGTGGACGGCGCTGGCGGCGGCGTGCCGGGCGCGGCACGTGGCGCCTGCGGAGCTGCAGCTAGTCCCCTAGTGTAGCATGTCCCCCCTCCCCCGCAGAGGGCGCGTGGACGGCGCTGGCGGCGGCGTGCCGGGCGCGGCACGTGGCGCCTGCGGAGCTGCAGCTAGTCCCCTAGTGTAGCATGTCCCCCCTCCCCCGCAGAGGGCGCGTGGACGGCGCTGGCGGCGGCGTGCCGGGCGCGGCACGTGGCGCCTGCGGAGCTGCAGCTAGTCCCCTAGTGTAGCATGTCCCCCCTCCCCCGCAGAGGGCGCGTGGACGGCGCTGGCGGCGGCGTGCCGGGCGCGGCACGTGGCGCCTGCGGAGCTGCAGCTAGTCCCCTAGTGTAGCATGTCCCCCCTCCCCCGCAGAGGGCGCGTGGACGGCGCTGGCGGCGGCGTGCCGGGCGCGGCACGTGGCGCCTGCGGAGCTGCAGCTAGTCCCCTAGTGTAGCATGTCCCCCCTCCCCCGCAGAGGGCGCGTGGACGGCGCTGGCGGCGGCGTGCCGGGCGCGGCACGTGGCGCCTGCGGAGCTGCAGCTAGTCCCCTAGTGTAGCATGTCCCCCCTCCCCCGCAGAGGGCGCGTGGACGGCGCTGGCGGCGGCGTGCCGGGCGCGGCACGCGGCGCCTGCGGAGCTGCTGCTGGAGCGCGGCGCCTGCGACCCCGCCAGCCGCGCCCTGCGGGAGTGCGCGGCGGGGGGGCTCACCGACCTCATGGCCAAGATACTCGCCACCAAGGTGAGCCATCGTGCACACCTTAGCGATATTAGAATCTTACGTCAAAAAAAAATTGGTCCTTCGAGCCGGATCTTAATTGGTCCTTCGAGCCGAATGTGAATTGTTCCTTCGAGCCGGATCTGAATTTGTTCTTCGAGCTGGATCTGAATTGGTCCTTTGAGCCGGATCTAAAATGATTCTTCGAACCAGATCCGAACCACCGTAATAAAGACTTCAGTTGTCTTCAACGTGCTATTCAAATATCTGTCAACAATCGCGATTCCTGTAACTGTGTTCTGCCAAATGGAACTTTATGTCATTACCTATAAGTCGGCTTTTGCCTGCCCATCGTAAATGTAAGGTTGCTTTCTTTACATCTATTGAATTCACGTTCTAAAAGTATCGAAACTAGTAAGCTTAGTCGGAAAAAGGTAGCAATAGAAATGCTATTTCGTTTCAAAATTTCATTTTTAGACCAAGTTAAAAGCATCCTTAACGTCTTGTCTTAAGGTCTATTTTTCTACAACTCCTCCCCCCCTACAGGCATACACAGACCCTGACTACAAGCTGAACAAGTCGTCGGTAAGCTCGCTGGTGCTGAGCGGCGGGCTGCGGGCGGAGCCGGGGCTCACGTATAGCGCGCTGTGCCCCTCCGCGCCTGTTATGGTCAACTGGCGCGAGCTGGGGGCCAACCTGACAACCATACGGTAGGCGCAGAGTGTATTTCAGATAAGAGTGATCTATAAGAGGGGTCCATTGATTACGTGAGAACTTTGGGGGAGGGAGAGAACTGAATCTCACCCAATGTCATCGGGAGAGACAAATATCATATTATTACGATAAAATTGTGTGAAATTATCATCATCATCATTATCAGCCTTTCACGTTCCCACTGCTGGGACTCTGGCCTTCTCTCAGAGAGAGATTATGTGCCGTAATCTACCACGCGGGCCCAGTGTGGGTTGGTAGATGTCGCATGCCCTTGAATGTTGCGGTTCTTGGACATGCCGGTTCCCTCACGATGTTTTCCTAACGCGCAACTAGTATAGTAAAAAAAATTGTGTTTCTCTAGACATTTTTTATGATTCTTATTTCTGTTTTCCTAATTCGTTTTAAAATCAAAATCAAAATCAAAAATATGTTTATTCAATAGGATACATTGTGATCACTTTAAAACGTCAACTTAAAACTAGCTACGCCTGTTCCAACCTCCTTACGCCGGCAAAAGAACAGGCAAGAAACGCCCGGCAGGTAATTTTTTTGGCGCGATCACATTGACAATTTTATTCTTATTACTAATTGATTGAATTGGAGCAAGTTCACTAAAATCCCAAGCTTTTTTTTTTGTCATCTAATAGTCCGATATTTTTTATTTAGCTTTACTAATAATAAGATTTCTCTTGTTTGGTTGTACACATTGGGATATGGGAACATGAATATTAACGAGTTGCGGGATCACAACCAAAGCAGACCAGACCCCACAAGCAGCACCCGTTCACGAGTTGACGCATGTGCCAGCCATCGCTCTCCTCGACCATATGAGAGGGAAGAGGGCGACCCGACACATGACGCCGCTGCAAGCAAAGTCACTTTCGTGAGCATGACTGTTTTGGCTGTTTACCGAAAATGGTTAGAATAGGGGAAATAGGGAGAATAGATAGATAGAAAGAAAGATAGATAGATTAACTACAATCCCAAGCTTGTTTGTCATCTAGATAGTCCGATATTTTATAATAAGCTTTACTAATGAGATTTCTCTTTATACGAATTTGAAATTTTGTTATAGACAAGTCTTGAATTTCACTTGGGATTTTGTTGAAAAAGCGTACACATTGACCTTTGAACGAGTTGCTAACTTTATGGAGCCTAGTGGTGGGTACAGCAATTTTATCTTTGTTTCTAGTATTAAAATTGTGATAATCACTTCTCTTTTTGAAGCTATTTAAATTTTTCCGTATGTACATTACATTTTCATAAATATATTGACAAATAACTGTCATTATTTTGGTTTCTTTAAACTTAATTCTTAAAGATTCTCTGGGGCCCATGTTATAAATCGCACGAACAGCTCTCTTCTGCAATACAAATATGGTGTTAATATCAGCAGCGTTTCCCCACAGCAATATTCCATAGGACATAATGCTGTGAAAATAGCTGAAATAGACTAGTCTGGCTGTATCAACGTCAGTAAGGTGACGGATCTTCTTTACAGCATATGCTGCAGAGCTAAGTCTGCTCGATAGACTGACAATATGTGGACCCCATTGCAATTTGTGATCTAAAGTTATGCCTAAGAATACTGTAGTCTTGACAAGGTCCAATTCTTCGTCCTTAATTTTTACATTTGTTGGTACTTCTTTAACATTGGGCAGCACAAATCTCAAGCATTTTGTCTTTTTTCCATTTAACATCAAATTGTTCGCATCAAACCAGTCTGTAACTTTGGAGAGAGCATTGTTCACGTCGTCAGAAATGTTATGTTGTCGCTTTAACTTAAATAAAAGCGACGTATCATCAGCAAACAATACTATTTCGTGATTGTCACTAACAAGGCTGGGCAAATCATTGATGTAAACTAAAAACAGAAAAGGTCCGAGTATTGAACCCTGCGGAACTCCCATTGTGACTACTGACCCCGAGGATCGCTTCCCGTTCACGTCAACTCTCTGAATCCTATCACTAAGGTATGAGGTTACAAGGTCCAGAGGAACACCTCGAATACCATAGTGCCGGAGCTTCCTGATCAGTGTCTCGTGGTGAACACAATCAAATGCCTTGGACAAGTCACAGAACACGCCTAGAGCGTCCCGTGACTCCTCCCAGGCATCATAGATGTGAGTTAATAACTCGACACCAGCATCAGTAGTAGAGCGACCACGCGTAAAGCCAAACTGTTTTTGATTAAGTAATTTGTTTGCTGAGAAATGTCTTTGCAATTGATTTAGAATAAGTTTTTCGAATATTTTACTAAATGTTGGTAATACTGATATTGGTCTAAAGTTAGTAGGGTCAGTCGTTGTACCCGATTTAAACAAGGGTGTTATCTTACTATGTTTCATCAGATCAGGAAACACGCCGTCGTCAATACATTTGTTAAATATTAGGGCTAATTCGGGTGCAATCATTTCAATTAATGGCTTAACAACGGTCACGGATATACCCCAGAGGTCAGTAGTTTTCTTGACATTAATCATATTAAAAGCTTTTACTACATCTTTGCAACTAACATAGTCAAATTGAAAAGGAATTTCGCACTCTGGTACATTTGTTTTTAACATAGATTCTGCAATGGTGTGCGATGAGTTTAAGAACTTAGTAGTAGAGACTGGAATGTCAGTGAAAAAGGTTTCAAATGCTTTAGCTACTTCAATGTCAGTCTTGACACTGGTATCGCCAATATTTAGGTTGTAATTATTAGCTTGAGACCTGACTTTGCCAGTCTCACTATTTATAATTTTCCAAGTTGCTTTAATTTTGTCATTACTATTTTTAAGCTTAGAACTTATATAACGAGACTTTGCAATGTGACAGACCGTCTTAAAAATTTTTGAGTATGTTTTTACAGTTTCTTTAAACTCATTACTAGTATTATATTGTTTTTCACTGTAGAGATCGTACAGCTTTTGCCTGCTTTTGTGAATACCAACTGTAGCCCACTCCGTAAAATTAGGTCTATCAGAAACCATGATCGTTTTTGGAGTAAATATCGTGTTGAAAGCTTTGCTAAATACGCTGAAAAAAGAGTTGTATAAATCATCAGCATTTCTACGATCCGGTAAAAAAGGAAGTTCATCGATCAGCTTTAATTTTATTTTCTCCATCCGATCAACGGTCTCTGGTACATATGTGACAGATTTTTTTCCATTAATTTTTATTTTATTTTTAATTGTAATTAATTGACCACAATGGTCTGAATCTAATTTACTTATTACACTTTGACTAATTACATTCACATCTGTAAAAATATTATCTAAACAAGTAGCCGTAGTGGCAGTTATCCTTGTAGGCTCCATAAACAAATTTCTCAAATTAAATGATTTAAATAAATTAGTTATTCTCGTACTTAGAGTAGAAACATCCAAAAGGTTTACATTGAAATCTCCACAGATAATAATTTGTTTATTTAACTTGGATATTTTGAAAAGAACTTCCTCCATTAACTTTTCAAAATCATCATATGAACTAGTTGGAGGCCTGTACACACTTAAAATAATGAACTGCTCCAATTCTACACAAGCTATTTCGATTATTCGTAACCCGTACCAAATTCCCAGTCGAGTGAACTTTGCTTATCTTATATATAAAAATCAATTGCTGTTCGTTAGTCTCGCTAAAACTCAAGAATGGCTGGACCGATTTAGCTAATTTTGGTCTTGAAATGTTCGTGGAGGTCTAGGGAAGGTTTAAAAGGTGAGAAAAATTAGAATAATTGCCGGGAAACTCCTAAAAACAGCGCTTTCCTTATTCCCATATAAACGTTTTCTAAATAAAATGTAGAGTCAATTTGAACTTTATTGCTATTTAATAAAGCTGATTGATTTATTGATTTTTCGATTGAGGCAGTACGAAGTCTGCCGGGTCAGCTAGTCTTATATATAAAAATCAATTGCTGTTCGTTAGTCTCGCAAAAACTCGAGAACGGCTGGACCGATTTGGATAATTTTGATCTTGAAATATTTGTGGAAGTTCAGGGAAGGTTTAAAAAGGTGACTTTTATTGGCAATACGAAGTTCGCCGGGTCAGCTAGTTAATATTATAAATGCGAAAGTATCCCTGTCTGTCTGTCTGTCTTTCACGCATAAATTACTGGACCGATTTAAGTGAAATTTGGTACACAGGTAGTCTAGAACCTGAGAAAGAACAGGCCGCTTTAATCGCGATAAACTGTAGCCTACATGGGTGAAACCGCGGGGAACAGCTAGTCGTACATACTTACAGTAACTGTTCTGTCCAGCATGTCGTGGCTCCACGCGGCCGCGCTGCACGTGAACAGGGGGCTGGCGCGCGGGGGCGGGGGCGGCGCGGGGGGAGGGGCCGCTCTACATGCCCTCACCCGCCTGGATGTGTCCAACAACGACCTGCGCCGCCTGCCGCCGGAGCTGTTCACGCTGCTCAGTATAAGGTGAGGATGAGGGAAAGGGGGGAAACGGGGGGGGAGGTCACTACACCAGTCACAGAACGTCATGTCTTAATTTCAACCTAGTCGTAGCCTAGCGTCGCTTTCGATCTCATCGTCACGAATAAAAACACAACTTACCAATACAACAAGATTATACATTACAAAAGGGACAAAAAACCCGACTGCGCCAAAATAAAGCACCCTATGTCACTCCCACAATAAAGACGAATCTAATGACACCTCATATGTTAAAATCTGTCAAGTCGTTTAGGCTACAGGCCGTGCCAAAGAATTATACACACATACACTCGAAAAAAACCCTCCTTCTTTCGCAGTCCTGTGAAAACATCCTATCTGATCAATTGTACAACAAAGTAATGTCCGTACAGATACATAAACGCGGCTCAGAACAAGCTGGAGAAGCTGCCGGTACCGGGGGACCCCTTCGAGGAGGACGAGGGGGGGCGGAGGGGGAGGAAGAAGACCCCGCGCCTCTGCTACACCGCGCCGGCGTTACAGGAGCTGTACCTGCAGGTATGAATGTACACATTATATATGGCTAGACACCTTACAAAACAAAAACTTCCTCATCATCAGCCTATAACGTTCCCACTGCTGGGACTCTGGCCTTCTCTCAGAGAAAGTGTGGGCCGTAATCTACCACGCGGCCCCAGTGCGTACTGGTAGATGACTTGCATGCTCTTGAATGTTGTAGTTCTAGGACATGCTGGTTTCTTCACAATGCTTTCCTTCAGCAATAACGAATTACTTAAATACCTGTAAAAAATGGAATGCTAGGTATTGTATTAATTCTTTTTTTTGTAGCATGTACGCCATTTGTACATTTTCACAACTTGGTGCTGTGACCAGGATGAGGTCAGGAATGGTGAACATAATGAAATAGAGACATTTATTGGCCTTATAACTTAAACTAAAATAATATAATAAAATAAATATCGGGGACATTTGCACTCGAATTGACCTAGACACAAATCAAGCTAGAAACTTGTGTTTTGGGTACTAGACAACGATAAACATACTTACATAAACTGTCAGCGACAAAGACAAGCAAGCGTCACTACCACTAAACATAATGTCTCCGCCGTCAGGACAACCGGCTGGAGGAGGTCCCCCCCTCCCTGTTCTCCCTCCCCGCGTTGGCGACGCTCGACGTATCCAACAACAAGCTTCGGGAGCTCCCCCCCCACATGTGGGGCGCCCCCTGCCTGCGTGACCTGAATGTGGCGCTCAACCACCTCCGGGATCTGCCGGGGGGAGAGGTACACGACTGTCAACCTTATTGTTTACAGCTTAGAGATCATAACGCAGATACAGACTCACGGTCTACGGGTCACAAACCTCTTTACTATCTTTGCTTTTAAAATATGTCTCTCCACGCTTTGAAACCAGTATCTTTTGTAAAAGAAACCACTTTTTGATTTGTTTTTTGCATGAATTTTATATGCCAGTGCCAATGATGAAGCACGCTGAGCAATAATCAAAATTAACATTTGATGTAAATCGTGTTTTAAACAAATAAATCAATTCATTTAAATGACACTCGACATGATGCTGCCTTGAATCCTATTTGACTCTTCAGTGACAGAAGGAAAGGCTACTTGTAGTGTATTAATTTATACCTTCAGCCCTTTCTATCTGCAGTTAGCAAAAAAGTTAGCCCTCCCCTTACTATACAGCAGGATGCGCAGGCGCCGCGCGTGCTGCAGCAGCAGGTGTCGGCGTCCCCCCCCGGGCGGGGCTCCCCCGCCGCCTCCCCCTCCGGAGCCCCGGCCTCCCCCAACACCACACCGGTGAGTACAAGTTTTGATGTCCACGTTGTTTTCCTTCTCCAAAAGTCGAAACTCATTGCAGTATTAAACATATTTCTTCTATCCCGCAGATCATAGCACTAGAAAATGCCCTACCAACAAACAAGCGAATTTATCCCTCACGAAAAATCCTTTTAAAGCATACTAAAAATTCGAAGCAAGTGTTATTACAGCGACGTCTACCGCAAGTTGCCGCGCCATCTACACAATGAACTCTATTGCCGTAGTTGTTAAAGTCCATTGTTGCTTGCACACAGAAGGCGAGGCCCCACAGCCCGTCGGCCGATACTGCGGACGAGTCAGACGCGCCGCCAACCGTCGCCAATCGAGCGGGGAATGCTGTGTCAGTACCTTACACTCTTCATTCCTTATTCATTACTTCATTATAAAAGAGATAAACTGTAAAAGTGATCGCGTCCAAAAATTACCTGCCGCGCGTTTCTTGCCTGTTCTTTTGCCGGATTAAGGAGGTTGATCAATACAACTGTCTGTATTTCTCCCATCCCTCAGGTGGTCGGAAGCTCGGCGCGCGCACACGTGGCGGGGGCTGGTGGAGCCGCCCTCCCCCCCGCCCCCGCGCGGCGCCTCCCCCCTGCACTCCCTCAACCTGTCCCACAACCAGTTCACGTGTGTGCCGGCCGCGCTGGCCTGCCGGGCCTCAAGTCTGTCAAGGCTTAATATGGCCTACAACTCACTCAGGTAAGGAAAATTACAACAATGAAAAATAGAATCGGTCCTATAATGGTACCTTGGGGAACACCATATTATGAAATCTGATTAATATCACTGCAAATTCAAATTAATTTAATAGGGTCATGTCGCAAACAGTCAACTGTATCACGATAAGCACGGATAGAGTGTCGTGCGTCTCTAATTACTACTTCTAGTACCTGAAGTGGGTGGTCAATGCAATCAAAAGCCTAACCAAAGTCACAAATTTTCAAAAGAAATGTAGTGTCACCCAAAAATGGTTGGTGTTTGCTTGCAGATCGATGTCGTATGTGACGTCATACCCCACCAGCTTGCGGCAGTTGGACCTGAGTCACAACGAGATCACTTGCTGGCCGAGCTTGCCGCAGGTTTGTCACTTTTGCTTTTAAACGTTCGATAAATACACACAAAGACTCAACACATACATTCCAAACTAACAAATTCATAATAAACTCCTACAAACGCTCCTAACTTCCCTGATTCTCCCCTGTCAGCTGGAAAACTTCGGCAGTGCGGAGGGCTCTCCGCTGGCGTGCTACTGCCCCTCCCCCCCTGCGGCCCCCGGGGGGGAGCGGCCCCGGCCCCGCTCTGGGGGCTCGGTCCGCTCGCAGCTGCTGCACGCCGCCTGCCCCGCCAGGAGGCACCTGCGCCTCGAGGGGCTAAGGACACTGGTCAGTCGAATATATCCTTCTTATATGCATTATACATAATTATATGACATTAAAATTAGGTTTTATAACGGGAGAATACTAAAAGTTTCTGCGGTTGTGTGACAGCAGAAAAAGCACCTCTCATAGCTCGCGAGGGGATACCGTGAGTTTTGTGTGTCGAGATTTGAATCGAGTTGCAAGTGACTTGTGTGAAAATGGTAATGTCATCGTAAGCAAAAAACGTGCGAGGAAGCGGGTAGATAGATACGCCTGCCCGTTATAACATCAACAATCCTACCCGCAGAAACTTTTAGTATTCTCGTGATCATGGCGCTTGCAACAGTGCTGAAATATCGAGAACTCAAACAAAAACAAATACATGGTAATTATCCCGTTATAAAACTTAATTCTAATGTTTTTGACCATGGTAGTTTAAAACAGTAAATTATATGACAGTTTCTGAGAATGAATGGCTGGATGGATGAGTGGACAGAAAAATACAAAATTAACAAAAAACTCAACTGCACCAAAATAAAGTACCCTTTGTCATTCCCACAATATAGACGATTCTAACAACATGTCTTATGTTAAAATCCGTCAAGCCATTTAGGCTGCAGGCTCTTTCGCATTCGGCTAAAAAAGCGCGAGTCAAGGTTCGCCAGAGCCTCAAAATCTTGAATTTTGTTACAAAGTTTTTTTTCATTTGACTTTTTAGACGGTAGCGTTTGGCCACAACTCACTTGATGTTAAGTGATAAGAGATGTGGTCGAAGGTCACGCTACGCCTGGATCTTTATTTAGTAGGATTACATGTGATCACTTTAATACGTCAAACTTAAAACTAGCTACGCCTGTTCCAACCTCCTTACGTCGGCAAAAGAAACGAAGAAACGCCCGGGAAGAGCTTTCGCTATTAACGTACCATCTCCTCTCCAGATCCTCTCCAACAACCTGCTGACCCGCATCCAGCTGACGACCGACGACGACGGGTACGCCACCGCCACCGCCTCCGAGGCCCTCCGCGCCGCCTCCGCCTCCGCCACCGACGACGACGACTGGGTGAGTAGTACTGACACTGCGGACTATTGCTGTCTTGTTCTCGCACTAAAGAAGTGATAAAGACAGTCACATTGTGTTATGGTCCTTCGAGACGGTAGATGTTAAAGTTTAATAAAAAAGAATTTGAATGCAATATCGTCGGCTAGCAAACAACATCGCGCGAGTCAAATTTTGTAACTTTTCAGGAGAGACATGTGCAATTGTCCAAATATTTTCCTAAAACGACTTGACTTGTATGTGTTATCATTTTTAATTAACGGCTTCTATTTAATCAAAATGCTTGGAATTTACAGTTGATACAGTTTGTGTTATGGTCCTTCGAGACGATGGATGTTAACTTTTTATACAAAAAAAGGTTAATTGCAATGTTGTTGTGTTGCATGTATGTTTCTCCTTCCTCTTCTAACAGGAGTGCGGCTCCTCCCTGAAGGGCAAGCTGCTGTTCCCCCTACTGTCGATGCTGGACGTGTCGTGCAACCTGCTGCGCGCCGTGCCGCCCGCGCTGCACGAGCTCACCAACCTGTCCGTGCTCAACATCAGCGGCAACAAGGGTGGGCACGACACAACCAACACAAATATTATTATAAAATATCGGATTATTAGATGACAAAAAGATTGAGATTTTAGTGAACTTGCTCCAATTCAATCAATTAGTAATAAGAATAAAATTGTCAATGTGATCGCGCCAGAATAAATTACCTGCCGGGCGTTTCTTGCCTGTTCTTTTGCCGGCGTAACGTGGTTGAAACAGGCGTAGCTAGTCTTAAGATTGACGTCTTAAAGTGATCATAAATGTTTCCTATTAAATAAAAAAATATTAAATTTTGAATAACAAAAAAAGAATTCATGCTTTCCGAGAAAAAACGGCACCTCACTCCCCAAATTGGCCTTGTCGTGGTTGTTGTTTTAAGAAAGACAGTTCCCAATCCAGGTGTAGCGTGGCGCCACCTTCGACTACATCGTCACTTAACATATTCAGGTGACTTAATGTGGTGAAACGCTACCTTGCAAGACGTAAAAAAAAAACTAGAAGTGGTACATAGTCCTGCTAATATTATAAACACGAAAGTTTGTGGTGTATGTTTGTTACTCTTTCACGCAAAAACTACTAAACTGATTTGAGTGAAATTTGGAATGGAGATAGCTTACACTCTGGATTAACACAAAGACTACTTGTTATCCCGAAAAAAGATTCCCACGGGATAACGGAAAGACGCGGATGAACCACGAGACGCAACTTGTTAACAATAAAAGTAACACAAATACTAAATGGGAAAGCATATCTTATACCACCAAGCAATCAACTCCCACATCCCGCCACTACTCTGACATAACAATCTCCCCCCAGAGATAACCGACCTCCCCCCCCAAATGGGTCTCCTAACCCGCCTGTGGTCGTTGAACGCCGCGGGCTGCTCCCTGGGGGAGCCCCTGCGCGGGATGCTGGCGGGCGGCAAGTGCAAGAGTGCAGACATCGTCGGCTACCTGCGCTCCGTGCTGCATGCAGCCACTAGGTACACCCGGATGAAGCTCATGCTCGTCGGCCAGCAGGTGAGCATTGGGAAATGAACTTTAAGTGTATCCAATAAGGTATAGTATTGAATGCCCGTGTTGCGAGCGTTTAGAATGTGAAATTGTTGAATGGTGATGAATGAATGTTTGTATGTGTGTATGAGCGCGTGCGTGTGTGTGATATTGTAACTTTCTATGGGTAATCTACTTTATGAAAATAAGTCGGGTTTTCCTTCCTAACGCTATAACTCCAGAACGCACGAACCGATTTCCACGGTTTTGCATTCGTTGGAAAGGTCTCGGGCTCCGTGAGGTTTATAGCAAAGAAAATTCAAGAAAAATTTCAACAGAAAAGCGGGAAAATCTTTTTTCACATACAGCGCCATCTCTGATACATGTACTACACCGTATTCTTCAACAAATGATTATTTGCAATTACAGATACAAGGACAAATTTATCATTTGCATGCTTCAAAAAAAAAAAATCTTTTTCTTTTAATCGCCAAACGAAATGTTACATAAAACGAAGCCATCTGGTGGCGAAACGGAGTTCGCCGGTTTTGCTAGTTTTTTCTAAATCTGTATTTTTGAAGTTGATCCACAATTAATAAGCATACGAAAAATCTAATATTTTCTCTTTACAATATTAAAGTTTGCATATCTTACGTTATTTACAGGGTATAGGTAAAACGAGTCTCCTGGAGTGCCTGAGGCAGGAGTCAGCCATGCAGCACAGAAGGAAATCCACTGATGTAAGTACTTCTGTATACCCTTGAAGGATGATGGCCAAGTGAGCTTTCGGTGAAGGAAAACATCGCGATGAAACCGTAGCTAGCTGGTAGGGCATACTCTAGTGCTCGCCTGCTAGCTACCAGCCTCGAATTATGAATCTGTCGCCGTGCACCTATCGGTGTGTTCCGGCAGCCTCACTTGAAAGTCCAGGTGTAGCGTGGCGCCACCTTCGACCACGTCGTCACTTAACATCAGGTGAGACATGATGACGTAGGTTATTAGTACTTAAATAATTAAACTATCTTGTGCAAAGAGGGGAGGTGGTTCAAAATGGCGCTACGCCATACCTAAATTGAAACCTTCATATTCATTTTTACTTTTAGTATAAGCATTCTTGTTCTAAGTTATTTTTACCAATTTTTTTCTTATTGGGTAGCGTTTGACTGCAAGATACCTGTTACATGTTAAGTGACGATGTGGACAATGTAAAGTGAAAATAATTATTTATATAAAACAAGATTGATTGGTTGAAAAATTTACTCAATGATACTAGAAATAATAATATGTATAGATACAACAATTTAGTAAATCTAAACATGAATGTAATAATTTAAATTTAGAATCTAAAAGAGGAATAAATAAAGGCTATTTTATTTTATTTATTATCCCCCCCCCTTCTCCCTTCTAGCACTGGTCAAAGCGCATGGGCAACAAGTCGTCCCGCCGCAACATGTCCACCGTGGGCGTGGACATCGGCACGTGGGTGTACGAGAAGGGACGCTCCACGCGCGGGCCCGTCACCTTCCGCACCTGGGACTTCGGCGGCCAGCAGGAGTCAGTAGCACCAACATTTTATTTACTAAGTGACCATAAATCCTACTACGAGTAATATTATACACGTGAAAGTTTGTGAGTATGGATGGATGAATGTTTGTTACTCTTTCACGCAAAAACTACTGAACGGATCTGAATGAAATTTGGAATGGAGATAGCTTATACCCTGGATTAACACATAGGCTACTTTTTATCCCGGAAAAAAATTCCTGCGGGATAACGGGAAGACGCGGGGCGCAACTAGTGAATAAGTTATGTGCGGATTTGCCATCGCTCAAAACGGTGAAAGAAAACATCGCGAGGAAACCGGCATGCCCAAGAACCGCAACATTCAAGGGCATGCGACATCTAACAACCCGCACTGGGCCCGCGTGGGAGATTACGGCACATACTCTCTCTGAGAGAAGGCCAGTCCCAGCAGTGGGAAACGTAATAGGCTGATGACAGAAAAAGAAAAGCTTGGAATTTTTGTGAACTTGCTCCAATTCAATCAATTAGTAATAAGAATAAAATTGACAATGTGATCGCGCCAAAAAAATTACCTACCGGGCGTTTCTTGCCTGTTCTTTTGCCGGCGTAAGGAGGAACAGGCGGAGCTAGTTTTAAGTTGACGTTTTAAAGTGATCACAATGTATCCTATTGAATGAAATAAATATTGATTTTGATGATATTTTTTTATGTAAAGGTACTACGCGACACACCAGTACTTCCTGTCTCGGCGGGCACTGTACCTGGTACTGTGGAAAGTGACGGACGGCCGCCGAGGGCTAGCCACTGCGCTACATTGGCTCAGGTACACAGAGTTTATTAAAAATCATATAGTCAAAAAACAACACTACAATATTCATATAAAGAAAAGACACGCTTAAAAAAAGTAAAACAATTTTTTGCTGCAAATATGATTAAAATTAAAAAAAAACCCGACATCTTGGACCGATTTTCATTTAACATAGCTAAGAACACTGCCGACTAATTCACCTAACTTTCAAACACAAAAAAAAAACATAATCAAAATCGGTTCATCCGTTCGGAAGCTACGATGCCACAGACAGACAGACATCGACGTCACACTTATAACACCCCTCTTTTTGCGTCGAGAGTTAAAAACTAATCGTATTGGTCCAGCCGTTCGCTTGTTTGGCGCTTAAGAAGACAATCTTTCATTTATGTTTAGCTATATATATTTTTGTGAGATGTTAGTTTGTTAATCGACAGATCTATACAAGCTCGCGCGCCCGGCTCGCCCGTCATCATGGTCGCCACGCACTACGATCAAGTCGCCAACGTGAGTACGGTACACGTCAGTTTATGTGAAAATGTAAACGCTTCATAATATTTTTGTGATTTACAGTTTAAAATGTAGCTTAAGTTCAACCAAAATATACAAAAAGTAATTTTATTTTTGTAAGGTCTTTCCTTTCTTTATTAATTTAATTTACATTAAAATAAGATGTTTAGTTAATACTATTTGTAAATGTTTTTAAAAGTACCAACATAGAATAAATAATGTCTAGAATATATTATATGCTCAGAACATTTTCAAAACGATCTACTCGTATAGAGCATTTTCGAGGATTTTCGACCCGAAGCAACACCCCCCACCCCCTAACCCCCCAAACCCTCAACCACCCAGGGGGTGACATTGGGAGTTGTCTATTAACATATTGTCACTAAACAGTGCAGCCTCCCCGAGTCGGAGAGCCCGGAAGCTCTCCAGCGCCTCATCAGGTCCAGCATCATGGGGGCGCCCGACGCGGACAAGCTCGGCCTGCCCAGGGTCATGGACTCCTTGGAGGTACACCACCAAGATCAGATTCTTTAAAAAATAATCTTATTTGTTGTCAAGCAAGTTCACTACAATTCTAAACTTATTTGTTATCTAAACAGTCTGATGTTTTGTAATAAGCTTTATTAATAAGATTTATCTATAGATGAACTTGAAATTTTGTTGAAAAAGCGTACACATTGACCTTTGAAAGAGTTGCTGACTTTATGAAGCTTAGTAGTGAATAGGTTTATCCTATCGGTGTGTTCCGGCAGCCTCACTTGAGAGCCAGTTTCCAGTCCAGGTGTAGCGTGACGCCACCTTTGACCACATTATTTATTTATTTATTTATACTTTAGCACATAAAATTGTACATGGAGGACTTAATGCTAGATAGCATTTTGTACCAGTCATCCTGGACGTGCACGAAAAACGGGAGCGGTGCAGCAAAATGAAAGAAAAAATAAATAATAATAATGGAAAGAAAAACATTATCACTTGACATCAGGTGACTTGTGGTCAAACGCTACACACTCAGAAGTTACAAAAATACACGTTTACCTTTCAGATATCCTGCAGCACACGCCACAACATCCGGTTGTTGGCTGACATCATTTACTCTGTGGCATTCAGCGTCAAACCACCTGGTGAGCGGACATTTGTCCTTGTAAATCACTTGTCTGTCTCTTAATATTCGTCGTCAAATTCTATCACTATAGCTAGTGTATTTCCTTCTCACTTGTCACCATCAGCCGGAAGACGTCCACTGATGAATAAAAGCCTCTCTCCTTAAATCATTTCATTTCCCTTTGAATGCTTTAATTAAAGGCTATGAGCCATTTGCGTCCATTGGCTTCCCGCGACTCTTACGATGTCGTCTCATCATTTAATTGCGTGAAAAAACAAATTCCAAAGTAGATCAGTAGTTCCTTAGAGCTGTTTGTTCCCCTCGGTTTCACCCGCATGGGCTACAGTTTATCGCGATAAAATATCGGTATGTCCTTCCTCAGGGTCCAAACTATCTCCGTATCAAATTTCGTTTAAATCGGTTCAACAGTTTATGCGTGAAAACGTGACAGACATACTGACAGAGTTACTTTCGCATTTATAATATTGAATATTTAAATATGACCATAGTAGGAATTAGTATTATCTCCTTCTTAATCACAAACGTCATATTAAATTATCGCTCCTTCAGGAAGCAAGGAGCCTCTCCTAGAGCAGCGCATCCCCGCCACGTACCTCGCGCTGGAGGAGTGCGTGACGTCACTAGCGGCCGACCTAGCGGAGCCGGTGCTTCGGCACAGCGACTACAAGCGTCTGGTGGGTGGAAGACTCACTTTGTGATCTGAGGGAGGCCTTTGATAATACGATACAAATGAAAATACGAATTTCTTGATGTTTTATATGTATTAAGTAGCTTTAATTGCTTTAGTTTTAATTTAAAACATGATTTATTACACGTGAGAAACTTGAAGCCAAAAATGTCCTAGAATCATAAGTTAGTTTATTTCGGTCTGCCACAAGGTGAACTTTTTAGTCCTTGATTCTAGCTAATGTTTTTATTATTAAAAACTGGGTACATATAGGTTTAACAATGTAATCATCAATGTAAAGTTTAATTATAAACAGTATTTGTGTGTGTTTTAGGTAACACAATATATGCAGCAGAAGAACCACAAGATGTTTCGCGACGCGGCGGAGCTGCATCAAGCTACTATGTTTTTACACGAAAATGGTGAGTAGTTGACTAATAATAATATAATAATATGCCTGCAGAATCACATACATAGCTTTGTTGTCTAACTAGGATTCCCTGTATTTTAGGGGATTAGAAATTATACGGATTTGGAAAAGAGTTTTTTTACACGCGATTCACAAATCTGAATTCAGAAACGGACATTTAATTCGACAAATCAGCTGTTCAATCACGGAAAAATTTCCGCCACCTAAACAGTGACTAAAGAAAGTGACGTCGAATCCGACACGAAATCTTTCCGAGTGAATTAGAATCGCACTGCAGGTGTGGCGCCATCTTCGACCACATCGTCACTTAACATCCGGTGACATGTGGTCAAACGCTACCCTGTAAAACACTCCCTCTGAGAAAAGGCCTGAGTCCCAGCTGCTGCTGCTGATGATGATGATGGTGATGATGATGTTGTCCCCCCCAGGTGTCTTGCTGCACTACGACGACGCGGCGCTGAAGGACCTGTACTTCGTGCGGCCGCAGTGGCTGTGTGACATGTTGGCGCACGTCGTCACTGTACGGGAGATCAACCCCTTTGCGTCTAACGGTATGTGCCAGGAAGTTCATCAGCACCCCGGTAGGAGGGAGGGGGTTATTAAAAATAGATAACGCTTTATTGTTTCACCATAACAACAGAAAATAGAGAAATAATAAAGGAAATTAATCAATCAAAATTTTATTAGTATGACAATTGTTGTTATAAAAGTTATAAATAGAGCGATATATTCCACCAACTAGCAACTCGGTATGCAAAAATTAAAAAAAACTAATAATAAAATAAAACTAAATTAAAGTCATTGATAACCATCCAAATTAAAAGTCAAAATGAAAATGTCTTAAAGTTAGAGCAACAATGGGCGGTCTTATCGCTTAGAGCGATTTCTACCAGACAACCTTTGAATAGATAGAATATCTGAAAGAAATGGGGTGGGACAGTGTAGGTTAAAAAAAATAGTTTAAATATAAAATTTAGTTTCCTTCCATACGTCATACTTGTCTTGTCGTCGGTGTGTTCCGGCAGCCTCACTTGAGAGCCAGTTCCCAGTCCAGGTGTAGCGTGGCGCCACCTTCGACCGCATCGACACTTAACATCAGGTGACTTGTGGTCAAACGCTACCCTGTAAATAATAATAAAAAAAAAAAAACTTCAAACGTTTTATTTCAGCGCCCCATACGGAATCTTGGAGTAGCGTAGTATTCGAATACGAACAAAGTTTTCGAGATACGTTTTGCACTTAGACAGTAAAAGTGGTCACTTTGACATGTTGGACTCCTCAAAATTATTAACTCCTCACAGTTATAGTCAATAGTTATTTATTCAATAGGATACATTGTGACCACTTTAAAACGTCAAACTTAAAACTAGCAACGCCTGTTCCAACCTCCTTACGCCGGCAAAAGAACAGGCAAGAAACGCCCGGTAGGTAATTTTTTTGGCGCGATCACATTGTCAATTTTATTCTTATTACTAATTGATTGAATTGGAGCAAGTTCAGTAAAGAGTGATAATCTCCGCCCCCCAGGTATAATGAAGATCGAGGACCTGGCGCACGTGTTCAAGGCGTCCCCGATGCTGGCGCGGGGGGAGGAGGGCGGCGCGCGGGGGGTGTCCCTCCTCAACAAGTTCGAGCTGGCGCTGTGCTGGGACGCGCGGGTGCTGCTCGTGCCGCCTCTCCTGCCGCAAGGGGAGCCCTCCGCGCCGCAGGTACTGCCTTACTGTACTGTACTGTACTGTACTGTACTGTACTGTACTGTACTATACTCAACAAGTTCGAGCTGGCGCTGTGCTGGGACGCGCGGGTGCTGCTCGTGCCGCCTCTCCTGCCGCAAGGGGAGCCCTCCGCGCCGCAGGTACTGCCTTACTGTACTGTACTGTACTGTACTGTACTGTACTGTACTGTACTATACTCAACAAGTTCGAGCTGGCGCTGTTCTGGGACGCGCGGGTGCTGCTCGTGCCGCCTCTCCTGCCGCAAGGGGAGCCCTCCGCGCCGCAGGTACTGCCTTACTGTACTGTACTGTACTGTACTGTACTGTACTATACTCAACAAGTTCGAGCTGGCGCTGTGCTGGGACGCGCGGGTGCTGCTCGTGCCGCCTCTCCTGCCGCAAGGGGAGCCCTCCGCGCCGCAGGTACTGCCTTACTGTACTGTACTGTACTGTACTGTACTGTACTGTACTGTACTATACTCAACAAGTTCGAGCTGGCGCTGTGCTGGGACGCGCGGGTGCTGCTCGTGCCGCCTCTCCTGCCGCAAGGGGAGCCCTCCGCGCCGCAGGTACTGCCTTACTGTACTGTACTGTACTGTACTGTACTGTACTGTACTATACTCAACAAGTTCGAGCTGGCGCTGTGCTGGGACGCGCGGGTGCTGCTCGTGCCGCCTCTCCTGCCGCGCGGGGAGCCCTCCGCGCCGCAGGTACTGCCTTACTGTACTGTACTGCCTTACTGTACTGTACTGTACTGTACTGTACTATGCTATGCTATGCTATGTTATAATATACTAAACTATGCTACCCACCAAAACATAAATGTAAAAAAGAAGAGCCAAGTTCAATACAAAAATTATGCTTGGCTGTGTGCCTCGCCGCAAAACGAATGGAGATCTAAATGAGTGCCAAGTTCTATGCAAAACCATAAAGAACTTGAAACCTTGAGAACTTGTATGCCTGAATGCATACAAGTTCTATGCATTCTATGTTCTATGTGTTTATAGGAAATTGTGAGATCTTATAGTAGGTTAGACTTGACTTGGCCAGTTTTTATCAGAAATAAAAAATATTTACGTTGAATAACTTTATAAAATGACTTATGTAATGAAAACTGGCTTTGTTGTCTGTCTGTAGTTAGACTCAGTATTTTGAAAAATGCTAATTCAAATCATGTTCTTAAGATTTTTTACACCCTGATCTCAAATATTGACTTTTTAAAGCAAGCCTAGTATATAAACGTTATAACCTTGAATATTATTTGACAGCTGTCCCTCCGAGGGCGGGGGTGGGGCGCGGGTGGCACCCCCCGCCGCACGTGGCCCGCGATGCACCCCCATCTGGCGCCCCTGTCGGACCCGGTGCGAGCCACTGACTCCCCCACGCTTATACGTGAGTAATCCAAGACTGAAAGGAAATCAACCTCAAAAACATTTATTTAGTAGGTAGGATACAACATTGATCACTTTAAAACGTCAAACTTAAAACTAACTACGCCTGTTCCAACCTCCTTACACCGGCAAGAAACGCCCGGCTTATAATTTTTTTGGGCACGATCGCATTTACAATTTTATTCTCATTTATTTATTTATTGAATTGGAGCAAGATCACTGCGATCCTAAACTATCTTTGTCATCTAACTAGTCGGATATATTATATTTTTAAATAAGTTTTACAAATAAGATTTCTGTTTATAAGGACTTGATATTTTACTATCGACAAGTCTTGAATTTCACTCGAGATTCTGTTGAATAAATAAGGCGTCAAAATGAAATTATGAATTCACTAGTTGCGGCCCGCGGTTTCACCCGCGTCTTCCCGTTATCCCGCATGAACTTTTTTCCGGGATAAAAAGTAGCCTATGTTAATTCAGGGTATAAGCTATCTCCATACCAAATTTCATTCGGATCCGTTCAGTAGTTTTTGCGTGAAAGAGTAACAAACATCCATTCATCCATACTCACAAACTCTCACGGATTTATTATTAATTTCGGGTATTAGATGCTTAGAACCTTTTGTAAGTAACTGACCCCCCCCCCCCCCCTCCTGCAGAGGAGGGTGGCGTGACGGTGGAGGGGCGCAGCTCCGCGTACCCCCTGCGGCGCCTGCTGCTGCTGACGTACGTGCCGGCGGGGTTCTGGGCGCGGCTCTGCACGCGCCTGCTGGCCGACCCGGCGCTCGCGCACCTGCCGCCCGCGCTCTACCGCGCCAGCCCCCCCACCGAGGTACTAGCCCCCCCGAGGTACTTGCGCGGCTCTGCACGCGCCTGCTGGCCGACCCGGCGCTCGCGCACCTGCCGCCCGCGCTCTACCGCGCCAGCCCCCCCACCGAGGTACTAGCCCCCCCGAGGTACTTGCGCGGCTCTGCACGCGCCTGCTGGCCGACCCGGCGCTCGCGCACCTGCCGCCCGCGCTCTACCGCGCCAGCCCCCCCACCGAGGTACTAGCCCCCCCGAGGTACTTGCGCGGCTCTGCACGCGCCTGCTGGCCGACCCGGCGCTCGCGCACCTGCCGCCCGCGCTCTACCGCGCCAGCCCCCCCACCGAGGTACTAGCCCCCCCGAGGTACTTGCGCGGCTCTGCACGCGCCTGCTGGCCGACCCGGCGCTCGCGCACCTGCCGCCCGCGCTCTACCGCGCCAGCCCCCCCACCGAGGTACTAGCCCCCCCGAGGTACTTGCGCGGCTCTGCACGCGCCTGCTGGCCGACCCGGCGCTCGCGCACCTGCCGCCCGCGCTCTACCGCGCCAGCCCCCCCACCGAGGTACTAGCCCCCCCGAGGTACTTGCGCGGCTCTGCACGCGCCTGCTGGCCGACCCGGCGCTCGCGCACCTGCCGCCCGCGCTCTACCGCGCCAGCCCCCCCACCGAGGTACTAGCCCCCCCGAGGTACTTGCGCGGCTCTGCACGCGCCTGCTGGCCGACCCGGCGCTCGCGCACCTGCCGCCCGCGCTCTACCGCGCCAGCCCCCCCACCGAGGTACTAGCCCCCCCGAGGTACTTGCGCGGCTCTGCACGCGCCTGCTGGCCGACCCGGCGCTCGCGCACCTGCCGCCCGCGCTCTACCGCGCCAGCCCCCCCACCGAGGTACTAGCCCCCCCGAGGTACTTGCGCGGCTCTGCACGCGCCTGCTGGCCGACCCGGCGCTCGCGCACCTGCCGCCCGCGCTCTACCGCGCCAGCCCCCCCACCGAGGTACTAGCCCCCCCGAGGTACTTGCGCGGCTCTGCACGCGCCTGCTGGCCGACCCGGCGCTCGCGCACCTGCCGCCCGCGCTCTACCGCGCCAGCCCCCCCACCGAGGTACTAGCCCCCCCGAGGTACTTGCGCGGCTCTGCACGCGCCTGCTGGCCGACCCGGCGCTCGCGCACCTGCCGCCCGCGCTCTACCGCGCCAGCCCCCCCACCGAGGTACTAGCCCCCCCGAGGTACTTGCGCGGCTCTGCACGCGCCTGCTGGCCGACCCGGCGCTCGCGCACCTGCCGCCCGCGCTCTACCGCGCCAGCCCCCCCACCGAGGTACTAGCCCCCCCGAGGTACTTGCGCGGCTCTGCACGCGCCTGCTGGCCGACCCGGCGCTCGCGCACCTGCCGCCCGCGCTCTACCGCGCCAGCCCCCCCACCGAGGTACTAGCCCCCCCGAGGTACTTGCGCGGCTCTGCACGCGCCTGCTGGCCGACCCGGCGCTCGCGCACCTGCCGCCCGCGCTCTACCGCGCCAGCCCCCCCACCGAGGTACTAGCCCCCCCGAGGTACTTGCGCGGCTCTGCACGCGCCTGCTGGCCGACCCGGCGCTCGCGCACCTGCCGCCCGCGCTCTACCGCGCCAGCCCCCCCACCGAGGTACTAGCCCCCCCGAGGTACTTGCGCGGCTCTGCACGCGCCTGCTGGCCGACCCGGCGCTCGCGCACCTGCCGCCCGCGCTCTACCGCGCCAGCCCCCCCACCGAGGTACTAGCCCCCCCGAGGTACTTGCGCGGCTCTGCACGCGCCTGCTGGCCGACCCGGCGCTCGCGCACCTGCCGCCCGCGCTCTACCGCGCCAGCCCCCCCGCCGAGGTACTAGCCCCCCCGAGGTACTTGCGCGGCTCTGCACGCGCCTGCTGGCCGACCCGGCGCTCGCGCACCTGCCGCCCGCGCTCTACCGCGCCAGCCCCCCCACCGAGGTACTAGCCCCCCCGAGGTACTTGCGCGGCTCTGCACGCGCCTGCTGGCCGACCCGGCGCTCGCGCACCTGCCGCCCGCGCTCTACCGCGCCAGCCCCCCCACCGAGGTACTAGCCCCCCCGAGGTACTTGCGCGGCTCTGCACGCGCCTGCTGGCCGACCCGGCGCTCGCGCACCTGCCGCCCGCGCTCTACCGCGCCAGCCCCCCCGCCGAGGTACTAGCCCCCCCGAGGTACCCCCACCAAAGAACCCCCCACCGAGGAACCCTCTCAGAAGTTCCTTTTACCGAGGTACCCCCATCCTATATCGAGGTATCTGGATTGGGGCCTGGAAGAAAAATATTGCCATACGACATTTTCCAACCTCACTGAACCCGTGTGGTAGATTACAGCACATACTCTCTCTGAGAGAGGGCCAGAGACCCAGCAGTGGGAACGTAATATGATGATAAAAAAGACAAGTTCAGTAATCCGTTTTAACATTTTCATGTATTTGAATTGCTTTCTAAAAGGCCCCCAACTCGTGCGCAGGCCCCCTGCATGGTTTAAGATATAACTAGGTTACCACTTCCCAGATGGAGGCGGACGACTCCATCTCCCGGCTGCTGGAGCTGAGCTGGGGGTGGAAGCTGTGGCGCAAGGGGATGAAGTTGGTGTGCGGCGCGCTCACCCTGCTGTCCCTGCGCGAGCTGCCCCCGCGGCACGACGCGCTGCTGGGGACGGATGGAGGGGACGGCGGGGACGAGGAGGGATACACCATGTGAGTAGGAGGGGGCGGGGGGATACGGGTAGCATATTTAAAGACTAGTTGCGCTCCGCGTCTTCGTCCGTTATCCCGCAGGAACACAGAATCTCCATTCCAAATATCATTCAGAAGTTTTTGCATACATCACTGAACACGACACACCTGATGTTAAATTTAAATGTTTTATATTTAAAAGGATACATTGTGATCACTTTAAAACGTCAAACTTAAGACTAGCTACGCCTGGTCCAATCTCCTTACGGCAAAAGAACAGGCAAGAAACGCCCGGCAGGTAATTTTTTTGGCGCGATCACATTGACAATTTTATTCATATTACCAATTAGCTCACCCGGTAGACTTCGTACTGCCTCAATCGAAAAATCTAAAAATCATTCAACTTTATTGAATAGCAATAAAGTTCAAATTGACTCCACATTTTATTTAGAAAACGTTTATATGCGAAAAAAGAAAGCGCTGTTCTTAAGGTTTTACGGTAATTATTTTTATTTTTCTCACTTTTCAAATCTTCCCTAGACCTCCACGAATATTTCAAGATCAAAATTAGCCAAATCGGTCCAGCCGTTCTCGAGTTTTAGCGAGACTTATCAATCAATAAATAGATTGATTGAATTGGAGATCTAAGTAGTCCGATATTTTATAGGCTTTACTAATAAGATTTCTCTTGGTTGGTTGTGTACATTGGGATATGGCAACATGCATCACTAACCCCCCCCCCCCCCCCCCCCCCCCCCCCGCAGTCTCCGCGTGCAGCAGGAGGGCGCGTGGTGCTCCCTGGACGCGCGGCGCAGCGCGTGCGTGGAGCTGGTGCTGCCGGCGCAGGTGGCGGTCGCCAGGAGGGACGACGGGCTGCCCATCGGGGGCTACCAGGTGAGCCGGGCTGGCGCGGCAGCGGGGGCGTGCGGTAGGAGGGGCGTGCCGTGGGAGGGGCGTGCCGCAGGAGACAGGAAGGCACAGGAGGGGCTTGACGTAAGAGGGGCGTGCCGCGGGAGGGGCGTGCCGCGGGAGGGGCGTGCCGCAGGAGGCAGGAAGGCGCGGGAGAAAGGAACAGAGGCGAAACTAATTGCCTTTCACCAGAAACGAGTATTTTATTCGAAGGAATAATTCTCTCTGGTGAAATTAATTTCTTCATTTTTCGGGATAAAAAGTAGTCTATGAGCTAATCCAGGAAATAAGCTATCTCCATTCCAAATTTCATTCAGATACGTTCAGTAGTTTTTGCGTGAAAGAGTAACAAACATCCATCCATCCATACTCACAAACTATCACGTTTATAATATTAGTAGCATATTAATGTAAGTAAAGTACTTTCTGTATAATGGCATTAAATTGATTTTTCATTTTTATTTTATTTATTTAATAATAGGAACAGAAGCAATGTGTGATTTTTCAAAGGAACCTCTTATCCGTTTGTAGAGCATCAGCCTGGAGCCCAACCCGGAGGTGCTGGCGCGGGTGCTGGCGCTGGTCTCCGACCACGTGGACCTGCTGCTCGAGGACTGGTACCCCTCTCTAGGTACGTGTCACGACACCCTCACTCTTCAGACAAGTCATCCGGTGTTCAGGGACGATGTGGTCGAAGGTGTTGTCTCGCTGGATTGGGAACTGGCTCTCAAGTGAGGCTGCCGGAACACACCGATAGGCGATGATAGGTGCTTGGTGACAGATTCTTAACTCGAGGCTGGTAGCTAGTCAGGCGAGCACTAGACACTACCCTCCCACCAAGCTAGGGTTTTATCACGATGTTTTCCTTCACCGAAAGCTCAAGCTCCTTGTAGGATTCACACTGACAGGAACTTGTAAAGCTAGAGTCAAAACTATGTTTATCTAAAAGTTTGCAACATGTAATTTAAAACCACCCTCAAGTTAAGAATCTGACACCAAGCCCCTATCGGTGTGTTCCGGCAGCCTCACTTGAGAGCCAGTTCTCAGTCCAGGTGTAGCGTGGCGCCACCTTCGACCACATCGTCACTAACATCAGGTGACGTGTGGTCAAACGCTACCCTGTAAGAAGTAAATAAAGACATGTGCTTTGCCTCAGATAATGGTTAAATATAAGTCTTAATATGAACTCTTCTCCCCCCCTTAGGCACCCGTTTCGTGCACACGTCGGAGGGGCGGTGCCTGATCACGCGCGTGGTGCCGTGCCCCGCGTGCCTGCGGGGGGGCGAGGGCCGCGAGCAGGGGGGGGACCACGCCGACCTGCAGGTATGGGTGGAGGGGGGGGGAGGTTAAAGCAACTAGGAATTGATGGACTTACGTATGTGGCCCTCCCTTCGGCCCATATTTACACGTTCGTCCATCAATGCCTCTATTGCTCGGACAAGATGACGACTCCGAGGTTAAGACTTTTATACAAGGGCCTAAGTAACCACGTGGTCCGTTCCAGCAAGCGTTCCGGCGGCTGGAGCTGGGGGCGGAGCCCCGGGCGCGCCTGTCGCAGGACTCGCGGGCCTCCGACGGGGACAGCGGCGTCGGCGGGGAGTCCAACGGTCACTCGCATACATTCTTTATTTAATAGGATACATAATCATCACTTTAAAACTAGCTCCGCCTGTTCCAACCTCCTTACGCCGGCAATAGAACAGGCAAGAAACGCCCGGCAGGTAATTTTTTTGGCGCGATCACATTGTAAATTTCATTCTTATTACTAATTGATTGAATTGGAGCAAGTTCACTAAGTCCCAAGCCATTCTTGTCATCCGACATTTTTTGATCAGCTTTACTAATAAAATTTCTCTTGGTTGTTTGTGCACATTGGGATATGGAGACATGAGTCCCAGCAGTGGGAACGTAAAGGCTGACTGCTGTCCCCCCCAGGCTCGTCCCGGCTGGGCTCGGCGGAGGGCGTGTCCCGCGCGGCGCCGCCCCCGCACGCGTGGACGGTGGAGGCGTGCATCCTGCTCGCGTGCGCGGGCGGCGCGCTGTGCTGCCCGCACCACCCGGACGTCACGCTGCGGCACGTGGCGCCCGACACGGTACTGACACTTGTATGGGCCTTCGAGCCGGTTGTTCTAGTGAAACAGCTTGCTACGGCTCGTGTGGTCCTTCGAGCCGGATGCTCTTGTGAAACAGCTAGCTCAGGCACGTGTGGTCCTTCGAGACGGGTGTTCTTGTGGAACAGCTGAACTTCGTGTGATCCTTCGAGCCGGATGTTCTAGTGACACCGCTTACTCTGGCTCATGTGGTCTTTCGAGCCGGATACTCTTGTCAAACAGCTTCGACTTGTGTGGTCCTTCGAGCCGGACGCTCTTGTGGTACAGCTAGTTTTCGCCGTAATCTCATAATAAAGTCACAAGGGAAGGTAGCTAAAACAAGCTCATGTTTCTAAAAATGTTTTTATTCAGGCAATATTGATGTTTTGTTGGCTTTAAAAAGTTAGAAAAGTAGATTTGTTAAGTAGACAGTTAAAGCTGAACAAAAGTTACTGTCAAACCCAATTTTCAAATAGCGTGTCCGACGAATTAATATTTCAAGGTGTGAATTGAAGAATTAGACCAACTCAGTTTAATTTCCATTGTTAGAACTAAAAAGTGCTTTATTTCCAGTAGTTTTTTGTACAAACTTAAGACCTTATGCTCGCCTCTACCCGTTTCAAAGTCACTCACAATACAAATATCCCCAGCTCCTACTAGACGTGGAAGAAGACAAGCGCGCGCGCTGGGAGCACATCACTCGCACGTCCATCGCGGGCCGCGGCGCCTTCGGTACTGTGCTGGCGGCGACGTGGCGGCCGCCCGCCGCCCCCGCGCGCGGCGCCGGCCCCGCCCCCGCCCCCGCCCCGCGCGAGGTGCGCGTGGCTCTGAAGGCGCTGCAGCCGGTGCCGCCGCCAGACGCTAGTGATCTGCAGGCGCAGCATGCGTATAAGGTATGTGGTTACAGATTGTATGATTAAAGTTTAAAAAACCTCCGAAACATTGGACCTATTTTCATTAAACAGCTATGAACAATCCCGACTAATTCACTTTTCAATTGATAAATACAAAATCAAAATCGGTTTGAGAGCTACGATGCACAGACAGACAGATATCGATGTCAAACTTATAACACTTTTTTTAATTTAAAGCTATGACGTCATAGTACTGAATTTTTTAAAGATTTCGTAATGGCAAGTCATTGCTTGCGCTTGCGCAGAGGTTATAGGCAATGTAAAAAAGTCTATAGGCTGATGATGACTGACCATCAAATGTTAATCAACGTAGCTGTATATTAATTTGTCTTTTGATGTCTACTTGTAGTTCTAAAAGGTCAAGCGCTATCTAGAGAGCTAGGCTATCACAGAGAAAAACAACCACCTTCCCCTCTTCCTCCCTTTCCCTTTATTCCACTCCTTTTCCCTCTTCCTTCCTCGCTCCTCCTTCCCTCTTACCCTCTCTCTTCTCCCTTTTTCTTTACCGCACTACTCCTCCTCCTAGACAAGGGTTTTTACCCCTCCCATCTTCCCCTCCTACCCGCTCCTTCCTTGGCCCTTTTCTCCGCTCCTCTCCCTCCTCTCTGGACAGCCTAGTAACCTCCCCCCCGCAGGCGGCGCAGTCCCGCTGGGAGCGCGAGCCGGGCGCGGCGGCGTGCCGCGCGTACTGCGGGCTGCGGCAGGAGCTCACCATCCTGGGCCAGCTGCGGCACGCGCACGTCGTGCCGCTGCTGGCCGTGTGCTGCCGCCCGCTGGCGCTGCTGCTGGCGCTCGCGCCCATGGTCAGTGGGCCATACTGGGCTAGGTTGGAGGCTGCGGCAGGAGCTCACCATCCTGGGCCAGCTGCGGCACGCGCACGTCGTGCCGCTGCTGGCCGTGTGCTGCCGCCCGCTGGCGCTGCTGCTGGCGCTCGCGCCCATGGTCAGTGGGCCATACTGGGCTAGGTTGGGGGCTGCGGCAGGAGCTCACCATCCTGGGCCAGCTGCGGCACGCGCACGTCGTGCCGCTGCTGGCCGTGTGCTGCCGCCCGCTGGCGCTGCTGCTGGCGCTCGCGCCCATGGTCAGTGGGCCATACTGGGCTAGGTTGGAGGCTGCGGCAGGAGCTCACCATCCTGGGCCAGCTGCGGCACGCGCACGTCGTGCCGCTGCTGGCCGTGTGCTGCCGCCCGCTGGCGCTGCTGCTGGCGCTCGCGCCCATGGTCAGTGGGCCATACTGGGCTAGGTTGGAGGCTGCGGCAGGAGCTCACCATCCTGGGCCAGCTGCGGCACGCGCACGTCGTGCCGCTGCTGGCCGTGTGCTGCCGCCCGCTGGCGCTGCTGCTGGCGCTCGCGCCCATGGTCAGTGGGCCATACTGGGCTAGGTTGGAGGCTGCGGCAGGAGCTCACCATCCTGGGCCAGCTGCGGCACGCGCACGTCGTGCCGCTGCTGGCCGTGTGCTGCCGCCCGCTGGCGCTGCTGCTGGCGCTCGCGCCCATGGTCAGTGGGCCATACTGGGCTAGGTTGGAGGCTGCGGCAGGAGCTCACCATCCTGGGCCAGCTGCGGCACGCGCACGTCGTGCCGCTGCTGGCCGTGTGCTGCCGCCCGCTGGCGCTGCTGCTGGCGCTCGCGCCCATGGTCAGTGGGCCATACTGGGCTAGGTTGGAGGCTGCGGCAGGAGCTCACCATCCTGGGCCAGCTGCGGCACGCGCACGTCGTGCCGCTGCTGGCCGTGTGCTGCCGCCCGCTGGCGCTGCTGCTGGCGCTCGCGCCCATGGTCAGTGGGCCATACTGGGCTAGGTTGGAGGCTGCGGCAGGAGCTCACCATCCTGGGCCAGCTGCGGCACGCGCACGTCGTGCCGCTGCTGGCCGTGTGCTGCCGCCCGCTGGCGCTGCTGCTGGCGCTCGCGCCCATGGTCAGTGGGCCATACTGGGCTAGGTTGGAGGCTGCGGCAGGAGCTCACCATCCTGGGCCAGCTGCGGCACGCGCACGTCGTGCCGCTGCTGGCCGTGTGCTGCCGCCCGCTGGCGCTGCTGCTGGCGCTCGCGCCCATGGTCAGTGGGCCATACTGGGCTAGGTTGGAGGCTGCGGCAGGAGCTCACCATCCTGGGCCAGCTGCGGCACGCGCACGTCGTGCCGCTGCTGGCCGTGTGCTGCCGCCCGCTGGCGCTGCTGCTGGCGCTCGCGCCCATGGTCAGTGGGCCATACTGGGCTAGGTTGGAGGCTGCGGCAGGAGCTCACCATCCTGGGCCAGCTGCGGCACGCGCACGTCGTGCCGCTGCTGGCCGTGTGCTGCCGCCCGCTGGCGCTGCTGCTGGCGCTCGCGCCCATGGTCAGTGGGCCATACTGGGCTAGGTTGGAGGCTGCGGCAGGAGCTCACCATCCTGGGCCAGCTGCGGCACGCGCACGTCGTGCCGCTGCTGGCCGTGTGCTGCCGCCCGCTGGCGCTGCTGCTGGCGCTCGCGCCCATGGTCAGTGGGCCATACTGGGCTAGGTTGGAGGCTGCGGCAGGAGCTCACCATCCTGGGCCAGCTGCGGCACGCGCACGTCGTGCCGCTGCTGGCCGTGTGCTGCCGCCCGCTGGCGCTGCTGCTGGCGCTCGCGCCCATGGTCAGTGGGCCATACTGGGCTAGGTTGGAGGCTGCGGCAGGAGCTCACCATCCTGGGCCAGCTGCGGCACGCGCACGTCGTGCCGCTGCTGGCCGTGTGCTGCCGCCCGCTGGCGCTGCTGCTGGCGCTCGCGCCCATGGTCAGTGGGCCATACTGGGCTAGGTTGGAGGCTGCGGCAGGAGCTCACCATCCTGGGCCAGCTGCGGCACGCGCACGTCGTGCCGCTGCTGGCCGTGTGCTGCCGCCCGCTGGCGCTGCTGCTGGCGCTCGCGCCCATGGTCAGTGGGCCATACTGGGCTAGGTTGGAGGCTGCGGCAGGAGCTCACCATCCTGGGCCAGCTGCGGCACGCGCACGTCGTGCCGCTGCTGGCCGTGTGCTGCCGCCCGCTGGCGCTGCTGCTGGCGCTCGCGCCCATGGTCAGTGGGCCATACTGGGCTAGGTTGGAGGCTGCGGCAGGAGCTCACCATCCTGGGCCAGCTGCGGCACGCGCACGTCGTGCCGCTGCTGGCCGTGTGCTGCCGCCCGCTGGCGCTGCTGCTGGCGCTCGCGCCCATGGTCAGTGGGCCATACTGGGCTAGGTTGGAGGCTGCGGCAGGAGCTCACCATCCTGGGCCAGCTGCGGCACGCGCACGTCGTGCCGCTGCTGGCCGTGTGCTGCCGCCCGCTGGCGCTGCTGCTGGCGCTCGCGCCCATGGTCAGTGGGCCATACTGGGCTAGGTTGGAGGCTGCGGCAGGAGCTCACCATCCTGGGCCAGCTGCGGCACGCGCACGTCGTGCCGCTGCTGGCCGTGTGCTGCCGCCCGCTGGCGCTGCTGCTGGCGCTCGCGCCCATGGTCAGTGGGCCATACTGGGCTAGGTTGGAGGCTGCGGCAGGAGCTCACCATCCTGGGCCAGCTGCGGCACGCGCACGTCGTGCCGCTGCTGGCCGTGTGCTGCCGCCCGCTGGCGCTGCTGCTGGCGCTCGCGCCCATGGTCAGTGGGCCATACTGGGCTAGGTTGGAGGCTGCGGCAGGAGCTCACCATCCTGGGCCAGCTGCGGCACGCGCACGTCGTGCCGCTGCTGGCCGTGTGCTGCCGCCCGCTGGCGCTGCTGCTGGCGCTCGCGCCCATGGTCAGTGGGCCATACTGGGCTAGGTTGGAGGCTGCGGCAGGAGCTCACCATCCTGGGCCAGCTGCGGCACGCGCACGTCGTGCCGCTGCTGGCCGTGTGCTGCCGCCCGCTGGCGCTGCTGCTGGCGCTCGCGCCCATGGTCAGTGGGCCATACTGGGCTAGGTTGGAGGCTGCGGCAGGAGCTCACCATCCTGGGCCAGCTGCGGCACGCGCACGTCGTGCCGCTGCTGGCCGTGTGCTGCCGCCCGCTGGCGCTGCTGCTGGCGCTCGCGCCCATGGTCAGTGGGCCATACTGGGCTAGGTTGGAGGCTGCGGCAGGAGCTCACCATCCTGGGCCAGCTGCGGCACGCGCACGTCGTGCCGCTGCTGGCCGTGTGCTGCCGCCCGCTGGCGCTGCTGCTGGCGCTCGCGCCCATGGTCAGTGGGCCATACTGGGCTAGGTTGGAGGCTGCGGCAGGAGCTCACCATCCTGGGCCAGCTGCGGCACGCGCACGTCGTGCCGCTGCTGGCCGTGTGCTGCCGCCCGCTGGCGCTGCTGCTGGCGCTCGCGCCCATGGTCAGTGGGCCATACTGGGCTAGGTTGGAGGCTGCGGCAGGAGCTCACCATCCTGGGCCAGCTGCGGCACGCGCACGTCGTGCCGCTGCTGGCCGTGTGCTGCCGCCCGCTGGCGCTGCTGCTGGCGCTCGCGCCCATGGTCAGTGGGCCATACTGGGCTAGGTTGGAGGCTGCGGCAGGAGCTCACCATCCTGGGCCAGCTGCGGCACGCGCACGTCGTGCCGCTGCTGGCCGTGTGCTGCCGCCCGCTGGCGCTGCTGCTGGCGCTCGCGCCCATGGTCAGTGGGCCATACTGGGCTAGGTTGAAGCTGGTTGAGCTCACCATCATATGTTTTAGATAATTACACGTCGTGTCAAACCAAGGGGCTAAATATCTTTCTTCTTTTTACTTCTTCGTACGATTGAGCAGTTTACTTTCTTCGATCTCATCCCTTCTTATTATCAGGTCAGTGTGGCTTAATACACAAACCTTATTTAAGAAAAGGCAGAAACAAGACGGTCCGCAAGCATTTTAGATTAGACTTTGGGTATCTTATAGCTCCTAGACGCGGCTACATGTGTTTAGAATTAGATCGAAGGTCGTTTCCACGTCGGTGGAGGAGTTGTGATTTTAGATAACTTTCTTGTTTCTTTTCACGATCACGATGTACAGGCAGCCAGTATCGAAAAAGTTTAAATTGTGTTTAGGTAATTGTTACCTTTCAATGCTGTCCAGCAGCAGTGGTTGATGGCTGATCTCCTGGATCTAAACTTGAAAATTTGGATCGTCGTGAAAATCTCTAGGACATTACATTTTTCATCCCGAAACGTACAATTCCGTGGGTGTAGCTAGCAAATAATATTTTCAACGTGTCTTCCCCCCTCCCAGGGCGCCCTGGACGGCGTGCTGCGCCAGTACCGGGGGCAGGGGGCCCGCGTGCGGGGGCGGGCGGCGCGCGCCGTGCTGCTGCAGGCGGCTCGCGCCCTCGAGCACTTGCACGATCGCCGCATCGTGTACCGGGACCTCAAGGTACGGGGCAACTACCCCCAAATTAAGTCTATTTCTTGTGGAGGTCATGGATTTGAATCCTTCAATAAGCTTGAGCTCTCAGTAAAGGAAAACATCGTGATGAAACTATAGCTTAAAGGCAGGGTGTTTTCTAGTGCTCGCCTGGCTAACTACCAGCCTCTAGTTAAGAATCTGTCGCCAAGCCCCTATCGGTGTTCTCTGGCAGTCTCACTTGAGAGCCAGTTCCCAGTCCACGTATAGCGTAACGCTACCTTCGACCACATCGTCATTTAACATCAGGTGACTTGTGGTCAAGCGATACCTTGTAAGAAGTAAAAATAGAAAATAACATTTGATTGTGTTACGTCAATTTAAGTCTGAGAACGTGCTGGTGTGGCGCATGCCGAAGCCCCAGGAGGCGGCGGCGGCGGAGGCCGGGCCTGCGCCCATCGACGTGCACGTCAAGCTGGGGGACTACGGTGAGTGCTCGCCGTGTTTGTCTGAGAACATCCGGCTTGAAGGACCAACATTTTGTAGGTGCCGGTGAAAGTCGCCATTTTGTGTGAACGCCCGGCTCAAAGGACCAAAATATTAGTCGTAGTGTTTAGTATGTTATGTTGTTTGTATTAAATATAACTATGATAACACCGTGTCACACAGTGACTAGTAGACACAGAACACTATTACTCCTACCGGAGAAGAATGGCACTGATAGTATGTATAAATATCTATGTACATAATAACAAACCTTATTTTACTTGCTTTATATAATACTAGCTGTTCCCATTGGTTTCACTCGCGAAGAGATAAACAAAGGATTTTTCTCAAATGAAAAAGTAACATAATTATTATGATATGCATTACCCCTCAGTGTCACTAACAGTGAAAGAATTATCAAAATCGGATTATTAAAATAGGAATATAACATCCAAACTAACAAATTTTCAAATAAACTTACCTCTGTAATTGTTTTTCTTGTATTTTTGGTTTTATGCCTTTTGATTACATTACCTATTGCTTAAAAGATTAAGATAATCTATTGACATCGTATCGCTGTCACAGGTATAAGCCGGCTGTCGCCCCCCTCCGGCACGAAGGGGTTCGGGGGCACGGAGGGGTTCATGGCGCCCGAGATCATGCGGTACAACGGGGAGGAGGAGTACAACGAGAAGGTAGGAGGGCACTTGTAGGGTCATCATAACTATTCACTGACCTTAACTTTATCCTGGTCACTGCACCAAATTGGGGCAAAAAATACAAAACTAAAATTGAAACTGTATTTATTTAGTAGTATACATGTGATCACTTTAAAACGTCAAACTTAAAACTAGCTACTTCTGTTCCAACTTCCTAACGCCGGGAAAAAAACAGGCAACTACGCCCGGCAGGTTATTTTTGTGTGCGAGCACATTCACAATTTTATCACTACAGTTTATCGCGATAAAAAGTGGCCTATGTCTTTTCTCAGACTATATTTGTACCAAGACAGACAGACAGAGTTATTTACGCATTTATAATATTAATAGGGAAGGGATTGATTGAATTGGAGCAAGTTCACTACAATCCCAAATTTATTTAACCAAGTACCTCTCCTTGGACCTTTAATGGCCTGGAAATTGTAAACTTGAGGTGAACACATCTCCAGGTGGACTGCTTCTCGTTCGGGATGCTGGTGTACGAGGTGATCACGTGCCGGCAGCCGTTCGAGGGGCACGAGGCGGTCAAGGAGGCGATACTGGAAGGCGCCAGGCCTTCGCTCTCACCTCGGGTAAGTATCTCACCTTAATGATTCATTAATATCTGTTAATTATACGCACATATTACAAGATATCCTGCCCGCTCTCTTCTTCCACTATCTATATACACAAACACACATATATAAATACCCAAACACAATGTCCTGCCTCACACACATCCCCCCTACTCCTCTCTTTAACCCTTCCCTCCCCCCCCCCATTTTATTATCTGTTATCTCGTCCGGTGGTAATTCCGACTGGAAATTTCGGGCCTCAGTACCTACGAGTGTTTGTCTAGCTCATAAAGAACACCCCCTCAGGGTCAGTGCGGTGGAGAGCAATCCCCGCCCCGTTCCTAGTCCTTTCCACACCTCCCCTCCCTGACCTTCTTACCCTCCCTCTCTCTCTCTGACTTCTCTCTCTCTCCTTCTTTTTCTCCTATTGAAATTTACAAAACAAGTCTGTACGTGTCCGTCCCAGGACCTGGAGTACCCGTGCTGCATGCTGGAGACGATGCGGCGCTGCTGGTCCGGCGCGCCGGAGCTGCGCCCCTCGGCCGCCGCCCTCGTGTCCGCGCTGGCGGCGCCGGAGCACCCGGCGCTCCGGGACGCGGCCGCCGCGCGCCCCGCCGCCGCCGCCGCGCCCGCCGCCGTGCTGCTGCCAGGTGGGAGCCCTACACTAGGAGCTGCTGCGCGGAGCCCTACACTAGCGGCGCCGGAGCACCCGGCGCTCCGGGACGCGGCCGCCGCGCGCCCCGCCGCCGCCGCCGCGCCCGCCGCCGTGCTGCTGCCAGGTGGGAGCCCTACACTAGGAGCTGCTGCGCGGAGCCCTACACTAGCGGCGCCGGAGCACCCGGCGCTCCGGGACGCGGCCGCCGCGCGCCCCGCCGCCGCCGCCGCGCCCGCCGCCGTGCTGCTGCCAGGTGGGAGCCCTACACTAGGAGCTGCTGCGCGGAGCCCTACACTAGCGGCGCCGGAGCACCCGGCGCTCCGGGACGCGGCCGCCGCGCGCCCCGCCGCCGCCGCCGCGCCCGCCGCCGTGCTGCTGCCAGGTGGGAGCCCTACACTAGGAGCTGCTGCGCGGAGCCCTACACTAGCGGCGCCGGAGCACCCGGCGCTCCGGGACGCGGCCGCCGCGCGCCCCGCCGCCGCCGCCGCGCCCGCCGCCGTGCTGCTGCCAGGTGGGAGCCCTACACTAGGAGCTGCTGCGCGGAGCCCTACACTAGCGGCGCCGGAGCACCCGGCGCTCCGGGACGCGGCCGCCGCGCGCCCCGCCGCCGCCGCCGCGCCCGCCGCCGTGCTGCTGCCAGGTGGGAGCCCTACACTAGGAGCTGCTGCGCGGAGCCCTACACTAGCGGCGCCGGAGCACCCGGCGCTCCGGGACGCGGCCGCCGCGCGCCCCGCCGCCGCCGCCGCGCCCGCCGCCGTGCTGCTGCCAGGTGGGAGCCCTACACTAGGAGCTGCTGCGCGGAGCCCTACACTAGCGGCGCCGGAGCACCCGGCGCTCCGGGACGCGGCCGCCGCGCGCCCCGCCGCCGCCGCCGCGCCCGCCGCCGTGCTGCTGCCAGGTGGGAGCCCTACACTAGGAGCTGCTGCGCGGAGCCCTACACTAGCGGCGCCGGAGCACCCGGCGCTCCGGGACGCGGCCGCCGCGCGCCCCGCCGCCGCCGCCGCGCCCGCCGCCGTGCTGCTGCCAGGTGGGAGCCCTACACTAGGAGCTGCTGCGCGGAGCCCTACACTATAGTAGCTGCTGCCAGGTGCAAAGCCCTACCTGTGCTGCATGCTAGAAGACGATGCGGCGCTGCTTGTCCGGCGCTGCGCCCCTCCGCCAAGGAAGCCCAAACTGGGACCTACGTCTTGTCCGAGCGGGGAGTGATATCGTACCGGATATTTACAAATCGTATATTTCCCAGTGTCGTATGGATCCGGCTCTATGGACCATTTATGTACGGGCGCGAAAATAATACAGCAAGTTAGTAAACCGCAGACTCAACATCATCAGCCTATCACATCCCCACTGCTGGGACACTGGCCTTCTCTCTTCTCCCGCGTGGGAGATTACGGCCCATGGGCCCAGTGCGGGTTGGTAGATGTCGCATGCCCTTGAATGTTGCGGTTCTTGGACATGCCGGTTTCCTCGCGATGTTTTCCTTCACCGTTTTGAGCGATGATAGATCCGCACATGACTTGTTAAGTCATAGGTGTGGGGCCGAGAGGATTTATCAATTTCAATTTCAATTTATTTATTTATTCAATAGGATACATTGTGATCACTTTAAAACGTCAAACTTAAAACTAGCTACGTCTGTTCCAACCTCCTTACGCCGGCAAAAGAACAGGCAAGAAACGCCCGGCAGGTAATTTTTTTGGCGCGATCACATTGACAATTTTATTCTTATTACTAATTGATTGAATTGGAGCAAGTTCACTAAAATCCCAAGCTTTTTTTGTCATCTAATGGTCCGATATTTTTTAATTAGCTTTACTAATAAGATTTCTCTTGTTTGGTTGTACAATGGCTATACATATATTGAAAATGTTGTCAAGTATGCCGTGTGGTTGCAGAGGAGGGCGGCGCGGGGTGGGAGGTGTGGTACGGCGGGGGCGAGCCGGAGCGGCTGCACACGCTGCTCGCCTCCCGCGCGCACTTCACGCACCACCACACGCTCCGGATGCTGCCAGGTACACACACCACACAGACATGTGTACACACTGCTGTGTTACTCTCTCCCACACACACATTTCTTAATCCCACGTGTACCACAGATAAGGCGGAGCCTGTGATGGTGACGGCGATGTGTCGAGTGGGCGGCGCCGTGTGGGTGGGGGACTCCGCCGGAAGGCTGTCCGTCTACTCGTGAGTATATCGTATATCTGTTTAGTACGAAATTTATGTGATCACTTTAAAACGTCATATTTAAAACTAGCTGAGCTTGCAATTTCGGTGAAGGAAAAACATCGTGATGAAACCATAGCTTGGTGGGAGGGTAGTGTCTAGTGCTCGCCTGCTAGCTACCAGCCTCGAGTTAAGAATCTGTCGCCGTGCACCTATCGGTGTGTTCCGGCAGCCTCACTTGAGAGCCAGTTCCCAGTCCAGGTGTAGCGTGGCGCCATCTTCGACCACATCGTCACTTAACATCAGGTGACTTGTGGTCAAATACTACGCTGAAAACAGTAAAAAAAATAGCTACGCCTGTTCCAACCTCCTTACACCGGCAAAAGAACACTCGACTAACATATCACACATTAATATCGCAGTCACCATCGCTTCAAATTGTACTGTGGTGCTGTAATTTTAATGAATCAAATTAATGTATGTGGCACAGTGAGCCGTTGGATGCAAATGGCCAATAGCCGTTCTTCGTGGCGTTCAAAGGGGGAGGCCTAAGTTCAGCAGTGGACTTCTTCCGGCTGATGATTAAAGTGTGGTGATTGGTTCCAGCGCGTCTAGCTGTGCCCTGTCGTGGAGCGTGAAGGTGCAGGAGGTGGTGGGGGGTGCGGCGGGGGGCGAGGTGGGGGGCGCGGCGGGGGGCGTGGCGGCGCTGCAGCCGCTCGAGCGGATACAGCGGGTGGCGCTGGCGCTCGCGTGCGGCAGGTGAGGCGGCGGCGTGGCGCGTGCTGTGTGCACTAAAACAAAACTTACAAGCTATGTTTCGATTGGAAATTCCTATAACAACCGTGCTATATCAGGAAAAAAGTAGCCTATATCACTCCTCGGTCAATACACTATCTTGATGCAAAAAATCACGCCGATTTGTTGTTACGTTGCTGCGTGAAAAAGCGACAAACCAACACAACCAAAAGCCTGCTAACAAACAATTGGGTAGGATTGATATATTGAGATCTAACTTTATGAGGAGCTGGTGCCTGTTTAGATTGTAACGGAACGTTACAACTCCTACATTATCTATTATAAAAAATGAAATACTAATCTACAATTATTTTATTACACTTATTATATTCTAATCATTAAAAAAATATATACAATTCAACATAAACCTAATAATAAAGAAGGCAAATTAAACTAGTCAGCTACGTTCAGCTTAGTAGCTTCGTTCACTCGCTCCGTTCGCAATTCACCGTTATCGCAGTGTCCGGTAGTGGGGAACCCCGACGGGCGAGGCAGCGCCGGACGACAGTAAGCGGCACCGGGGCATCCCAGCGTACGGACGTACCGCTCCGCACTAAGTAAACCGTTGAAATTATACACTAATTTCTCAAATTTACTAAGCAATAGCTTTTATTGTTGTGTTTTCCCCAAATCGGGGTTCACCGTTCCGGCGGCAACAGTCGGCGGTGTCTGGCCTATTCTGCGCACCTACCTCCTACCTCCTACTGGACGAGACCTACCCGCGACTAAGGCCAGTGGTTGTTTGTTCGGCTCAGCAACGCATCGACCAGAGAGCGTACCCCGACCCTGTACTATTATAAATAAAATGTTAACCTCTTAGCTGGTGTCTCATTTACGCACTCAGGCCCACAGCAAGGAAGGCTACACTGGCGCCCAACTACAGGTTACTCTTCTGGTCGAATCGTGTTGCTCAGTTTTTATCAGTATTAGTTTTCTATGGTGATGGCTATTAAATTATTAGTTTTAAGTTTGATTTTATACTAAAATCAACTATTGTGTGAACGCATAGTCTGCGTTGGACCATTTTTAGCTATATATAATTTAAAAAAAAAAAAAAAAAAAAAAAGGTCACACTACACATTAGGTGATTTTCTATTGTAATTAGTTTTGGTGGCGTTTAGTTCACGCTTATCAATCAATTGTAGTTAGTATTATATTTCTTTTGTGCAACACACACCTCGTGAGGTAAATATGGCATATGTCATTAAATTCCTTTGCCTTCAAAAGGCTGAGTTAGAATATGAAGTCGAGCTTCGTGGTGGAACAAGTGAATCAGTTCACGAACTACGTAAGCAAATACTAAAATTGTCTCCACAACTGCCATCGGAGGACATTCTCGAATCTTATATGGAACCTAGCGATGACCTAAAGGGGGTGAAAGAATCACTTTTAAAATCACTGAATAATTTGTCAAATCTCAGAACAAAATTTGAGAAGAGTCTTTTTAGCAGAACGGAAACTTTACTACACCATATTTACCACAGACTCAATAGAATTACTAACACGTCTGAAGTTTCAGAGGTATATAAAATCTGCGTTACAAATTTTAATACACAGTATAAGGAGTTGTCTTCCTTGAGACCAAGTACAACCCAGGCTAAACCTGCTTCCACTATGTCTGAAACTGCTACAGAGGCCACTGCCATAACGGTTACTTGTGAACGCAATTTGTCCTCGGAAATAAATAAACTAAAGTTTTCTGGAAAAACATGCGTTCGCTCCTTTATTCTTAAGGTTGAAGAGTTTGTACTCTCTAGAGGCATAACTTATGATAAAATTTTATCACTAGGCTTTGAAATTTTCATTGACGATGCCTTGCATTGGTATCGTTATAATAGAGATAGGATTCAGTCTTGGACTGATTTGCGTCAGCTATTGATGCAAGATTTTACTGCTAGCGATCATGACTACCGTCTAGCAGCTGACATTCATTCACGCACTCAGGGCGAATGTGAAAATATCACTATTTATATTTCAATTATGCATGGCATGTTCTCAGGGCTCAGTAAACCATTGTCAGAAGAAGAAAAGTTGGACATACTCATGCATAATATCCGTCCATGTTATGCCAATGCCCTAGCTGCTTCGCCAGGTATTGACAGTATCGAAGCTTTAAAATCGGTATGTCGTAATTATGAAGACGTAAAATCGCGATTCTCTCACTTTCATGAACCACCAAAAGTGACGAGTAGTACGTATGCCTCTCAGTTCGCTTATAAAGGACCTAGTACATCGAATGCTTATAGTCCTAAATATAACTCATACCGAGATAATAATTCCAATGCTAACTATGGGAAACAATCAGGTAAAACCGAAACAGGAGGCTACAATCGTAATAAAGGCTTTCCGATTGCGGTTGTATCAAACAATAGTCCTACTAGACCAGTATTCTGTCCTAGGTGTAGATCCGACAGCCACTCATTGAATAGTTGTACACAGGAACATTTTCTAATTTGTTTTAAGTGTGGTAAGAAAGGAGTGCGTTACCCGGAGTGCCCAGATTGTAAAACAATAGGCGAAGGCGATCCCTCAAAAAACTAACTAGGCCGGGTTGGTCAGACAGCACTGTTAGGCAATCAGACGAGTGGAAGGATTGGCTTAACTTTATAGCAAAGTTTACTACTTTGAATACTGTCTTTTCAATCCGGAACCAAGATAACGCGTTAAGGTCACGTCCTTACGTGTCCGTCAACATTAACGGTAAGCCAATAATCGGACTTCTTGACACCGGCTCATCAACAACCATACTAGGAAACGGGTGCCATGAGTTTTTATCAAAAGCCGGTTTTGTACTGGAGAGTGAGGATACGGCTCGGTTTGTCACAGCAGGTGGTGAAAAACTCAATTCTATCGGAGTAATGCACCTTCCTGTTAACTTTCAAAACGAAACCCTTACTCTCAAGGCATACGTCGTTCCTAATATCAAACACTCTCTTATATTAGGAATGGATTTCTGGAGATTGTTTGGTCTATTTCCCAAACATCTAGATCATATTATTTTTCATATGGATTCGGAAGGAGTTTCTACCACAGCTCATCAACCTGAGTTCCTACTAGCATATGATCATCTATCAGACGAACAAAAGGATAGGGCGGATAATATCATTTCTCAATTTAGTGATATTTCTTATGAGAAACGTGGTCTCGGCCGCACTACCCTCATTGAACATACTATTGACACTGGGGATGCTGCCCCCATTCGTCAACGTTACTATCGGATGTCGCCAGAAAAGCAACGCATCTTGGTAGAACAACTGGATGAGATGTTGAGGGAGGACGTCGTGGAACCTTGCGAGAGTCCATGGTCGTCCCCGGTTCTACTAACTCCGAAAAAGAACGGGGAGTTGCGGTTTTGCCTCGACAGCAGAAAGCTCAATACGATTACGAGAAAGGATGCTTACAGTTTACCTTATATCTCCGAAATTCTAGATAATCTGCGCGATGCACGATTCTTGTCTAGTTTAGATTTATCAAAAAGTTTCTGGCAAATACTAATCCAAGAGGAGGACAGACCTAAAACTGCCTTCTACATACCTACACGTGGTACGTTTCAGTTCAAATCTATGCCTTTTGGACTGACTAACGCTCCAGCGACCCAACAAAGGTTAGTAGACGCCTTATTTTACGGACCCGAGTTCGAACATAGGGTTTTTGTCTTTGTCGATGACGTCATAATCGTTTCGAATAACTACGAACAGCATATATCATTGCTAACGCGAGTGCTCGACAAACTCAAAACTGCGAACCTAACAATAAATTTCAAAAAAAGTCAATTCTTTAAGTCACAACTAAAATATTTGGGATATATCGTAGACTCTAACGGCTTACACGCGGACCCAGAAAAAGTGGAGTCCATATTAAACTACCCTACCCCCACTAACCGTAAAGAAGTTAGACGATTTGTAGGAACTGCTTCTTGGTATCGCCGGTTTATTCCCAATTTTAGTAGCTTGGCAACCCCTTTAAATAAGTTAACGTCCCAAGGAAAGAAGGCTCCTCCCTTTTTATGGTCAACTGAAGCCGATGAGGCTTTTAAAAAACTAAAAAACCATCTGGTTTCTGCACCAATACTATCCTGCCCGAATTACACTGAGCCCTTCGAAGTGCACACAGATGCCAGTGACTACGGCGTGGGAGCAGTGCTAACCCAGAATCAAGATGGCATGGAGAAAGTGATAGCGTACATGAGTAAATCCCTATCACCACAAGAACGAAATTACAGTGCCACAGAACGTGAAGCGTTAGCTGTACTCCTAGCCATCGAACACTGGCGATGCTACCTAGAAAACGGTCTCAAATTTACTGTCTACACCGATCACTCCTCCCTAAAGTGGTTCCTAAATCTAAACAACCCCACTGGAAGACTGGCTCGATGGGGTGTACGACTTTCTACGTATAATTTTGAAATTAAACACCGCAAAGGGACCGAAAATGTGGTACCGGACAGTTTGTCTCGCGCTGTGCCTGTTATGGCCATTGACGTCGTAACGGAAACTCCGGCACAAACCACAAGCGACCCGTGGTATTTGATGGTTTTTAATGGTTGCCAAAATTCACCAAATTCATACTTAAACTACCGCGTTGAAGATGGAAAACTATTTCGCTACATGAAATCACTAAACCCTCTTACTAGGGAATTCGAATGGAAAGAAGTTATAGCATTAGAGTTCCGAGATGATGTTATGTCTAAAAATCACTCGGAACCAACTTCTGGTCATTTTGGAATTTTTAAAACGCATAAGCGCCTATCTTTAAAATATTTTTGGCCGAGTATGCATAAAGATGTGACAAACTTCGTCTCTAACTGTGACACATGCCTGTCATACAAGTACCCTAATCATAGCACCCTAGGTATTATGGGCAGACCTAAGGACTGCTGTCGTCCCTTCCAAATGATCAGTATAGATCTGGTTGGTCCTATGCCCGTAACTAGAAAGCAAAATACCTTTCTACTGGTAATAACTTGTTGCTTTTCTAAATATTGTCTGTTGTTTCCAATCCGCCGAGCAACGGCCGACATTATTTCTAGGATTTTAGAGGAGAATGTATTCCTTATCCACGGAGTTCCTAGTGTAATTCTGATGGATAATGGTAAACAATTTACTAGCAACATTATGCGTAATCTACTCAAGACCTACAACGTACCTAACGCTTACTACACCCCACTGTATACCCCACAAGTAAACACGGTAGAACGGTACAACAAAACTATAATTATAGCCGTATCTAGTTTCGTTGAAAACGATCACAGGGCTTGGGATACTAACATCCCTAAAATACAATTTGCCCTAAACAGTTCTGTCAGTGAGGTGACAGGTTTTACGCCATCCTTCCTGGTCTTCGGGCGTGAACTAATAAGTTGCGGATCCCATTACATCGACACGGACATGGAAGATCACATTTTGTTTAGTCCTCGTGATAGCTATGCTGAAAATCTAGGTGCGCTTCGTAAAATTTTTGATAAAGTTCAATCTTCGCTTATCAAAGCGCACTCTAGAAATAGCACGCAATATAATCTTCGCCGCAAAAACGTCGAGTTTGAGATAGGAGATATTATATGGAAACGCACCTTTTACTTAAGTGACAAAGACAGTAGATTCTCTAAAAAGCTTGCACCTAAATTTATAAAGTGTCGTATCGTCGGCAAAAAATCAAAACTGGTGTATGACCTTGAGGATATGTCAGGTAAAAATATCGGAACGTGGCATGTTAAAGATTTCAAGTTAACTAATTATTCTTAGGGAAGGTCCTTCTTAGCGGATTTTCTTTAGGAAAAATCCTAACCTAAAAAGGGGGGTATGTAACGGAACGTTACAACTCCTACATTATCTATTATAAAAAATGAAATACTAATCTACAATTATTTTATTACACTTATTATATTCTAATCATTAAAAAAATATATACAATTCAACATAAACCTAATAATAAAGAAGGCAAATTAAACTAGTCAGCTACGTTCAGCTTAGTAGCTTCGTTCACTCGCTCCGTTCGCAATTCACCGTTATCGCAGTGTCCGGTAGTGGGGAACCCCGACGGGCGAGGCAGCGCCGGACGACAGTAAGCGGCACCGGGGCATCCCAGCGTACGGACGTACCGCTCCGCACTAAGTAAACCGTTGAAATTATACACTAATTTCTCAAATTTACTAAGCAATAGCTTTTATTGTTGTGTTTTCCCCAAATCGGGGTTCACCGTTCCGGCGGCAACAGTCGGCGGTGTCTGGCCTATTCTGCGCACCTACCTCCTACCTCCTACTGGACGAGACCTACCCGCGACTAAGGCCAGTGGTTGTTTGTTCGGCTCAGCAACGCATCGACCAGAGAGCGTACCCCGACCCTGTACTATTATAAATAAAATGTTAACCTCTTAGCTGGTGTCTCATTTACGCACTCAGGCCCACAGCAAGGAAGGCTACAAGATATAGGTTTAGAAAAAGCTGTCCTACAGGCCACCATGCCCGGCATATGTGTCAGGATGTCATGCTAATAACTCTGATTTATTTTATTGTATTTATGTTATTGGCATTGCCGTATTAATTTAAATTCAAATAATGAATTTATTATGTCATATTAATTAAACTACACTTTCATTTTTGCTACAACTTGGTGCCAGTGACCAGGATGAAGTCATGAATAATACAAAAACTTAGTCGAGAACGGGATGGCTCTTAACAACTGCTGGAACACCTTATCGCAACTTGTATCATGATACATATCTCAGAGACAGTGTCAGTGACATATGTTCGTGCCCAGGCTGTTCCTGGTGACGTCACAGCGCCCGCAGGCCGAGGGCACGTTCGTGCTTACGGAGCTTGGCACCGCTACAGAGTTGTGCTGTCTCACCGCTGTCTCTATGGACGATGGGTGAGTATTTGCTTTTGATACTCTGTCCCACTCTAAGCAGTAAAAAAGTTACTGTCAATGTCACTTGTTTCAATTTTGTTTTAAGCTTGTGCTATGAGTACTACCTCATTTGAACGGATGGATGTATGTTTGTTACTCTTTCACGCAAAAGCTACTGAACGGATCTGAATGAAATTTGGAATGTAGTAAGTTTATAAAATATACTGGATTAACACATATGCAACTTTTTATCCCAGAAAAAGATTCCTTCGGGTTAACAGGAAAACGCGAGTGAAACCACGGGGTGTAACTATTTTGACATAAATTTTAACTATTTAGACATAAATGTTGACATAAATTTTAACTATTTTGACATAAATGTTGACATGAAATGAAATGAAATATAATTTATTTGTCCGAAACACGGTTTAGATCAGATGTTAACTTTGATTATTGCTCAGCGTGCTTCACCATTGCTGGCATACAAAATTCATGCAAAAAAAACTATAAATTTTAACTATTTTGACATAAATTTTGAAAAAGGGTTTTGACTGACAGTAAACAGGCCGACAGCAAAATTATCCTGTAAAGATTTCGTTTAAGAAAGTTTTTGCTTCACATTTCATATCACTCAGGTACGCGGTGTGGGCGGGCGGGGACGCGCTGTACGCGTACTCGGTGAGTGCTGAGGGCGTGAGCAGCGCCGACCAAGTATCCGCCGAGGGGCGCGTCGCGGCGCTCGCCGCGGACAGGGCGGTCTTCGGGTACTGCTCGCCAGGTAATACTGTCTATGTTACTGTTTAACGCCTGTTCCCAATCCAGGTGTAGCGTGGCGCCATCTTCGACCACATCGCTACTTAACATCGGGTGACTTGTGGTCAAACGCTACCCTGAAAAAAGTAAAAAAAAAACGCCGGCAGAGGAATCAATTTAAAAAAAAAATATTATGTTTGTGGTACTAAACTTTGCAATTTTTTAATTTTATTTGAATCTTTCATATAATAATCCCCCCCAGGAGTGTGCGTGTACCAGTGGAGCCCGACGACGAAGCAGCAGACGGCGCGGCTGGACTGCAGCAAGCTGGCGCCCTGCTCCGAGAGCCTGCAGGCCGTCGCCGACGACCACCTGCTCACCGCCGACCGCTGCAGGGTACGTTAGGAGGGTACCAGGGCTCATCTTCTACTCTCAGATGGCAGAGGGCAAATGAAAGCACGCGGTCAGCATCTGCGTATATAAAGAAGCCATATTATCGATATGCCTATCGATACTATCGCTCGCGAAGCATATACTATCACCATGTATCTAGTATTGTTACTCGTAAATAAAAATCGATACTGTCGATAGTTTATGCTTCGCGGGCAGCAATAGAATACATTTTTTTCTTTTCTTATTTATACTTAATGTATTTTTCTAAAGTATTTTTGTACAATTTGTTGCAAATAAATGAGCTTTATTCTTATTCTTATTCAATACTATCGATAGTATCGATACCGCGCGAGCGATTGTATCGATAGTATTGCCTCGTTTTAAGCTATCGATAGTATCGTTAGGCCTATCGATAGTGTTGCGATTGGTTGACTATCGATAGTCAACTAGATCGGCAACGCTAACCCCGACCATACAACTTTCATGAATATATTGACAAACAGCCGTCATTGGTGTCGATTTGGTTTTGCATTCTCTAAAACTAAACTAAGTTTGACAGGTCTTAAAGAAATGCTTTCCTTTATTCACTTCAGTGGTTAGAAAAAGACAGCAATACTATTAGACCTGTCAAACTTGGTTTAGTTTTAGAGAATGCAAAACCGAATCGACACCATTATCATAATGTCCAGTGGGTAGTGAACCCCCGACCGCCCCCGCAGGTGACGGCGCTGTGCTGCGCCGGCTCGCACACGTACGTGGGCACCGCGTGGGGCTGCGTCATCGTCGCCGACGCCGCCTCGCTCACTCCGCTTACCATCTTCAGGCCCTACGAAGCGGACGTGAGTATACACTGCACACGCCCGAAAAAAAAAAATCGATCCTGATCCGTTTTTCGCGGTTTTGGATTGATGTGTCATGCCATCATATGTCATTTAAGGTGTAAAGTTTGACAAATCGATCCAAAACCATATTGATTGACATATCTACCCACAAATTCTAGCGTATGACGTCACATGTTTGTAAACATGCAAAGTGAACGCAGAAGTAGCGCGGTAGTAGCTTAACGGTTTGTTTACAAACTTCTGACGTCACAAGCTCCAGACTCCTTAACGTTCCGTACGTTTGCTAACAATTTAAAGAATGCAAAATTATTTAATGTACAATTTTTACGACAATATAAACCCTAATGATCAATTAGTGACACTTTCTGAAAATTTGTCCGGTTGTCTTTTTAAAAAAACTAAATTATAGTGTATTTTACCTAATGCCATATCAGTTATAAGTATAACTGCTTATAATTATATAACATTGCGTCCCCAGGTGCGGGTGATAGTCCCCCTCGTGCCCCACAAGGTCTCAGAGGAGGAGGGGGTCATGCTGGCCACCTTCGGGAGCGGGTACCGCCCCCTGCTGCAGAGATACGCACCCATACAGGTTACCATTATAAATAGCTTTATATTTACTACCTACATTTGCATTTGCATTTGACCACAAGTCACTTAATGTTTAATGACGATTTGGTCGAAGGTGCCTCGGTACACCTAGAATGAGAACTGAACCGTACATTTCCGAATTAAAAAGCAGTTTATGTCAGTTTTCGGTCCATAAATCGGTCCATCAGTTCTGATTATTAAATAAATAAATAAATTACCACTATTTGGTGCAGTGACCAGGATGAAGTTTAAAATAGTTGTAAAATATAAAGACTGATTCTCAAGAATTGCTGTGAGAACATAATTATAACTTGAAGACAGATTTCCAAACCACAGTTACTTTTAAAAAATCACTTTGTTATCTTGTTTCATGTTTTTTTTTTGTTTCAGACAAACATTCAATATTCCGGCTACTACTGCCTACTGTGGAATGCACAGCACTGGCTCCCAGACTAATAAGCTGGGAGCTAAACGCTTTGGTACACCAACTTTAAACCCAGTTGAAGAATACCCCGGGTGCGTGTACACCCGTTTGAATGTGGAAGACTGTTGAATGAATGAAATGTTGTTGTCTACGAAATTTATTAAATAAGTTTCATTTTTAGAATCTCACACAGCTCGCAAATGTTTACTGCTGATTTTGAAGTTTAAAACAAAAAATACGAGATGCAGGATTTGAAATTATGGCTCCGGAATACCTCTTCACCGTTCTGTGAACTAAGCTACTGTGAAATCTGGTACTCCTGCGTCATAGATTTTGAAATCCTTTCACCTTTTAGACATCTTAGAGTGATACAATTATTTTTAGCATAATATTTATCGTTTGTACGTCAGATTAACCTCATGTTTGTATTAGAATTTAAGCTTAAAGCAAAACATTCCATATATACCAAAACGCGCCATTGTAAAACAGCGCCATCTCTTGGTTTAGCAACGTAAACTTTTCATAGGTGGCGTTTTGAAAATAGCTCACTAATCTTGATCTAAATAATATAAGATAGTCCGAGACAAAAAGTATTGTATATATAGCGATTAGTTCCATATTTCGACCGGAAGAGGGCCTAGAGCCTGCTGGTCGCCGCGACTCCTTACAGGGTAGCGTTTGACCAGAAGTCACCTGATGTTAAGTGGTCGAAGGTAGCGCCACGCTACACCTGTCATCATCATCATCTGTCATCAGCGTTTACGTTCACAATGCTGGGACTCTGCCCTTCTCCAAGCTACACCTGTAGTGCGATTCTAATTCACTCGGAAAGATTCCGTGTCGGATTCGACGTTTTCTTCGCTTCACGGAAACGTTTTCCGAGAGCAAATGGGTGGCGGACCAGCTGGTTTGTCAAATTAAGTGTCAGTTTCCGAATTCGGACTAATGAATCGCGTCTAAAAAATTCTAGCGGAAACTTCCGAATCCGTGATCGGAAGAGTTTCCGAGTGAATTAGAATCGCACTGGTGGACTGGGAACTGGCTCTCAAGTGAGGCTGCCGGAACACACCGATACGTGCTCGGCGACAGATTGACGTTTTAAAGTCATCCTACTAAATAATGAATTGAAATGATTTTAAAGTTTGTTGCGAATTGTCTAAAGTGGCCAAATATTAAAGCAATGAAGACCGATGTGACGCAATGGGCGGATAGCCGACTATGAAGCGTGAGGTCGCGGGTTCAATTCCCGCTACAGGACAAATATTTGTGCATTGAAAAAAAACAGCGCAAGTATTTGTTCTGTGTCTGGGTGTTGTGGATCCCCGATCCTCGTAGTTTCTGATACCCTAGATACAGGGAAACCTATTTAGGGGTCAGAGCCTATGTATGTGATTGTGCGGGCATTATTAAAATGATATTATTGTAGGTCTTAGAATCATTATAATCATCATCACCATCATCATTCAATTACACTGCTGGGCCTCTGGCCTTCTCTCAGAGAATCATAATGGGCGTTGAAATTTAAAAAAATAGGTAGATAATGGTGTCGATTCGGTTTTGTATTCTCTAAAACTAAACTAAGTTTGACAGGTCTAACAGTAATGAGTGTGTTACTTCAGTGGTTAGAAAAAGACAGCAATACTATTAGACCTGTCAAACTTAGTTTAGTTTTAGAGAACGCAAAACCGAATCGTCACCAATGATATATATTTTTAAGAAACAACTCTCATAGCGTGCCACTGAAATTATGAACAAATGTGAAATTAAATGTATTAAAATCGTCATAATTAATTTATGTAAATTATAAGTACGGTCGGGGTCAGAACTCCAGTAGCAATCACAAAAAGTATGAAGAAAATCGCGCTTAGGACCTTCTTCTATAACGCCCTAAATTAATAATCGATCCTGATCCGCTATCCGCGGTTTTGGATCGATATGTCAAGTCATAATATGACATATAAGTAGTGATATGTCAAGCCCTAGTACTAAAATGACATATTATGACATGACATATCGATCCAAAACCGCGGATAACGGATCAGGATCGATTATTAATTTCGGACGTAAGGCGTTTCGCACGTGCTGTGTACATAAATCAATCAGAAAGCGCGGTCGCATATTAGTAAAGCTTATTATAAAACATTAGACTAATTAAATGACAAAAAAGCTTGGGATTGTAGTGAACTTGCTCCAATTCAATCAATTAAGATTAAAGTTGTAAATATGATCGCGCCCAAAAACTTACATGCCGGCCGTTTCTTGCCTGTTCTTTTGCCGGTGTAAGGAGGTTGGAACAGGCGTAGCTAGTCTTAAGTTTGACGTTTTAAAGTAATCATTCATTATGTATCTTATTTAATAAATATGGTTTTGATTTAATTTGAACACGCACAGAGACACGCGGAATGTCTACCGTCCGGGCGACTATGAACTTAGGTGCTACTGCAATTTTGTCCTTGTACTGTACCCAATCAATTGATTTTATTGTTAAAACTAAAATTATGCTTAAGTTAAATTATTTTTAATTAGTTTTTGAACATAGGTTGTGTCTTGATTTGTGTCTGATTTTATGTTTTAAAAATCCGCTATAATATAATAGTTCGATATTTAATGTCGCCGACTTTTTTGTACACCTACTGGTAGCTTACATTTCTTTCACACATCACATGAACTGTAATCAAACCGTTTAGCCAGCGTGAGCTGATAATGCAGCCAGTCGTCTCGTTCTTCTCCGACTTGTTTTACAAATATCGCGATTTCTTATTAAAAACTCTACTTTATCAGAGTAAAACATAACCTTTGACACTCGGGGATAATGTAGCTTTCTATTAGTGATAGAATTTTCAGCATCGGTTCAGTAGTTTAGGAGGTTACCCCCTACTTACAAACAGACAAATTTTACCGCATCATAATATGACTTATTTATGAATAAACAGTTTTGTGATTGGATTCAAATCAAATCATTTTTATTATTTGATTTAGGGCGTTAAATTGTATCTTTGATATTAATTACTAAGCGAACAAATTATTTAATATTATCTTAAGCTATATAAATTATAAACAAAGCAGAAAACACAGCTCAACTTTATAAATGGCCGCTTTTATTTGCATGTACGCAAGTACCTACTCTAAGAATTGTAATATACTTAATTAATACCAAAGAATAAATACACGACTCATCAATAAAATGATTTTTATTTATACCCTTTGTACCTACCAATTTTCCTACTTTCATAGCGTTTATGTAGATCTTTAAGTATGATGCTTTCAGAATAGTTCGACAGGACAGGATTATTAGGATACTTCTTATTGCGTTATATTGTCAGAATTACAGATTGCATTACATTTAATTAAGTATCTCAATTACGCAGCAAGACATATATAAATTCGTCAGCTAATTCATCGCGTCACCAAACTTATTTACGTTTAGATTAGAACAAGTAATGGAATTATATCATCTAACAAATAGTTATCGAGAGGGCGTGGCAGAACCGGTCGCTACAATAGTGGCGGGAACGGAAAAAGCCATGTTTGGTTGTTTGGAATGCAGCGATTGGACGCTTCGCTCTCCGCGGTTACTGCGGTCCAAAATGAACAGTCGGTGGTTATGACAGTTCACAACAATATTTCAGCAAAGAATCATTTGTTTGCAACAGGATCTACAAAAATACTAAAAGGTAACAAAAGATGTATTGTAATAACCAGTTTGACAGCTGCAATTTAAACCAACGTGGATTGACTTTGCTCTGGCGAGCTATAAATTATCTAATATCAATCTTCTCTAGATACACCCTACTAATATTATAAATGCGAAAGTTTGTGTGTGTGTGAATGTTTGTTACCACGTATCACCGTAACTACTGAACCAATTGTGATGAAATTTGGAATGGAAAAAGGTTCGTGCAGGATAACGGAAAGACGCGGGTGAAATCGCGGGGCGCAACTAGTGGGTTCATAGATGAAAAAAATTATATGAATTTTAAGAATCACGTAGCATAGCAAAACTATTTTCTCATTAAAGTATTCTTCGAGCGTAAACTGTCTCCATACGTAATTTCATCAAGAATAATTCAGCAATTGACAGATACAGACAGATTTAATTTCACAATACATATTAAAGTACAAGTAAGCTGTGGCCTGTGGATATTTAAGTGCAACCTTTCCTTGTATGTTGCTCATAACTACAGAATTCAATAGCGCAATTCAGACCCTTCAGACGCGCTCACAATCCGTCAAAAGATTGGAATGTGCGGATTGTGCGAGGGAGAAAGAAATCCAAGTTTCAACAACTGTCATACTGTTCTGTCAAATCCACAGATCATGACATGAGCAAGACCAAGAAAGAATCACAAACTTAACTTTTTCCTAACTTGAAACGCCGACATAATTTCTTACGAAATTAACCATAAAACAACAAAAACTGTTAACAAGTGCCTTAAAAACATTATTTTGTGACTGACTTTTAAGTTTTAAGCGACTTTTTGTGAAGTTATATGTGTTTTAAAGTTAATATTTTGAATATTGTGAGTGGGTCACCTAGTGGAATTTGGATTTTGTTGGAAGGAGAACAACTTCTCGCCCGGTCTAAGGTCAGTTTACGGTATACTTTACATAATTTTATCGAGTTGCGATTATCTTTGCGAATCCGCAGTTCGTTAACGAGCTAAATCAATGAAAAGAAAGTAGTACACGCGGCATTTTTTTTTAAACGCAAATGTAAACAATGAGGTTTTATTTACGAAACTTTGAACTCAGCACTTTTTTACATAAGAAGCGATAGCTCTTTTGTTTTTTTCTTGAATTTTAGCTGTTTTAAGTACTTTCAGTGATAAAAATAACAAGTTATTGACATGTCCAGGTCCTTTGAAGATATCCTGAATTCCTGATCCCCGTCCTGCAATGTGAAGAAACCAAATCCTACATGAAATCCTATCCCAATCCTGCATGAAAAGAACTTGAAGAATAATAATATCTCACCGTATAATTAGATTAGTTAGACTAAGTTTAACTGTGAAATTAAATTTCATGCCAACAAGTTAGAGAAAAGATTTTGTTAAACAATGTTTTTTGTTTCTATCATTCCGAGTTTAAAGTGTTAATTTTGAAAATTTTTAACACAATGTTTTTAGTGTACTAATGCCAATAGTTCTCGCGGAAAATCAATATGTCAGGCATGCCACAGAAGGTATTCTCATAAATATTTAAACGCTGACGATTCGATGCAATATATGACGATGACAGCCAATGTGGCGAAATAGGCAACTGCGACACAACTTTTCAGGTTCTATTCTTGCTATAGTCAAAGTCAACTGTTTTTTATTTAATAGGATACATTATGATCACTTTAAAACTTCAAACCTAAAACTAGCTACGTCTGTTCCAACCTCCTTACGCCGGCAAAAGAACAGGCGAGAAACGCCCGGCAGGTAATTTTTTGGTGGTTCATTAATACTATTAAATAAAAAAATTAAATTCAAAGAACGCAAAGACATCGTCCACTACTCAGCTGAACGAATAATCGAAATAGCTTGTGTAGAATTGGAGCAGTTCATTATTTTAAGTGTGTACAGGCCTCCAACTAGTTCATATGATGATTTTGAAAAGTTAATGGAGGAAGTTCTTTTCAAAATATCCAAGTTAAATAAACAAATTATTATCTGTGGAGATTTCAATGTAAACCTTTTGGATGTTTCTACTCTAAGTACGAGAATAACTAATTTATTTAAATCATTTAATTTGAGAAATTTGTTTATGGAGCCTACAAGGATAACTGCCACTACGGCTACTTGTTTAGATAATATTTTTACAGATGTGAATGTAATTAGTCAAAGTGTAATAAGTAAATTAGATTCAGACCATTGTGGTCAATTAATTACAATTAAAAATAAAATAAAAATTAATGGAAAAAAATCTGTCACATATGTACCAGAGACCGTTGATCGGATGGAGAAAATAAAATTAAAGCTGATCGATGAACTTCCTTTTTTACCGGATCGTAGAAATGCTGATGATTTATACAACTCTTTTTTCAGCGTATTTAGCAAAGCTTTCAACACGATATTTACTCCAAAAACGATCATGGTTTCTGATAGACCTAATTTTACGGAGTGGGCTACAGTTGGTATTCACAAAAGCAGGCAAAAGCTGTACGATCTCTACAGTGAAAAACAATATAATACTAGTAATGAGTTTAAAGAAACTGTAAAAACATACTCAAAAATTTTTAAGACGGTCTGTCACATTGCAAAGTCTCGTTATATAAGTTCTAAGCTTAAAAATAGTAATGACAAAATTAAAGCAACTTGGAAAATTATAAATAGTGAGACTGGTAAAGTCAGGTCTCAAGCTAATAATTACAACCTAAATATTGGCGATACCAGTGTCAAGACTGACATTGAAGTAGCTAAAGCATTTGAAACCTTTTTCACTGACATTCCAGTCTCTACTACTAAGTTCTTAAACTCATCGCACACCATTGCAGAATCTATGTTAAAAACAAATGTACCAGAGTGCGAAATTCCTTTTCAATTTGACTATGTTAGTTGCAAAGATGTAGTAAAAGCTTTTAATATGATTAATGTCAAGAAAACTACTGACCTCTGGGGTATATCCGTGACCGTTGTTAAGCCATTAATTGAAATGATTGCACCCGAATTAGCCCTAATATTTAACAAATGTATTGACGACGGCGTGTTTCCTGATCTGATGAAACATAGTAAGATAACACCCTTGTTTAAATCGGGTACAACGACTGACCCTACTAACTTTAGACCAATATCAGTATTACCAACATTTAGTAAAATATTCGAAAAACTTATTCTAAATCAATTGCAAAGACATTTCTCAGCAAACAAATTACTTAATCAAAAACAGTTTGGCTTTACGCGTGGTCGCTCTACTACTGATGCTGGTGTCGAGTTATTAACTCACATCTATGATGCCTGGGAGGAGTCACGGGACGCTCTAGGCGTGTTCTGTGACTTGTCCAAGGCATTTGATTGTGTTCACCACGAGACACTGATCAGGAAGCTCCGGCACTATGGTATTCGAGGTGTTCCTCTGGACCTTGTAACCTCATACCTTAGTGATAGGATTCAGAGAGTTGACGTGAACGGGAAGCGATCCTCGGGGTCAGTAGTCACAATGGGAGTTCCGCAGGGTTCAATACTCGGACCTTTTCTGTTTTTAGTTTACATCAATGATTTGCCCAGCCTTGTTAGTGACAATCACGAAATAGTATTGTTTGCTGATGATACGTCACTTTTATTTAAGTTAAAGCGACAACATAACATTTCTGACGACGTGAACAATGCTCTCTCCAAAGTTACAGACTGGTTTGATGCGAACAATTTGATGTTAAATGGAAAAAAGACAAAATGCTTGAGATTTGTGCTGCCCAATGTTAAAGAAGTACCAACAAATGTAAAAATTAAGGACGAAGAATTGGACCTTGTCAAGACTACAGTATTCTTAGGCATAACTTTAGATCACAAATTGCAATGGGGTCCACATATTGTCAGTCTATCGAGCAGACTTAGCTCTGCAGCATATGCTGTAAAGAAGATCCGTCACCTTACTGACGTTGATACAGCCAGACTAGTCTATTTCAGCTATTTTCACAGCATTATGTCCTATGGAATATTGCTGTGGGGAAACGCTGCTGATATTAACACCATATTTGTATTGCAGAAGAGAGCTGTTCGTGCGATTTATAACATGGGCCCCAGAGAATCTTTAAGAATTAAGTTTAAAGAAACCAAAATAATGACAGTTATTTGTCAATATATTTATGAAAATGTAATGTACATACGGAAAAATTTAAATAGCTTCAAAAAGAGAAGTGATTATCACAATTTTAATACTAGAAACAAAGATAAAATTGCTGTACCCACCACTAGGCTCCATAAAGTTAGCAACTCGTTCAAAGGTCAATGTGTACGCTTTTTCAACAAAATCCCAAGTGAAATTCAAGACTTGTCTATAACAAAATTTCAAATTCGTATAAAGAGAAATCTCATTAGTAAAGCTTATTATAAAATATCGGACTATCTAGATGACAAACAAGCTTGGGATTGTAGTTAATCTATCTATCTTTCTTTCTATCTATCTATTCTCCCTATTTCCCCTATTCTAACCATTTTCGGTAAACAGCCAAAACAGTCATGCTCACGAAAGTGACTTTGCTTGCAGCGGCGTCATGTGTCGGGTCGCCCTCTTCCCTCTCATATGGTCGAGGAGAGCGATGGCTGGCACATGCGTCAACTCGTGAACGGGTGCTGCTTGTGGGGTCTGGTCTGCTTTGGTTGTGATCCCGCAACTCGTTAATATTCATGTTCCCATATCCCAATGTGTACAACCAAACAAGAGAAATCTTCTTATTAGTAAAGCTAAATAAAAAATATCGGACTATTAGATGACAAAAAAAAAAGCTTGGGATTTTAGTGAACTTGCTCCAATTCAATCAATTAGTAATAAGAATAAAATTGTCAATGTGATCGCGCCAAAAAAATTACCTGCCGGGCGTTTCTTGCCTGTTCTTTTGCCGGCGTAAGGAGGTTGGAACAGGCGTAGCTAGTTTTAAGTTGACGTTTTAAAGTGATCACAATGTATCCTATTGAATAAACATATTTTTGATTTTGATTTTGATTTTGATTTTGAGAACTGGCTGGCTCTCCAAGAACACACTAATAGGTGTTTGAGGCTGGTAGTTAGCCAGGCGAGCTAGAAGATGCTATACCCCTCGATGTTTTCCATCACCGTTTCGAGCGATGGTAAATCCGCACATGACTTTTAAGTCATAGGTGCCGGGCCGAGAGGCTTTGAACTCGGTGCCTTGTAAGTTGCTTGCGTTACTGTTGGGCCACCGTTGCTCTATGGTTTTGGTCCTTAAAGGCACATCAGCCTCAAGCTAATATTATAAACATGAAAGTTTGTGACTACGGATGTTAGTTACTCTTTCACCCAAAAAATACAGAACGGATTTGAGTGAAACTTGGAATGGAAATAGCTTATACCCTGTATTAACACATAAGCTACTTTTGATCCCGGAAAAGTTTCCTGCGGGATAACAGAAAGACGTGGCTGCAGGGTGCAGCTAGTTAAATCATAATACCATACCAAGTTACTATGATTTTATTGTAAATGCAGCAAACTTGCTATTGTCCTGTTTTATATTTAGAAATGCCTTCGCTCCGGACGTTTCCTAGATAAGAACTAATGAGTTGTTGCTGGACTCGTCTACATTTCCTGTTTTTAGAATATTAATATAAATGTAATTTACATATATCAGTGACCATTGCAAATAAATTGACGTAGCCCCAAATTAAGCTCGAAACTTGTGTTATGGGTACTAGACAACAAATTTATGGATAGAAACAACCAAGACTCAGGAACAAATATCCGTGCTCATCACACAATATATTTTTGCCCTGAGAACCTCTATGAACCTATTTGTTAATTAAATAAGATTGATGAATCTATTAACCTTATAAATGGGTCTGTCTGTCTGTTTGTGTGTTACCTTTACACAGCCAAACTGCTGAAAAATTCTTCATGAAATTTAGTATGCAGATAGTTTGAACCCTTCTTTATCATCAGCCTTTCACGTTCCCACTGCTGGGACTCTGGTTTCCTTGATAAATTTTTAGACGCGATTCATTAGTCTGAATTCGGAAACTAACATTTAATATAACAAACCAGCTGTTCAATCACGGAATAGTTTCTACCACCTATTTGCTTGCGGAAAACGTTTCCGTTAAGCTAAAGTGACGTCGATTCCGACACGGAAACTTTCCGAGTGAATTAGAAACGCACTACTGATGTTAAGTGACGATGCAGTCGAAGGTGGCGCCACGCTACACCTGGACTGGCTCTCAAGTGAGGCTGCCGGAACACACCGATTGGTGCTTGGTAAAAGATTCTTAACTTCTTAGCTAGCCAGGCTTACACTAGAAAATAGAAGCACCAAGCTATGGTTTCATCATGATGTTTTCTTTCACTGAGAGCGGATTGCAAGCCGTCGTCATTACTACTGAGGGCTCCCAGCTCCCACACAAAACTGCGATGCGGCGCGATGCGATTTCAGATCGGAAGTTCTTGTGTTGCATTCGTGCGATCTCGCAGATATCTGCGATGCAATGCGAATTCTCAGTTTGGTATGGGGCCCTCAGCCATCGTCGCTTGGAAAAAGGTCAACAGTAATCTGCTGCAGTAATAATTACAACTGCACAGTGAGGCCGACCGTGTTGCCACATTTATGATGTCACTAGTGATTCAACCAAGCCTTTTACATTGAGGAAGGACAATCATTTCCATGTTTTAGTACCAACGTGCTAAAACACTCGGCAGTTTTGTTAAGAGCACTACAAACACTTCAGCTGTACCGTACTGTACCTCTAGTACAAGTTCTGAAAACTATTCGTAAACGTCAAAGTTTACTACTGCCAACTTGTCAAAGTGGCAACTCCATAGACATACTGCCTAAATTAAAAAAGTAACTTGAAAACTTGGTTAGATTATGAATGGAACGATTTAAAATAACCCGATTATAGATTTTAGACCATTCAAGTAATAGAAAGGCGCGCTGAAAAAAAACATGTATGCTCGTCCTGTCACTGGTAAGGATATTTTTTCCCATCGAGTCATACTGTTATGGTGACTTGGGAAAATGTTCAAAACATACTATTTTCGAAAATATTTTACTATGAATAAGTTTCAATACAAAATGCGGCTAATCTGTGGACCTGACGTCAGCACGTGTCTTTAATTCATCGTCCGCATAATTTGCTTTATGTCCTTCACAATAAAGTTCATTAAAAAACGTCGTCAGGCACTGCGGTACCTGTGAAATCCATCATTTCTATAAAATATCAGACTATTTAGATGACAAAAAGGTTGGGATTGCAGTGACCTTGCTGCAATTCAATCAGAAAAACTTCATAAATATCGCGCAATACTTCATCGCGCCCCAAAAATGACTGATAAAAAGGTTGTATAATAATATACCGGAAAATTTCACGGATCATGTGGAAATTTACACGCGGATGAAAACTCAGTCTCATAGTCATAGTTTTTCAGTTCAATTTCAAATGACCTCAAGGATCTAAGATAAATTGCACCTATGAGAACTTATAATTGTATGCCTCACTCAAAACAAACAGCTCGACATATTGAGGTCTCATTAAAAATAACAATATATTCTCACGTATTTTCCGGACGGTGTAAATCTATGCGGCCTTGGCGATAAGCGCTGTGGCTATACAAACATAGGTTTTGTTTCAGATGAGATCATGCCTTGCTTCTGGCGGAGATTGGCAAACAGTTGACGCGAGGCTTCGTGGAGAGAGATTTTAGGTTATGAACTTATGACTAGCTTAAAGGTGTCGAATCTGATGTGAACTTTCTAGACTAAACTATGACAGGTCTTAAAATAATCTTCATGCTCTGGTCCCATCTATTTGTGGTCGGCGCGCAGCGTGTACTCTTCTTCTACTCTCCCCTATTAGCAGTCATCGTTTCATTCACTCCCCTTTCATTTATATTTCAACGTTTACACAATCCATCCATCTTTTCTTTGGTCTTCCTCTTCCCTTCCATTCTTCAACATTCTTATTCATCACTTTTATTTTTATTTTTGTATTGTGACTGTTTGAAAGTTAACAGCTTTACCCTTTACTCTCTGCTTTATTATGTTGTAATACTTGCGTAGCAGGTAGGTGGTTAGTGAATTTTATGATCTAATCCCTTATCTTAAAGTAGATAGTGCAACAATTTAAACAATGCCAAGGGCGCTTGTATGCCTGTGTACTCAGACGACAGCTGTATTATATCATAGGATTAATTAGATTTGGTATCTTTCAAACTCAAACTCAAATGTTTTTTATTCAATAGGGTACATTGTGATCACTTAAAACTAGCTACGCCTGTTCCAACCTCCTTTCATTTACAGTGGCTTTGAAAACAATTGTACCATGCATCTGTAAACTTAGAAATCCTAATTACGATTAGGAAATTAGGAAAGGAAGCAAATTAGGTGTTTATGCTTCCTGTAGTGCGATTCTTATTCACTCGATCTTCGTGTCGGATTCGACGTCGCTTTCGCTTCACGGAAACGTTTTCCGAGAGCAAATAGGTGGCGGAAACTTTTCCGGGATTGAGCAGCTGGTTTGTCAAATTAAATGTTTCAGTTTCCAAATTTAGATTAAAGAATCGCATCCAAAAAAAGTGAATTAGAATCGCACTGCTGAATAGAATCCTTTCCGAATGGTTGCTGAGTGCTGATAGTCTTTTTTTTTTAATTAGGTAACACCTGTACCATGTAAACAAATTAAATGGCGCCAGCTTTTTGGGCACACTAGCTAGATACCTAGAGAATGCGATTGAAATGCAGTGTTTAAATTTTAGCTTATCTTATAATGTACAAAGACTACAAAGTTAAAAATGTAGAAAAAAGGCCCTTGTTTGTCTGAGCCACGTCTGGGGATACAGTTTTTAAAAGCGTTCCCTTTTAGAAACGGGTCAAACGGGTTCCTTCACTAGTTGCGACCCATTTTTTAATAGAACAGGTTATTTGACTCGGAGCGTGGGTCAGACTTGCCGTCGGACCACTTTCACTCGTTAGGTACCTAGTCAAAAACGGGAACGTACGAGTATGTTTTAAAAACTAATTAAAAATATTCAAAAAAAAGCTGTATTATTTTTTTATCATTTATTTTTTGCTACTAACAAAATGTCTTGTCTATTGTAAAACAAATACGTCCGGCTGATTTGGAGGCCAGATTTATTCTGCTGAAATCTTAATGCTACTTTTACAACTGATTTAAGAAGCACTTGGACTGGGCATGATTTCACAACTACTAGTAGTAGAGTATTGAAATTCTATGCGCTAAGCGCAGTCGATTGATTTCTAAATCAATGCCCTCTCATGACTTCACCATATACGGCGGCCATGTTTATTTTTTCGCGCCAAAACGTGTGCAACACTTGTGCGGGCAAGATGACATCTTGGAAGAAGAATGTAACTTGCACATTGTGCAGTTACATTCTTCCACGATTTCCTTTTCCACAGGGCGACATTAACTTTATTAAAATGAACGATCATTATTTTACACTTTTTGACGATAACCTTTTTTCTACGTAACGAGACAAGCAAGTCGCTCTTCTGATGGTAAGGGCCACGCTTGCCCTTTATAGCTCGGTGTCACCCAAAAGTTTGAACTCCGACGCGACGACGGTTCAAACTTAGAATAATACGACCGGTCTTCTTCCCTAAAGACAATAAATAATGTGTTACCACCACTTGCATTGCAATGCAACCGACTCTCCGATTGCAGACCCTGGCAACTCTAGCTGCGAAATGCAAAACAGTTTTATTAAGAGCCTGCATAACGTCGTTGACCTTGCTTGATCAAGTGAAACTGCTCCGCGCACTCCGCGCATCCCCTCACCAAAATTACGCGATCTGCGGCCAACGCGCCCGAAGCGACGCTCTCGCCATGCGGCGCGGCGCGGTACCTCTACTAATCGAGCCCGCCGTATCTACATATATACACAGTAGCAACATCCTACTATAATATTATAAATGCGAAAGTTTGTGTGTGTGTGAATGTTTGTTACCACGTAACTACTGAACCGAATTTGACTGATGAAATTTAGAATGTAGACAGTTTAGGTATTGGACTAACACATAAGCTAATCTAATTTTGAAAAGTCAACTCTGAAAGGGGTTAAATAAGGTAGATAAGTTTGTATGAAAAATGTCATTCCTTGGTTCGATTGACTCAAAAATAGGTATAAATAAACCTTAAAGTAAATCATTGAAAACGCATTTTTTATTTTTTGATATGTATTACTTCTACGGGGTGTGCCATAGAGTTTTAAAGTTTGTATGGCTTTTTTTTATTCCTTATGTGGATTATCTTAAAAGTAGGTACAAATAAACTATAAAGTAAATAATTAAATACGTATTTTTTATATTTGAGAAAACCCCTAGAGGTTGTGCAATGGCGTTCTAAAGTTTGTACAACACATCAATTCCCACGCGGGCGAAGCCGCGGGGCACGGCTAGTAGTCACTGCCGCGCCATTTGAATGTGCGCGTGAGTGAGTAGCGAGCGCCGTGTACGCAGGGACCGGCCTGGGACTCAGTAGGGCTGTGCCACGCGTTTGATCGCGCGCATTTATGTACTACACTGCTCGCTCGCTCGGATTTGCTGCTCTCACTGACTATTTCATTTGTATAGTTTATAATAAATCGTATTTATTAATTTATAATTATTAAAATGTCTTTAATATGCAAACCATTTATGAATTGGTAAAACATTTTAATAAATTACATGATTAAACACCTTGCGCTGTCATAATACACAGATAATATAATCTATAAAAAAAGGCATGTTAGTTACAACACTTAGGTATAAGTCGATAACGGCTGGACCGATTTTTATAATCTTTGATTTTTTGCATTTATCTTCGTCCGGAATAAGATAAAATATGATACTCATAAATAATAAAATTAATCATTAATTTGTTGTAAATGGTATACCAAAATGCAACTGACATGGTGTAACAAAACACAACTGACAGCTAAACGTAATGTTGTCTATGGTTGATATTGAAGTTGTGAATTGAAGATGTTTTTGTTTTATGCGAGTTTATTTATTACTAACGTTAATTAATTTTAAAATCCTAAATGTGCTCATTTATTGCCTCTTATGCGGAAAGAAGTTCGCCGGGTCAGCTAGTATTTAACTAAAAATAAAAGTGACAACCCTATGCATCACCGCAAGAGTAGGCAATTAACTCGCCGCGGCACTATGCACCTACCACTCATAGCCTATAGGTAGTTCATCGTACGACTTTCAGCTACAAAAATATGCGGAGAAAAGTGGCACAGGTCCGTTCAGCACGGCGGCTCGTCCCGCACTGACTTTATGGGCGAATGAGGGGTGTACGTGCCGTTTTGCGAGTATGAAATACGTAAAAAATTCGCAAAAAATAATTAAAGCAGTATTTTCAAAAAATGGCCTGAAGGTGTCCTGGGTATTATATTTTTTTATAAGCTGATGGTATTAACAAGTCTTTGTTACATATATAGTTTAGGAGTAAAGTAGTATTAAACTTTTAGGAAATGGGGACTTTGCACATTTGTTTTCAATATATAAATACATTTTTTACATTTTTCGGCCTGAAGGTGTCCTGCTATATATCAAGTAGATTAACATATATTTTTATTAGATTTTTTTTAGACCAGAATTACACAGAAAGATAGCTTTAAATAACCCCATTTTTGGAAACCTGCGCCTTAAACAATTCCAGTTATGTACGTGTCATTGATATTATCCTTTTACGCTTCACAATAAAACTAAACGACTGTCCATCTCCCAACCAAATCTGATGACGTAACCTCTAACCGCCATGATTTTTTGTTTCCTTTACAAAGTTACAGTTGGGCTCGCTCAGTTGGCAGAACGTCATTGTTTTTTTTAACAAAGCGCCAGTCAGTGGCGAAACAATTATGGTTTTTGGTTTCACAAAGGAGTTTTTGTAGAAAGTACCTGCCTATTGGAATAAAGTGGCATTATTTCGGTTTCCGTCGAAATATTATAATGAGGCAATTGAATAAGCGGTCTTCGACAATAACAATAACATGTTACTCAGTTATAATCAGCTGCCCACTGCTGGGACTCTGGCCTTCTCTCAGAGAGAGTACGGGCCGTAATGCCCGTAATGTAGCACGCGGGTCCAGTGCGGGTTGGTAGATGTCGCATGCCCTTGAATGTTGCAGTTCTTGGACATGCCGGTTTCCTCACGATGTTTTCCTTCACCGTTTCGAGCGATGGTAAATCTGCACCACATACAAAAACAAAGGTATAGGGAAGGAAGAGCGAGGTGAAACTATTGCAACAATGTTAAAAGCATCTGGGTTTTATTGTTTTATTGTTAGCAAATGATATGTTAACGGGAGGGCGCGTGAAACATTAACACCCGAAACTAATAATCGATCCTGATCCGTTATCCGCGGTTTTGGATCGATAGGCCATGTCATAATATGTCATTTTAGTAGTAACTAGCTGTTCCCCGCGGTTTTACAGCTTTATGCATGCAAATTGACAAAGTTTCATACAAACTTTCATCCCCTATTTTATCCCCTTGGGGGTAGAATTAATCAAAATCCTTTCTTAGCTGATGCCTACGTCATAATATCTACCTGCATGCCAAATTTCAGCACAATCCGTCCCGTGGTTTGGGCTGTGCGTTGATAGATCACTATGTCAGTCAGTCACCTTTGAGTTATAATATATTTAAAGAGGTTTTGATCTTTTACAGAACATGCCACCCTCGTGGGTGCACTCTTTAACTCTTTACCTACGCTTAATACCTAAATTAACTATTTTGGAAATACATATGGCTTCCTTTGACGTTGGCGCAGACAAAATACTGTTGAAAGTCCATTTTATTCTAAAACACATTTTCTTTATCAAACAAGAACGTTTTAAAGTCTATTTATCAATAATTAATCCACGTTTCTAATCTAATCAACTAATCGTGTATTAGGTACTTTAAAGCCTGGCTAACAGTGGCCTCAACCTGCAGGCGCCTAAAGAAGTGACCATGACTACATATACCTACCTAGAAATAACGTTAAAAATATAACTATAAAATTAAAATTAAAAAAACTTGAGAGGTGTCAAGTAACACCCGGATGGAACGAAGTTCCTTTCGATTAACACAAGAGAAAAACAAAACAAAAAAAATTAAATTAAATTAATTTTATATAATAAAAAAAGTTTTTGGAAAGAAGAAACGAAAATAACTGCAGTAATACTATTAGACCTGTCAAACTTAGTTTAGTTTAAGAGAATACAAAACCGAATCGACACAATTATCGAATACAATACAGTTATGTAATATAATTCGTAAAATAAAAGAGTAGGTATTGGTAATCAGGTACAGGTGGGGCGGCGCGTCTGGTAGACAAGTTCAAGAGCACGGTTTTTTTTGTTCTGGGAGGCCGCCGATATATGTCTACTACGGGCGGTACAAATATAATTTATGTACATGCTAAAATGTATGCTTTTAGCGAGTAGCAAGGCAGCCGAAAGTAATCACAAACCCCTTGACACCCCCTTTAAATATAACAGCTAGATGTTTAATGTCAAGGACTTTCTTGTAGACCTACTGGAAGCCTACATTTCTTTCACACATTACATCACCTGTAATGAAACTGTTTAGCTAGTGTGAGCAGATAAAGACTCTGACTTGTTTGACAAATGTGAAAACTAGAATAAAATGTAGCCTTATGACACAGTAAAGTAAGAACAGTAAGTTAGCTAAGGCCGCTCGACGAGTTAATTGCCTACTCTTGCGGTGACGCATAGGCGGCACGTTCCGTACGGAGTGTATGGCCGCGGCCCCGTCCGCGGCCCCGTTCGTTTATGATTGTGTGCGTGAAAAGTGCATGCGTACACGGCGCCGCTACTCTCGCACACATTGTAACCGGCGCGGCGGTTTCTTCATAATTAATTACCCTTTTAACATTGTTATTAATTTATAATCTAAATAGTGATTTAATGAATCACCGCTGTATCGTAAACAGAGTTAACCTAAATAAAGTGTATTCACTCACAACTCTCAATAATATTTGTCAATCAATTTACGTTTTATTAGTGGAGTTAGGAACTCAAATATATAATATACCTATTATGTTTTCGTAAATGTCAAAATGTATCCCGTCAACTTATCAAAGTGGCGACTCGTACTGCCTAAATGCAAAACTTAACTCGAATACTTGGTTCGAACTTTACTACAGCGATTTGAAATAACTTGTATGATCGAATTGGCAGTGGACTGAAACAGGTTGATTATGATGGCGGAATATGTAGACTGCGCTAGCATCGTCTGATGCTTGACGAAGTGCTCGAAGGTGGCGCCACGCTGCACCTGAACCGAGAACTAGATCTCTACAGATCTTTAGGCAACTAAGGGGGCGTCAATTGATTACGTGAGGTGTTCTAGGGGGGGGGAGGGGATCGAGTTAAATGTTGTTTTTTTTTCTTATTAATACCACACGTTTAGAAGAATAGAAGTTTTGAAGAATCTCGCGTGAGATTAAGGGAGGGGGAAGGGAATTTGAGGAAAATCTTATGATATCTCAACAAGAGGGGAGAGGGGGTCAAAAAATTCTCAAAAATGCACGCCCCCTAACTAGTGTTGCCGATCAATAGTCTATGAATAGTCAACCAATAGCAACACTATCGATAGTATCGATAACTCGAAACGAGCTAATACTATCGAGTGAGTGCAATACTAAAGATGCTGTCACTTACTCGATAGTAAATCTACAAGTAGCTAATACTGTCGAGTGAGTGCAATACTATCGATACTGTCACTTACTCGATAAGTAGTAAATCTACAAGTAGCTAATACTGTCGAGTGAGTGCAATACTATCGATACTGTCACTTACTCGATAAGTAGTAAATCTACAAGTAGCTAAAATACTATCGAGTGAGTGCAATACTATCGATACTGTCACTTATTCGATAGTAAACTACAACTAACTAGAGTCAATAATATCACAATGGTAGAGTAGTTGAGTGATAAATTGTTTCCTGTGCGATGACCGCATGGCAGCAGCCACTGGCACGTTTTGCTCGTTAAAACCTTGGGTCCCAGACGTGTATGCACAATACTGCTTGCTGGCAGAAAATAACGACAACAAATGAATGAAATGTTGTTGAAAATTAAGTAATTTGAAGCTGGGAGTCCTTTTTTTGTTTTTTTTTACAGGAATTACTGAGTTCAAAATCAAAATAAGGTAGGATACAACATTTTTGTTTACTTAAAAAAGTCAAAATTGAAACAAAAATTTATAATATAAGTGAGATTTGTTCCGTAGAGGGATTTGAACCCTTGACCTCACTTACGCAGCCGGCTTTTTGTCCCTTGCGCTACACAGTCATCGGTTCAGCGGAATGTCGCTAACAAGGCGCGTAAATATTGTACGAAAGGTGGCTCGTCAAGTCGTCAGGATGTCGTTTGACTGGGGATGAATTTTATACGACACGATTTGGGTTAGCGGCGCTGCCATTTCTAACATATTGTGTTAGAAAATTTAGAACGCAATCTTTTTTATCTGTGTTTTGTACTGACAGGAAAGGAAGGCACTGTCATTGTCAAGTTACTGGGGGCCTTGTTTTTTTATTGTTTTGTTATGGCGTTACACGATTAGTGTATTTGCCAGTGTCAAGTATAAAATATTTCGAACTCAGAGAGTTGAATCAAGTTTAAATGATGATGATGATGAGATGATGATATGAGGATAGTGTTTAAGTAAAGTAGTGGCGCTTTACTTAAACTTTACACGGACCTCTTTGGAGCAATTAGAAAAGTCACTTTCTCAACTTTATTTCAATTTCCCACACTCGTACACATAAAAGAACACATAATGGTTAATAATCCACCAATATTACACATTATCACTCGAAGAAACACAAGTTTTGGAAATAAAAACATAATTTCATTTTGACAGTTGAATTGCCACCAAAAAAGTCCAACACCAGAGTTGAGATATTATGAAAATCTAGTCGCGCCCGCGTCTTCCCGTTATCCCGCAGGAACCTTTATTCCGGGTAAAAAGTAGCCTATGTGTTAATCTAGATTATAAGCTATTTCCATTCCAAATTTCTTTCAGATCCGTTCAGTAGTTTTTGCGTGAAAGAGTAACAACCATCCATCCATCCAGACTCACACACTTTCACGTTTATAATATTAGTAGGATCTTTCTTTTGTGTCGTAGTTGTTGGTCGTATCGGAAGCTCTAAGTTCACAGCTACAGATATAGTCCCGCCGGCTGCCGCGCACGTGTTGAAGTTTTGACAATCCGCGCGCATGTGGTGCCGCGGGGGGTGGGATTGTTTACTTCAAAGTAAAGCGGGTTCCGTAGAGATAACTTGTTGATTTAAATAGAGAAACGTTTCATCTGGATTTGGACGAAGGTAGTATTTACTAGCTAGTTTCACCGGAACTCTCAGAGAAATAGCTTTTTTTTATTTTATTACGAATTTTTATGTGAAATAATGATAATTAAAAAAGAAATTACTTACATACTACAATCACACATGAATATAAAATAGGTGTAAATCTAAACGTGTTTCTTTTTTTTTTTTATGTAATAGATTAGCAAACAAGCTGACGGCCCGCCTGATGGAAAGCAGTCACCGTCGCCTATGGACATCTGCAACACCAGGGGAGTTGCCGATGCGTTGCCGACCTTTAAGAACTCTTTTTACACCCATCTTGAAGGATTGCAATCTGTAGCACAGCGGAAACACTTGTGGGGGAAGCTCATTCCACATTTTACAAGTATGCGGGAGAAAGGAGCGCATAAATCGCGAGGTGTGGGATTTCCAAGACTCGATAATGTGTGGATGAGCTTTGTTCCGATGACGAGATGATCGGTGGTAGAACCGTGATGGAGGGATGAGATTGAATAGCTCTTCCGAGCATTCCCCGTTGTATATTCGGTAGAATATACACAGCGAGCCAATGTCAATGTCTTTTTGCTTGTTCTTGAAATTAAAGACTCTAAAAAAAAGTATTTACAGTTATGATACAAGATGTGAACATTTGAAAACGCCAAACTTAAAACTACCTTCCAACCTCCTTTTGCTGGTAAAATAACAGGCAAGAAAACACATTTAGAAAATTTTTGCCAAATCAAATCCGTCCGGCCGTTGTCAAGTGATGCGCTCACGAACACCATATACGCCCGAAATAAACAATCGATCCTTATCCGTTATCCGCGGTTTTGGATTGATATGTCATGTCATAATATGTCATTTTAGTAGTAATCTGTCAAGCCCTAGTAGATACTAAAATGACATATTATAACATGACTTATCGATCGGATCGGATCGATTATTAATTTGGGGCAATAAGCAGCATGTATGCTGTTGGTGTGGCTTTTTTGTATTATAACAGTCAGATGACAAGAACAAAATGCAGATTCATCTCCTTACCGATAACATCAGACTGAAATCATTATGCAAATCGCAATAGAACCCTAAAACACATTATCTTTCCGATGACGGAAACCAGCCATGTATGGCATAACGTCAGTCTGCCGACAGTGTCTGCGCCGCGCATACGCTGTGCGATAAAAAAAAACAACAAAAAAAAAGAACGCTTATTTCTCTAAGGTGGTACTACCGGAAGCAGTGTGCAGTGTTGTGTCAAAATTAGTGCTGTGACAGTGAGAGTGGGAATCGATCTTTTTTGAAAGAATCTTTGTCTGTTTTAATTATAAATTATACAAAGCTAAGGTATAAGGCGTCGATTAGCGCACACGTCAGTTTTCATCATCATTATTTTAAGAGAATTAAACGTAGACTGGTTTTGCCACAAAAACGGCTGTTAATAACGTTTAGTTGTTATTAAAAAATTAATGATCGTAGATTTTTCTAGAGATTAGAAATTAGATTTTTTGGGAAGTTCTTTTCGTGTTTTGAGTGTTTTAAATTGCGTATTTGTGTAGATATGTTAGCGCAAAGATGTACTATCATATCAGTTAGGTGCTATCTCTTCAGGTGATAAGGGAAAGCATTCCAGTAACCTACTGTTTTCAAGTTAAACTGTGTCATTCATGACTATGTATACAATCACTATCTATCATTATGTTCTGTAAACGCAACACTTTTAAAATAACACATTAACCTCTTTCTAAAGTAAAATGACATTACAAAAAAAAACAAAGTAACATAGACAATTTGAATTCCTCCTTTCGCTATTATACAAAAAAATTATGGCATTAATATTCGTAAATTTGGAATTTATTTAACCTTGCATCTCCATTCTCCAACAACTTTTATAAAACGTGTTTTATTTCGCTATGACGTACTAGACAATAATAGAAATAAAATTAAAAAAAATCTCACGCAGACAAGTTGTTCTTGAACAGACAACTCGCACAGACGTATTGAACATATTAAAAAAAAATTATGCTCATATTTTTCTAAAGAGATCCAAACAGTTCTTTATAGTTAGGTTCTTTTATTTTACTTGTCTCAAAGATAACTTTTCTCATATTCATTAAAATGATTTATTTCTTAGAATACATAATTATTACAACGAGGTCATTTAGGACAATGTATTCAGCAGGCAGACGTGCAAATTTAATAATACATTATTGAATAAATACATGTCAAAATACACTAATTTTACAATTTACATAATTATTACCAACAATAATAACTAACTCCGATGGCTCAGTGGTGTCTTGGCCTCCAGGCTCTTAGTTCCCTCTTAAATTTAGCAAACAGAAGCAACTTCATGTATTGAGGTAATTTATTATTTATTCTACATAATTTCATATTTTTTTTAAAGAATTAGCGCATTTAAAGTTATTTAAATAGTGTAAATATAATTTAATACGCGTTTGCGATGCGCGGCGGCGCGCGACGGCAGTAGTCGCATATTTGAGCGAACGCTTTCCCTCCGCGCGATGCATTCTGATCGAATCTCTCGGCGGACCTTTTTGGCCTTTTCTTTCTAGTTCCGGGTGAACTTGATTTGTATCCTTGTATTTGTTATTAAATGTGTGAAAGAAAGAAAGAATATATGTTTATTTGCAACAACAACACTCTTGGTACAAATTATATAAAAAAAAGAGAAACTATATACAGTAACAGAAATCAGAAAAAAAAAGCGAAGTTTATTAGACAACTGTCAATGGACTAGATGTTATAACTACAGCTGAGCCTTATTTATTATTACTAGTTGCTCCCCACGGTTTCACCTGCGTCTTCAGTGTTCAAACCGTCTCCAATAATCTTTATTCAAGATCTGTTGAGTAGTTAAGGTGTCAAAATGTATCAAATAGAGGCTACTTTCGTATTCATAGACTTAAAACAAAATATTACAGAAGGTATATATAATACAGTGTAAACTCTATATAGCGACACTGAAGGGACTGTGCATTTTATGGCGTTATAGAGAGTTGTCGTTAAATGGAGAGAAGAAACATCAGAATTAGAAAAAGAAAAAGTTTATTTCCGACTATTGTTAGTAGTTATGTGCATAAAAAAGAATGTTATTTGAACGCTATTGCGTATAGTCTGTTATTTTTGTCTGAAGTCTTTTGCTGCACCAGTAATTTTGTTGTATTTTTTTACTTATTTTATTCATATTTAGCAATATTGAGGCATCTTGGTTATAAAGGAAGTATGTATATAATATATAGTGAATAAATTTGTGTGTATGTTTCTAAAATTAATAACTGTATTCAAAGTTAAAAAGTACCCTATATCCTTCCTCAGGGCTCAAACTATCTCCGTACCAAATTGCATTTAAATCGGTTCAGTAGTTTAGGCGTCAAAGTCTGTCAAATAGAGAGCTTCTTTTGCGTTTATAAATACAAAACAAAATATTACGGCAGGTACATAATTTGTGTGTATATTGCTAAAATTAATGACTGTATTCAGTGATCTTAATTTTAGTCTATATTCACGTTTCAATTGGACTAATTTAATTTTATGACCTCTACCAGCAGCGTGTTCAAACACTGTTTTATTGAGTGAACTGCCGAATTAAACACGTTATCTATATAATGCCAATTTAGCATCGAAAGTGGCGTAATTTATGCGATAAAAAGCTTATAAAATGGCTTATCAACGTACGTTAGTTGACAGGAAGATGAATTGATTAACGCCCGAAAGTAATAATCGATCCTGATCCGTTTTCGCAGTTTTGGATCGATATGCTATGTCATTTTAGGGGGTAAAGCTCGACAGATTCGAAACCGCGGATAACGGATCGGGATCGATTATTCGGGCGTTAAACGTAAACCAAAATTACCGACATAGCTCTCAGAATTTGGAAATTGAAGAGGCAATGGGCAGGTCACATTGTCCGACGAACCAAACCTTACCGACGACCTTCTCCGTGACCTACATCTCCTTCACACATTACATCAACTCTAATCAAACCGTTTAGCCAGCGCGAGCTGATAAAGCAGTCAGTCGTCTCATTCTTCTCCGACTTGTTTTACAAATATCGCGATTTCTTATTGAAAACTCTACTCTATCAGAATGAAACATAGACAGTTGCACTCGGGGATAATGCAACTTTCTATTAGTGAAAGAATTTTCGAAATCGGTTCAGTAGTTTACGAGATTTTACTCCCAAAAGAAACAAACAAAAACCTCTAAAAAATTAGTAGATAATTATAGGATTCATCAGTCGATCACATGGCTAGTGGCCTCTACATCCTTTATAGTAGCGTTGCCGATAGTTAATCGATAGAGTCTATCGATAGCCAACCAATCGTAACACTATCGATAGCTTAACGCCCGAAATTAATAATCGATCCTGATTCGTTTTTGGGTTGATATGTCATGTCATCATACGTCATTTTAGGGGAAACCTATACATATTGATTAACATGTGGATCCGAACCTGCGAAAAATGGATCAGGATCGATTATTAATTTATTATCGATAGTATTGCTGCCCGCGAAGCATAAACTATCGATACTAATGTACCGGTACTATCAATACTATATACTTCGCGAGCAGCAATACTGTCGATAGTATCGATAGTTTTGCCTCGTTTTAGTTTTAAGCTATCGATAGTAACAATACTATCGATAGTATGGCTTTATCAGATGAAAACTTTCGATAGTTTTACCATCGATAGTTCGGCAACACTACTTTAAAGGACTAAAGTACTTAGTTAAGTTTCACTGATGATCTAATGATGACGCAGCGATGTGTCAGTGTCATTAATAGGTCGTTGGAATATAATAATAATAACTAGGTACGTGCTCATATTGGTTAGATGGAAACTAGAGATGCTGCGAATTGTTTTTATAATGGCGAATAATCGGGTAATCTCTCTCTAAAATAGTCTCAATGTGTGTTTAGAGAAATTAATAGCGCGCGAGAGAGAGTCAATGGTGTCGATTCGGTTTTGCATTCTCTAAAACTAAACTAAGTTTGACAGGTCTAATAGTATTGCTGTCCTTTTCTAACCACAAAATTAAAAAAGGAGCATTTATTTCAGACCTGTCAAACTTAGTTTAGTTTTAGAGAATGCAAAACCGAATCGACACCATTGTCCACTTTCCGTTGCAGTTTAATTTATCAACAGCACAATTTATTAATAATAAACTTTCTTCGAAAAAAAACGAGTTTTTATCATTACGAACGTCCCTACCTTTTTCAATCTTTACTAGAGTAGAACTAAGGAGTAGAGAGGGACAGAGAGCTGGTTTATTTGTTTTTTTTTTTGTTTTGTTATGTTGTCACACGATTAGTGTATTTGCCAGTGTCAAGTATAAAATATTTCAAACTCAGAGAGATGAATCAAGTTTAAATGATGATGATGATGATGAGATGAAGGAATGAGGATAGTGTTTAAGTAAAGTAGTGGCGCTTTACTTAAACTTTACACGGACTTTTTTGGAGCAACTCGAAAAGTCAGTTTCACAACTTTATTTCAATTTCCCACACTCGTACACATTAACGAACAAATAATGGTTAATAATCCACCAATATTACATTTTATCACTCGAAGACACACAAGTTTTGGTATTAAAAACAAAATTTTCACGTTGACAATTCGATTGCCGCCAAAAAAGTCATCTTAGTCATTATACAAAAAGTTCAGATACACGCACGAGTTTGGGATTTAGTAGGTTTTTGATTAAAACTACAGACTACATGCAACTTGTCATGTTATCAGAGAACCTTAAACAAAATAATGTAGGCACGTAATCTTTTATCAAGCAAGATGATAAGAGCACCACGAGGACATGCAGCGGAGGCGATCTTATCTCGTATGACGTCATTATTGTTATCACAACTTAGAAAAGGCAAAAATAGATAGAGAATTGAATGCTAATCCGTTGTTTCGAGAATTCTTGTCCCATTCATCATTCTCCGACTTGGAATGCTCGTTTCGGCTACTAGATTAACTTGATATTTTTTTATAATAATCTAATAATGGAATAGATAAGAATACTAAGCTTTGCTTAAAATATAATTGTTGTTAAATAATTATTTGATAATATTGCATTTTTTAATTTTAAAATTGAATAAGTAATTAATAAAACGGTATATTTTTTTAAAGAAAATAAGCATAATTCAGCTACGTAAAGCTTGTAATTTGCGCAATTTTGTAATGAATCAATCAGTCATTGTTATTTATTTCGCTTTTAGGTATAATTATAATTAGAATTACACAGATTAATTTCATAATCGATCCTTTAGATTAGCCACGACTTAATAATTATTATCGGTTTAAGACTCATTCCACACAAACACTACCACTTTTTATTATCAGAAGTAGAGGTACCTCCCAAAACTCCCAAAAGAAAGTGTCATTGTGACAAAAATTACTACGTAGAAAATATTCATCACGGTAACTAGGTATCTAACTAAATTTACACAACAAAAGATTTGATACATATTTTTAATATCCCAATTCCAATCAATATATAACACACGCTAATTCATTAAAACTTTACTACAAACCAAAAAGTAATCTAACCAATAAACGCTTTGAATCATTCACTAAACGAATCACATAAAAGATCTACTCAACAAGCCCCATCCCTAGACTCCAAACAAGACCACGCTCTCACAGAATTCAAATTCCGAACGGCCGCTTCAATAACCGGCCTGTTATCGCGCAACGACAATGGAACGTGTGATTCCATGTTTAAATTTAAATCCGTATACGGCGCGACCTTGAAGCTCCGTGACCGCTGCGAGAATGTCGGCGTGGAGCGCGCAGGTTACGCGCACTCGATACTTTTTACTCGGCCGTGCTTAGAACTTTTACGCCCGAAATCAATAATCGATCCTGATCCGTTATCCGCGGTTTTAGATCGATATGTCATTTTAGTAGTAATATGTCAAGCCCAAGTACTAAAATGACATATTATGACATGACATATCGATCCAAACCCGCGGATATTAACGGACTATGATCGATTATGAATTTCGGGCGTTAGAAATAAGGTTAGGTCATAACAAGTATTAGCACAGTCTGGTGTCTGGTGGTTTTGCATTTCCTAAAACTAAACTAAGTTTGACAGGTCTAAAAGTAATGCTGTGCTTTTTTTACTTCAGTGGTTAGAAAAAGATAGCAATACTGTTAGACCAGTCAAACTTAGTTTAGTTTTAGAGAATGCAAATCCGAATCGACACCAATATCTTTCACGCAAAAAATACTAAAAGGATCTAAAGGAAATTTGGAATGGAGATTGCTTATACCCTGGATACAACACATAGGCTACTTTTTATCCCGGAAACGGTTCCTGCGGGATAACGGGAAGACGCGGGTGCCACCGCGGGGTGCAACTAGTACGAAATATTTAAAAAAATCTTTATTAAAAAAATTTTTTTTTTGGTAGCGTTGATCGTAACTCGCTTGATCTAAAGTGACGATGTAGTCGGTAGCTTTCAAGTAGCGAGTGTGTGGAGGCATTTATTCGGCCATATTAATGTTACCATAGTTCGTCAGCTAGCGAGGCAATTAGCACAATAATTGCAAATGTTGACAGTGGAACGGACCGAGTGGTCGTTTGTTTAGGTGCCGGTGAATGGGTTTGCGTATGGCAATGTTTTTTGAACAGACAAATTGTTTAACGAATTGTAACTGAGCTAATATTGGCGTTCAATCTGTTGTGCCTTTTCTAATCTATTTATTTATTTATTTAATTAAAACGGCGAACGCCAATTACATTAATTAAAATAAATGTACACAAAACAATAATTAACACATAAAAACATAGACAACAGCAATACAAGATAAACAAATACACATAAACATAAAATAAACAAAAAGAAAATTAAACGAAAATAAAATTAACAAAAATAGAAGAAATAGACAAAAATAGAATCTATATCTATACATAGCTAGCTGTTGCCCGCGGTTTCACCCGCGTGGTCTACAGTTTCCTATTTTTACTCCCTTAGGGGTTGAATTTCAAAAATATCCATTCTTAGTACACCTCTATGCATCAATGCAAACATACCCTCCAAATATGAAGAAACTTTTGTACTATTTGGACTATTTAGATGACAAAATAAGCTTGAAATTTCAGTGAACTTGTTCCAATTCAATCAATTAGAATAAAATTATCAACGTCATCGCGCCTTATCTGCCGGGCGTTTCATGCCTGTTCTTTTGCCGGCGTAAGGACGTTGGAACAGGAGTAGCTAGTTTTAATTTTGACGTTTTAAAGTGATCACAATGTATCCTATTGTATAATTTATTTTTGATTTTGATTTATTCAGGAACTAGCTGTTCCCCGCGCGCGCGTGGGCTACAGCTTTATGCATGCAAAGTCTCAGCCCGATCGGTTTAAAATTGACAAAGTTTCATACAATCTTTCATCCCCTATTTTATACCCTTGGGGGTAGAGTTAATCAAAATCCTTGCTTAGCGGATGCCTACGTCATAACATCTACCTGCATGCCAAATTTCAGCCCGATCCGTCCAGTGGTTTGGGCTGTGCGTTGATAGATCACTATGTCAGTCAGTCACCTTATGTAATATTTAGAAAGATAAACATTCAATAAAATTACATAGCATTAATATCTATAGAAACAAATACATACTTATATTTCTAAATATTACTCTTTCATTTACCAATGAAACAGTAGTATTTTGAATTGATTTTTTTGCATGTTTCCGAGCGTTTAAGACGGAAGGTCACGACTGCAAAACCATAAGCAAGCTTTTGATCGTGCAGCTAATGGGTATCGATTGAACTAAGGACATTCTATTCAACAAATTTATACTTCGGTATTTCCTTCTTTACATATTTTCCTCATGAGATCATACTACTAAACCGTACAACTGGTACTGTAATGATTAACTTTGTTATATACGTCAACTTAAACTAACCTTAGCGATGATGGCCGAACGGTTAGGCATGCGACTTACAAGACGCCGACACCGAGTTCGAATCCTCTCGGCCCCGCACCAATGACTGAATAAGTTATATGCGGATTTGTCATCGCTCGAAACGGTGAAGGAAAACATCGTGAGGAAACCGGCGTGTCCAAGAACTGCAACATTCAAGGGCATGTGACATCTACCAACCCGCACTGGGACAGCGTGGTAGATTACGACACATACTCTCTCTCTGAGAGAAGGCCGGAGTCCCAGCAGTGGGAACGTGAAAGGCTGATAATGAGAAACTAACCTTTAAAGACCATATACGGCCAGTTTCAATAACCGATCTATCCACGGTTTGCCCACTTCCCTCTAATATGGTCGAGGAGAGCGATGGCTGGCACATGCGTCAACGGGTGCTGCTTGTGGGGTCTGCTCTGCTTTGGTTGTAATGTTTATAACTCGTTAATATTCATGTTCCATATCTCAATGTGCACAACCAACCAACATAAATCTTAATAGTAAAGCATAATACAAAATCTGGGATTATTTAGATGACAAACAAGCTTGGGACTGTAGTGAACTTACTCCATTCAATCAACTAATATAAATGTGATCGCGCCCAAAAAATTACCTGCCGCGCGTGTCTTGCCTGTTCCTTTGCCGACGTAAGGAGGTTGGAACTGGCGTAGCTAATCTTCAATTTGACGTTTTAAAGTGATCAAATGTATTGAATAGAAACATTTTTACTTTTGAACCTAACCTTTACTTTGTTAAAATAATGCAAAATCCATATTTATAAAAGAAAGTCGTGTTAGTTACACTACTCAAGAACGGCTGAACCGATTTGGCTGAAAATTGGTGGGGAGGTAGCTTAGGACCAGGAAACGGACATAGGATACTTTTTATCCCGGAAAACATTCCAACGGGATAACGGGAAGACGCGGGTGAAACCGCGGGGTGCAGGTAGTATTCCATAATTTTTATTATCTCCTGTCATAAGTAAAGCGTTGTTGTTTACTTGGCTACAAACAGCAATACACAAGACGTTATCGTGAAAGCAAATACAACCGATAATGTATGTAGGTGACCACTCCTAGGCGCCATCTTGGATTCCACTCACTTTTATTTATTTCACTCTAAACGTCCTTGCTCTGTTTTCTTCTCATTTCATTTACTGCCTTCTGTTAAATAAAAGGAGAAAGACAACCTAAAATATAAAATTAAACCCAATCATACCAAATAATATACCTATTTATTTTCTTAAATTGAGTTATTTTATGGTATTTATTTCTTTTATGTACATAAATTTACAACACCAACCGCATTTTATTTCTTACTATTTCTGTCCATCCAAAGGTTGTCTGGTAGAAATCGCTCTAAGCGATAAGACCGCCCATTATAACACTAGCTCTAAGACTTTTTTTCCTTTATGTTGTTCTATTTTTCTGTTGTTGTGGTGAAACAATAAAGCGTTATCTATCTATTCTATTAAAACAAATATATTTTTTTTTTGGACTTTTGTGGCGGCAATAGGTAATATGCATGTGATTTAGATTTACTTGATTTTTTTTTCCATGATACCTTATGGCCTTGACATTACACCTAAACCATTATTTTCTTATTTAATTTGTAATAAATACCTTAAAAATTTAATCAAAAAGTGCAAAATAAGCGTGGGAATTTCAAATTTGCGAATCGCTTCACCATTGGTCGATTCGAAAAATGACGTCACACGGCGCAGTCTGGCTTCGATATTCATACTGTTATGAAGAAAAATTACTTAAAAATTGATTTCTGTAGTGTTTTCGATTGCCTAGTGCGGTTTTGGTATATAGTGACAGTACTAAACATCAAGAACAATGACTGAAAGTGGTTTCGTCAAAGCACAATCGGACAATTTGCCAAAAATAGATGCTTTTATGATGACCGCATATTTTGCATCAAATCCAGATTTTACGTTCGCTGAGGTCAAAGGAGTAAAAGCTGCAAGGTAATTATTTTAAAACATGATATTTTTCAATTTACTACATAGTCTTTTATGCATGCACTTCCCTAACAGTATTACCTAAACATAACCTCAAACGTTGTTATCTTTCACATAGTCTTGTATGTTTCAATAGATTGTAGCGAATTTTGTATAAAGTCTTTGATCATGAAGCAGATACTCACGAAGTAGATGAACAACCGAATCTTTTATATGTATTTATCTAAAATTATTGTTTGTTATAGATCTGAACGTAAATCATATGGAGATTCAGCTGTAGGCTATGTTCAAGTAAAACGAGATGGGAACATATGTATATGTATAGTGCAAGCTCGAATCACACCAGAGCACAATGTGTGTCACAGGTGTTATGCTGTACAAGCGATCTGTGATGAAACTGAAGAAACCATTACTTCAGTTCAATGTGAAGATTGTGCGGCACACTTAGGTAAGATTTTTTTAGTTTCTTCCACTCATTGGGCTACTGTTAGATGTTTTTGAGCAAAACACTAGGGCAGAGTTGGAGACCGTGGCTTTGGCATAGATATTATCAATATAACTTGTAATCAAAATATTGCTTAGTGATGAGTTAGGAGAACTCAACCATACCATACTACAACTAGAGTGACATTTTTAATACAGTCATATTATATAATTATATTAAAGTACATATGTAACATAACTTATTATTAATTTTTTGTTTTGTTTCAGGAGGTTGCAAGGTTGCATTCAATTGCATTTTTGGCTTAGCTACACCGACGTAGTGAAGATCCATCGAGTACTAATATTGAGTGCTGTATATCTTTTAATAATGTTAAATTCATTGTTTAGTTTTAGAATAGAATAGAACAAAACAGATCTGTAATAAAAACCTGAGCGTCAAAGCTTGTTTTATATTTTATATGTATGTAACAGTAACAGTTTTATTTTAATTTTTAAGGTTTTCTTTGTATCTGTATTTTGTTATTTAAGTTTCTTGAATTATTAACTGAATATGCATACCTAAAAATAAAACTAAGGAATAATTATTTCATTTTTTTATTAAAACATCCTGCATATTTGTCAAACCGCAGACTAACATTATTACCTACATTATAGAGATAGAGGTACATTTTTCTTTTCAATAGTTAAATATCATCTATGACACATTGCTGTTTTAAAAAGAATGTGAAAATATTTATTACTTCAAACTAAAAATAATATACCATAACAAAGAAATAAAAACAAATAAATCTAAACTAATAAACTAATAGTTAAATTAACATTAACATCTTTACTTTTGTACTTTGATCTAATATTTACTTGCACAGCTTCATCACAGTGTACTTGGTCTGTATTACTAGAGGCTTCAATCTGCTTCATCTCGGAGACATCCATGTAAAATATACTGGGTCTTTCTTAATAATCATCACAGCCTTCAATATGAAAATACTGTTCCCGGCTTCATAGTAACTTGTTTGAGTGACTCAGTGAGAGCTTCATATAATAACGATAATTTTTGTCTTTTAATCGCACACACTCCCTCTTGTGGTGGTGGCATTTTTTGCACTGAAACATAATGTTTCACATATGAGCTACAACACCTTGTTTTAACCGAAGCATAACTTTTCCCTTTTGTTTTCTCATGATGTTGTATTGTATATTATATAAGCTAGGTATCTTCCTCAATCTAAAATAAATCTCCGGAGGAAAGACAGGAATGATAAAGTTCAGGCTGGTATAAACTTGGTGTAAACAGAGTTAGTTTCTTCCACTTGATAATCAAAATATTTATGCCTACAAAAGTTAACTTTGACCAATTCACACCATGTTAACTATCGAAATACAATACACTAACATTAAAATGATCTTCACAACAATGTAAATACTTTGATGGAGACACTTCATCTCTTCTCATAACCTTACACCTTTACGTATTTTCATATCACTTGGAATAGAAAAAAACACTTTATCCGGTGTACTTATTATAGTGTTTTGGCAGTCTGGTACAAGACAATGTCCATAAAATGGTTTTTTAGCTTTTTCCATTGTCGAAAAAGCGATATAAACTGAAAATCCTTAAATATTAGCTGTCATTACATAGAGAAAACAGTACTGGACGCGTGATGTGACGTCATCAAAAGCGCGCGAAAAATAAGGCCGTTCAAACAGGTCAAATTTAATCGGTACTTTAAATATTATTTTAAAAAATCATTTGAACGATTTTAACAGGACTTATATTTTTTACTATGTTATAACGAAGTAATAAGTGGATTAAACAAATAAAAAAAATCGATGCATATTCCCTATTAAACTGTCAACATGAAAATTATGTTTTTATTTCCAAAACTTGTTTTTTTCAAGTGATAATGTGTGATATTGGTGGATTATTAACCATTATGTGTTCGTTAATGTGTACGAGTGTGGGAAGTTGAAATAAAGTAGTGAAAGTGACTTTTCTAGTTGTTCGAAAAACTCCGCGTAAAGTTTAAGTCAAGTTCCACTACTTTACTTAAACCCTATCGCCTTTGACCCGGCTTGTTGCTGGGTCCCATCATCTCATCATCATTAATACTTGATTCAACTCTCTGAGTTTGAAATATTTAATACTTGACACTGGCAAATACACTAATTTTGCGTTACACATGCAAAAAAAAAACGATTAATCATAGATAGTCCACTATCAACTCTAGTTGCCAGTTTAAAATAATACCGTCCGATAAAATGGTGACCATACATCTTGGAAACGCATAACGCATTGTTAGCGCTTGATTCACATTACTTTCTCTCATTAATACACTTGGGTGAGACACTCTGTACATCGACTCGGCTCACAGAGCGACGAAATGAAACCAATCGGATCTGTGGAGCGATCTAGACAGCGTGTCAAGCCAAGTTCAAGCAAAGGAACTGGCTAGCCAGCGCCAAGTGTATATTTACACGAACCACTTGCTGCCACTTTTGACCCTTTCATAACTCAAAACCTCTATAACGTAAACACATAAAACTACGTGAGTTTAACTATATTTTATCCATAAGGACATCTAGAAGCCCAAATTTCATGAAACTAGCTCAAACGGTTATAAAGATTTTAGCATTGACTGACTGACATAATATAGTGCCTAAACCTAACCTACTTCTAGATGACCTAGAAGGATGAAATTTGGAATCCAGCTCGCTAATTGTGTTTAACCGTAGGAAAAAATCTAAAAATAAATAAGTTAAAAAATAGGGGGGGGGGAAGAGGGCGACCCGACACACGACATGACATATCGATCCAAAACCGCGGATAACGGACCAGGATCGATTATTAAACTCGGACGTTAGTGTTGCGCTGTCTAACCAAAATCTCGACAAGATTATAAAATAGGTAATATCTTTAAAACTACTTTCACATTTGGCGATACTATATTTTGAATACTGCCAGACATTTCCTGCTTTGCTTTGCTTTGCTTTTTTTTTTTTTTCCTTTCTATAAAGATCTGTGGAGCTTTGCATTCGACCGCAACGATATAGAAGCCTCATCCCATCATCTCATCATCATCATCATTTAAACTTGATTCAACTCTGAGTTGGAAAAATATTTAATACTTGACACTGGCAAATACACTGATCGTGTGACGCAAATACAGAAAAAAAAAGTTTTCGTTTCATGTGAAAGTTGAATTTTAGCCATCGACAAGTCTTGTATTTCACTTGTGATGTTATTGCGAAGTGTAAATAACTGAATACCTACTATAACACCTAGCTAGCAGTGCATTCACCCGCCTTGCGTAATTGCCCATATCTTTCTCGCTTGGCCAACGTTTGACCTGATAGTGGCCATCAATATGTTTGTCTGAATGTATGTACAAGTACTCTGTACTACGAGTAATATTATAAAGAAAAAAGATTTGTTTTTTTTATATTTATAACTATAAATTTGAAATTTTAAAAAATCCCCGACATCTTGGACTGATTTTCATCAAACATAGCTAAAAACACTCGCGGGTAACTCAGCTTTCATACAAAGAAAACTAAATTGAAATCGCTTCCGTTCGAGCTACGGTGCCACAGACAGACAGACAAACAGACAGACACGTCAAACTTATAACACCCCTCCTTTTGCGTCGGGAGTTGAAAACGAATAAACTCAACAATTCGTTCACCATTTGAATGCTACATTATCCCTGAGTAACGAAGGCTATATTTACTACCAGAAAAGAATAGGAATCCTTACGACAGACAGACAGACACTTCAAAGAACAATGGCCAAAACGGACCTGAGGTTGTAAAAAAACGAGTAACATATTTAAAAAAAATGTAATTTTTTGCTTATTAAGATTATACAAACGATATTTTAAGAAATGATAAGAAAAAAGATATTGAATTTTTAACTTCGTAGTGTCTAATGACATTTGTTTGCTTTTGCTACGCTACAATACGTCTTATTCTATCAATTTTGTTGTACTTATTTTTCTTTTTCTGAACTTATCGTTAATTTCACAAACCAATAACTGTTTTAGGCCGGTCGCATGACTTCAATAAGCTATTCGTAATTGTAATACAAAACATATTGCTGTCAGGTCCAAGGCAGAATGAAAAGTGGCCAATGTTTTTTATAAACACTCCTCTTTTTGCGTCGGGGGTTAAAAAAAAGATTCTAAAACTTATTTTTCGTTACTGCTAAGGCAACCCTGTCCATTCAGCCGGCGGGCAAGCGTATACCACTGCTGGTCAACGACCAGCCGCCCCGTTCCGCCCACTCAGCAATTAGTACAAATGCATAACCTTGCTAAAGATACGCTAGAACAATAACGGTATAAAAATAAACAGTTGGATTTTAAAAAGGGTTCCGCGGGTCATTGTTGTGACGGTCTCTTTAATTCAATTCAATTTATTCATAAAATGCATTATTGCTAACAGCATACGCCAAAACACAAAAAGTCAAACAAAAATATATAAACAATAAAAATTCAATCAAATAATAACGACAGACAGAACAGTAATTAATAATAATATAAAATAAAATCTTCATTTCATCAAATCAAATCAAATCAAAATCAAATCAAAAGTGTTTATTTGCGTAAAAACATGGTGCAATACAATCAAAATAAATGTCACAATGTCACATAGACAGATAAATTAATAATAATAACAACAAATTCTATTCAATAATTATCACATTAATATGTCAAATTAAATTATGTTAATTGTGGGAATACAATTAAAATTAACCTATATTTATGTATTTATGGTTTTTGGTACAGTCAGCGACAAAAGTAGCTAATCGTTCTCGACTTTCCAAATGTGTTTCAAATCAGTAATTGTTATTGTTTTTTTTACATTTTACATGTTATCATTTTGACCACAACATAACCTGATTTTAGGTGATGATGAGGTCAAAAATTGGTGTCTAAGATGATGAGGATAATAGAAAAAAGTGTGATTGTTCAGCGACTTTTTTCGTTGACTGTACATGGCAACACTTTAAAATATTTCTATGTCTTTCATAGAAAGTTACCTTTAAAATGGGGTAAATTTTGAAACATAACAACGGTTTTCGTCACCTTAACAATTCAAGTTAAAAATTGGCACGAAAATTTGTCCGTGGGACTTTTGTATACCTACAGCAGCCATATTGAAAAATGGCGACCAAATATGGAAATCAAATTCAGCCTTTGAAAAACCTCACAATCCCAAAATGTGTCAACCGTATCAGAGCTAGTCCCTTTACACCAGAAACTAATAATCATCGATTCTGATCCGTTATACCCCGGATAGCGGATCAGGATCGATTATTAATATCGGGCGTAAGTCAGCTGTCATTTCAAATCCGCCATCTTGAATTTCTTCCCAAAAATCAGAATTTGTAACTTCTTACGTAGGTACAGACAGCTCTTGGACCTAGGACCTATTTCTGACATCGCGAAATGTTGAAACTTTTGTGTTTATCACTATTTGTCCTTGTGCTTGTATTGTGTATGTCAGAAATGAGTATGTTTATTTTTATATTTCACTAGCTGTTCCTCGCAGTTTCACCCGCGTGGGCTACAGCTTTATGCATGCAAAATATCAGTCCGATCGGTTTAAAATTGACTAAGTTTCATACAAACTTTCATCCTCTATTTTATCCCCTTGGGGGTAGAATTAATCAAAATCCTTTCTTAGCTGATGCCTACGTCATAACATCTACCTGCATGCCAAATTTCAGCCCGATCCGTCCAGTGGTTTGGGCTGTGCGTTGATAGATCACTATGTCAGTCAGTCACCTTTGAGTTATTTATATATGTATTTAGATTTCTCTCCGATGTTAGTCCCTGGCAACACTGTCGCCTATTGCTGTACAATTAACATGCAGTTCGTAATTGCACGGCGCGATGTCGGATCATAAGCCACAGAGTCCCGTTCGGTGGAATGTTAATTATTTAATATTAAACCTATCGGTAATGGACGTGTGTCCAACCGGATAGGGTTGGCGAATTTATAAATCCAAAATATAGAAAAATAATAATTTATTTGCAGTAATTTGCTTAAACACTAGCTGCGCCCGGTTGTTTCACCCGCGTGGACTACACTTTACCGCGATAAAAATTATCCCATGTCCTTCTCCAGGGCTTGAACTATCTCTGTACCAAATTTCATTTAAATCGGTTCAGTAGTTTAGGCGTGAAAGCGTAACAGAGTTACTTTCGCATGTATCATATCTGAAAATCAAAATCAAACTGTATTTATTTAATAAGATACATATTATATGATCACTTAAAAACGTCAATTTTTGTACCAATTTGACTTGCTTTGTGTTATATTGCCAAAGTTATATTGTTAAAAGTTCAAAATTCTTTATTTAATAAGATACATAATATGATGACTTTAAAACGTCAAACTTAAAACTAGCTACGCCTGTTCTAACTTCTTTACGCCGGCAAAAGAACGCCCGGCAGGTAATTTTGTGGCGCTTATATCGTGATCTCTGCTCTCTTCATATATTCTGACACATATATAATGTTCCCTCGAAATGAAGTTCTTAGCTGTTGTTACATACTCCGGGGCAGCCCTACAAGTCGCGTGCGGGCGGCGACGCGTGAACTGTACGTAATGTTTATAACGGAACAGGTCGCGTTATTGAATAACTCGTTATTCGTTATAATAACGTCACATGCTGTACTGAGGTTAAGCTCTATTTGGTACAAACAATGAAGGCACTAGTTGAACCTGATAGCTCGATGGACACATTTTTTTAGTTTATAATAGCGCCCTGACTTAGCACAAGTTTCCTCAAAATCGTTTAATAATATAAAAGCTTAATATTTAACGTTTGAGACACCATTATGTGTTCGTTAACGTGTACGAGTGTGGGAAATTGAAATAAAGTTGTGAAAGTGACTTTTCAAGTTGCTCCAAAAAAGTCCATGTAAAGTTTAAGTAAAGCACCACTACTTTACTTAAACACTATCCTCATCCCATCATCTCATCATCATCATCACCATCATCTCATCATCATCATCACCATCATTTAAACTTGATTCAACTCTCTGAGTTTGAAATCTTTTATACTTGACACTGGCAAATACACTAATCGTGTGACGCCTTAACAAAACAAAACAAAAAAAAAAAAAACGTTTGAGACTTTTTTGTAGACCTACTGGAAGCCTACATTTCTTTCACACATTACATCAACTCTTAATTTAACCGTTTAGCCAGTGTGAGGTGATAAAGCTACTAGTTGTCTCATTTTTCTCCGACTTGTTTTACAAATACCGTGATTTCTTACTGAAAACTCAACTTTAGCAGAATAAAACATAACCTATAACACTTCGGGAACATGTAACTTCCTGTTAGTAATAGAATTTTCGGAATAGGGTCAGTGTGGGGGACCACATCCAAACAAAGAAATAAACTTACAAACCAAAAAATACTTCTTTAAAATACGTTTTTTAGATAAAAAACCATTCAATAACGAGTAACGACTACTAATCATGTACACCGATGACAGTTAAGCACTGTCATTCAAATCTTTACTCTTTTTCTCATCCCTATTCTAGACTTATAGCACCTAATAACCAAAGATAACGAATAAATGTTAAGATTAAGAACACAAGTGCAGTGACAGTGCTACCAACCTAATGAAAGTGTATCGAGAATGCAGCGTCAGCTAAGCAACGTTAGCTTCCACTCCTATCAGGAATACCAACCTAGCAGACGATATGGTAATGTCATCATCATCAGCTTTTCACGTTCCCAATGCTGGGACTCTGGCCATCTCTCAGTGAGAGAGTATGGGCTGTAATCTTCCACGCGGGCCCAGTAGATGTCGCATGCCCTTGAATGTTAGTTCTTGGACATGCCGGTTTCCTCACGATGTTTTCCTTCACCGTTTTGAGCGATGGTGAATCCGCACATAACTTATTCAGTCATAGGTGCAGGGCCGAGAGGATTCAAACTTTTAATAGATAAATGTGAATGTTTGTTAGTCCTTCTACGTAAAAACTACAGAACGGATTTTTAGCGATGATGGCTCAGTGGTAGTGACGTCGGCTTGCGATCCGTAGGACGTGGGTTCGAATCCTACAATAAACTTGCGCTTTCGGTGAAGGAAAACATGGTGATAAAACCATAGCTTGGTGGGAGGGTAGTGTCTAGTGCTCGCCTGGCTAGCTACCAGCCTCGAGTTAAGAATCTGTCGCCGTGCACCTATCGGTGTGTTCCGGCAGCCTCACTTGAGAGCCAGTTCCCAGTCCAGGTGTAGCGTGGCGCCATCCTAGACCACATCGTCACTGAACATCCGGTGACTTGTGCTCAAACGCTACCCTGTAAGTCATCATCATCAGCCGGAAGAAGTCCACTGCTGAACATAGGCCTCCCCCTTTGAACGCCACCATGAACGGCTATCAGCCATTTGCATCCATCGGCTCCCCGCGACTCTCACGATGTCCCCGTTCCACCTAGTGGGACGCCTACCTACAGAACGTGTTCCGGTTCGTAGTCGCCACTCGAGAACCTTTCTTCCCCATCGTTATCGGTTCGTCGAGCGATGTGGCCTGCCCATTGCCACTTCAACTTGCAAATTCTGAGAGCTATGTCGGTATTGCCATATAGCTAACCCATGAATTCTTCCCACAGGAGCGCAGTATGAGCCGGGCGGGTACGCGCAGGCAGTGCAACAGCGTACCAACATGACGCAGCGCGAGGACGCGCTCAAGTTCGAGCAGGGCCGCATCAAGGCGCTGCAGGAGGAGCGCTTGCACATACAGAAGAAGACCTTCACGAAATGGATCAACTCGTTTCTGCAGAAAGTGAGTGACGGCTAATTGTGTACAGTTCCTTATTTTTCGAGAGGTAAACTCATTAATTCAAAATTCAGATATTACATAAAACATGACCACTTTAAAACGTCACACTTAATTTAAGGAGGTTGGAACAGGCGTACCTAGTTTTAAGTTGACGTTTTAAAGTGATCACAATGTATCCTATTGAATAAAACAAATTTTTACTTTTGACTTTTTGACTAAGACTAACTACGCCTGTTCCAACCTTCTTGCGCCGGCAAAAGATAAGTAAAGAAAAGCCCGGCGCAATCACATTTACAATTTGATTCCTATTACTAGTTAGTCGATTGAATTGGAGCAATTTACTATTCATATATGGCCTATTGATAAATAAACAAAATTACAAATTATTTTTTACATCTAAACAAACAATCTCAGAAACATATTAATTAACCTATTTCGAATATAAATCATAATATAGACTAAAAAAAATGATCATATTTGAAAGCCAGCCCTATCCAGGTGTAGCGTGGCACCACCTTCGACCACATCGTCACTTAACATCAGGTGACTTGTGCTCAAACGCTATCCTGTAAGAAACAAACAAAAATGTCTTGTAACCACAATAACAATTCTATTTCTAGAAGTTACAATATTATGACTGCAACTAACACCCACATCAATGCAGTTTCGTTTTATGTTATTTCATTATTATTAATTGACCAAATGAGATGACGCCGACTGGGCGATGATCTAAGAATCACAGAAAATGGCACAAACAACGGATCAAAAGACTCATTAACATTAATAAACAAGTCATTAGATTTGATGTCAATTTGTGTACGTAATCATTTTAACATTAATAATCTGTGGTCAACTCTAGAATGTTGTCCAATACTGTGCAGATAGTTTTTTTTAACGTCAGTTTTTTTTTGTTATGTCATCACACGATTAGTGTATTTGCCAGTGTCAAGTATAAAATATTTCAAACTCAGAGAGTTGAATCAAGTATAAATGATGATGATGAGATGATGGGATGAGGATAGTGTTTAAGTAAAGTAGTGGCGCTTTACTTAAACTTCACACGGACTTTTTTGGAGCAACTAGAAAAGTCACTTTCACAACTTTATTTTAATTTCTCACACTCGTACACATTAACGAACACATAATGGTTAATAATCCACCAATATTACACATTATCACTCGAAGAAACACAAGTTTTGGTAATAAAAACAAAATTTTCACGTTGACAATTCGATTGCCGCCAAAAAAGTCAACGTCAGTTTGTTATTTTTTTTTTTGTTTTGTTATGGCGTCACACGATTAGTGTATTTGCCAGTGTCAAGTATAACAATATTTCAAACTCAGAGAGTTGAATCAAGTTTAAATGATGATGGTGATGATGATGATGAGATGATGGGATGAGGATATTGTTTAAGTAAAGTAGTGGCGCTTTACTTAAACTTTACACGGACTATTTTGGAGCAACTAGAAAAGTCACTTTCACAACTTTATTTCAATTTCCCACACTTGTACACATTAACGAACACATAATGGTTAATAATCCACCAATATTACACATTATCACTCGAAGAAACACAAGTTTTGGAAATAAAAACAAAATTTTCACGTTGACAATTCGATTGCCGCCAAAAAAGCCAGTTTGTTATTTAAAAAAGTTTTTATGATTGAGTGCCTTAGTAAGAAAAACGGAACACTTTTAGGATTACAAACTTATTATTTGCGGTTTGTGTAATAACCGACGATCCAACGGAAAGTTAAGTATGTCCTTACAAACAAACTAATTTTATTTTATTTTATTTATTTTATTTTGCATGGAAAACTAACAGCTGTAAAACACTAAATTGGTACAAACATAATGGAACGAAAAAGCCTCTCTTGAATATATTGTTATTAGTTTGTAGTGTGGTTATTTCTCAGAACAGTATTACTAATAAGGTTGCAATGTTAAAAATGTAGATGATTTCATTTATGATGACGTAACGTGTACATATAATAAGTAAAGATTGTGACATACACAGTTACATAGGAACTTCTGAGTAATGCAGTTACATACAACGACCAGCACTACGCTGAGTTGAGGCCGGTTTGCAACAATACATTTTCTGTTTCTTTTTTTCCTATTTTTACATAATGTATTTGTCTTGTATAATTTGTTGCAAATAAGTGATTCTTATTCTTATTCTTATACATATATCCTACTAATCATACTAATATTATAAACATGTGTGTGTGTAAGTTTGTGAGTATGGATGTATGGATGTATGGATGGATGGATATTTGTTACTCTTTCACGCAAAAACTACTGAACGGATCTGAATGAAAGAACATTGGCCAATTTTCATACTGCCCTGGACCTGACGGCAATATATTTTGTATAAAAATTTTCGTCTCTGTCAATGTCACTTGACAGTGACAATCAATTTGCTAGAACATAGATCAAAAAGATTTGGTTTTGTTCATAATTAGCTTTACTAATAAGATTTCTCTTGTTTGGTTGTACACATTGGGATATGGGAACATGAATACTAACGAGTTTGACATTACAACCAAAGTTGAACAGCAGTCCGATTCTAATTTACTCGGAAAGATTCCGTGTCGGATTCGACGTCACTTTTACGTTTTCCGAGAGCAAATAGGTGGCGGAAACTTTTCCGCGATTGAACAGCTGGTTTGTCAAATTAAATGGCAGTTTCCGAATTCAGATTAATAGATAATACAGATAATAGACAGATAATCGGGGACCATTGCACACAAATTGACATAGCCCCAAATTAAGCTGGAAACTAGTGTTGTGGGTACTAGACAACGATATACATACTTATATAGAGAAATAAATACTTATATAGATCAGGACTCAGGTACAAACATTCGTGCTCATCACACATACATTTGTCCTTACCGGGATTCGAACCCGGGACCGCTAGCTTCGCAGGCAGGGACACTACCAACTCGGCTACCGCGTGAATGAATCGCGTCTAAAAAGTTCTCGCGGAAACTTTTCCGCATCCGTGGTCGGAAGAGTTTCCGAGCCAATTGGAATCGCACTGCATCTTTGACGTCGTTTTTTGTGTTTTTTGTTTTAATTGTGTGTGTTGTCCCCAGGCGCGCATGGAGGTGGAGGATCTGTTCGCGGACCTGGCGGACGGGCGGCGGCTGCTGAAGCTGCTGGAGATCATCAGCGGCGAGCGGCTGCCGAGACCCAACTCGGGCCGCATGCGAGTGCACAAGATTGAAAACGTTAACAAGAGTTTGAGCTTCCTGCATACTAAGGTGAGAAGAAAACAATCATAATCATAATCAACCCATTTCAGTACACTGCTGGACATAGGGCTCTCCCAAGCACGCTAGCCCCAAATTAAGCTCGTAACTTGTGTTATGGGTACTAGACAACGATATACATACATACTTATATTGAGAAATAAATACTTATATAGATATAAATATCCAAGATTCAGGATAATGAGTACGGTTTATACAATTCTACGAAACAGCAAATAGGCTACCGTTTTTAATTTTAGTATCTCAATTAGTTTTGGAATTGGTAGCCTCCGCTATCACCTTATCATTGATAACAGTGATAAGATGCTTATATAATCGCATAAATAAACGTTTTGTACCGTTATGTAATGAGACAAAGAAATACATTTGAGTAAACTCAAAATTGTAAGAGGACATTCTAAGAGTCGCAGGGAGCCGATGGATGCAAATGGCTAATAGCCGTTTATGGTGGCGTTCAAAGGGGGAGGCCTATGTTCAGCAGTGGACTTCTTCCGGCTGATGATGATGATGATGAAACTCAAAATATCATAATTCATATGGATACAACATCACTTTAATGCGCGAAATTAAAAATCGATCCCGATCCGTTATCCGCGGTTTTGGATCGATATGTCATGTCATAATATGTCATTTTAGTAGTAATATGTCAATCACTAGTACTAAAATGACATATTATGACATGACATATCGATCTAAAATCGCCAAAAACGGATCAGGATCGATTATTCAAATTCAAATTCAATTGTACTTTATTCATTAGGATACATTGTGATCACTTTAAAACATCAAACTTATAACTAGCTACGCCTGTTCCAACCTCTTTACGCCGGCAAAAGAACAGGCAAGAACGCCCGGCAGGTGATTTTTTGGCGCGATCACATTGACAATTTTATTCGTTTTACTAATTGATTGAATGGAGCAAGTTCACTAAAATCCCAAGCTTTTTTTTGTCATCTAATGGTCCGATATTTTATAATTAGCTTTACTAATAAGATTTCTCTTGTTTGGTTGTACACGTTGGGATATGGGAACATGAATATTAACGAGTTGCGGGATCACAACCAAAGCAGACCAGACCCCACAAGCAACACCCGTTCACGAGTTGACGCATGTGCCAGCCATCGCTCTCCTCGACCATATTCATTTCGGGCGTTATTGAATCGATCGCACAAACAGCTAACTCTCTTTTACAGTAGCACCTATCTGTTTTATAGCGTAAGAGGTAACTCGGCCGCGTCACTTGTGAGGCTTCTAAGCGTATTTGGTTCACAGTAGGTCATCGTCGCAGATATTGAGAGGAATTTGCGAGCCGAACGTTAATCTGAAGCTTAGCAATTATCCTACAAATATAACCCGCACTGGGCCAGCGTGGTAGATTACAGCCCATACTCTCTCTCTGAGAGAAGGCCAGAGTCCCAGCAGTGGGAACGTGAAAGGCTGATAATGATGATGATAAACGTTGAAAGTTTGTGAGGATGGATGTTTGTTGCTCTTTCATGCAAAAACTTTTATTTTTTGTTTTCGTTTGTTTTCTGCTTTATGGCAATCTGTTTTTTAACAATAAGCCACTTCTTTGTTTGATTTCTCAGGTTATGTTTTCCTCAAGAGTCATACTTATATGAAATTTATTTCACACGACTGTCTTGATGTTAAGTGGTAAATCTTTTATGTAGGCTCGATATGTCACTTCTTTTTAGCCGGGTATGCTGAAGAGCGTCCTCTCCACTAAGAGCGTGTGCCAGTTTGTTTACATGGACGGTCAGTTTCTCCTGATATTTCAGGCTGTTTTGAGCTATTTCCTGCCGAATTGTTTTTAGCCCGAGGTCGAGGTACACATGCAAAAACTACTGAACTTATTTGAATGAAATTTGGAACTACTTTACTTTTTATCCCGGAAAAGGTGCCTGCGGGACAACGGGAAGACGCGGGTGAAACCGCGGGGCGCAGCTAGTCTCTTATAAATATTAAAATCAATTGTTGTTCATTAGTATAGCTAAAAAATCTCAAAAACAGCTTGACCGATTTGAACTTTATTTGTTTTATTGTGCGCGTAATTTGCTGGTCAAAAAGTAAACAAAAAAAATTTTAGTTTGAGAATTCTTCGGATTTTTTTTTGTATTAACTAAGACCCCTTTCTTTACATTTGCCTACCCCGTACGAAACCAGGTCGTGTCGCTATTAATAATGTTATTTATTTCTGCCCGCAGGTCCGCCTGGAGTCCATAGGCGCTGAAGACATCGTGGACGGCAACCCTCGCCTGATCCTCGGCCTCATCTGGACCATCATCCTGCGCTTCCAGATCCAGGAGATCGAGATCGATGTCGTAAGTACACCTGGAACACCTAGTGACGTCAGACGCGTTCTGAATCTCTTCCAGCAGTGCGATTCTAATTCACTCGGAAAGACTTCCGTGTCGGATTCGACGTCACTTTCGCTTCACGGAAACGTTTTCCGAGAGCAAATAGGTGGCGGAAACTTTTCCGTGATTGAACAGCTGGTTTGTCAAATTAAATGTCAGCTTCCGAATTCAGATTGATGAATCGCGTTTAAAGAATTCCTAAGGAAACTTTTCCGAATCCGTGGTCGGAAGAGTTTCCGAGTGGATTAGAATCGCACTGCAGGAGAAGGCGTTTTTAGTGCGATAACTTCTCTTTCAGAAACTGTTCTAAAAAATATAAAATCCACAGCTGCTGGTTACAGCTGTAGTTGCATCACGATGTTATCCAACACCGAAAACTAAAGCTTATTGCAGGATTCGGACCCACTACCTGAGAGTCAAAAGTTGACGTCACTACTATTGAGCTATCATCGCTTAACCACATTGTGATAGTATTATTTTGAGCAGAAGCTGTCGTTTTATTCGGTGAAGGAAAACATCGTATTGATCATCTATATTCATACGAGTATACTGAGCGATGTTGGCCGAACGGTAAAGCGTTCGCTTTAAAAATCACTAACACCGTGTTCGAATCCCTCGACCCGCACCTGTGACTTAATAAGTTATGTGCAGATTTACCATCGCTTCAAAACGGTGTACCAAAACATCGTGAAAAAATCGGCATGTCCAAGAACCGCAACATTCAAGGGCATGCGACATCTACCAACACGCACTGGGCCCGCGTGGGAGATTACGGCTCATATTACTCTCTCTGAGAGAAGGCCAGAGTCCCAGCAGTGGGAACGTGATAGGCTGATGATGATAATGATTCATATATTTGCAACCTCCTCCAGGATGAAGAGAATGTATCCTCTGAGAAGAAGTCCGCCAAGGACGCTCTGCTGCTGTGGTGCCAGCGGAAGACCAGCGGCTATCACGGCGTCCACATCCACAACTTCAGCGACTCCTGGCGCTCGGGGCTTGGGTTCAACGCGCTTATACACGCGCACAGGTGAGGAGACGCTCGCTTTATGATCAGTGTAGCAGGAGACAGATGCTTTATGATTAGTGTAGTAGGAGACTACCTTTATGATTAATGTAGCAGGAGATAGATGCTTTATGATTAGTGTAGTAGGAGACTACCTTTATGATTAATGTAGCAGGAGATAGATGCTTTATGCCTGTTCTTTTGCCGGCGTAAGGAGGTTGGAACAGGCGTAGCTAGTTTTAAGTTGACGTTTTAAAGTGATCACAATGTATCCTATTGAATAAAAATGATTGAATTTTGAATTTATGATTAGTGTAGCAGGACTCAGGAGGCAAATGCTTTATGATTAGTGTAGCAGGAGACTACCTTTATGATTAATAGCAGGAGATAGATGCTTTATGATTAGTGTAGCAGGAGGCAAATGCTTTATGATTAGTGTAGCAGGAGATAGATGCTTTATGATTTGTCTAGCAGGAGACAGATGGCTTGTGGTGAAAATATAAAATAATGTTAGCCATAAACGCTCTGTTCCCTTCCAGGCCTGACCTGTTCCGGTGGGGAGAGCTCCCGGTCACGGAGCATGTGGAGACCCTCAACCATGCCTTCGATGTCGCCCACAAGCACCTCGGCATCCCCAAGCTGCTCGACGCTGAAGGTAGGAATATTAGTTTCATACTGATCCTACCAATATTTTGAGGATGGATGTAATTCTCTAGCTACTGTAGTATTTGTGAATTTACAGATACCATTCGATTTGTGATAGCGGTGGTGGTAGAGCGGTAACGCGTGTACCTTACAAGGCACCGACACCGAGTTCGAATCCTCTCGTTCCTATGACTTAAGAAGTTTTGTGTGGATTTGCCATCGCTCCACACGGTGAAGGAAAACATCGTGAGGAAACCGGCATGTCCAAGAACTGCAACATTCAAGGGCATGCGACATCTACCAACCCGCACCTGCGTGGTGGATTACGGCACATACTCTCTCTCTGAAATTAGGCCAGAGTCCCAGCAGTGGGGACGGAATAGGCTGATGATGACTCTGTTTTGAATGCTATTGAATAAATGAAATTAATTCCCACTTTCATTAACCTTTCAGATGTGGACACGACCAGGCCTGATGAGAAGTCCGTGATGACGTACGTCGCGTCCTACTACCACACGTTTGCGCGGATGAAGAACGAACAAAAGAGTGGACGCAGGATCGCTAATGTAAGTCTAATGAATGAACGAACAAATGAACGAATGTTTCTTCTTTTAGCAGCGCTGCCAAAACACATAGGTACTTGGAGACAGATTTTTAACCTGAAGGTGTTGTTTTTGCGTTTGCGTTTCACAAGTCACCTGATGTTAAGTGACGATGTGATCGAAGGTGGCGCCACGCTACACCTGGACTGGGAACTGACTCTCAAGTGAGGCTGCCGGAACACACCGATAGGTGCACGGCGACAGATTGTTAACTCGAGGCTGGTAGCTAGCCAGGCGAGTACTAGATAATGCTCAGGTGGCGTGGCGCCACCTTCGACCACATCCTCACATAGCATCAGGACTTGTGGTCAAACGCTACCCTGTGAATACCTACTTACATTATAAATGCGCAAGTAACTCTGTCCGTCTGTCAGTTACGCCTTAACGCCTAATCTACTGAACCGATTTAAACGAAATTCGGTACAGAGATAGTATAGAGCCTGAAAAAGGACATAGGCTACTTTTTATCATCTTAAACTGTAGCCCACGCGGGTGAAACCGCGGGGAACAGCTAGTTATTTCCATAAATGGATGCAGATAAGCAATAATGTGTTAACCCTCATAAACTTGGTTTTGAGAAAATGGCGTCTTAAGATTTTAAACCAATTCTTATATAGTTTGTTTGATAAAATAAGTGTTTACTATTATTTTCTTTGTTTAATAAATAGAATAATGGATTAGAAATAGATTACTATTACAAAAAGACAACAAAGTAGTATATTCTTCCAAAAAAATGAGGTAATTTCATATTGCAAAATATGGAACACACTGTAATATTCGAAACATCAAATTAAGGAACATAACACTGTTTTGCTAAATGCCAGTACCAGGATTGAATGACAATGAATGCATGTTGAGGAACATAAATGAATATTGATAAATGCATGTTATCATTTATATAGTTTCGCAAATTGTTTTAAAAGTAAAACTCGGATATTAAGTTAAACTTTTATTAATATGAAAAATACAAGATCATAAACTTTTTAAACAAGTCATCCTTCAAACAGAAACAGAATTGAATATATTTTTCTTCTTCTTCCAAGAAACATATTTTTTTCCTGAGAATCATCTTTTTTCTACAAAATATTATATTATATGTTTATATAACAACTTATATTATTTTACAAAAGTCAGGTACATGTTTAAGAGCTCTTTGTTTATTGAGATCTGTAGTAATTATAAAGTATTTATATAAAATTAACTTGTAAATTACAATAAAAAGTTTTGGTCTGGTCGACAAATTTTCTCTTGCGTCCTTTTGCGTCCTCTGTTCAGAATCAGTGTTGATACAATTATTCTCATTAGTGAAATTTATAACATTAACAGTGGCTTCTACATGTTCTTCATCAATAGCTGGGCGAGGGTGACTTTCTTCAATAGGACTAGAAATATTTTCATTCGATTCTTATCATGAATTAATAAATTGGGCTGTGAAGAAGACGGATGAGAGGAAACTACATGCAGCGGAGATGAGAATGTTGAGATGGATGTGTGGAGTGACGAGAATGGATAAAATAAGGAATGAGTATATTAGAGGAAGTATGAAAGTAGCACCAGTGACAGATAAGTTGAAAGGGAATCGTTTGGCTTGGTATGGACATGTTATGAGGAGGGATGATAATCATATTACAAAAAAAGTGATGGATATGAATGTTGATGGATGGAAGGGAAGAGGAAGACCAAAGAAAAGATGGATGGATTGTGTGAGGGTTGATATGAATGAAAGGGGAGTGAATGAAGCGATGACGGCTGATAGGGGAGAGTGGAAGAAGAAAACATGCTGCGCCGACCCCAAATAAATGGGACCAGGGCAAGAAGAAGAAGAATCGAATGAAAATATAATATAATATATATCATCATTTATATCTCTTAGTATTTAGTTTAATTTTTTATCCAATTGTATATATTATGTTGTTTTGTTATATTATATCTAATATCCATTGAATCATCATGCATTTGTACTATTTTCATAATTTTTATCAGCTAATATCTCAAGTGGTTCATTTTTATCTTCTTCACTAACTTTGGATTTTATTTTCTCTGTAAAAATCTGTAACTATTTCGTTTGGTCCTTATTATTATTTAGTTCATCATTTAAAAACTGCAGTCTTCTTTCATCAATGGACGAGAATAAAAGGTTGATTGTATCTGATGAGGTTGAGGGAATTATCTCCGATTGACCAGCAATTCTCCCCTTGATCTTGGCGATGACATCTTTCTACAACAAAATAGAAATACACTTTTTGATTGGGATTATCAGATCTACGAATAAGAAAGGGTTTTTCAATACAATATCAAGATACTTAACATATAAACTATCTCACATAAAAAGCTAACCAACATTCAGTAATAATATGTCAAGCACTTTAAACTGTACTGTAAGCTTCGTTAAGTGCCCTTTCATTTTTAGCAATAATGAATTATGTGATTTATAGTGTTTATTTGTGACCAAAAGTTACAGCAAATCAATCTGATCGGACCAAATAATATTATTTTAGCATAAAAAATAACTTTAAAGTTGCCATATATTCAATTAATGATTCCTTGTCTAATTTAAACCGGTAACAAACCCTATAAACGAATTACTCATGAAAATCTTAATATAACAATAATTACAGACTTACCTTGATGACTCCAACATGGATTGCTTACAGTTTACTAAAACATGGGTTTATTGAAGTAATTTAGTACTTAAAATGGGGATATAACTTAACAATTTCATTATTTAGGAAAAGCTCGTTGTTTGACTGACATTTAGCAACACTGTGTCAAGCCTCATAACACATTTTTCGTGACGACAAATATCACTATTTTGAATTTCGACGATGTTATGGAACTTAAAGGATTATTGATAAATATTGTACACATGATTTACGATTTGTTTTATGATATAAATCCATTTTTTACGTACTTTTATGTTTTATATGACTTGAAACTCTTTTGTAGAATGTTAAATACGTGATGCATTATAAAAATACATCAAAACCTGTGAATTTCACTTTTTGTGGGTTGACACATTATTGCTTATCTGCATCCAAATATTTTGACAATCGAAACAAAATCCGATCCGCCGCAGAACCGATAACCGTTGGGGTAGACGTGTTCTTGAGTGGAGACCGCGACTTGGCAAACGTAGTGTAGGACGTCCTGCGACAAGGTGGAGCGACGACTTGCGCCGAGTGGCTGGCAGTAGTTGGATGAGAAGAGCCGAAGACCGGGCTCAGTGGCGTACCTTGGGAGAGGCCTATGTCCAGCAGTGGACTGATACAGGCTGATGATGATGATGATGAAACAAAATCGTTCGACCTTCCACCGCTTCTTCCCCAGATCATCGGGCAGATGATGGACTGCGACGGGCGCAAGGCGGAGTACTCCCGCCTGCTGACCACGCTGCTGGAGTGGATCCGGCTGAAGATCGAGGAGCTCAACGGGCGCGAGCTGCCCAACTCGCTGGACGGCATCCAGCGGCTGCTACTGGCGTTCAAGCAGTACCGGACGGTGGAGAAGCCGCCCAAGTTAGTGCCTGCATCATGTTTTCTAGGAAAGCTGGGAAGCCGTTGGATGCAAATAATATATATAATATAATAATATAATAATAATAATGCCCGCACAATCACATACATAGGCTCTGACCCCTAACTAGGTTTCCCTGTATCTAAGGTATCAGAAACTACGAGGATCGGGGATCCACAACACCCAGACACAGAACAAATACTTGCGTTTTTTTTTTTTTTTTCAATGCACAAATATTTGTCCTGTAGCGGGAATCGAACCCGCGACCTCACGCTTCACAGTCGGCTATCCGCCCATTGCGCCACATCGGTCGTCGAAATGGCTAATTGCCGGTCATTGTGTCGTTCAAGGGGGGATGCCTCTATTCAGCAGTGGACTTCTTTTGGCTGATGACAATGATGATGATGATAGAATACCGTTTGCCCAAACGTGACTTGATGTTAAGAGGCATGCCTGGAGTTTATTTGCGTGATAAAATCAGAAACAACAAAGTTTGTCGAAGCACCAAAGTCATATGCATTCGAGTGCGTAATGCGCAAGAGTGTGGCGTGCCGGGTTGTGTTTATTGTCACTTTAATTTCAACCTACCTCCTTTTTTTCTTTCTCATTGTATTCTTAGTACTATAGTTTAGGTAGATTATAACTAGTTGTGAAAACTTGTAATTAGCCTTCAGCAATTATTTAATTAAATTCCTAGCTGTAAGTTTTCCGAAAAATAATAAAATAAAAATAAAATAAAAAATATAGATCCTAGAGTTTGCAAGTTGCAGTGGCAATGGGCAAGCCACATCGCTCGACGAACCGATAACCGATGGGGAAGGAAGGTTCTCGATTGACGACTACGAACCGAAACACGTTCTGTAGGTAGGCGTCTCACTAGGTGGAGCGGGGACATTGTAAAAGTCGCAGGCAGTCTATGTCATATAATTTTTACTTCTTACAGGGTAACTTTTGAGCACAAGTCACCTGATGTTAAGTGACGATGTGGTCGAAGATGGCGCCACGCTACACCTGGACTGGGAACTGGCTCTCAAGTGAGGCTGCCGGAACACACCGATAGGTGCACGGCGACAGATTGTTAAAGGAAATTCCCCTCTCCTCAGATACAAGGAGCGCTCCGAGATCGAAGCCCTGTACTTCGACATCAACACGATGCAGAAGAGCCTCGTGGGGGAGCCGTGGTCCCCCCTCGAGGGGCAGCTGCCGCAGGACCTGGAGCGCGCCTGGCAGAAGCTGGAACAGGTGAGCTGCTGGTGGACACACTATCGATAGTTTTCATCTGAAAAGCCTTACTATCGATAGGCCTATCGATATTATCGAAAGCCTAAAACGAGGCAATACTATCGAATAATCGACACCATAGATAGTAATGTTGCTCGCGAACTATAAACTGTCGATATTATCGATAGTCTCGAGCTTAATTTAGGGCTTGGCCAATTTGTTTGCAATGGTCCCCCGATATTTATTTAAGACTATCACATCTATCACATTTAAACTGCCACATTTAAACTTAAATTAAATTTATTAAATTGTTAAACTATCGATAGTCTTAGATAATTGATAATATCGATAGTTTTTTATTATTTTACAAGCAACAATACATCGATAATTCGTTTATTCTTCGGAGAAACAACACTATCGATAGTATCGGTAGTATTACACTCACTCGATAATATTGCCTTGTTTTGAGCTATCGATAGTATCGACACTATCGATAAGCCTATCCATAGTGTTGCGATTGGTTGATAGTGGACTACCGATCGGCAACACTGTTGTACTACAGGGACAAAAAATGCTGATACCCTGGACTAACACATAGGCTACTTTTTATCCCAGTTCCTGTGGAAATTAAAGGGCACTACTTAATTCCCACGGAATCCGTGCATTTTTCCGGCATAGAAAGTATCCTTTTCAATTTCAATCATTTATTGCATTCATATGTCAGTATACATGAGATCTTAGAGGCTAAGGTTAGCGAACATATGGACCCGAATAGGGTATAGCAATGTAGGAGCAAAATCATAATTTATCTATAATATAAAAATGAATCGCAAAATATGTTGGTAAGCGCATAACTCAACAACGCCTGGACCAATTTTACCAATTCTTTTTTTTAAATGTTCGTTGAAGTCCAATAATGGTTTTTACGGCGAGAAAAATCGAATAATTGCCGGGAAAACACTAAAATTAGCCCTTTTCTTTTCCCCATACAAACGATTCGTAATAATACTTAAGTCAATTAGAACTTTAATACCATACCATAAAGTTCAAGTGTAAGTGGAGAGGTTCCGGGAAGGCAAAACAATTCAGTGACGTTAGTATTGTATAAATATTGATGTCTGTTTTCAATAAAATTAGGGATCTTTACTAAAACTCCAATAATGTGTGTATTATAATTTTTGCGTTTTTGCTAAATACCCGTGCGAAGCCGGGGCGGGCCGCTAGTTACATAATAAATGTCAGCATTATATACTTAAAATTAATTGTTATAAAATTTTGTGTTGTCCAGGGTATAAAAACTGAAAGTTTTTTCTGGTTCCCCCATAAAAACTGACTAATTTTCTGTTGTCTCCATAAAAACTAACATTTTTGTTGACAGGCCGAACACGCGCGGGAGATTGCGCTGAGAACGGAACTGCTTCGTCAGCAGAGGTTGGAACAGCTCAACTACAAGTTCAACACCAAGGTACGGTACCACATCATCATCATCATCATCATCAGATATCTCAGGGTCACGAGCGCGGTGCATTGACGACGCGGTAGCCGAGTTGGTAGTGACCCTGCCTGCGAAGTTAGCGGTCCCGGGTTCGAATCCCAGTAAGGCCACGATGAATGAATGAATGAATGGTGATAGTTATTATTACTTTTTTTATGCAACGAGACAAGCAAGCCGTTCGCTTGATGGTAAGCGCTTGCCCATCGGAGTTCAGTGTCACGCAGAATTTTAAACTTCAACAGTTTCAAAACCCTTCCCGGCAAAAAATATCGGGGACATCTGCACACAAATTGAGCTAGCAAATTGAAACTTGTGTTATGGGTACTAGACAACGATATACATACTTATATAGACTAGCTGTTCCCTGCGGTTTCACCCGCGTGGACTACAGTTGATCGCGAAATCCTTTCTTAGCGGATGCCTACGTCATAACATCTACCTGCATGCCAAATTTCAGCCCGATCCGTCTAGTGGTTTGGGCTGTGCGTTGATAGATCACTATGTCAGTCAGTCATCAGTCAGTCACCTTTGAATTATATATTTGTATTTTTGACACGAATTTATTTTTTTAAAAACAAATCTCGACAAACAAAAACAACCAAAACAATTAATTTAACAAAATGCAAAAACTGACAGGATGACATCATCAACTAATAAAAAAACGTCAGGTAGGAGGTGTTGCCTCGACGACGGTCGGTGGAGAAGTGGGCGAAAGCGCGTCCGCACCGCCTTATATTTGCTCTGGCGCTCGGCTCGCGCCAACACGGCCTCTCCTGACAGGAGACCGTCCTCGGACTCCATAAACTCGTGAAGATCAGCCTCCATTTTCATGGAAACTGCGTTCTCTTGCACTTCAAGTAGGCGTCAGCAGGTCTCTGCGTCCCAGATGAACCAGGCTGATGCTCCTCGCTTGTAGACCGCTCAGCAGCCCTGGTCGGCGACTCTTCACCTTGTAGACAGCTCTGCGCTCCAGGATAGACTCCTCCTCGTTGTTATTTTCATCTGCACAGAACACACGAAAAAAACCGCCACACAAATACGTATGCAAACATACAAACATGTGTGATAAGATGTACAGAAAGAACACAGTGAAATCGTTACGACAGATACCACAACGCGAAACCTGACCCAGCAAGGTGCTATAAAGAAGTTCAACGTAAAGCGTTTCTTAACACCCCTGGACAGAAACACGGCGTGGCATGTGTCACAACAACCACCTAATCAAGTCAGAGGCATGACGAGCATGACCTGGCAGGGTGCTGAGAAAGAGGCACGACATGACGCTTAACTTAACCAGGTGCCGAGACAGAGGCACGACGTGACGCGTATCCCCAACACCCTTTAGATCATGACAGTGACACGACGCATCCGCGCTCTCAATTACAAACAAGGACAGAGGCACTACGTGATGCGTAACCTGCCAGGATGCTAAGATAGAGGCACGACGTGACGCTTATTTTAACATCCTCATCACAATTTGCAATTTAAAGAACGACGACGCACGTGGCGCGGAGGGCACAACGTGAGGCGTGTTCCAACAATTGCACAACTCAACACAAACAATACCAGTAGTCCACTCCCTTCATCACGGGATGTGCTCCCTCGTGGCTTGTTGACTCGCCGCAGGAGCCATCGGCAGCACACCAGCGATAGCACACCATCGGCTGCGCACCGGCATGCAGCAGCAGCAATGGCAGCGCACAAGCGCAGCGGCAGCAGTGGAAGCGCACAAGCGCAGCAGGGGTAGCGCACAAGCGCTGCAGTAGCGCACACACGCAGGAGTAGCGCACAAGCACAGTAGTAGCGCACACACGCAGCGGTAGCGCACACACGCAGGAGTTGCAGCGCACAAGCGCAGTAGTAGCGCACACACGCAGCGGTAGCGCACACACGCAGGAGTAGCAGCGCACAAGCGCAGTAGTAGCGCACACACGCAGCGGTAGCGCACACACGCAGGAGTTGCAGCGCACAAGCGCAGTAGTAGCGCACACACGCAGCGGTAGCGCACACACGCAGGAGTAGCAGCGCACAAGCGCAGTAGTAGCGCACACACGCAACAGTAGCGCACACACGCAGCATGCATGCCGCATCGACACACTGCATCAGCACGGCCACATCGGCACGCGTCGATACACCAGCACTACACCGGCATGGGCCAGCAGTACACAGGCGATACGCCAGCAACTTCTCTGGCAATACAGTAGCACTGGAACAGTAATGCATAAGTACCACATTAGCAATGCAGGGGCACCACAACAGCAATGCAGGAGCACTGCCTCAACAATGCCCCAACACTGCATCAGCAATACCCCAGCATTGCATCAGCAATGCACGAGTACCGCATCAGCAATGCTGTAGCACTGCGTCAACAATGCACCGCTCGGCTTCACCTGACCATCACTGATCGTCCATTCTATGTGCTAGATCTGAAACATACTACGGTCCACGTGGCCTGGCACGGACCAGCATAATTTGTTCAGGCCTCCCGTTAATCGCAAAAGTATACGAAATCATCCGGCAATAACTTGTCGTTCACGGCAGATGCGTGAACTTGAAACGAGCATCATTAAATCACCATCCAACATTACCAAAATAAAAGCATCGGATTCTTAATAAAATCAACAAGTTCATGTTTACGTTTAAATTAAGTTGAACACCATTCTTATGAAAGGCACACGCCTTACGTAAAAACGTAGCTCGGCACGGGACGGGGTGATTTGTCCAGACTCCGCATTAATGAACAAAAATTCTACAAGACCATCTGCACGCATGTGAGCGTTATTAAACCAGTAATGCACTAACCAAAACCGTAATGAACTCGTCACTTCATTAGTTAACAATACGTGAGTAAGCGAAACAGAAAACGTCGGACACAACCGACCTATGTAGGGTAGTTGTCAGAATTGATTTTCTAAACATCTAATAAAATATTCGCAATGTCTAAACTATGTACGCCATCACAGCGCTTTGAACTTGAGTTTGATACTAGACCAGCTGCGATCGTTATTCGAAACTCACTTAACTACAGCAATGAGTCACTTTTTCAGCAATTACCTATACGCGTTAAGCAAGTAGGCAATCGTCACACTTATTTGCACGTAGGAACACGATGACGTCACTGTATCACACATTAACATCATCCTAAAACATCGAAATTATAAATAGACATGGTTTGATCTTACCAAAATAGCAGTGTTGTCTCGTACAGTCTCACCCGAAACCATCTCGACGTACAGGCTCAGTAATAGGTTCAGACAGGTTCAAACTTGCAACGCATTACCCATCAGCGTTATCCAAACCAAACGCACGGCTGCCTCGCCGACACGGCGCGGACGCGACGACTGTGTCGCTGAGCGGAAGCGGTGGCGCTTCCCGGTCTGGCGCTGGCGCCGGCTAAGCACGTAAGCGCCCGCTGCAGCGGTCACGACCACCGTTGTGACTTCGCTTGCAATGATGATCACACGATAACTGCGATTACAGCGGTCACGATAACAACGGTGACTATCGCAATGTGACGCGATCAGCTTCATGAACAACGGCCCCAGACTCTCAGGCCTCATGTGCGCCTCTCACGAGACCGAGAGCAAGGCGATGTATTCGATTTTCACTTTTCACTAAGACACACACATTTTCACTTTTCACTAAGACACACACATTTTCACTTTTCACTAAGACACACACAATTAAACGCACAAACACCGCCATCTGCTTCGTCGTTTTTTCATGATTACTTTTTTTTTGTCTACCGCCGTGGCATACACCGTCTAACTTTTTTCTATTTTTAACCGACAAAAAGATGACAAAAACAGTGGACAGTAAGATAGAATCGCGTAGATCCTATCCCGCTTCTGAATTTGTATTTTTGACACGAATTTATTTTTTTAAAAACAAATCTCGACAAACAAAAACAACCAAAACAATTAATTTAACAAAATGCAAAAACTGACAGGATGACATCATCAACTAATAAAAAAACGTCAGGTAGGAGGTGTTGCCTCGACGACGGTCGGTGGAGAAGTGGGCGAAAGCGCGTCCGCACCGCCTTATATTTGCTCTGGCGCTCGGCTCGCGCCAACAATATATAGATAGAGAAATAAATACTTATATAGAGAGAAATATCCAAGGCTCAGGTACAAATATTCGTGCTCATCACACATATGCCTTAACTAAGACAATATGTTTGTCAACAGTCGGTTCTCCGTAAAGGGTACCTGAAGGAGATGATCCAGGTGCTCTCGGACCCCCGCTACGGGTCCAACCTGGCGCAGGTGGACGCCACTGTCAAGAAACACGAAGCCATCTCCGCTGACATCCTTGCTAGGTGAGTCATAACATATATACTTTTTTTTATAACCGACTAGTTGCGACCCGTGGTTTCACCCGCGTCTTCCCGTTTTCTCACAGGAACCTTTTTCTAGGATAAAAAGTAGCCAATGTGTTAATCCAGGCTATAAGCTATTTGCATTCCGAATTTCATTCAGATCCGTTCAGTAGTTTTTGCGTGAAAGAGTAACAAACATCCTTCCATCCATACTCACAAACTTTCACGTTTATAATATTAGTAGGATAGGCAAGCTTTTGACCTCAGTTTCACCTGATGGTAAGTGATGACGAGGCCGAGGATGGAGCATGCTTGCCTAGAAGATACCTATTCACTCACGACTTGAAGGCTCCCAAATTATAAACACTTTGTGAACACAACACTACTAAAATGTTCTCCGCGTTGGACTACAGTTTATCTCGATAAAAGTATCCTATGTCCTTCTGCAGGGTTTGAACTATCTTCACACCAAATTTCAACAAAATCCGTTCAGTAGTGTTTGCGTAAAAAGGTATCAAACATCATCGGTGTGTTCCGGCAGCCTCACTTGAGAGCCAGTTCCCAGTACAGGTGTAGCGAGGCGCTGCCTTCGACCACATCGTCATCTACCTTTAGGTGACGATGTGGTCAAACGCTACCCTGTAAGTTTATTTATTGGAAAACCAACAGCTTTTTACAATAACAAAAAATATATAGTAGAAAAACCATAGAAAGCCAATTTTTTGCCAACAGGTTCTCACGAATAGAAATCGTATATAGTGTAAAAAAATGCAAAGGAGTTCATAACCCTATTTTATTAGCTCTCCAATATATTTTCCTCCAGAACCGAGCGCTTTGAAGACCTCTCAGCGATGGCAGCCGAGCTGGTCCGCGAGAAGTACCACGGCGCGGAGGCTGTGTCCCGAACTGAGCAGGCAGTGCTGCAGCGCTGGCGCGAGCTGCTGGAGCTGCTGGAGAGGCACCGAGCCTCGCTGGCGCGGCTGGCGCAGCTCATGGCGCTGCTGCGGGAGGCGGATGCTCTGGCGCACACGCTGGGGGAGATGAAGGTGGGTGGGGCTGCTGGAGCTGCTGGAGAGGCACCGAGCCTCGCTGGCGCGGCTGGCGCAGCTCATGGCGCTGCTGCGGGAGGCGGATGCTCTGGCGCACACGCTGGGGGAGATGAAGGTGGGTGGGGCTGCTGGAGCTGCTGGAGAGGCACCGAGCCTCACTGGCGCGGCTGGCGCAGCTCATGGCGCTGCTGCGGGAGGCGGATGCTCTGGCGCACACCCTGGGGGAGATGAAGGTGGGTGGGGCTGCTGGAGCTGCTGGAGAGGCACCGAGCCTCACTGGCGCGGCTGGCGCAGCTCATGGCGCTGCTGCGGGAGGCGGATGCTCTGGCGCACACCCTGGGGGAGATGAAGGTGGGTGGGGCTGCTGGAGCTGCTGGAGAGGCACCGAGCCTCACTGGCGCGGCTGGCGCAGCTCATGGCGCTGCTGCGGGAGGCGGATGCTCTGGCGCACACCCTGGGGGAGATGAAGGTGGGTGGGGCTGCTGGAGCTGCTGGAGAGGCACCGAGCCTCACTGGCGCGGCTGGCGCAGCTCATGGCGCTGCTGCGGGAGGCGGATGCTCTGGCGCACACCCTGGGGGAGATGAAGGTGGGTGGGGCTGCTGGAGCTGCTGGAGAGGCACCGAGCCTCACTGGCGCGGCTGGCGCAGCTCATGGCGCTGCTGCGGGAGGCGGATGCTCTGGCGCACACCCTGGGGGAGATGAAGGTGGGTGGGGCTGCTGCAGCTGCTGGAGAGGCACCGGAACATCGTGAGAATCGCGAGGAGCTCATAGATGCAGTGTAATTCATCCAGCTGATGACAATGATGGCAAATATCTGGGATTTTGAAGGTTTCGTACCTTAAAAGGAAAATCGGAACCCTTATACATGTCACTCTGTTATCCGTATGTCTGCCTATCTAGGCCCTTTTTCTCAAAAACGCTTTGAGGTATTAAGTTGAAGTTTATATCAAATACTCGGCTCAAAGGTATCTTTTACGGAGTGGGCTACAGTTGGTATTCACAAAAGCAGGCAAAAGCTGTACGATCTCTACAGTGAAAAACAATATAATACTAGTAATGAGTTTAAAGAAACTGTAAAAACATACTCAAAAATTTTTAAGACGGTCTGTCACATTGCAAAGTCTCGTTATATAAGTTCTAAGCTTAAAAATAGTAATGACAAAATTAAAGCAACTTGGAAAATTATAAATAGTGAGACTGGCAAAGTCAGGTCTCAAGCTAATAATTACAACCTAAATATTGGCGATACCAGTGTCAAGACTGACATTGAAGTAGCTAAAGCATTTGAAACCTTTTTCACTGACATTCCAGTCTCTACTACTAAGTTCTTAAACTCATCGCACACCATTGCAGAATCTATGTTAAAAACAAATGTACCAGAGTGCGAAATTCCTTTTCAATTTGACTATGTTAGTTGCAAAGATGTAGTAAAAGCTTTTAATATGATTAATGTCAAGAAAACTACTGACCTCTGGGGTATATCCGTGACCGTTGTTAAGCCATTAATTGAAATGATTGCACCCGAATTAGCCCTAATATTTAACAAATGTATTGACGACGGCGTGTTTCCTGATCTGATGAAACATAGTAAGATAACACCCTTGTTTAAATCGGGTACAACGACTGACCCTACTAACTTTAGACCAATATCAGTATTACCAACATTTAGTAAAATATTCGAAAAACTTATTCTAAATCAATTGCAAAGACATTTCTCAGCAAACAAATTACTTAATCAAAAACAGTTTGGCTTTACGCGTGGTCGCTCTACTACTGATGCTGGTGTCGAGTTATTAACTCACATCTATGATGCCTGGGAGGAGTCACGGGACGCTCTAGGCGTGTTCTGTGACTTGTCCAAGGCATTTGATTGTGTTCACCACGAGACACTGATCAGGAAGCTCCGGCACTATGGTATTCGAGGTGTTCCTCTGGACCTTGTAACCTCATACCTTAGTGATAGGATTCAGAGAGTTGACGTGAACGGGAAGCGATCCTCGGGGTCAGTAGTCACAATGGGAGTTCCGCAGGGTTCAATACTCGGACCTTTTCTGTTTTTAGTTTACATCAATGATTTGCCCAGCCTTGTTAGTGACAATCACGAAATAGTATTGTTTGCTGATGATACGTCGCTTTTATTTAAGTTAAAGCGACAACATAACATTTCTGACGACGTGAACAATGCTCTCTCCAAAGTTACAGACTGGTTTGATGCGAACAATTTGATGTTAAATGGAAAAAAGACAAAATGCTTGAGATTTGTGCTGCCCAATGTTAAAGAAGTACCAACAAATGTAAAAATTAAGGACGAAGAATTGGACCTTGTCAAGACTACAGTATTCTTAGGCATAACTTTAGATCACAAATTGCAATGGGGTCCACATATTGTCAGTCTATCGAGCAGACTTAGCTCTGCAGCATATGCTGTAAAGAAGATCCGTCACCTTACTGACGTTGATACAGCCAGACTAGTCTATTTCAGCTATTTTCACAGCATTATGTCCTATGGAATATTGCTGTGGGGAAACGCTGCTGATATTAACACCATATTTGTATTGCAGAAGAGAGCTGTTCGTGCGATTTATAACATGGGCCCCAGAGAATCTTTAAGAATTAAGTTTAAAGAAACCAAAATAATGACAGTTATTTGTCAATATATTTATGAAAATGTAATGTACATACGGAAAAATTTAAATAGCTTCAAAAAGAGAAGTGATTATCACAATTTTAATACTAGAAACAAAGATAAAATTGCTGTACCCACCACTAGGCTCCATAAAGTTAGCAACTCGTTCAAAGGTCAATGTGTACGCTTTTTCAACAAAATCCCAAGTGAAATTCAAGACTTGTCTATAACAAAATTTCAAATTCGTATAAAGAGAAATCTCATTAGTAAAGCTTATTATAAAATATCGGACTATCTAGATGACAAACAAGCTTGGGATTGTAGTTAATCTATCTATCTTTCTTTCTATCTATCTATTCTCCCTATTTCCCCTATTCTAACCATTTTCGGTAAACAGCCAAAACAGTCATGCTCACGAAAGTGACTTTGCTTGCAGCGGCGTCATGTGTCGGGTCGCCCTCTTCCCTCTCATATGGTCGAGGAGAGCGATGGCTGGCACATGCGTCAACTCGTGAACGGGTGCTGCTTGTGGGGTCTGGTCTGCTTTGGTTGTGATCCCGCAACTCGTTAATATTCATGTTCCCATATCCCAATGTGTACAACCAAACAAGAGAAATCTTATTATTAGTAAAGCTAAATAAAAAATATCGGACTATTAGATGACAAAAAAAAAAAGCTTGGGATTTTAGTGAACTTGCTCCAATTCAATCAATTAGTAATAAGAATAAAATTGTCAATGTGATCGCGCCAAAAAAATTACCTGCCGGGCGTTTCTTGCCTGTTCTTTTGCCGGCGTAAGGAGGTTGGAACAGGCGTAGCTAGTTTTAAGTTGACGTTTTAAAGTGATCACAATGTATCCTATTGAATAAACATATTTTTGATTTTGATTTTTGATTTTGATTTTCAGCTGTGAAAAAATCAATCTTGTAAATCAACGCGATCAAAAGATACCGTTTATGTCGCATACTTTTGCATATTTCGCGATTTCACAAGAGAATCAAAAGCAATCAGATACTTCCCGTTGACCTAGAGTCATGAAATTTGGCGTGAAGCAAGGTCTAACAGCACATGTAAAGGAACAAGTCTGAAAACCGGAAATATGTCGCGCGAGAGTCCATGCCGCACTTCGCTGGTTTTGTAATTTTTAAACCTAGACAGTTCTCTCTCATCACCAGGTCATCTGCAAAGCGATAATGGCTCAGTAGTAGTGACGTCGGCTTGCGATCCCTAGGTCGTGAGGTCGAATCGTACGATGACCTTAGGCTTTCGGTGAAGGAAAATATCGTGATGAAACCATAGCTTGGTGTCTAGTGCTCGCCTGGCTAGCTACCAGCCTCGAGTTAAGAATCTATATCGCCGTGCACGTATCGGTGTGTTCCGGCAGCCTCACTTGAGAGCCAGTTCCCAGTCCAGGTGTAGCGTGGCGCCACCTTCGACCACATCGTCTAAACATCAGGAGACTTGTGGTCATGATTCTTCCCACGTGTCCCACAGACGCAGTTCCAATCCGTGGACGTGGGTCGGCACCTGGTGGACGTGGAGCGGCTGCTGCAGGCGCACGCGCTGCAGGAGCTGCAGCTGGGAGCCATCGACGAGAGCATCCGGAGGCTGCTGAGGGGGGGAGCCGCCGCGGGGGGAGGGGAGCAGCTGCAGGGCAAGCTGGACCAGCTGCAGGATAGCTACAAGGGGTGAGATAAAAACTCGTGGTTTCTTCGGTTTTTTTGTGTAACTGAGAAGAATCCGAATCATCGTTGCCTAGTACCCATAACACAAGTTTCGAGCTCAATTTGGGGCTAGCTCAATATGTGTGCAATTGTCCCCGATGTATTTATTTATTTATATGCTTAAGTCTAAAGTTAATTGTTTTTGTTCAATAGGATACATAATATGATCACTGTAAAACGTCAAACTTAGGACTAGCTACGCCTGTTCCAACCTCCTTACGCTGGAAAAAGAACAGAAAAGAAACGCCCGGCAGGTGATTTTTCGGGCGCGATCACATTTACCATTTATAATCTTACGACTAATTGATTGAAGTAAATTGGCTCTCTCAAAAACGGTGAAGGAAAACATCGCGAGGAAACCGGCATGTCCAAGAACTGCAACATTCAGGGGCATGCGACATCTACCAACCCGCACTGGGCCCACTGGGTTCGTCTGGCAACTCAACAGAAATTCAGCTGAACGTAAAAATGAGTCGCGACTCACGAGTCACAAAATTACGTTCGTTTAGTTTCACCCTTGATTGACGTTCTTCTAATTCTACTAAAAAAAAAAATTACCTGCCGGGCGTTTCTTGCCTGTTGTTTTGCCGGCGTAAGGAGGTTAGAACAGGCGTAGCTAGTTTTAAGTTTGACGTTTTAAAGTGATCACAATGTATCCTATTGAATAAATAAAATTGACTATTGACTATTGACTACTATCTGACCTGATCATGTTGTTCCAGCTTGGTGGAAGCTGCAAAAGACCGCAAGGCTCGGCTGGAAGACGCGAGGAACCTCTACCAGTTCTTAGAAGACCACGACGAGGAAGAAGGTAAGTGGCCCAAGAGTTACCGTCGCATTTGCCTATATAGTATACAAGCTGTACCCTGCGTCTTCCTTTTACCCCGCAGGAACCTTTTAACGAGATAAAATGTAGCCTACGTCTTAATTCAGCTATCTTCATTCCAACTTGCATTCAGATCCGCGCAGCCGTTCTAGGCGTGATTGACTAACAAACATCCATCCACCATTACAAACTTTCACACAGATAATATATTATATTGCAATTTATTTCGTATATTCAATTGTCAGTAAAATTATAGAAACTACCCGACAAGTTGATATCAAAAGAAAAAGATCACGTATTTCTAAATCACTTGAAACATTTTTAATCGACAAATGCTACAAAGCATAAACGACTTCCTCTATCGTCCGAAATTAATAATCGATCCTAATCCGTTATCCGCGGTTTTGGATCGATATGTCATGTCATACTATGTCATTTTAGTACTAGGGCTTGACTTATTACTACTAATGCTGTAGTAGCATTTGTCGATTAAAAATATGACGTATGACGACTTCACAACGACTAGAATGGATCGGTGCGCTCCTACATTGCTATACCCTATTCGGGTCCATATGTTCACTAATTATAACCACTAAGATCTCATGCATACTCCTATGTGACTGAAATAAACAATTGAGTTTATTTTTGTACCAACTTTTTCTTCATTTCGTTTGGTTAATATGCTCCCCTCTCCTAGGTTGGGTGACTGAAAAGCAGCGCATCTGCCGCGCCGAGGTGTCCGCGAAGGACCTGCGGGGGGTGCTGGCCCTGCGCCAGAAGCACGCGGCCCTCCTGGGGGAGCTGCGGGCCCGCGACCTGGGGGCACAGCGACACCGCGCCAAGGGGCTGAGGTGGGGGACATTATATATATATATATACATGTACTAGTTGCGCCCGCGTCTTCCCGTTATCCCGCAGGAACCTTTTTCCGGGATAAAAAGTAGCCTATGCGGTAATCCAGGGTATTAGCTGGGTATCTCCATTCTAAATTTAATTCACATCCGTTCAGTAGTTTTTGCGTGAAAGAGTAACAAACATCCATCCATCCATACACGGAAACTTTCACGTTTATAAAATTAGTAGGATACAAGGGACAAAAATGGGGAAACATCTATCTATACTTATCAATTCAATAATAACAGCTTTTTACTAAATGAAAAATAAAATTTGCCCGCTATCCCGCAGGTACTGGGCATAAAAGATGTGTCGGCTCATTCTGTGGTTGCGAACGAACAATGCTTCCTTGCTACAGAATTGACTTTTCTCTGCACTTTTGTACATTGCTATAATTCAACACAGCATGATATAGGCACATCAGCCTCAGGCTGCTCGCTTAAATAAATGATTAATAAAATTAGTCTATGTGTTAATTTAGGATATGAGAGCTATCTCCATTTCAAATTTCACACCAATCCGTTGAACCGTTTTAGCTTGAAGAAGTTACAAGCATACACTCCCTCACAGACTTTCAAATTTATAATATTGGTGGGCCACTGGTAAGCCACTGAGCCCGATCTTTAGCTTTTCTCCTCCAACTACTGCCAGCCAGTGAAAGTATGAAAGAGTATACGGTACTAAAAACTAAACAACATTGTCGTCGGTCTGTTCGTTCCGGCTGGACCGATTATGACGAGACTTTCCTGGCAAATAAACAATGTGTTAAGGAGTAACTTTAGCAAAAAAACTAAAAGACATTGTCAAAATGAATTGTCTGTATACTGTTATAAACTATGGTCAATAACATAATAGTTAGGTTTTAAAACCGGATAATTACCATGCTTTCGTTTGATATATATGTTAATTATGCCGTTTCAAAACCTAATTCTAGTGAATTGTTTGTGTTGTTCAGCCTTATAGAGGCGAACCACCCGAAGCAGGCGGAGATCTCCCGGCGTCTGCAGACGCTGGCCCAGCATTGGGCCACGCTGCGAGAGCTGGCAGCCGCGAGAGACACGCAGCTGGCGGACGCTGCGGACGCGCACCAGGTAACTACTACTGAACCCTTTTCATGTCCTAATGATCCCCTCTACTTGTACCACTGAAATATTCTCGACTTTATCCTGATCACGGCACCAAATTAGTAACAGGGTAGTGCTGGACCAGAAATAATGCTCTAGCTATGATATCATCACGTTGGTTTCCTTCACCGAAAACTCGAGCTCATTGTAGGATTCTTATTGACCTACGGGTTACAAGCCGTCTTTGCATTGGGCTATCATCGCTACAAACTGATTTGTTATTAGGGCGCCGTTTATACAATAAACAAAAGTGTTTCTGAATCTTGGTCACTGCACCAAATTGTGAACAAAAGATAATATTCGTCTTGTCTGAAGTTTTAGAGAATTTATATCAGAATCGACTCCAATATATTCGCAAGTGACCCTGGACGCCGTAAATATCCTAAGAATGTAAATTATCATTTGGTCACAATTTGGTGCAGTGACCGGGATCGCAAATTCTCACGACGAAAACTTGTTTCCTTTTCTCTCAGTTCTACGGTGACGCGAACGAGGCGGAGTCCTGGATGAAGGAGAAGCGCGCGCTGGTGGGGTCCGCGGACACGGGGCGAGACGCGCACGGCGCCGCCGCCCTGCTGGCGCGGCACCGCGCGCTGCGCGGGGAGCTGCAGGCGCACGGCGCCGAGCTCGCCGCGCTACACGGGGCCGCGCAGCGCCTGCTGCAGCGGGGTATCACGCAGCTGCAGGTATGAGAGAGAGAGAGAGACGTTACATGAAAAAACCACACAATAACGAAAAATAATAAAAACTTAAGAGGTGTCAAGGGACGCCCGGATGGAACGAAGTTCCTTTCAATTAATAGAAGAGAAAGACAAGATTTTTTTTTTTAGAATGGAACAAAAATAACTGGCTTGCTTTCTATGAGAGAAAGAGAGACAGACAGAGAAACACGCGCACGCCGCATGGCTTACAACTAAAGCAAAAAGTGTCGTTACAGTTTTTGATCTTAATTTTTTCCGTCTAGCCCCCTTTCGTAACGCGCGATAAGAAACTTAAAAAAAATGCACTAAAAACAGTAACATAACACAGATATAGGCACACACATGTACACTGGTGAAATTGACTTAATAATTTATGTGCGGATTTACTATCACTCAAAACGGTGAAGGAAAACATCGTGAAGAAACCGGCATGTCATGGGCATGCGACATCTAGAGATACGGCACATACTCTCTTTGAGAAGGCAAGAGTCTCAGCAGTGGGAACGTAATAGGCTGACGACGACGATGATACATACAAGTAGTCTAATTTGAAACGTCTCCTACATAAATCTCAAACCTAACTCCCGTTCGTCCCCCAGCTCCCGACCGAGGTGGAGTCGTCAGGCGGCCTGGAGGAGGAAGAGTGGGTGAACGAGTCCCGGCTGGTGCCCACCGAGGTGTGGGAGGAGGAGCCCGTGGAGCGCCTGGAGCACCGCACCGTCACCGAGGAGCGCAGCGTGCCGCAGGTAGGGCTCCAGGCTTCTTGAGTTAGTGGCGCAGTCGGCAGGATTAGTGAGGGACGAGAATTGTGATAGTAACAATTCAAAAGTTCGTAGAATACATTTCTGTGATCACATTAAAACATCAAACTGAAGACTAGCTACGCTTGTTTCAAGCTCCTTACGCCGGCAAAAGAACAGGCAGGAAAGGCCCGGCAGGTCGTTTTTTGGGTGTGATCACATTTACAATTTTATTCTTTACAATTTTTGAGTGGGTAGAAGTCGGGCTAGCACTTCTTGTCAATATATTCTGAAGCGGTGATAGCTTAGTGGTAGTGACGTTGGCTTGTGTAGGTCTTGGGTTTGAGCTTGAGCTTTCGTTGAAGGGGAGACATCGTGATGAATCCATAGCTTGGTGGGAGGGTAGTGTCTAGTGCTCGCCTGCTAGCTACCAGCCTCAAATTAACAATCTGTCGCCGTGCACCTATCGGTGTGTTCCGGCAGCCTCACTTGAGAGCCAGTTCCCAGTCCAGGTGTAGCGTGGCGCCACCTTCGAATACATCGTCAAACAAAAAGCAAACCTAAGACGTGTCAGTAAGGGACATGTCAATTAACCATGTGATGTTTTGGGGCCACTTTTTTATCCCACCCTTACTGGTGTGGAGTGGTTCTAAACTTTTCTGGGCTCTATCACATAACCCATTTGTTCCTCATTTTTGAATCCGTGTAATAAATGCTTCATTCAACATTGAACTCTATCTCTTACAGGTGAAAGCTCTGTACGCGTTCACCGGCCAAGGCATTTCCATGGCGAAGGGTGAGGTGATGTTCCTGATCAACAAGACCAACCCCGACTGGTGGTCCGTGAGGAAGGCGGACCGCACCGACGGGTTCGTGCCGGCCAACTACGTGCGGGAGGTCGAGCCGAGGGTCGTGCCGGTGAGTAAGGGGGGGGGGAGGGAGCAGAGCAGAGGGGAGGGGGTCGTAAATAACCTACTAATTATAAACGTGAAAAGTTGTGAGTATGGATGTATAGATGTTTGTTACTATTTCACGCAAAAATTATTGAACTGATTTGAGTAAAATTTGGAATGGAGATAGCTTAGATCCTGGATTAAAACATAGGCCACTTTTTATCCCGGAAAAAGGATCCTTCGGGATAACGGGAAGACGAGAGTAAAACTGCAGGGTGCAGCTGGTAACTTATATATAAATAACGAATTGCCGTGCAAACGTTCCATTTTGGATTATGACGTCTTTAGTAAGATGACATAACTAAACAAACAAAACTTATTTGTTTTATTACCTAGTTATTTAAAAATACCTTCATGCCAGTGACGTCATCAAAAGCGGCTTCAACGGAAGACCAGCGCTGGTCAAACGACCAGCACAACGCTGAGTTGAGGTCGGTTTGCAACAATACATTTTCTGTTTCTTTTTTTTCTTATTTCTACATAATGTGTTTATCATGTATAATTTGTTGCAAATAAATGATTCTTATTCTTAAAACAAAAAAAAATACAAGATAAACGTCAAGCTACTTACTAATGACATCATATCCTGGAATTTGTGTTTCGGGCGCAATTTTTATTTACTGATTTAAATCTGTTAATCAGTATTATTTTATCACTAAAAGCATTTATTTAGACTAAATTTTAGATTACTACGTGATAACTGTCCGGTTGCCTATTTGATTTGACCTAAGAAATCTTTCACTCATACAAGCCTACACACTCCCCAAGTGACACACTCAACACCTTAGCGTCATTATCACCACCTGACAGGTGCAAGTCCGTCGCGCCGAGAAGGTGCGCACCGTACAACGCGTGAAGAAGACCGTGCTGGTGAAGCAGGTGGTGCCGGTCCGCAGGAGCCGGCCGGCGCGCCGCGCCTCCAGGGCTCCGCCCGCCGCGCCCTGCGTCGGGGTCTCCCAGCGGCTGCAGGAGATACAGGCGGACTACGGTGAGAGCTGATCAATACATAATAGGAGGTGGAGGAAACCGGCGTGCGACGGAACTACGCAACCTCATTCCACTATCGAGCAACAAGACGCACGGAAACACGTCAAAAGTCAAAAGTCAATTTTTATTTATTCAATAGGATACATTGTGATCACTTTAAAACGTCAAACTTAAACTAACTACGTAGGATTCGAACCCACGTCCTACGGATCGCAACTACCACTGTGCCATCATCGCTAAGATACCATATTATCGCGATAATTTGCAGTACGCGCGGGTGAAACCGCGGGGAACAGCTAGTCTCTGATAGTTATTTCAATAAAATGCGATTTCTCTCGCATTTTTCTTTTCATTCTCTTAAAATTCAAAATTAAAAAAAATATATTCAATAGGATACATTGTGATCACTTTAAAACGTCAAATTAGCTACGCCTGTTCCAACCTCCTTACGCCGGCAAAAGAACAGGCAAGAAACGCCCGGCAGGTAGTTTTTTTGGCGCGATCACATTGACAATTTTATTCTTATTACTAGTTGATTGAATTGGAGCAAGTTCACTAAAATCCCAAGCTTTTTTTTGTCATCTAATGGTCCGATATTTTTTAATTAGCTTTACTCATAAGATTTCTCTTGTTTGGTTGTACACATTGGGTCATCCGTACAAGGTTGAAATTCCCCCAATCCGCACAAAACGTTTCGCTTCCACATATATAATGCGGACGGCGAAGGAGTGGAACACCTTGCCAGCGTATATGTTTCCCAATAAGTATAACTTGGGAGCCTTCAAGTCGACAGTGAATAGGTATCCTCTAGGCAAGCATGCTCCATCTTCGGCCTCGTCATCACTTACCATCAGGTGAGACTGGGGTCAAACGCTTACCTATCTCATATAAAAAAAAATGTCCAAGAACCGCAACATTTAAAGGCATGTGACATCTACCAACCCGCACTGGGCCCGCGTGGTAGGTTACAGCACATACTGTCTCTGAGATAAGGCCAGAGTCCCAGCAGTGGGAAATTGAAAGACTAATGATGAATATGACATCTTATAAATCTCAATGTTATTTTGACATATTTGTTTATTTATTTACATGTACAATATTTTTTTATAAATTTTAATATTTATTTATTTTTTGGAATTTTATTGAAATGTTAACTATTTCGAAATGCACAAATAATTGGAATACTATTTTATCCTTGTTTACGATTTAATAATTATTATTAATCAAATATTTATATTATGCTCTAACATAAAAAATGAAAAATGGTCAAATGTATGCCTAAAACCTGCTAATTTTATGTTTGGCACCATGTCTATGCAAATAAACACTTTGAACTTGAACTTGACCTTGTTCAATAACAGATGAGCTGCTCACGCTGTCAGCTGCTCGCCACGCCCAGCTGGAGGACGCCATCAAGCTGTACAGCTTCTTCGCGGAGTGCGATGACTTTGACAAGTGGATGAAGGACAAAGAGAAGATGCTGCGGACGGACGAAGTCGAGGACAGCGTGGACACTGCTAAGAGGAAGTACGAGGTGAGGACAAAAAAATTACTGTATACCGTTTTGGCGAATTAAAATCGATAGTACGAGTCATTACAAAACGCTGTATTCGAATTCGGGCAAAGTCACGTTTTGCATTTAGGCAGCAAGAGTTGCCACATTGACACGCTAGCGGTCGTAAACTTTGATGTGATGTTAAGTGGCGATTAACGACGACGATGACGATGTCGTGACGATTTGGTCGAAGGTGGCGCCTCGCTACACCTGCACTGTGAACTGGCTCTCAAGTGAGGCGATAGGTGCACGGCGACAGATTCTAAAATTGACCCTTTTTTCGTTTTGTAGAAGTTCGTGACTGACTTGTCGGCGGCGTCCAAGCGGCTGGAGCACATCGACGCGGCCGCCGAGGAGCTGGTGGCGGCCAAGCACTCGCAAGCGGCCAAGGTGAGGGGGATGATTCTACTAGGGGATGAAAGGAAGGCACTACCAACAGAGGGTTTTAAAAGAATTTTGTTAAGGACTTTTTGAGTATGACAAATAATTATGTTGATTCTATATAGTTACTAGCTGCGCCCTGTGGTTTCACCCGCGTGGATTACACTTTATCGCGATAAAAAGGAAGAATCCTATCTAAATATATATAACTCAAAGGTCACTGACTAACATAGTGATCTATCAACGCACAGCCCAAACCACTGGACAGATCGGGCTGAAGTTTGGCATGCAGGTAGATGTTATGACGTAGGCATCCGCTAAGAAAGGATTTTGATTAATTCTACCCCCAAGGGGATAAAATAGGGGATGAAAATTTGTATGAAACTTTGTCAATTTTAAACCGATCGGGCTGAGACTTTGCATGCATAAAGCTGTAGCCCACGCGGGTGAAACCGCGGGAACAGCTAGTTAATATTATAAATGTGAAAGTTTGTGTGTGTGTAAGTGAATGTTTGTTACCACGTATCACCGTAACTACTGAACCGATTTTGATGAAATTTTGAATGGAGATAGCTTAAACCCTGAATTAACACATGTTCCGGAAGAAAACATTCCTATGGAATAATGGGAAGATGCGAGTGAAACCGCGGGGGGCAACTAGTCTATAATAATATATATGTTTTCCTGTAAGTTAAAATGTGATGTTATATGCTTTAAAGGCGACAGCGCGAAGACAACAGTTGAGGCAGCAGTGGGACAGACTGCTGCGGTTGAAGCAGCAGAAGGAGAAGAGTCTAGAAGGAGCTTCTAGGTGAGTCTTAAAGCAAACGTAACCGTTTAAAACGAACTTTAAGAAAGTGAGTTGGTCTCCGATAATAATACACGCCACTTCGCTTTCAGCAATAGATAGAGTGATTCAAGGGGAAGATTTTTATGTATAATATTCAGTATTAAATTCAGTATAGCAAGACCTTAACGAAATTACAGACCTCGGATTCAGATCACATCCGATCACATCCTGGTCACTGCACCAAAATGTGACAAGCGCAAAAATCTCAAACTAACACTCGTCCCTGTTCCAGCGTGGAACTGTTCAGCCGCACATGCGACGAGGCGCTCGACTGGATGGCGGAGAAGGAGCAGCAGCTGGCGGCCGGCTCGGCGCCCGCGGCGGACCTGCGCACCGTGCAGGCGCTGCAGCGGCGGCACGCGCAGCTGGAGAGGGAGCTGGAGCCGCTGCGGGAGAAGGTCAACACTGTCAGCCTGCTGGCGGACTCGTGAGTATACTCCGTACCCTGGGAAGGTGCAGCATCAGGCGGAACTGCTGCTGTTCTCACCTGCGCACAGTGCAGGCACGTGCAGATGGAGCCGCTGCGGGAGAAGGTTCACACTGTAAGTCTGCTGGCTCGTGAGCAACTGCGTAACCTGAGGAAGTGCAGCATCAGGTGGAACTGCTGCTCATTTCTTTACCAGACAACCGATTTGGTGCAGTTGCCGACTGCAAAGCGTGAGGTTGCGCGTCCGTTACTCACTATTGGACAAATATTTGTGTATTAAAAGGAAGGACAAATGTTTGTTTCAATTCACGTTGGTTACAATTGGGTGGTCTTTTTTTTTAGACAGGAGTCACTAAAGGAAAAAAGATTTTTAGTGCATATTTTGGTCACTTAATTTTGATATTCATATCCTATTTTTATTTGGTAACCTTTATACAGTGCAACCTTAATATAACGTACCTCAATATAACGACTTTCTCGATTTAACGAATTCTTCGTAATCCCCTTGAATTGTCCATAAGAGTCAATATAAAATATACCTTTACATTGCGAACATTCTTTGCGTACAACCTCTTTATAACGAATTTTCAACTATCAAGAAAAAGTATTCATACCACTAATTAACGAATTTTGCCAACCCAAAACCTTTATATAAAGTTTCCACCAATAATATAACTCTTAATCTTATAATGTGATTCATGTCTCGACATGTTTCGACACGCTTTTGTTTGTACAGTAATCATTGTTGTTTTGATGGAAAGTAATGTAAACACCTCTGCTCGTCATAAAACTATTCTTTTACCTCTTTCTAACGAATTTTAGACCAATCTAACCTCAACATAACAAACCTCAGTTCAACGAATTACTTGATATTACGAATATTTTCTTGTTCCCCTCCGATTTGTTATATCGAGGTTGCACTGTAACTAGTCGATCCCACTATTTCTAGTAAGTTTTAATACATTGTTCATGAGATTCTAATCGCGACGCGTATGGATCCTCTGAGAAAACCCAGTTAAGAGAAGAAGATAAAGATCAGAAGAAGAAGAAGATAAGATCAATCAGAATCCTATCTTATTTCATAACATGTTTGCTAGCAAATTAATGATAATGATTTTTCCTAAATATGAGTACAGGTTTAACCGTAATACGTCATACTTTGTATTTCTTTATTCGTTACATGCAGCGTTATCAAGTGGTTTAAAATTCACAGGTAACTATAACTACAATCTTCCATTTTTACTATCCCAATGCTGGGCAAAACCCTTCCCTAAGTATGTCTTAGTTATGTGGGGATCTACCATCGCTCAAAACGGTTAGGGAAAACATCGTGAGGAAACCGGCGGCGTGTCCAAGAACCGCAACATTCAAGCGCATGCGACATCTACCAACCCGCACTGGGCCAGCGTGGGAGATTACGGCTCATACTCTCTCTCTGAGAGAAGACCAGAGTCCCAGCAGTGGGGACGTAATAGGCTGATGAGGGATTATATTAAAACTTACCTTTTCAATTTGATGTCTACATATTTTATTTAAAATGATTTGTCAACTTTATTTCGTTGTTTGTTTATTACTTTATCTTGTACTGTACAATTTTCTCCACCATAGAACATCTGCACCTATTAATACGATGGTATCCATTAATGCAGGTCCCGAGAAGGGGGTGAGGGGAAAACCGCCAAAATCATACTAACGTAATTAATGAACGGCCTCTTAGGCAAAATACTCCTTAGATTTTCTAAAATTGTAACACATTATCTTAGTGTTCATTAAACTTAATTAATTAATCTAATCATATCTCCTCCCAGCGTGAAGTCCCAGTACCCTTCAGAGAAGTCCAACATCGACGGGCGCCAGAAGGAAATCCAGCAGATGTGGGACAGGTGCCAGGCGCAGGCGGCGGAGCGCCGCAGCCGCCTCGAGAGCGCCGTGGGCCACCAGATCTTCGGCTCCAGCAGCACCCTGCTGCAGAACTGGCTGCAGGTCAGTTCAACAGTCCAGCAGATGTAGGACCGTGTATGGAGATGGCATATTTCAAATCTAACGCCCGAAGTTAATAATCTATCTTGATCGGTTATCCGCGATTTTGGATCGAATAATAAAGCATGACATATTGATACGTCAAGCTTTACTAGTAAAATGACATATGATGACATGACATATCGATCCAAAACCGCGCATAAAGGATCAGGAGTCACGTGGTCAATAAAATCCGTTCAATTTGGAGTCACGCAAAGTTTTGTAAAAACTCGTTTTTTTTATTATTATTAAACTAAATATTACGGTTTTCAGTCTTTTTAATTTACATGTGCTGTAAGACCTTGCTTCACGCCAAATTTCATGACTCTAGGTCAACGGGAAGTACCTTATAGGTCATAATTCCCTGGCGCAATCGCAAAATATGCAAAAATATGCGACGTAAAGGTTATATCTTTTGATCGCGTTGACTTACAAGGTCGATTTTTTCACAGCAACTTGATAGCTCAGCACGTTCTTGACAAAAAGAGTCTTTAACTGTCAGACGGACGGACAACAGCAAGCCTTTAAACCTAGCGAGCCTTTAAGGCTTCCGTTGTACCTTTCGAGGTACGGAACTTTATAACTAACCAGTTCAACTTCCAAACAGACGGTCCGCGAGCAGCTGTCCCAGGAGGCCAGCGCCAAGGACGTGGCCACCGCGGAGGCTCTGCACAAGCAGCACCAGGAGCTGGCTGACGACATCAAGACGCATGACGACGAGTGAGTAAAATACTGGCGCAGTCGGTAGGATTACTGATGATTTTAGCTACTAGCTTTGGTCTGCGAATCTAGCCAGTTTCCGAGTAGAATAAATTTTTTCGCGATGGAAAGTATCATATCTTCTTACCCAGGGTTTCAAAAAAAAAAAAACTCAAAAACTTTTTTTTTTAGTAGGACATGCAATTACTTTAAAACGTCAAACTTAAAACTAGCTATGCACTGGCTGCACTGTTTGTTTATGGTACTGACCAACCTCCTTACGTTGGCATAAGAAACGCCTGGCAAGTGATTATTAGGGCGTGATCACATTTAATATTTTATGTCTAAATTGGAGTCAAGTTCACTACAATCCCAAGGTTTTTGTCTCATCTAAAGAGTTTCATATTTAATACAAGATTTCGTGCGATAAGAACTTGACGTTTAAGTATCGACAAGTCTTCGTTTTCTTGGACTCTTGGAGGAGTTGCTGACTTTATGTATCTTCACGTAATGTAGTATGGAGATAGAACCCTAGGAAAGGACATGGGATAATTATCAAGACGATTAATTGAAATCCACTTAGGAACTTCTAATAAACAAACGATGCAATCGCCACAGGTTCAAGGAAGTGATTGGGCTCGGGAAACAGTTGCTGACGACTAATCCGTCGCTGAGCGATGTCGCCGACAAAATCAAGGCGCTGGAGACTGACCAGAAACAAGTACACAAAGGTATGGAATAAAGAAAGAAAAACGGTTTATTAGTTTGAGCTTGAGCTTTTGGTGAAGGAAAACATCGTGATGAAACCATAGCTTGGTGGTAGGGCATGCTCTAGTGCTCGCCTGCTAGCTACCAGCCTCGAGTTAACAATCTGTCGCCGTGCACCTATCGGTGTGTTCCGGCAGCCTCACTTGAGAGCCAGTTCCCAGTCCAGGTGTAACGTGGCGCCTCCTTCGACCACATCGTCACTTAACACCAAGTGACTTGTGATCAGACCCTGAAGAACTCCTTTCACACCGATCTTGAAAAACTGCAATCTGTAGCATGTTATGGTTTCATCTTGATGTTTTCCTTCACTGATAGCTCAAGCTCATTGTAGGATCAAACCCACGGCCCTTCCTTCTCGCTCACCTTCCCCCTACTCTCCATAGAACTACTTCACTTCCACTTTTCTTTCACTTTTCTTTTTTTTTCTACTTTTCTTTCATTTTTTCTTCATTTTTCTTGTTTTTTCTTTCTTCTTTCTTTTTTCTTATTGTTTTCTTTACTTTTTTTTTCTTTTTTCTTCTTCTTTTACTACTTCTTTTTTCTAGAATAGAATAGAATAGAATTTACGTTTATTTGCGACAAAAACGCAGTTACAGTAATTGAAGGTACACAAGAATGTCGCCGTCGCAAATCGGCCCCAACTCAACAAAATGCTGGTTAGTCAACCAGCGCTGGTCTTCCGTTGGAACCGTGTGGGACCGTTCTTTCCCTTCTTACCTCTCTCCTTCCGTTCCTCCCTTTCCTTCTTCATCCTCTCTTCACTTCAACGTCACTAAACTCCTTCTCCCCCCAGACTGGGCGGAGAAGGAGGCGTACCTGAAGCAGCTGGTGCAGCTGCAGAGCTTCAACCGTGAGGCGGACCAGATCGATGCCTCCAGCGGCGCCCACGAGGCCTACCTGGAGTACGCGCCTGTCGGGGTGAGTGCACACTAACAATGCGTTTTGAACACTGACAGGAATTTTTTGGCGGCAATCGAACTGTCAACATGAAAATTTTGTTTTTATTTCCAAAACTTGTGTTTGTTCGAGTGATAATGTGTGATATTGGTAGATTATTAACCATTATGTGTTCGTTAATGTGTGCAAGTCTAAACAACCAGCCGATATCAGTATTGAAAAGTACACGTTTTTCTGTATTGTGGTGTACCATTTTGATGATTGATTTATCGTAATATGTAATCTAAAATAGTTTATTTCTTCAATTTATTCACGGATTTATTTATTCTCGTAAGACAGATATAAAAAATTGCGAAGCTGGAATTAATGAACATTATAGCACTTGTGTGGTAATTATAATTAAAGAAGCACAAGTGGCGTAAAAAGTTGAAATATAAACCTAAATGCATGGTCATAAAGGTCAACTTTAAGAGCGAATGTGTTGACATATTATTATTGAATGAAGTCACTTACTACCCCTCCCCCCCTTGCCCCCAGGCGTCCGTGGACGAGGCGGAGGCGCAGGTAAAGCGGCACGAGGAGCTGGAGGCGCGGCTGGGGGCGCAGGACGAGCGCCTCGCGGCCTTCGCGCAGAGGGCGCAGGCCCTGGAGCGCCTGCCGCACTACGCGGCCGACCAGTGAGGACATATACTATCTTTATTACAAAAAAAGAAACATCAAAATCGAACCATTAACGGAAGAGTTATAAAGTTTTTGAAAAATGTACACATTGACCTTTGAAAGAGTTGCTGACTTAATGGAGCTGTTCTAGTATTAAAATTGTGGTTTATTGTAGGATTCGCAACCGCATAATCGTTTCAAACTCCTCTCCCCCACAGTATCGCCGCACGCCGCGCCGCAGTACTGAAGCGTCGGTCGGGAGTCAAGCACGCGGCGGCCGAGCGGAGACGGGCGCTGCACGCTAGCTTGGCGCACCAGCAGGTACGTACGGTCCCACTGCTGGGACTCTGGCCTTCTCGCAGAGAGAGAGTATGTGCCGTAATCTCCCACGCGGGCCCAGTGCGGGTTGGTAGATGTCGCATGCCCTTGAATGTTGCGGTTCTTGGACATGCCGGTTTCCTCACGATGTTTTCCTTCGCCGTTTTGAGCGATGGTAAATCCGCAGTAACTCACCGTCGCCTTACTGAAGAACACTTCCAACACTTATTTGAAGGTCGAGCGCGAGATGGGATTTGAACCCAGTATGAGCGTGTTCAAGGTACAGGTTTTCTCTTTCGGCCACCACCGCTCTAGTCCAATGATGCTGAACTCTTCGTCTTATAGGTTGTTTATTTGTTCTAGTTCGTGGCAGCGACGGAAGAGTTGCAAGCGTGGATTCAAGACAAGACCAGAACTGCTAAGGATCAAAGCTACAGGTACTGTATGATGATATGATTGTAGTTAAATACTAACTCGTTTTTCCCAATGGTCGTCAGGTTGTTGGTTAGACTTTCCTGATCAGCAGGAAATTTAAATTCCCAGTGCTCAGTTTTTAGTTTGATCAAGCTGGTGGTTTAACAGTTTTTTATTTAAAAAACTGTAAGCAAATTAGGGACAGGACAGGACTTAAATAATTATGTTACGCATATGTATTTCCGCGTCTTCCCGTTATCCCACAGGAACCTTTTTCCAGGATAAAAAGTAGCCTATTTGTTAATCCAGGGTACAAGCTATCTTCATTCAAAATTTCATTTAGATCCGTTCAGTTGTATTTGCGTGAAAACACAATTTTTCACGTTTATAATATTAGGAGGATATTTGATTTTATTTTGACTTGTTAGCACTAGCGGCAATTTAAACAGTGGTCAGGTTGATGGTTACACTTGTCTAACCAAGTGGAGTTGAAATTTCAAGTGGTCAGGTTGGCTATTCCATACTAATGGCTAGTGAAAATAGAGATTCTGCGACCTTTTATCGTGAAATATCGTATCATAAATAAACAATCGATTTGTTTGCCACTATAACACAGACAGCATATTATTTTCCAGTTGCTTACTTATCTATTAATTAACTAGCAAACCCGGCGAACTCCGTATCGCCACCAGATGCCTTCGTTTTATGTAAGATTTTCCCGCTTTTCTGTTGAAATTTTTCCTGAATTTTCTTTGCTATAAACCTCACGGAGCCCGAGATCTTTGCAACGAATGAAAAACCGTGGAAATCGGTTCGTGCGTTCTGGAGTTATAGCGTCAGGAAGGAAAACCCGACTTATTTTTATATAGTAGATTATAGGGCAATAGGGCAGCTTCAGCATGTGCTGCATCCACATAACAATAATTATGTGAGCGCAGCGCTGTTTTTCAAACTAACCCAATGCTCGGACAGATCATCGCCAATAACATTGGTTCCAAAAAAAAAGTGGTACATTACCGGGTTTTTATACATGATATGGCAATTACCTATTATACTGTAACTTATACAGTATTACCGTACTTATATTTATCACCTCTAATATCTGTCGCAGGGATCTAGCCAACTTGGAGCGGAAGCTGCAGAAACATGAAGCCTTCGAAAGAGAACTGCAAGCAAACGAGAAACAACTCAGAAATGTGGAGAGCGTGAGTAAATTTACTAATCACCGATGCAAAAACAGGGGTGTTATAAGTTTAACGTCGATGTTTGTCTGTCTGTCTGCCTGTTTGTGTGTCTGTCTGTCTGTGGTACCGTAGCTCGCAAATGGATGCAGCGATTTCAATTTAGTTTTTTTTGTATGAAAGGTGAGTTACGGGCTATTTTTAGCTATGTTTGATGAAAATCGGTCCAAGATGTCGAGGGTTCTTAAATTTTAAATCTAGACTTGTACGATACCAGTTCTACCCACAGTTCTTAAGAGATAAACAAGCACCTTCGCAAGCAAAAAGACCGACTTCAAAGGTTTCCTCATAGTTGCCATTGTTAGAACTGAACCAAATGGGACCACAATGGGAAGCAGCTGCTTTCAAATGAAAATGAATCATCTAAATCGGGTCACCCGAAAGAAAGAAGTCGAAAGATATGTGGTAACAAACATTAAAAAAAATACAATAAATTGAGAACCTCCTTCGTTTTTGAAGTCGGTTAAAAAGTAATCGTTGCCATTCTCTAGCCCAGTGGTTCCCAATTAGTTTTTGCTGCGGACCACTTCAAAAAAACCATACACCTGCGTACCTCTTATTGTAGCAATCACACTAATATTATAAATGCGAAAGTTTGTGAGTGTGTGTGTGGTGTTGGTTACTTCTTCACGCTCAAACGCCTGGACCAATTTTGATGGAATTTGGTATACAGTTAGTTGACACCCTGGATTAACAGATAGATGAACAGATAGATACAGATAGCTACTTAAACCGCGAGTAACACCGCGGGGCACAGCTAGGAAAATGATATTTTGGACATTGTTTTTGTTTTTACTGATAGCCGCACGTACCCCTTGATGCAACTTCACGTACCCCTGGGGGTACGCGTACCACTAATTGGGAAACACTGCTATAGCTCATAAAACCCCATAATCTTCATTTCACGATGGCAAGCATGACGCAAAGAAAGCAAAAGAAAGGTTCTCGCGACCACGAACCGGAACACGTTCTGTAAGTAGGCGCCCTTGGTGGAGTGGGGACATTGTAAGAGTCGCAGGGAGTCAATGGATGCAAACGACAGCTTGCTTTCCTTTAATACCTGTTTTAATCAAAATTCCCTTCCCATATCGTCGTATTCCTCTCCACCAGATCGGACAGTCCCTCCAGAAGTCTGACCTGACGCGCGCCAATGAGGTGACGTCACGGCTGGAACAGCTGCATTCTGCGTGGGAGGGGCTGGTGGCCGCCTCCAGGGACAAGGGCAGCAAGCTCCGCCAGGCGGCGCAGCAGAGGAAGTACAGGCGGTGAGTGACTGACACCTGTTAGGTGACTGAGCGCCTGGAACACCTGGGAGTGGTCTTGTTAGGTGTCCGTACCCAAAGGGTAAAATGGGACATTACTAATAAGACTCCGTTGTTTGTCCGTCCATCACCAGGCTGTATCTCAAGAACCGTGATACTTAGACAGTTGACATTTTCACAGATGATGTATTCCTGTTGCCGCTATAACAACAGATACTAAAAAAACAGAACAAAATTAATATTTAAGGGGGCTCCCATACAACAAAAACGATATTTTTTTTTTTGCTGTTTTTATAGATAATGGTACGGAACCCTTCGTGCGCGAGTTCGACTCGCACTTGGCCGGTTTTTAGGTCTTACCAGGTCTTCAAGGCATAGAATTCAAAATGACGCTGTTTTTTTCTTATGCAGGTCTGTGGAAGATGCCAAGGCTCGCCTGCAGGACCTGGAGAGGTCCCTGAAGAGTGAGGAGGTCGGCACAGACCTGAGGAGCTGCAAGCGGCTCCTCAACCAGCAACAGGTAATAACAAAACAGCAAAAGTATTGACAACAGGTGAAAAGAAAAACATTGTGATGAAACCATAGCTTGGTGGGAGGGTAGTGTCTAGTGCTCGCCTGACTAGCTACTTGTGTGTGATTGTTATTCTTACTTTTACTAACCAACCCCTCTCCCCCCAGGCCCTAGAGCTGGAGCTGTCCCAATGGGAGCAGAAGGCCAACTCGCTAGCAGCGCAGGGGGCGGACCTAGTATCGGGGGGACATTTCGACGCGCCAGCAATAGAGCGCGACAGTCAAGCGCTGCTGCAAGCGCTGCAGGCGCTGAGGGGGCCGGCGGCCAGGCGCAGGGAGGCGCTGGAGACCAGCATGCAGTGAGTTGGGGGTCATTTCTCAACAATTCGAGTCGAAAAAAAATTATAATATTTTATTTACTACAAAAAAAACACTCACTTACTGCATTACTTTCCTCGATCATGACCCGGCGAACTTTGTATCGTCAATAGAAGTGGTATATTTTGTATTTTCTCACCTTTTAATCCTTTCCTGAACTACCACGTGTTAATGTGTACGTCCACGTGTAACCATGTGTTAATCCAGGATATAAGCTATCTCCATTCCAAATTTCATTCAGATCCGTTCAGTAGTTTTTGCGTGAAAGAGGAACAAACATCCATACTTACAAACTTCACGTTCATAATATTAGTAGAATTTACAATAGTATCCTTGAGAAAATCGTTAATTTTATCATACCCTTGTAAAAAGTTAAACCCATTTAAGCAAGGCGTTTTTCTATTTATCCCCGTCCCCACAGACTGCACAAGTTCGCGACCGAGGTAGCGGGTGAACTCGACTGGCTGTCGGAGCGCAAGGCGGCGGCCACCTCGGACTCCGCCCCCGCGGACCTGCACGCCGCCCAGTCTGCGCAGAAGAAGCACGGCAAGCTGCGCGCAGAGCTGACGGGGCGAAGGCCTATCATCGAGCGGCTGCTGGCGCAGGGGGCTGCGCTGCAGGACGGACATCCGCAAGGGGACAAGGTGAGAGAAGCTATATTAAAGAAGCTGCGCCCTGCGGTTTCACCTGCGTGGGCTACACTCCATTGCAATAAATAGTATTCTTCCATTTTCTCCAGAATTCAAGCTATCTATACACCAAATTTCATCAAAATCCGTTGGATAATTTCTGCGTATAAAAGTAACAAATATCCATACAACCATACAAACTTTCACATTAATAATATTAGTTGCTTACATTTAAGCTGTCGTTGAACGATAGCCACAATTTGGTGCAGTGACCAGGATAGTGAACACGCTAGTTTAGAAAAGTGTTGGTTCTTGAGAACTCTAATTTGGCCAAATAAGCGATTTATAATTCTTTTATTGTCCCACGACTTTGCCTGCGTTAAAAAGAGAATTTTCTGTTCAAGCTAAGATCCTTTTTTGATGCTCCAGGTCATAATTTTAATAAAATATTTTTTTAGTGCTTGTCTACGTTACTCCTCTGCTAAATTTTATGTTTCTAGACCCTCTAGCTTAGGCTATGCGTTGCCTGTCAGATAGCGTTATCATTTTTTAACCGACTTCAAAGAAAGATGGGTTCTAAATTTCACTGTATTTTTTACGTTTGTTGCCTCAGAACTTTTGGCTGGGTGAACCGATTTTGATGATTCTTGTCCCATTTCAATTTGGTCCAGTTCTGACAATGGCATCCATGGGAAAACTTTTGAAGTCGGTTTTTTTTTGCAAAGTTGCTTGTTAAATAAAATAGCATAGATTTTAAACAGTTAAATAACGTAATCTCCCATTTCCAGATCAAAGCCCTATGCGAGGAGCTCGAAGCGGCCTACCTGTCCGTGTCGTCCGCCGCCGAAGCCCGGGCCTCCGCCCTGGAGGCAGAGCTGAAGGCCCAGCAGTTCTACCACGACGCAGTGGAGGTAGACTCCTGGCTGGCAGACAAAGCCGCGGCGCTGGGCAGTGCTGACGTGGGGACCGACCGTCATCGGGCGACGCAGCTGCTCACTAGACATAAGGTAAGGGGAAATAATTAAATTGACTTGTTAGTTACGATATAATGGTTAATTCAAAAAGTGTAGAGCGATTCTTGGTTGTGTGTACTTTTATATACCCAGTAAAAAATGCGCTCCGAACTTTTTTTTTAAAACACTTTTATTAGCTTGACTTGTAACTAACTAACTAACTAACTAACTAACTAACAATGTAATCAAATCTTAGAAGTCAATTTTCACCCACTTCTAATTGTCGTATCGACTTGAAACTTTGTATGTGTATGTAATCTCGGTGACAATGCAATAATTTGGTATCATCAACCTGATCTGATGATGCAGCCGGAAGGTGGGTAGGGCATCTCTGCGCTGGCTACTAGGAAACCCCTCGTGTTTGGGCTCATATGAATCGTCTTGATGAGTACAATATATTGGACTTGGTGACGAGGGTCTGATGATGCAACCGGAAGGTGGGTAGGGGATCTCTGCAGTGGCTACTAGTAAACCCCTCGTGTTTGGACTCATATTAATCGTCTTGATGAGTCCAATAGATTGAACTTGGTGACGAGGGTCTGATGATGCAACCGGAAGGTGGGTAGAGGATCTCTGCAGTGGCTACTAGTAAACCCCTCGTGTTTGGGCTCATATGATTCGTCTTGATGAGTCCAATAGATTGAACTTGGTGACGAGGGTCTGATGATGCAGCCAGAAGGTGGGTAGGGGATCTCTGCAGTGGCTACTAGTAAACTCCTCGAGTTTGGGCTCATATGATTCCTTTTGATGAGTCCGATAGATTGGACTTGGTAACAAAAGACTAAAAAGTAAAAAAAATAAAAATATATAGTTTAAAAAACTAAAAAAACACTTTAAAAACGCACTCAAAAATATAAAATAATTAAATTGACTTGTATTGGTTACGATATAATGGTTAATTCAAAAAGTGTGGAGCGCTTCTTTTACTGTGTAAATAAAAGTACACACAACCAAAAAGCGCTCCACACTTTTTGAATTAACCATTATATCGTAACTAATACAAGTCAATTTAATTATTTTATATTTTTGAGTGCGTTTTTAATTTTAATAAACCATTATATCGTTACTAATACAAGTCAATTTAATTATTTTATATTTTTCAGTGCGTTTTTAACGTGTTTTTTTTTAGTTTTTTAATCTATATTTATTAATTTTTTTACTTTTTAGTCTTTTGTTACCAAGTCCAATCTATCATACCCACCTTCTGGTTGCATCATCAGACCCTCGTCACCAAGTTCAATCTATTGGACTTATCAAGACGAATCATAGGAGCCCAAACACGAGGGGTTTACTAGTAGCCTGCTCCAATTCAATCAATTAGTAATAAGAATAAAATTGTCAATATGATCGTGCCAAAAAAATTACCTGCCGGGCGTTTCTTGCCTGTTCTTTTGCCGGCGTAAGGAGGTTGGAACAGGCGTAGCTAGTTTTAAGTTTGACGTTTTAAAGTGATCACAATGTATCCTATTGAATAAATAAAAATTGACTTTGATTGACTTTGACACTGCAGAGATTCCCCACCGACCTTCCGGCTGCATCATCAGATCAGATCGATGATACCAAATTATTGCATTGTCACCGAGATTACATACACATACAAAGTTTCAAGTCGATACGACAATTAGAAGTGGGTGAAAATTGACTTCTAGTTTAGTTAGCTAGTTACAAGTCAAGCTAATAAAAGTGTTTTAAAAATTTCAGTTTTTGTTAGTCTGCAACGAATGAATCTGTGAATGAACGGTTTATGTCAAGTATAAGCCAAATACAGGTGTCACTCATAAGAATTTATTGACCTTAACGTCCCTCTCTCGTCCGTCAGGCAGTAGAGCTGGAGCTGGACACGTACGCGGCCATCGTGGCGGAGATGGGTCACGTGGCGGTGTCGCTGGACGGCGCGGCGCGCGGACCGTTAGCGGAGCGGCACGCGCTGCTGGCCGCCTCGCTGGAGCGGCTGCAGCGCCGCGCCGCGCAGCGTCGTCGGGCGCTAGTCGAGAGTGTCTGCAGGTACCTGCACGCTAGGCGTACCTCCAGCACACTAGGTGTACCTCCAGCACCTCCTCACTAGGTGTAGCTCCAGCACGTTAGGTGTACCTCCAGCACACTAGGTGTACCTCCAGCACACTAGTGTACCTCCAGCACACAAGGTGTACCTCCAGCACGCTAGGTGTACCTTCAGCACACTAGGTGTACCTCCAGCACCTCCTCACTAGGGGTACCAGGTGGTGGATACATCAAATATTAAGACTGGATTTTATGAGCATAACCTTGTCTCCACTCCGAGTTTTAGAGAATAGACTGGTCACTACCCGGATTTCAAGAGCATAGACTAGACTCAACACGGATTTTAAAACCATAGACTGGTCTCCTCCTGGATTGATAATACATTGATCGGTTTCGATTTTATTGAACTCCACCCGAATGCCAAGACCATCGGAGTATTGCAATGGCTTTAAATTTTTAATATTTTCCAGTTTCACGTACAGTTTTCCTGCCATCCCACAGGGACCTTTTCCCAAATTAACTTATCCCTTAATCAAGAATTCAAGCTATCTCCATACCAATTCTTTTATAGCGATGATGGCTCAGTGGCTTGCGATCCGTAGGACGTGGGTTCGAATCCTACAATGAGCTTGAGCTTTCGGTGAAGGAAAACATCGTGATGAAACCATAGCTTGGTGGTAGGGCATTTTCTAGTATTCGCCTGGCTAGCTACCACCCTTCTTAAGAATCTGTCGCCGTGCACCTATCGGTGTGTTCCGGCAGCCTCACTTGAGAGCCAGTTCCCAGTCCAGGTGTAGCGTGGCGCCACCTTCGACCACATCGTCATTTTTACATCAGGTGACTTGTGGTCAAACACTACCCTGTAAATAGTAAAAAAAAACCACTCAAATCCGTTGAGCCGTTTCCGCTTGAAGAAGTAACAACCATACTCATTCGCCAACTTTCTCATATCATTCTGATCTCCCACCCCCAGACACGAGTACCTGGCGGAGAGCGCGGAGCTGGAGAGCTGGATCCAGGAGCAGTACGCGGCGGCATCCAGCGAGGACTACGGCCAGGACTACGAGCATCTTCTGGTGAGGATAACGTCTTCTATATCACATCACATATCTTGCTATATCGCATTTTGTAATGTCATATCAATTCTTACCTGATATCCTATTATATCTCGTATCTCTATAGTATGTACATTTTATTTCTTACCGTTATCCCGCAGGAACCTTTTGTCCGGGATAAAAAGTAGGCTATGTGTTCATTCAGGGTTCCATCCATCCATCCATTCATCTATCCATCCATACTCACTAACTTTCACGTTTATAATATTAGTAGGATCTCATTTAATTATTCTGTCCTATATCCTATCCCATATCTATGCAAAACTCTTTACCACCACAACACAAAAGCTCAAAATTTTCTGTCAAGATATTGCTTATCATCAGACAACCACCCTTCTTCTTCCCCTGGTCCCATCTACTTGTGGTCGGCGCAGCATGTACTCTTCTTCCACTCTCCCCTATCAGCCGTCATCGCTTCATTCACTCCCCTTCCATTCATATCAACCCTCACACAATCCATCCATCTTTTCTTTGGTCTTCCTCTTCCCTTCCATCCATCAACATTCATATTCATCACTTTTTTTGTAATATGACTATCATCCCTCCTCATAACATGTCCATACCAAGCCAAACGATTCCCTTTCAACTTATCTGTCACTGGTGCTACTTGCAGACTTTCTAATATACTCATTCTTTATTTTATCCATTCTCGTCACTCCACACATCCATCTCAACATTCTCATCTCCGCTACATGGAGTTTCCTCTCATCCGTCTTCTTCACAGCCCAACATTCCGATCCATACATGGTGACAAGTCTTATTACAGATTTGTAGATTTTGCCCTTCAACTTGAGGGGCATCCGCGGATCGCACCCTGCTCCACTTAACAGAACTCCCATCTCTCCGCAGATCCTTCTCTCCAAGTTCGACGAGCTCCGCCACCGTGTCGAGAGCGGAGCGGAGCGGTTCAACCAGTGCGAGGAGCTGGCCAAGAAGCTCCTGGCTTCAGAGAGTCCTTACATAGCTGACATTGAAAAGAGACAGGAGGCTTTGGGGTGAGTTGTTGAACCTTACTGCCTGGTGTTAAGGTTGCTTTTAGCACGTCATTGAGGTGGTTACGACACCTTTTGTAACTTGATAAACTCAAAAACTACTGCGCCGATTTTCATCCTGTTTTCACTAATAGATAGAGTGGTTCTCGAGGAAAGTTTTAGTACAAAAATTTGTTAAGTTTTTGTATACATTGGCTAAAATATAATGATATTTGTTGGAGAGGTCGGAAAAAAATAAGCCGTCTGGGAGCTTTAGCCTTTAGCCTTTCAACGAAAACGCTGCCTAAACCCTTTGAGATATAACAAAATGATGTATGGTGGAATTGTGTATCTTATATAGGTCTACAAAAAAGTCCGCGATGGCATATGTCTATCTCATAAGGGTAACATACTACAACTACTTTATTACATTTAAAAAGTTGATAAAAATGCCGACTAAAATCAGACCGTGTTATCCATACTTTTATATGAATCCATCGATATTTGTTTACTGTTGCAGGGAGTCGTGGCAGCGGCTGGTGGATCAGATCCAGTCCCGCGGGTCCCGGCTGCACGCGGCGGGGGAGATCCACCGCTTCCACCGCGACGTGGGCGAGCTGCTGGCGCGGGTGGCCGACAAGAGGGCCGCGCTACGTCACGCACATCCGCCCAGGTACGGAGGACCAGGAGACATAACTGTGAGGATATGTTCCCGATGCTGACGGACCTTTGACGGAGCGCAAGTTTTTCAATAAAGTACCCCTCACACGTAAAAAATGTAAACTCATTTAACGTATTTATAAAACAACTTGCACTTTATATCTTAACTTCATAAATTTTAGAATATTAACGTTGACATCACTATACATATTGGAAATAAGTAAATTTGTGTGAAAATATCCGCAGTTCTTCATAAAACAAGCTGACCAATCACGACGCTACGCAACCAGGTTTATGTATAAACTAGAATTAGCACCGACAAAATTAAAATTACACAGTTCCGGACCAAACATAATGTCAATAAAAATATTTAATAAACTACCCGACGAATTAAAATCCGAAGAAAAAAATCACGTATTTTTAAATAACTTAAAAACGCTTTTAATCGACAAATGCTACTACAGCCTAGATGAATTCCTCAACGACGACTTTTCGAAATGATTAGAATGGATCGGTGCGCTCCTACATTGCTAAACCCTATTCGGGTCCATATGTTTGCCTAATCTTAACCACTAAGATCTCTTGTATACTAACATATGAATGCAATAAACGATTGAATATGAATATGAATACTCGGTCGGTCGTTATCTACAAAGACGCAAGCAATTTTAAAATTTTGGAGCACCTATCGGTGTGTTCCGGCAGCCTCACTTGAGAGCCAGTTCCCAGTCCAGGTGTAGCGTGGCGCCATCATCGACCACATCGTCACTTAACATCAGGTGACTCAAACGCTACCCGGTAGTAGTAAAAACAGAAAATATATATGAATGGCCCTAACATGAATGAATGGACAACACCGTAAAGTATGTAATTATTGCATTATAAACTCTATTGCAGAGACTTAAGGGCTGCGACGGCGGCACTCCGGAACCACGACACCATACAAAACGACTTGGTAGCGATCGACGCGCAAATGCAGGTACGTCTGCTAATACTAACGCCCGAAACTAATAATCGATCCTGATCCGTTATCCGCGGTTTTGGATGGATATGTCATGTCATGATATGTAATTTTAGTACTAGGGCTTGACATAGTACAGTCAACGACAAGAGTCGCTGAACAATCACTCTTTTTTCTATTATCCTCATCATCTTAGACACCAATTTTTGACCACATCATCACCTAAAATCAGGTGTGTTATGTTGTGGTCAAAATGATACCATGTAAAATGTAAAAAAAAAAACAATAAGAATTACTGATTTAAAAATAATAATAGGAAAAAAAATGACTCCAAAATACATATTTGGTTTTCTCATGGATGCCATTTTCAGAACTAGACCACACGGGAAGCAACAGCTTTCAAGTAAAACAAAGAATCATCAAAATCGGTTCATCCAGTCGAAAGTTCTGAGGTGACAAACTTAAAAAAAAGTCTAATTGAGAACCTCCTTCTTTTATTAAATCGATTGAAAAGTGTCCTAATCGATATCACACTTTGTTTCATCCTTATCGTGTGACGTAATTTATAGCCAACCCCCATATGGTCCTTCGAGCCGGATGTAACACCAATCATCATCTTCCAGGTGTTGCAAGAGGAAGGCACCCGCCTCCAGGAGCTGTACCCGGGAGACAACGTGCAACAGATAACGTTGCAGCAACGCGCGCTGTCGGAGGCGTGGGCGATGTTGCAGAGCGCCGCGGAGGACACCAGGCGCGTGTTGCAGCAACATCTCGCGCTGCAACAGTTCTTGACGCAGGTATGGATGCAACAAAAATGTTGCGGCAGGTTTTTTAATTTGTTCGTGTTATTTACAATGTGGCCCAGAGTATTTCTACGGACTAAGTTTAAAAAAATTAAATAATTACAGTTTTTTTTAAATATATTTTTGAAAAAAAACGTAACAACGTACAGACGCAAAAATGTAAATGCTACAGATTCTTAACATGAGGGTGTAGCTAGCCAGGCGAAAATGCCCTATCACCAAGCTATGGTTTCATCACGATATTCTCCTTCACCGAAAGCTCAAGCTCATTGTAGGATTGGAACCCACGTCCTACGAATCGCAAGCCGACGTCACTACCACTGAGCCATCATCGCTACATATCCGTGTTTTCCTTTTGAGATACTAAACCCATAAAAACGCTTTTTTTTAAAAAAATTTGACACTTTGTATTTGACCCCCCCTTTGTTTTTTACCCCATTTTGATTTTGACCTCCCTCTGTTTTGACCCCCCATTGTTTTTGACCTCCCTTTATTTTTGACCCCCCTTTATTTTTGACCCCCCTTGTTTCTGACCCCCTTTCCTCCCCTTAGGTGCGCGACCTGAGCTCGTGGTCGTCCGCCCTCCGGTCCGCCATGGCGGCCCCGCTGCGCGTGCGGGACGCCGTGTCGGCGCAGGCGGCGCGCGCCGACCACGACGCCGTGCGCGCCGAGCTGGACGCGAGGGACAGCTCCTTCCACGAGGTGCTGGACGTCGGCCAGGGGCTGGTGGACGGGGACCATCCCAGTGCGACGGTGAGTGAGCAGAGCTGGACGACTCGAAAGAAGAAAAAAATATTTTTTAAGTTTTTGAGGGTTTTTGCAAATTAAAAAAAAAAATTATTTTAACAGTTTTTTTTAATTGCTTTAGTTTTTAATAGATTTCCTAGAAGTTGTATGTGTTGTTTTTAAATGTTTGTTACTTACTGGATTTTCGGCCAGCAAAAAATATAATCAGTGAACTTTTTTTATATCCTGTGAAGGTTTCAATTATTTTTGAGAAAGCAAACTGTACTGACAAGAGAAATTTTGGTATATTTCGTAACTTAAAAAACTATAATCAACTATTTCTAACCAATACCAATACAGCTAGAATGAAATTAGAAAAAATAAAAATTACCAAGAAAATCTTTTTTCCAATATTTTTTTTATCTTCGTCGACTGCAGGAGATCTCGGAGAAGTGCGGCGCCCTGCTGGAGGAGCGGGCGCGGCTGCACGGCGCGTGGGCGGCGCGGCAGGTGGCGCTGGACCAGCTCATCGACCTGCACTGCTTCCTCAGGGACGCCAAGCAGCTGCACGAGCTGTGCGCCGCGCAGGAGGCCGCGCTCGGTACTGTACCTGCACCCCTCCCATACACACATGCTCCCCTCCCATACACACATGCTCCCCTCCCATACACAACATGCTCCCCTCCCATACACACATGCACCCCTCCCATACAAACAGCTGCACGAGCTGTGCGCCGCGCAGGAGGCCGCGCTCGGTACTGTACCTGCTCCCCTCCCATACACACATGCTCCCCTCCCATACACACATGCTCCCCTCCCATACACAACATGCTCCCCTCCCATACACACATGCACCCCTCCCATACAAACAGCTGCACGAGCTGTGCGCCGCGCAGGAGGCCGCGCTCGGTACTGTACCTGCACCCCTCCCATACACACATGCTCCCCTCCCATACACACATGCTCCCCTCCCATACACACATGCTCCCCTCCCATACACACATGCACCCCTCCCATACAAACAGCTGCACGAGCTGTGCGCCGCGCAGGAGGCCGCGCTCGGTACTGTACCTGCTCCCCTCCCATACACACATGCACCCCTCCCATACACACATGCTCCCCTCCCATACACAACATGCTCCCCTCCCATACACACATGCACCCCTCCCATACAAACAGCTGCACGAGCTGTGCGCCGCGCAGGAGGCCGCGCTCGGTACTGTACCTGCTCCCCTCCCATACACACATGCTCCCCTCCCATACACACATGCTCCCCTCCCATACACAACATGCTCCCCTCCCATACACACATGCACCCCTCCCATACAAACAGCTGCACGAGCTGTGCGCCGCGCAGGAGGCCGCGCTCGGTACTGTACCTGCACCCCTCCCATACACACATGCTCCCCTCCCATACACACATGCTCCCCTCCCATACACAACATGCTCCCCTCCCATACACACATGCACCCCTCCCATACAAACAGCTGCACGAGCTGTGCGCCGCGCAGGAGGCCGCGCTCGGTACTGTACCTGCTCCCCTCCCATACACACATGCACCCCTCCCATACACACATGCGCCCCTCCCATACACACATGCACCCTTCCCATACACACATGCACCCCTCCCATACACACATGCACCCCTCCCATTCACATATGCACCCCTCCCACACACACATGCACCACCCCCACCCCACATATGACGTACCGTCAGCCGCTAACCCCCCCCTCTCCCGACAGGCACGGAGATCTCTCCGACCAGCACCGTGGAGGAGGTGGACAACCAGCTCAAAAAGCACGAGGCCTTCGAGAAGCTGCTCGCCGCGCAGGTAATGAAACTGGTTTTTTATTTATCCTTTTTTTTGTCAATTCGTTCATAGCATATGCTCAGCCAAGTCCTTTCTGGGAGGCGCTGTACACAGCAGCAGTGTTCGCAACCATCACATAATGATAATGACTTATGTATAATGTTACTGTATTTTTGTGCGTTTCTTTATCTTGTTACTGTGCGCAGTTTTCCCAAATAAACTCCCTCTGCCCTCTCTTTCTCTCTCTCTCTCTCTCTCTTATCTCTCTCTCTTTCTCTCTCTCTTATCTCTCTCTCTCTCTTTCTCTCTCTCTTATCTCTCTCTCATTCTCTCTCGTTCTCTCTTGCTCTCTCTCTTATCTCTCTTATATCTCTCTCTTTCTCTCTCTCTTATCTCTCTCTTTCTCTCTCGTTCTCTCTCTTGCTCTCTCTTTCTCTCTCTTGCTCTCTCTCTTTCTCTCTCTTGCTTTTTCTCTTGCTCTCTCTTTCTCTCACTATTTCTTTCTCTTTCTCTCTCTCTTTCTCTTTCTCTCTCTCTCTCTATCTATCTATCGTAATCTAGCTGCGCCCCGCGTCCTTCCCGTTATCCCGCAGGAACCTTATTCCTTGATAAAAAGTAGCCTATGTGTTACTCCAGGGTATAAGCTATCTCCATTCCAGATTTAATCAAAATTCGTTCAGTAGTTTTTGCGTGAAAGAGTAACAAACATCCATACATACATATAAAACAAAGTCGGATTTGTAACAACACTTATAACTTATATCATGAGAAGGCCTGGACCGATTTAAATCATCTTTAAATTGTCTAATTGATCTTTAAATTAGAGAGCGATGGTGGCCGAACGGTTAGGCGTGTGACTTACAAGACGCCGACACCGAGTTCGAATCCTCTCGGCCCCGCACCTATGACTTAATAAGTTATGTGCGGATTTGCCATCGCTCAAAACGGTGAAGGAAAACATCGTGAGGAAACCGGCATGCCCAAGAACCGCAACATTTTCAAGGGCATGTGACATCTACCAACCCGCACTGGGCCTGCGTGGTAGATTACAGCCCATACTCTCTCTGAGAGAAGGCCAGAGTCCCAGCAGTGGGAACGTGGAAGGCTGATAATGATGATGATGATGATGAAATTGTTGATTTTGTCTACGCTTCGAATAGAAACATATTAATTTTGAAAATTGGAAATATGACTAAAAGAATTTATGAAGAACATTCATTTTGTATGGAACGTCAACTAGCATTTTGATGGGATCTTCACTGGTAGTATGCTGGTAGATAGCTAACGTTCTAAGGAGTTACATAGATTACTTTTTATCGGGATAAACTGTAGTCCACGCGGGTGAAACCGCGGGGCGCAACTAGCTTATAATATTAGTAAGATTGATTTACTTATATGTACCATTCGCTGTCCCCCAGGATGAGAAGCTGACGACCCTGAACAGCCATGGAGACAAGCTGCTGCAGCAGAACCATGTGGAGAGCCAGCGCATCGCAGACGAGCTCGCCCTCATCAACGAGAGGAGGAAGAAGGTACCCAGGGTCGGGAGTAGGGGGGATACCTTCAAAGGAAAATTACGTATTTGGAGTTGGGAATAAGAATGGAGGGCACATGTGACGGCGACGACTTGCGCCGAATGGCTGCCAGTAGTTGGATGAAAAGAGCCGAAGGCCGGACTCAGTGGCATACCTTGGGAGAGGCCTATGTCCAGCAGTGGGCTGATACAGGCTGATGATGATGATGATGAGGCACATGCGTCAACTCGTGAACGGGTGCTGCTTGTGGGGTCTGCTCTGCTTTGGTTGTAATGTCGTAACTCGTTAGCATTCATGTTTCCATATCCCAATGTGCACAACCAACCAAGAGAAGTGTTATTATAAAATATCGTACTATATAGATGACAAAAAAGGTTGGGATTGTAGTGAACTTGTTCCAATGCCTGCCGGGCGTTACTTGCCTGTTCTTTTGCCGGCGTAAGGAGATTGGAACAGGCGTAGCTAGTTTTAAGTGTCACTACACTTCTTAAGTTTACATAGCCGTATGACGTAATAACATGGCGACTGCTATGTCAATGGTGTTTTCAAACAGATTAAAAAAGCTGAAACTTATGAATTCAATTTTAAAATTTGGTCTGCTAGTTGATATATTTCTTTATTTATTCAAAAACACTTATATGTCTAGTTTACACCTTTTACACGAGTCCCTAAGACTTGTAAAACCAGTTAAAGGAAAAATTATGGTGCAAAGACTAATAGCCACCCAAATAGGTCGAAACCTGTGCTATAACTAAAACTATAGATTCCCGACTGCTTTTTGCCTAAGCTATCTCAATCATATGTTTTTAGAATTTTTCACAAATAGAGTAAAATACCCTATTGGAGCAAGTTGACTAAAACTGTTTGACATGTGTGCACTGGTCTTTCTCCCCGACCTCCACACACGCCCTTCACTCGTGTTTCCCCCAGCTGCACGCTGCACCCCCGCCGCCAAACCTTTCTCGTGGAACTGCTTGAGTTGTATAGTGTTCCCCCGCAGCTGCACTCCCCTGCCCTCCCTCCCCCCGCCCCCCTACATGTGTGGTCTCGCTCTCGCCCGCAGCTGCACTCCCCTGCCCTCCCTCCCCCCGCCCCCTACATGTGTGGTCTCGCTCTCGCCCGCAGCTGCACTCCCCTGCCCTCCCTCCCCCCGCCCCCTACATGTGTGGTCTCGCTCTCGCCCGCAGCTGCACTCCCCTGCCCTCCCTCCCCCCGCCCCCTACATGTGTGGTCTCGCTCTCGCCCGCAGCTGCACTCCCCTGCCCTCCCTCCCCCCGCCCCCCTACATGTGTGGTCTCGCTCTCGCCCGCAGCTGCACTCCCCTGCCCTCCCTCCCCCCGCCCCCCTACATGTGTGGTCTCGCTCTCGCCCGCAGCTGCACTCCCCTGCCCTCCCTCCCCCCGCCCCCTACATGTGTGGTCTCGCTCTCGCCCGCAGCTGCACTCCCCTGCCCTCCCTCCCCCCCCCCCCTACATGTGTGGTCTCGCTCTCGCCCGCAGCTGCACTCCCCTGCCCTCCCTCCCCCCGCCCCCTACATGTGTGGTCTCGCTCTCGCCCGCAGCTGCACTCCCCTGCCCTCCCTCCCCCCGCCCCCTACATGTGTGGTCTCGCTCTCGCCCGCAGCTGCACTCCCCTGCCCTCCCTCCCCCCGCCCCCTACATGTGTGGTCTCGCTCTCGCCCGCAGCTGCACTCCCCTGCCCTCCCTCCCCCCGCCCCCTACATGTGTGGTCTCGCTCTCGCCCGCAGCTGCACTCCCCTGCCCTCCCTCCCCCCGCCCCCTACATGTGTGGTCTCGCTCTCGCCCGCAGCTGCACTCCCCTGCCCTCCCTCCCCCCGCCCCCTACATGTGTGGTCTCGCTCTCGCCCGCAGCTGCACTCCCCTGCCCTCCCTCCCCCCGCCCCCTACATGTGTGGTCTCGCTCTCGCCCGCAGCTGCACTCCCCTGCCCTCCCTCCCCCCGCCCCCTACATGTGTGGTCTCGCTCTCGCCCGCAGCTGCACTCCCCTGCCCTCCCTCCCCCCGCCCCCTACATGTGTGGTCTCGCTCTCGCCCGCAGCTGCACTCGCGCGCCGTGTGCCGCCGCGCACAGCTGGCGCGGACCCGCGCGCGCGCCCAGTTCGTGCGCGCGGCGGCGGACGCGCTCGGCTGGGCGCACGACAAGCTGGCCAAGCTGGCCGCCTCGCACCATCACGGTACACAATTATATACATCTTCTGTACATCGTTTTTTTTGTTTTGTTATGTTGTCACACGATTAGTGTATTTGCCAGTGTCAAGTATAAAATATTTCAAACTCAGAGAGTTGAATCAAGTTTAAATTGTGATGATGAGATGATGGGATGAGGATAGTGTTTAAGTAAAGTAGTGGCGCTTTACTTAAACTTTACACGGACTTTTTTGGAGCAACTTGAAAAGTCACTTGCACAACTTTATTTCAATTTCCCACACTCGTACACATTAACGGACACATAATGGTTAATAATCCACCAATATTACACATTATCACTCGAAGAAACGCAAGTTTTGGAAATAAAAACAAAATTTTCACGTTGACAATTCGATTGCCGCCAAAAAAGTCCCTCTGTCCATCTTATTAATGTTTTTTTTGACAGATCGACGACTGACAAAGTTAGCGATGTCCTAAAGAACACAATAATCAATATAGATGAATGTACCATTTAATTTAATATTCGCTTATTTATTTATTTTTTGTTTTATACCACAAATTGGGTTAAAAATACCAAAAGAATAATTATTCCCAGCAATTAATACAAAGATATACATAGATTGACACAGATTTGACATATACCTAGTGATCCCCGCACTAGTCTCAGCCTGTGTGGAGACCTGGATCGGTTCACTAAATTTATACTATACCTAAAGTCTAACTCCTAACTCCCACACCTCCAGGTGAAGTGACCAGCTTAGAAGACAAGATCAAGAAGCTGCAGAAGCACCAGGCCTTCACCGCGGAGCTGGCTGCCAACCGCGCCCGGCTCCAGGAGGTGCAGGCGCTGGCGGAACAGCTGCGGCCTGATGAGGAGGTGGATCTGCAGCTGCAGCAACTCAGGGCGGACTGGGACAAGCTGGAGGAAGCGACCGAGACTAGAGGTAATCTTTCTTAAGAGCTGGGGGATAACCCTGGTAGAAGGCAGCGCAGAACAGATATCAGCCTATTACATCCCCACTGCTGGGATTCTAACCTTCTCTCAGAGAGAGTATGTGCCGTAATCTCCCACGCGGGCCCAGTGCGGGTTGGTAGATGTCGCATGCCCTTGAATGTTGCGGTTCTTGGACATGCCGGTTTCCTCACGATGTTTTCCTTCACCGTGCGATGGCAAATCCGCACATAACTCGTTCAGTCATAGGTGCGGGGCCGAGAGGGTTCGAACTCGGTGTCGGCAGCTTGAAGAACTGCAACATTCTAAGCCTACCTACAGCATCAAACTGTTTTCCCCTATATTGTTATCATTCGTTTTCTGAATTGCCTCCCTTTTAGACGCTAATTTTAAGACGTGTTCACGTCAAAAGCTTTGCGTTTAAATCGCTGTTTGGTTTGCCGTCTGACTCTTCAATTTCCAACTGTGATTGACCTCCGTTTTGTTCCAGGTCGCGGGCTGGAGGAAGCTCAGGACATGCTGGAATTCAACCAACACCTGGACAAGATCGAGGCCTGGATCCGGGACAAGGAAATGATGGTAATCCAGCTGGAAATCATGCTAATATTATAAATGCGAAAGTTTGTGTGTGTGTGTGAATGATTGTTACCACGTATCACCGTAACTACTGAACGAATTTGATGAAATTGGCTTTTTATCCCGGAAAAAAGTTTGTGTCGGATAACGGGAAGACGCGGGTGAAACCGCGGGGTGCAACTAGTATGATTATATGTGGTTGATGGAATATCCTACTAATCCTACTTTGAAGCGATGATGGTGATGTGACGTCAACTTGCGATCCATAGGTCGTCGGTCCAAATCCTACAATGAACTTGAACTTTCGGTGACGGAAAACATCGTCACGAAACCATAGCTTGGTGGTAGGGCATGCTCTAGTGCTCGCCTGCTAGCTACCAGCCTCGAGTTAACAATCTGTCGCCGTGCACCTATCGGTGTGTTCCGGCAGCCTCACTTGAGAGCCAGTTCCCAGTCCAGGTGTAGCGTGGCGCCACCTTCGACCACATCGTCACTTAACATCAGGTGACTGTGGTCAAACGCTACCCTGTAAAGCCTGGACATAGGCTACTTTTTATCGCGATAAACTGTAGCCCACGCGGGTGAAACCGCGGGGAACAGCTAGTAGTGTAATTAAACAACTTGTATTTTATCAACCCCCGACGCAAAAAGAGGGGTGTTATAAGTTTGACGTGTCTGTCTGTCTGTCAGTGGCACCGTAGCTCGCGAACGGATGAAGCGATTTCAATTTAGTTTTTATTTTGTATGAAAGGTGAGTTACGGGCGAGTGTTTTTAGCTATGTTTGATGAAAATCGGTGTTAAGGGTTTTTTAAATTGTAATTTTTATAGGTTCAAGCGCACGAGCTAGGCCGAGATTATGAGCACTGCAGCGCCCTCTTACGGAAGCTGGATGACGTCGACAGCGACATGAAGGTGGATGACAAGCGAGTCAAAAGCATCTGCACTCTCGCCGACAAGCTGCTGCAGCAGGTGAGTGGGGGAGTGAGTGAGTGGGCAAGCCTTGTGGTTACAAGGTAGATGACGTTGAAGAACTGGTCACGTGAGAATAGAACTCGCGTGGAAGTTCCGTACCATTTAGAGATCTGTGAAAACTATGATTTCATGTATTTGGTTAGGTTTTCCTATAAACTAGGAGTATATAAAAATAAGACATTTTTTGTCATTTAAAAATTTTAGGTTTAATTCAATGAGAATTGCAAAATTTACGTATATTCATTCAAATATCCTACAAAGTTTTACAATGTTATTTTTCTCCAGGGACCAACGACGCAGGCTGCGTCGGTAGCGTCCCGCCGCGACGCGGTGCTCTCCAAGTGGAAGGCCCTCACCGGAGCCCTACAGAAGTACCGGGACAACCTGGCGGCCGCGTTGGAGATACACTCCTTCAACAGGTAACATAGCTTTGTGAAATAACATGTTATTTGGTAACGATATACCATTGTCACAATTTGATGCAGTGACCAGGATAAAGTCGAGGATGATTAACTCGATGAACCTAGAATGGTACTGGATGTCGGGGACTACTGCTCAGTGTTTGGAGAGAGTTTGAACTTGATGGTGCTAGCTAGCGAGGCTGATGTCCACCCTGTATTTATTTTAATGTCCAAACGCCTGTTGTTTCATTTAATGTAGTTAAAGAATAAAGCCAAAACTTTGGGAGAAAAATTGCCATCAGTTCATTAATTTTACGTCATACTCAAAACGAGCAACGTCTGTTCCAACCTCCTTATGTCGGTAAAAATACAGGTAAGAAACGCCCGGTTGGTAATTTTTCCGGCGTTATCACAGTTTTTGTTTGATGAAAATCATTAGAAGATTTCGGGGTGTTTTAATGCTTATCTAATACGCTATCTCTTCCCCAGGGATGTCGAAGACACAGCGGAGCGCATATCCAAGAAGGCGGCGTTGTTCAGCAGCACCGAGAAGGGACGGGAGCTTAGCGCCGCGGAGGAGCTGAAGAAGCGGCATCTAGCGAGAGTGGCGGAGGCGGGCGCGGTCAGGGACAAGATACAAGCGCTAGAGGCTGAAGGGAAGCTGCTTGCTCACAAGTGAGTCAAAAAAATAAGTTTTTTTTTTAAATCTAAATTTAATTAAGAGGCTTTTACCACATGGTATGCCAGCCCCATCATACCCTAACCTAAGATTCTACTACATAACTATATAATACATTATTTAAACATTTCATAAATTAATTTAGCAGCCTCACACGCAGGTGACGCTAAAATGTCTAAGAATGACCCAGTATCCCATATGTTGATCTCATATTTGTCTATTAATAAATTTCTTTGGCTAGCACTTTTGACAAACTCTACAAGCAGATGATGGATGAAAAATAAGTAAATGATCAAAAATTCAATTCAATCTTGGTGTAGCGTGGGCCACCTTTACGGCTGGTTTCAATAACCGATCCATCCACGATTTATCCTACTAAATTTGACATCAAATGTATGTCAAACCGTTGATAGATCAGTTATCGAGACCGGCCGTTAGTGACATCATCGCTTAACATCAAACTACTTGTTGTCAAATGCTACACAGTGAAAGGTGAAAAAAAACAGACATTGACATATACGATGCTTTTGGCATTTGAGGAGTGTAGTGACGTCACGCATCGCTCAATTATGGCTGGACGAGGACACCCAAGAAAAACCATAAAATCTAACGCCTATATTAATAATCGATCCCGATCCGTTATCCGCGATTTTGGATCGAAATGTTATTTTAGTTAGCCTGTCGATAAAACTAACCTCTAGCTAAAGATTTTAGACGCTTGTCTCAGCCTGTAAGTTGTTTCATTTCCTCCAGCCACCCTGAGCGCGCTAAAGAGATCGAGTCCAGCGTCCAGAGCTTGAAGGAAGGCTGGGCGCGGCTCTCGCAGCTGGCGGAGGAGCGGACGGCTGCGCTAGACGAGGCAATAGCGCAGCATAAGTACTCCGACAGTCTGAAGGTATGTTCTATAAGGGCCTAGAAGATTCTAGAAGCATGTAGATGTGTGTAGCAGGATGGGTGGTGCCTTCGCAGTTGACAGAGGAGTGTATTGCTGATTTGGACGAGGCTTTAGCGCTGTATTAGTGCTTGGATAGTCTAAAGATACGTTTTAGAAAGGTCTAGAAGGTGCTAGAAGCATGTGGATGTGTGTAGAAGGATGGGCGGTGCTCTTGCAGTTGACAGAGGAGTGTATTGCTGATTTGGACGAAGCTATAGCGCTGTTTAAGTACTCGGACAGTCTGAAGGTAAGTTCTAGAAGATTCTAGAAGGATGAAGATTTCTGTAGAAGAATGGGTAGGCCCCTCGCAGATGGCAAAAAAGTGTAGAAAGCTGCCTTGGAAGATGCTATAGCGCTGTTTTAGTGCTTGGACAGTGTGAAGGTACGTGCTAGAAGGGTGTAGATCCGTGTAGATATTTTAGAAAAATGGATGGTACCGAAACAAGTGTGAAATTAAAGTAATCAACAAATTTATGTTCTCTATAAGGTAAAGATTTGAAGTACTTAAGCTAATAAGAAACTAATGAATGCAGCACCATACTGTGTTTTGACGATACTATAACCATCTCTTTCCCTCCACAGGAGCTAGAGCTGTGGGTGACAGAGACAGTGAAGCGTATGGAAGGCACCGAGGAACCGGAGACCGTCGCTGATGCTAAAGCCCTGCTCGAGTTGCATGATGAGAGGAAGGTATGTTATCAAATTTAAACACTTACATGCGTCAACTCGTGAACGGGTGCTGCTTGTAGAGGTCTGGTCTGCTTTGGTTGTGATGTCGTAACGCGTTAATATTCATGTTTCCATATCCGAATGTGCACAACCAACAAAGATAAATCCTATTATTAAAGCTTTTAAAATATCGGACTATTTATATGACAAAAAAGCTTGGGATTGTGGTGAACTTGCTCCACTTCAATCTACTAGAAATAAGAATAAAATTGACAATGTGATCGCGCCAAAAAAAATACCTGCCGCGATGGAGGAATGAGATAAAATTCCATTTCATTCTCATCATCATCATCAGCCTATTACGTTCCCACTGCTGGGACTCTGGCCTTCTCTCAGAGAGAGTATGGGCCGTAATCTACCACGCTGCCCCAGTGCGGGTTGGTAGATGATTCATTCCTATCTATGCCGCTCTAATCCATTCCATCCCGTTCCAGGCGGAGATCGATGGTCGCCAGAAAGCCATCGCGGTGCTCCAGCAAGGCGCGGAACAGGCCCCCGAGCCGGAGATGCGCAAGAAAGTTAGCGCCCTGTCCGCTACACTGGACCAATCCTGGCTGCAGAGGAAACAGTACCTTACGCAGGTATGACATAGAGTACATTTTGTGTGACTTTTTTGTTTGGATGTTGTGGATCGTGGCTTTGTGTAGTTTATGATAAACCAGATATAGGAGTTCTTTGTTAGGGTCAGTTATAAAAAACTAAGAATAAAAACACAAATGTGATTGTGTGTCCGGGAGAGCCAATCCCGTTCTAGGTTTAGCATTTTACCATCTTTGACCTCATCCTGGTCACGGCACCAACTTGTGGCAGTGAATGAACGGTCGCCTTTCACTATAATTAAGGTTAAGATTGTATAATTAAGAGAACGACTGTATAATTAAGGGTACGATTATATAATTAAGAGTGCGATTGTGTCTCCTAGGCGCACCAGCTGCAGTTGCTGAAGGAGCAGGCGCGGCAGGCGGAGGACTGGCTCGCCTCCAAGGAGGCCTTCCTTCACAACGACGATCTGGGAGAGAACCTGGATGGTAACACTTTTATAATGTCATTGTTAGGGTTGAATTAGAGCTTATTGAATACAATTGTATGGTTTTCAGTCATTTATTTTTTTTGTTCTTTTATTTCTGTTTATTATAAAATCGTGAAGCGTGTTGTATGTTGCAACTTATCTTCAGAACTACTGCACCGATTTCGTAAATTATTTTTCTGTGTGAAAACTACACTGTTAGAATTTTTAGTTTGGATAATTAAGGAATCTATATCCCTCTGTAATATTAGTATAGACTAACTTTTTGTCGTGGTTCTGCTCGCGTAACGATGTACTAGCTGTACCCTGCGGTTACACCCGTGGCTTTCTGATAATGCAGTAGGAACGTTTTTCCACAGTAAAAGTCTAAATTTATCCCGGAAAAAAATTTCTGCTGGATAACGGGAAGACGCGGGTGGAACCGTGGGGCGCAACTAGCTAACTAGTGAAGTGATGAAAGGAAGTGTGATTGTATCATACCATAAGACATGTACATGCATGTCATGTATATAATATATAAGACAATTTCAAATGTTTCTGTGATTTGGACGACACGGTCAATCAAACAAAATTGAGTTTCTCTGTAAGAAAAGAAACGACATTCTCCCAACTACGAGGTTTACGAGACTTTTTTTAGGTTATCTTTTTCATAGATTACATTTGTCATGCCACTGTCTGACTCGATGACGTTGTGGCGCGGGAAAATTAAAATTAAAGAAAACTATATTTTTCTTTACATATATGTAATTTGTAACCCGCCAGCTGTAGAGACCCTGATCCGCAAGCACGCGGAGTTCTCCAAGCTGCTGGACAGCCAGCTGGGCCGCGTGGAGGAGCTGCAGCGGTTCGCGCACGAGATACAGACGAGCGGACACTACGACACACCATATATAGACACCAGGATCAGAGCCATCCTCGCCAGGAGAGATAAACTTAAGGTATGGCTCTTTAAAGTACGCATGACCCTTTTTCCGGGATAAAAAATTGCCTTTGTCCAGGGTATAAGCTATCTTCATTCCAAATTTAATTCAGATCCGTTCAGTAGATTTTGCGTGAAAGAGTAACAAACATCCATCCATCCATCCATCCATACTCACAAACTTTCACGGTTGTAATATTAGTAGGACTAGTTGCGCCTCGCGGTTTCATCCGTGTCGTCCCGTTATCGCGCAGAAACGTTTCTAAGAGATAAAAAGTAGCCTGTGTTAATCCAGGGTATAAGCTATCTCCATTCCAAATTTCGTCAAAATCAGATAGTAGTTACGGTGATACGTGGTAACAAACATTCACACACACACAAACTTTCGTATTTATAACATTAGTAGAATTACTAACTGATTGAATTGGAGCAAGTTCACTACAATCCCAAACTTTTTTGTCATTCTGATATTTTATAATAAGCTTTACTAATAAGATTTCCCTTATAACATCAACTTAAAATTTATCTATTGACAAGTCTTGAATTTTATTTGGACCTTTCAAAGGCTTTCTGGCTTTATTGAGCCTAGTAGTTCCACAAACCAAGCCCCCACTAGCGCATTCTCACGCCCCTCCCCCCCTCAGGAGTCATGTGCCCAACGAGGGGAGATGCTGCAGCAGTCGCAGCAGCTGCACCAGTTCCTGAGGAACCTCTACCACGAGCGGGAGTGGATCGCGCTCAAGATGCAAGTCGCTAGTGATCAGAACTATAGGTAAGACTAGACAAGGCAGTTTTGTTTCTTACGAGGTAGCGTTTGACCACAAGTCAAACATCGCTGGCTCGGTCACCTTGAAAGAATAGGAGAAGATCGAAGATCGATTTTCAATGACGATCGCTGCATCCCATACAAAATGGTAGCTGATTTGCACATGACGCAAGCACAAACGAAACGTCACAAGGCGTTTACGATTGTAGAGAAAGAAACATCTTGGCTAGGTCACCAGAGCTATGCATATGATTGTGTGGGCGTTAATATAAAAAGGGACCGCTTATCTACAGAGAACTATCAAATCTGCAAAGCAAGATTCAGAAGCACGCTGCGTTCGAATCCGAGCTAGCAGCCAACAAGGGACGTATCGATGACGTCGTCAACAGCGGAGAAGCGCTTATTGGTAAGTGACTCAAGTGACCTGCTACCACAATCAAGTTTTTGTTCATATAATACACTTAGAAGTAAGTGAGTTCACGCAGCAGTCGTGTAACTTGCTACCAGTCCCCTTCTAAAATTGCGTATTGCCATTTTTTTATTTGATCCTGGTCACTGCACCAAATTATAGCTAGTCTGTATCCTGCTAAAAATGGATTAGTTCTTAATGAATAATAAATTATCCGTAACATAATACCTCCACTCCACAGAAGCCAACCACTACGCCTCCCAAGAGATCGCAAGAAATGTTGAAGATTTAGAAAACCAATGGAGAGAACTGCAGGTACGAATTACTTATCACATGTTCCCTAAAAACAGTACTCATTTTTGTCTGCCGTAGACCGTTAAAAATCTCCCTTCATTTTTCCTTCTCTCTTTCACCCTATTTCTCTATTTCTTCCTTATGATCTCCGCCTCTCGATATCCTCCTTTCATTTCTCCCTCAATCTATCCCCTCTCTCCGAGAGATAAGACAGTATATAACCCCCCCTCCCCCGGCAGGTAGCGGCCCAGACCCGTCGCGAGCGGCTGGGCGAGGCGTACCAGGCGCGCGTGTTCCTGCGCGGGCTCGACGACTTCTCCGCCTGGCTCGACGAGCTGGACGCGCAGCTGCTGAGCGAGGACCACGGTGAGTGTAGGAGGCTGGACACGTACCAGGCGCGCGTGTTCCTGCGCGGGCTCGACGACTTCTCCGCCTGGCTCGACGAGCTGGACGCGCAGCTGCTGAGCGAGGACCACGGTGAGTGTAGGAGGCTGGACACGTACCAGGCGCGCGTGTTCCTGCGCGGGCTCGACGACTTCTCCGCCTGGCTCGACGAGCTGGACGCGCAGCTGCTGAGCGAGGACCACGGTGAGTGTAGGAGGCTGGACACGTACCAGGCGCGCGTGTTCCTGCGCGGGCTCGACGACTTCTCCGCCTGGCTCGACGAGCTGGACGCGCAGCTGCTGAGCGAGGACCACGGTGAGTGTAGGAGGCTGGACACGTACCAGGCGCGCGTGTTCCTGCGCGGGCTCGACGACTTCTCCGCCTGGCTCGACGAGCTGGACGCGCAGCTGCTGAGCGAGGACCACGGTGAGTGTAGGAGGCTGGACACGTACCAGGCGCGCGTGTTCCTGCGCGGGCTCGACGACTTCTCCGCCTGGCTCGACGAGCTGGACGCGCAGCTGCTGAGCGAGGACCACGGTGAGTGTAGGAGGCTGGACACGTACCAGGCGCGCGTGTTCCTGCGCGGGCTCGACGACTTCTCCGCCTGGCTCGACGAGCTGGACGCGCAGCTGCTGAGCGAGGACCACGGTGAGTGTAGGAGGCTGGACACGTACCAGGCGCGCGTGTTCCTGCGCGGGCTCGACGACTTCTCCGCCTGGCTCGACGAGCTGGACGCGCAGCTGCTGAGCGAGGACCACGGTGAGTGTAGGAGGCTGGACACGTACCAGGCGCGCGTGTTCCTGCGCGGGCTCGACGACTTCTCCGCCTGGCTCGACGAGCTGGACGCGCAGCTGCTGAGCGAGGACCACGGTGAGTGTAGGAGGCTGGACACGTACCAGGCGCGCGTGTTCCTGCGCGGGCTCGACGACTTCTCCGCCTGGCTCGACGAGCTGGACGCGCAGCTGCTGAGCGAGGACCACGGTGAGTGTAGGAGGCTGGACACGTACCAGGCGCGCGTGTTCCTGCGCGGGCTCGACGACTTCTCCGCCTGGCTCGACGAGCTGGACGCGCAGCTGCTGAGCGAGGACCACGGTGAGTGTAGGAGGCTGGACACGTACCAGGCGCGCGTGTTCCTGCGCGGGCTCGACGACTTCTCCGCCTGGCTCGACGAGCTGGACGCGCAGCTGCTGAGCGAGGACCACGGTGAGTGTAGGAGGCTGGACACGTACCAGGCGCGCGTGTTCCTGCGCGGGCTCGACGACTTCTCCGCCTGGCTCGACGAGCTGGACGCGCAGCTGCTGAGCGAGGACCACGGTGAGTGTAGGAGGCTGGACACGTACCAGGCGCGCGTGTTCCTGCGCGGGCTCGACGACTTCTCCGCCTGGCTCGATCCTTGTGGTTAAACGCTACCCTGTAGTAGGTTGATACAAATTTTAAAAACCCCTGAATCATTGGACCGATTTTCATCAAACATAGCTAAGAACCGTTCCAAGGGAACTGTTTTAAAGCAACGATGTCACAGTCACAACAGAGACAGACATCGACGTCAAAAAAACCTTTTTGGCGTCGGGGGTTAAAAAGTACTCTATATATCTGTTGGTCCTTCGAGCCGGATTAGAACCGGTGACCATTGGAAAACATTGCCAAACCCCTCCAGCAGTCCTTTAACCCCGATACAAGTTGTTAATGATGATGACCTCCAGGCAAGGACCTGGCGTCAGTGTCGGCGCTGCTGAAGCGGCACTCGCGGCTGGAGCAGCAGGTGGCGCAGAAGGCGGACACGTGCTCGCAGCTCGCGGAGGCGGCGCGGCAGCTGCCCGACTCGCACTTCATGCGGGATGAGATCAACAAGAGGCTGCAGCTGCAGGTTGACAGGTAGGGAGGAGTGTTGACGATCGATAGCCAACCAATTCTAACTCTAACGATAGGCCTGTCGATAGTATCATGACAGTCTATGACAATTCAACTTAACCATGAGCTTCGGTAAATTTATATATTTTTTTATTAATTACTTCCTGTTCTTCGAGGTTTCACCCGCGTGGGCTAGAGTTTATCGCGATAAAAAGTATCATGCGTCCTTTCTCAGGCTCTAGTCTACCTCTGTACCAAATTTCATATAAATAGGTTCAGTAGTTTACGGCGTAAAAGCGAGACAAACAGTGCTACTTTCGCATTTGTAATATAAGTCGAGATATTACATTTACAGATCTTTGCTAACGGTAAAATGCCATAAAAATATATTTGGGTTCACGACTTAGGAGTCGCCCTGTATAATACCACTTTGGAAGTACTAACAGTGTTGCCTACATTATCACCAGATACCGCCAGTTGCAAGAGCCGATGCAGATCCGACGAGACAACCTGGAGGACGCCGCCCTCCTCCACAGGTGGGACAGAGACGCCGACGAGGAATTCAAGTGGTAAGTGTCCCTATAACCTTATATCTGACAGGGTAGCGTTTGGTCACAAGTCACCTGATGTTAAGTGACAACGTGGTCGAAGGTCACGCGCCACGCTACGCCTGGACTGGGAACTGGGTCATACTAATGTTGTGATAGATCCTACTAATATTATAAACGTGAAAGTTTGTAAGTATGGATGTTTGTTAATCTTTCACGCAAAAACTACTAAACGGATTTGAGTGAAATTTGTAATGGATATAGCTTAGACCCTGGATTAACATATAGGCACACACATAGACTACTTTTCATCCCGGAAAAAGGTTCCTGCGGGATAACGGTAAGCCGCTGGTGAAAGCTAGTTTTTTATAATGCGGTTATATTCGAGCACGTTTCAGTAATGTTTGTCAATGGTCAGGTTGAAGGAGCGCGAGGGTGCTGCGAAGCAGGAGGACACAGGAGCGACCCTGCCGGAGGCGCAGGCCATGCTGAAGAAGCACCTGGCGCTGGAGGCGGAGCTGGTCGCCAGGTCAGTGGGCACTTGAAATGTGACGCCTGACACTTAGCAAGGAGTGTGTTGTAGTAGTCTTCGAGAACCAATCCCGTTTTAGTTAAGAGTATTTCATTAATTGTTTTTGGTTGCATCCTGGTCACGGCACCAAATAGTGACACGCCAGGTGTTATGACAAAAATTGGTTTTCTATTAACTAAGATTGTTTGGGGCTGTGATATAATTAATTAAAATTGTTTTTCATCAGTATAATGCAACGTTCTAGAATAAAAAGAAAACAAAAAAAAAATATTCAAATTAATCACCATAGCGTTCATTGCATACCATCGCTATTACATACATCCTTGTCAACAGAGAGCCGACAGTGAAGGCCCTGTGCAGCCGCGCCGCGCAGCTGTCCCGCAAGGGACACTTTGCATCCGCAGCGCTTGAAGCGAGGGCTAGAGAGCTCAGCGCAGCGCTGCAAGCGCTGAACGACGCTGCGGCCAAGCGCACGCTAGCTATACAGCGGAAATGCGAACTGCTACAGGTAGGTTTATTAAACACTTTTATTAGCTTCACTTTTAACTAACTAACAAACAATGTATTAAAATCTTAGAAGTCAATTTTAACTTTCTTCTGATTGTTGTATCGTTTATTTCGATATAACAATTAGAAGAAGGTTAAAACATAAATTAATTAAGTAGTATATATATATAAAAAAACTTGCGATTTTAGTAGATTTCCTTACTCAAAACTTGCTTTAACTCAATCAGTTTGGCTGCTTTATTTCGACTTTCTAGGGGCTTTTCTTTAGGGGTTGTAACGGGCGGAGCTAGTTTTAAATGGGAAGTTTTCTAATTTGTTCCTCCCCTGCAGCTGATGACGGAGATCTCGGAGGCGGAGGCCTGGCTGCGCGAGCGGCGCGCGCGGCTGGTGTCCCCGGAGGTGGGCCGCGACGAGGAGTCGGCCCTCGGGCTCGCGCGCCGCCTCGAGGGGCTGCGGAGGGACGTCGCGGCGCAGGACAAGCGCCTCGCCACGCTCGCGGTATATACGCATAATGTTCATGTTTTATGTATAATGTTACCCAAATAAAGTCTCTCTCTCTCCCTCCTTTCCTCCCTCCTCTCACTCCCTCCCTCCCTCTCGCTCTCCCTCCATCCGTATCTCCCTCCCTCCCTCCTTCTTTCACTCCCTCCCTCCTCCTCACCTTCCCTCCCTCCTCTCACTCCCTCCCGCTCGCTCTCCCTCCCTCCCCCTCTCTCTCCCCCCCTCTCTCACACAAAATATGCGACAAACGGTCATATCGTTGGATTTTTTAAAAACTGAAAAAGACCATAGAGCCCAGTATTTGACATACAGTTTCATTCAACTTGATACCTCAACGCGCTCTTGAGGAAGAGGGTCTTGACAGTCAGCTAGACAGACACAAAAAACTGATAAAAAAATGGTACTATAATGGTTCCGTTTTTCTTTTTGAAGTACGGAACCCTAAAAATTAAAAGTAAAATTACTGCAATTGGTTGTAATAAAAGTTATTATTTTACTTTTATGTTTGTTTGTATGTTAGAATTAAAGTATTTTCAATGCACTGGAAGTGTAGAAACATAATTAAATAGAATAGTTCGAATTCAAAAAAATCTTCAAAATTACCGGACAAAATGCACTTTAGCACTCAGGTTCCGAATCATAAACAGAATCTTTCCGAGCTTGTGAGGTCAAAAAAGAATTATGGATTCTATTATATTCCCAACAGGAGAGAGCGACGGCAGACGAGGAGGCGCAGCAGAAGATGAACGAGGTGATGGCTCTGTACGAGGAGATGAAGCTGCTGTCAGCCAAGAGGCAGCAGCGGCTGCAGCAGAGCTTGAAGTACTTCAAGTAAGTGTTGCACCCCCTTTTTTCCTTATGTGGGAAATGCATTTACATTTTACACATACCTTTTACACATACATGCTAGGCTCCCGGGAAACCCAGACTAGTTGCTTCAATTCAATCTTTTAATTCTATAAACGCGAAAGTTTGTATGTATGGATGGATGGATGGATGGATGTTTGTTGCTCTTTTACGCAAAAACTACTGAAGGGATCTGAATGAAATTAGGAATGGAGATAGCTTATACCCTGGATTAACATATAGGCAACTTTTTATCCCGGAAAAAAGGTCCTGCGGGATAACAGGAAGACGCGGGTGAAACCGCGGGGTGCAATTAATAAGAATATATAGGCATTAACAGTGATGGCGGTGTCAAATTTTATCAGAATTGTCAGGAATCAAAAAATCAAACACGTTAATCCAGGGTATAAGCTATCTCCATTCCAAATTTCATTCAGATCCGTTCAGTAGTTTTTGCGTGAAAGAGTAACAAATATCCATCCATACTCACAAACATTCGCGTTTACAATATTAGTAGGATTCTAATTATGACGATGTATGTCCGTGCAGGTTCGTGCAGGAGTGCGAGGAGGTGCAGGAGTGGATCGGCGAGCAGATGTCGGTGGCTGCGAGCGAGGAGTACGGGCTGGACGTGGAGCACGTGGAGACGCTGCAGCAGGCCTTCGACAACTTCCTCACGCAGCTGCAAGGTACGAGCAGAATTCGTAGGCCCCTAGTATCTGAGACCTCAGCCCGCAGGCGAAGGACGGGAGTAAAGAAAACGTTAAAACATGTAGCTTATAACAACTAAAAAACACACTTTTATATCGCACTAGCTGACCCGACGAACTTCGTATCGCCAATAAAGGTCACCTTTTAAACCTTCCCTAAACTTCCAAAAATATTTCAAATTAAAAATTAGCCAAATCGGTTCAGCCGTTCTGGAGGAGGAGGAGTTTTAGCGAGACTAAAGAACAGCAATTGATTTTCATTTAGAAGATTAAAAAATATCAAAATAATGAAATTGACTTGTATTAGTTACGATATAATGGTTAATTCTAAAAGTGTGGAGCGCCTCTTTACCTTTCAAAAAAGAAGGAGGTTCTCAATCCGTATCCCGCAACTCGTTAATATTCATGTTCCCATATCCCAATGTGTACAACCAAACAAGAGAAATCTTCTTATTAGTAAAGCTAAATAAAAAATATCGGACTATAAGATGACAAAAAAAAGCTTGGGATTTTAGTGAACTTGCTCCAATTCAATCAACTAGTAATAAGAATAAAATTGTCAATGTGATCGCGCCAAAAAAATTACCTGCCGGGCGTTTCTTGCCTGTTCTTTTGCCGGCGTAAGGAGGTTGGAACAGGCGTAACTAGTTTTAAGTTGATGTTTTAAAGTGATCACAATGTATCCTATTAAATAAAAAAGTTTTGAGTTTGAGTTTTGAGTTTGTATGTTTGTATATATTTTTTTAAGTATGTTCGGGCATAACTCCGTCCAATATAGACGGTTCTGCATAACCATTTTTTTGTTCGAAAGAAGATATTTCAAAGGTGGTCCCATGATAAGGAAATCAGGGTTTGATGACGGCAGACGAGAGAAACCGAAGGGAACCTGAAGTCGGTTTTTGTTTTGTTATTAAACAATTTTTTTTTGTATAGAAATACATTTTTTTGCATTTTTCCTTCCGAAGGTCCTCTACTACGTATCACGTAGATTAACACACATTTATCTTAGATTTCTAACTATAATAAATACAGATATAAATGGTTACAAAGACCCCCAACTTTCATGCCCCGCTTCTTTGTCTTCGCGCAGGAAGCGAGGGCCGCATCGAGGCGGCTTGCGAGACGGGGGCGGCGCTGCTGGAGGAGGGCACCCCCGAGGAGCCCCGCGTGCGGCAGCGCCTCGCCGACCTGCGGGGGCTGTGGGAGGACCTGCGCGAGCTGGCCGCCGCCAGGCACGAGGTGCGGGGGGGGGGGATTCTTAGGATTTTTGGGAGGTCTGGGGGTGGTCCGATATCTTTGACACTAGAGCTGGCCCATCTTCAAACTTGCACTGGGCCCGCCGGCATTATTTAAAAGCAAAGATGGCCCTTGCCTTCGAATCCTACAATGAACTTGAACTTTCGGTGAAGGAAAACATCGTGATGACACCATAGTTTGTTGGTAGGGCATGCTCTAGTGCTTGTCTGCTAGCTACCAGCCTTGAGTTAAGAATCTGTCACCAAGCACCTATCGGTGTGTTCCGGCAACCTCACTTGAGAGCCAGTTCACAGTTCAGGTGTATCCTGGCGCTATTTTCAATTACATCGTCACTTAACATCTGATGACTCTCTGAGAGAAGATCTTCATCCCAGCAGTAGGAACTGCCCCAACTGATACCGTTCCTACATGAGTTCTGTTTGTAAATGTAATTGCGCCAAAAAAAAAACCTGCTGGGCGTTTTATGTCTGTTCTTTTGCTGGCGTAAGGAGGTTGGAACAGGCGTTGCTAGTCTTAAATTTGACGTTGTAAAGTGATCACAAATGCATCCTATCGACTTTGACTTTGGCTACCGTTCCTCCACGAGCTCTCTGGGCCCCGCAGGCGCTGGGCGGCGCTCGTCAGGTGCACGAGTTCGACCGGCGCGCCGAGGAGACGGGCGCCTGGATCCAGGAGAAGGAGCAGGCGCTGCAGGGCGCGGCGGCCCCGCCCTCCGCGCGGCACCAGCTGCACGCGCAGGCGCGGGCGCTGCGGGCGCTGCGGGCCGACCTGGAGGCGGTGGCGGCGCAGCACGGCAAGCTGCAGGAGGAGGCCGACAGGTGACTTATGTGCTCCTGGTATTTTTGTGCTAGGTGGAGCAATGATTTGAGAAGAGTAAGCTGCAGGAGGAGGCCGACAGGTGACTTATGTGTTCCTGGTATTTTTGTGCTAGGTGGAGCGATGATTTGCGCCGGGGATGACTTGCGCAGGGTTAGTTGCAGGAGAAGGCCGACAGGTGACATATGAGCTCCTGGTACTTCTGTGCTCAGGGATTAGGTGAAGCGACGACTTGAGCAGAGTAAGCTACAGGAGGAGGCTTTTTATGGTCGAAGGTTGCGTCCGCTACACCTGGATTAGGAACTGGCTCTCAACTGAGGCTGCCGGGACACTCCGATATGTACCCTGGTATAACATTGTCTTTAATTTAATTTCCCTTCCTCCAGACTCGGCACAGCATTCCCCGACGCCAAGGAGCACGTGACCGCTAAGCTGGAGGACGTCAGCGAAGCCCTGCAGTCCCTCTCGGAGCGCACCACCCACTGCACTCAGCAGCTGGAGCTGGCGTCGCAGCTGCAGGCCTACTTCGCTGCCTACCAAGAACTGCTGTAAGTGAAAAATTGGTGCTGATGATTTCTGCTTGCCTGGTACTTGTTCGTATTCGGTTTCATTTATCAGAAAATTTCTAGTTTTTTAATCACTTAGGGTGGTATTCAACTTCTCGTTATCCCGCAGGAACCTTTTTCTGGGATAAAAAATGGCCTGTGTTAATCCAGGGTATGAGCTATCTCCATTCCAAATTTCATTCAGATACGTTCAGTAGTTTTTGCGTGAAAGAGTAACAAACATCCATCTATCCATCCATCCATCCGTCTATCCATACTCACATACTTCCACGTTTATAATATTAGTAGGAAGTAGGATGGATCCTGTTGCGTTTAAAAGGGAAAAGTCCAGCTAAAATCAAACTTGACTCTCGTGTTATCAGGAAATTACTTTTCTATTAACCTTCTGTGCTATAGGAGTCCATATAATCTATGGTATTATGCAAGCCTGGTACCTTAAAGTCTATCATTGTGCTTTACTTCACTTGATGATAACTAGTAATGCGGTCGAAGAAAGAGGAACAAAACCTTAAAGCTAAATTAAACGGAAGACACTCTGTTTATGTGTTTTCACAGGTACCACTCACTGAACTACGTACTGTTTTCATTAATAAACTAACTCGAAAGGTTCTTTACTTTTGAGTCTTCTGACTGTGTTCGTGTCGACTCGATAAAAGTGCCTTTTTTCATTCATTTCGTTCGATCTTCATCGGTCTACTAAAAATAATCTGGCAAATTCTAAAATACCAGCCTAAATCTGTGATCCCAACCCCAGGGCATGGACCAACGAGACCCTGGCCCGAGTGACAGCCCCCGAGCTGGGCGTGGATGTGAGAGCCGCGGAACAGCTTCTGGCGCGTCACCAGGACATCCAGGCGGAGATACAGGCCAAGGAGGACGCCTTCCGCACGCTATATGCTGATGGTAAGCTATATTTTTACTCCTTTTCTACTGACAACTTTGCAAGCAAATAACTAGCTGAACTCCACGATTTGAACAAATCCTGGTCACAGCACCAAGTTGTGACCAAACAAATCTCGTAACAAGTAATAGTCATATTCTAAAGCAGTTTATTTGTCCTTTAAAAGCAGTAAAACACGACCAGCTTTGTTAAAATTTTGCAAAAGTTAAATAATTGAACCCCATGGTTTAAGCAAATCCTAATCGCGACTCCAAATTGTGACCAAACAAGTTTCGTAGCAAGCTTTAGTCATATTCAAAAGTTGTTTGTATGTTTAATAATGCTAAAACAAGTGACCCTATTTGTTATAATTTTGTTATAAAAACGAGTAGCTAACTGCCCCATAGTTTGTCTAAATCCTGGTCACGGCACCAAGTTTCGACCAAATAAATCTTATAAAGCTCTGTAATTTAAACATACTGTTTGTCCCTCAGGCGAGAAACTAGTAAAAGAAGGTCACATAATGTCGCAAGAGATCGAGGACCGCATGGCGACTCTCCGCGCGCGCCGCTCGCAGCTCGACGCGGCGTGGACCAACCGTGACGTCATCTACACGCAGCACCTCGACGCGCTGCTCTTCAAACGGGACGCGGACGCGTTAGACGCTTGGATTACTAACAGGTGACAGAATCCATTCATTTGTATATATGTATTCTATGTTCTTCCTCAGGGTTCAAAATATCTATATGTTCACATATCGATTTTTTCAGGTAGGTATGAAAATGTAACAGACAAACGGATCAACAGAGTTTCCTTCATATTTATAACTCTTCGTCGTCGTCTTCCCGTTATCCCGCAGGAACCCCATTTCAGGGATTAAAAGTAGCCTATGTGTTAATCCAGTATATATACAGTCCACATTCCAAATTTCATTCAGATCCGTTCAGTAGTTTTTGCGTGAAAGAGTAACAAACATCCATCCGTCCATACTTACAAACTTTCACGTCTGTCAGTCTGTCAAGACCCTTATTTTCAGGAACGCGATCAAAAGAAATGACTGTTTACTTTTAAACGTGAAACTTAAAACTAGCTACGCCTGTTCCAACCTGACGCCGGCAAAAGAACAGGCAAGAAACGCCCGGCAGCTAATTTTTTGGACGCGATCACATTTACAATTCTAATCTTACTCCTAATTGATTGAATTGGAGCAAGTTCACTAAATCCGCAGCTCTTAAAAATAAACTTGTTGCCCTGCAGAGTGCCGCTGGTCCGCGACGGCAAGTTCGGCGAGAGCGTCTCCCAGGTGGAGCAGCTGCTGAACAGGCACCGGGACCTCGAGGAGACCATCGAGGCGCAGCGGGACAAGTTCTCTGCGCTGCGGAGGATCACGCTGGTAGGTACTGGACGACCACCACACCTGGCCGACGTTGTACGAGTCGCAGGGAGCCGATGGATGCAAATGGCTTGTAGCCGTTCAAGGGGTAGGCCTATGTTCAGCAGTGGACTTCTTCCGGCTGATGATGATGATGATGATGACGATCCCTGGAGGAGACTGCAGCGCAGCGGGACAAGTTCGCTGCGGAGGTATCTCTATGTTACCACAAGTCGTCTGATGTTAGTGACGATGCGGTCGAAGGTGGCGCCTCGCTACACCTGGACTGGGAACTGGCTCTCAAGTGAGGCTGCCGGAACACACCGATAGGTGCTTGGCTAGAGAATGCCCTATGGTTTCATTAAGGTGTTTTCCTTCACCGAAAGCTCAAGCTCATTGTAGGATTCAAAAATACGACCTGCGGGTCGCATGTTGACCACACTACCACTGAGCCATAAAATCACCTGTCACATTTTTAAACAGACTTCTAAATATCTAAAAAACAGACTTCTTCATCGTTTATGAATCGATCATGATGATTCTTTTTTGAAAGGAGATATTACCTGTTTGTGTTTACTTGTGTAAAGTAGGTTTTTATGTCAACAAAATTTTTTTTTTTCAAATTTTTTGCGTTTTCATTTCTTCTTACAATAGAAACCTTGCCTAAAACCACCAAAATCTTCACCTCACAGATAGAACAAGCGTTCAAACAGCAACAAGACCAAGAAGAAGCTGCCAGACGGGTGTCGGCGGAGAAGCAGGAGCAGGAGCGCGTGCAGCAGTACCGGCGGAGGGAGATGGAGAGGATCACCGAGGAGAGGAGGAGGGAGAACGTGCCGCAGGCGCCCAAGGCGGCGCCCAGGGAGGTGAGCTGGTACCTGCAAGGGGGAAGGAGGGGGACTGGGGGGACTAGCAGTGTAGGAGAGACGAGAATGTGCTGCAAGCAGCTTCCACCAGTGCCTAAAGAGGTGAGCGAGATATCTGCAGGAGGGCTGGCTGGAGTGTAGGAGAGAGGTGGTGTAACGCATGGTGGAGAGGAAGAAAAACGTGCCGCAGGCGCCCAAGGCGGTGCCGAGAGAGGTGAGCTGGTATCTGCAGGGGGGAGTGGGGCTGGGGGTCTAGTTTTGCAAGAGAGAGGAGAATGTGCTGCAAGCTGCCTCCACAGTGCCTAGAGAGGTGAGCCTGTGGTTGTTGCCTGCAGGGAGGGGTCGTGGGTGGCTGGAGGGACTAAAAAGTCTCTACTAGTACAGGAAAGAGGTAGAGTGGAGAAAGGAGGAGGGAGAACGTGCCGCAAGCGCCCAAGGTGGCGTCGAGGGAGGTGAGCTGGTACCTGCATGGGGGGGTGGGGGGCTGGGGAGACTAGCAGTGTAGGAGTGAAGGAGAGAGGAGAAGCAGCCTCCACAGTGACTATAGAAGTGAGCGGGACACCTGCAGGATCTGATGATGGAGCCAGAAGGTGGATAGGGGAACTCTTCAGTCGCTAGTAGTAGACCCCTCGAGTTTGGACTCAAATGAATCACTAGCTGTTCCCCGCGGTTTCACCCGCGTGGGCTACAGTTTATCGCGATAAAAAGTATCCTATGTCCTTCCTCAGGGTTCAAACAATCTCCGTTCCAAATTTCATGTAGATCGGTTCAGTAGTTTAGGCGTGAAAGCGAGACAGACAGAGAGACAGTGTATCTTTCGCATTTTTATTTTTATTTTAGGAGGTATTTTGAGTCAATAGATTGGACTTGGTAACGAGGGTCTGCTGATGAAGGTAGAAGGTAGATAGCGGAACTTTTCAATACTTACATTATGAAAGCTAAAAAACTTTTAAGGTCGTTTTTATTTATTGTTTTAATTGGTATTTACACAAATTAATTCTTTTTCTAATCTTCTAGCTGGATCGGCTGGCCGCTGCCCCCGCCCCCGCGTCCTCGGAGGAGACCCTGTCCCCCGCCCCGCAGTTCGACCGCCTGCCCAAGAACGACTCGCACGTCAAACGCGCGGAGAGTATGAGCGTGAGTGTACTGTAGTTACTACGACTATTTACATGACAGAAAAGCTTGGGATTGTAGTGAACTTGCTCCAATTCAATCAATCAGTAATAATAAAAATAAAACTGTCACCTATCAGCCGTTTCTTGCCTGTTCTTTTACCGGCGTATAGAGGTTGGAACAGGCGTAGCTAGTATAATGTTTAACGTTTTAAAGTACATGCATCCTAAAAAAATACGTTTTGATTTTGGTTTTGATTTTATTTACATGACAACAAAGCTTGGGATTGTAGTGAACTTTTTCCAAATCAATCGGTTAGTAATAGGAATAAAATTGACAATGTCAAAAATAGAGCTGCTAGGCGTTTCTTGTCTGTTCTTTTGCCGGTTTTGCTTGGTGGTAGGGCGTACTCTAGTGCTCGCTAGCTAGCTACCAGCCTCGAGTTAAGAATCTGTCGCACAGCACCCATTGGTGTGGCTGCCGGAGCCTCGTTTGAGAGCCAGTCCCTAATTCACTTGCAGCATCGCGTTTTCACATCATCACTTTACATTAGATGATTTACCCTGTAAGATGCGAATTTAAAAAAGGGAGGCTGTCACAAACGGAGCTCTACTTTTAAGTTTGACGCCTAAATGATGTTGTAGCTCGTTGAATAGATGTATTTGGAATATTTCAATTTTCATTTTATCAATTGGCGGATTTGTGGGTTTCCGGGGCCCTATAAGACTTGGGGCCTTGGAGGTTGGAACTGGTAGTGATTGCCGTACTCCCGCAGGTGGTGAAGGCTCCGAAGCGCACGCCGTCGTTTACGACGCGGCGCCGCACGCAGAGCTTCCGCCGCCACCGCCGCGGGGACGTCGCCGACCTGCCGCCGCTAGAGATAGAAGGTACCGTTCTAAACCGTTCAATATAACAGCTACATCATCATCATCAGCCATTCACGTTCCCACTGCTGGGACTCTGGCCTTCAGAGAGAGAGTATGTGCCGTAATCTCCCACGCGGGCCCAGTGCGGGTTGGTAGATGTCGCACGCCCTTGAATGTTGCGGTTCTTGGACACGCCGGTTTCCTTCGCCGTTTTGATCTGTTGTCCAAAATGTAGGCCAGCATTCTGGTCACGAGTTGACTCCCTAACGCTCGAAATTAATAATCGATTGATCCGTTAGCCTCGGTTTTGGATCGATATGTCATGTCATAATATGTCATTTAATTTTTTTTTAGTCCTAATAAGTTTATACAAACGATATTTCAAGGCGAGTCCAGAAAAAATTAAATTTATTTTTTCGATATTGATCTTCTGGAAGATGCATTCAGATCAGACAACCCTAACCGTAACCTTTGTTTGCTTTTGCTATGATACTATTCTACTATTTTTTGTTTGTACTCCTTTTTCTGAACCTGACTAAATGTCACTCACCAAAAACTGTTATGGGCCGGTCGTATAACTTCAATAGACTATACGTAATTTTAAACAAAATATATTGCGGTCAGAGCAAAGGCAGTATGAAAAACGGGCGATGTTCTTTATATCTTTAGTAAGGCAAACCGTGAATAGATTAGGAGGTTATTGGATGTAAATGTCGTGACCCGGCAGGCTACCTGGAGCGCAAGCAGGAGACGGGCGTGGGCGGCAAGCGCGCGGCGGTGCGGTCGTGGCGCGGGTACCACGCGGTGCTGTGCGGGCAGCTGCTGTGCTTCTTCAAGGACGAGGAGGACTTCGCCAGCGCCAAGGCAGCCGCGCCGCCCGTCGCCATCCTGCTGGTACGTGCTCGTACCGACGATAAATCAATAAATATCGGGGACCACCTAGCCCCAAATTAAGCTCGAAACTTGTGTTATGGGTACTAGACGACCGATGACCGATGTGGCGCAATGGACGGATTGCCGACTGTAAAGCGTAAGGTCGCGGGTTCGATTCCCGCTACAGGACAAATATTTGTGCACTGAAAAAAAAAGCGCATGTATTTGTTCTGTGTCTGGGTGTTGTGGATCCCCGATCCTCGTAGTTTCTGATACCCTAGATACAAGGAAACCTAGTTAGGGGTCAGAGCCTATGTATGTGATTGTGCGGGCATTATTATATAGTTACTAGCTGTTCCCCGCGGTTTCACCCGCGTGGGCTACAGTTTATCGCGATAATAAGTATTCTATAACCTTCCCTAGAGTTCGAACTATATCCAGACCAAATTTCATCCCAATCCGTTGTGTAGTTTTTGTGTGAAAGAATAACAAACATGCCCTCCGTCCATCGTAGGATATTTTAAATACGAGCTCACTCAACTAGTTTTTTAAAATTTATTTATTGTATCTGGTGTTTGACCACATGTCACCTGATGTTAAGTGACGATGTGGTCGAAGATGACGCCACGCTACACCTGGACTGGGAACTTAATCTCAAGTATAACTGACACAACACACCGATAGGTGCTTGGCGACAGATTATTTCTTGAAAGTTTTATCTAGCTAGGCGAGGAAACGGGATTGTTATTATTATTATTGCTACGTTTTATCTCTTAATAAAACACTAGTACTACATCCCCCCTCCTCCCCCCTCCAGGCACGCTGCGAGCCGGCCGGAGACTACACGAAACGTCCGAACGTGTTCCGTCTCGCGTGCGCGGACGGCGCCGAGTACTTGTTCTACGCGAACAGTCGTCAACTAATGCAGGTATGTTCTACATTACAATATCAGCTATTCCCCGCGGTTTCACCCGCGTTGGCTACTGTTTTTCACAATACAAATTAGCCTATGTTCTTCCTCAGGCTCTAGACTATCTCTGCACCAAATTTCATTTAGATCGGTTCAGTAGTTTAAGCGTGAAAGACAGAGTTACTTTCGCATATATAATGTCAAGTTGGGATAGGGATAGTGATTATAATAGATAAAATGTAGACTATATCGCTCTGTGTTTCATAAATTATCTCTGTGCCAAAATCACGTCGATCCGTAGCTCCGTTGCTTCGTATTTATAGCAGGCGCTATATTTTCTCCATTGTCACAATTTGGTGCTGTGACCAGGATAAGGTCAAGGATGGTGAACATGCAAGCTTAGAATGGGGCTGGCTTACGTCGCTGCTGCTTATGGATTTCCAACTTGAAGAAAGAAGGCTGAAGCTAATTAGGTTAGCACTACACCAAAACGATTGCGATGTTTTCACTGAAAGCTCAAGTTCGTTTGCAGAACCTATAATATGAATCGCCAGCTGAAGTTATCATCATCTTCAGTCAGAAGAAGTCCACTTCTGAACATAGGCCTCCCTTTTGAACGCCATCATGAACGGCTATTAACCATTTGCATACATCTACTGCGACACTTACAATGTCACCTAGTGAGGGGTCTACCTACAGAACGTCTCAGAAGACGACGTCACTACCTCTGACCGATTGTAAAAAAAGTGGAGGCTCTCAAGTTGACATGTATTTTTTATTTATGTATTGCCACGCGCAACTTTTCCAAGAAGGGTCCAGTTTTGATGATTCTTATTTCGTGCTACAGGAATGGGTGGCCAAGATCTCGTTCCACGCCAACCTGCCTCCGGAACTGCAGCTGACGCCGTACAATGCTGCAGGGGGGGAATCCCCCACCGCCGAGCTTAGGCGGCGACTTACGCAGTGAGTGGGACTTTACCGTCATAGATAATAATGTGTTACAAGTGTTTTATATCTGTCAAACAATATTTAGCTAGAATCACAAAACTTGGTCTTACAAAAAGTTTGAAAAGTGTAAATAAGTAGTTTAATTTAAAAAAAAGCGAAATTAACTATTACAAACTTATTATTTGCGGCCTGCCGGGCGCTTCTTGCCTGTTCTTTTGCTGGCGTAAGGAGATTGGGACAGGCGTAGCTAGTCTTGAGTTTGACGTTTTAAAGTGATTATATTATTGATTTATTTGGTAATTGATAGCCGGGTCCCTCCCAGGAACGCGTCGACGTCGTCGTCCGCGCAGTCGTCCCCGGAGGGCGCGCGGCGCCGCACGCAGGCAGAGATCCTGCAGGAGCACCGGGGCACCGCGCGCCGCTCCACCTCCCTCTCCGCCGAGGGAGACAAGCAGGACCACGAGAGGAACATTGGTAGGGGGGGGGGTGTGTTTGTGAGAGGAAGGGATGAGGATTGTTGGGAATGAATGTGCTTTCTTGGGATGGAATGTATTATTAGGATGGAGTGGATTGTTGGGAAGGAATGATTGAGGATTGAGGTTGATCAGGAAGGAATTAATGAGCATTGTTGGGAAAGAATTAATGGGGGGTTTCTTTTAGAAAGGAATGATCAATCCTCACGGATTGTTAGGAAGAAATGTGGATTTATGGGAAGTAATGTGGATTGTTGAATGTTGGGGAAGGATGCACTGTTATGAAATTTGTTGATAAAGAATTTCGATTGTTGGGGGATGAAATTAAAACGGTTGGGAAAGAATGGGGATTGTTAAGAAGGAAGGTATAGATATTGAAATGTGCAAGATGTTGATGTTTGATATGAGGACTAACGATGTATAATGAAGTGTCCAATTAGTAAAACTCTTAATTAAACATAAAATTGTTAATATCAGAATCGTCAGTGCTTCCCTCACTGCCGCCGAGACAGGCCCCACAGCAGGACGACGGCGCCGATGTGGTGCTCAGGTACAGCTAATTAACTAATTAATAAGAAATTACAATTAAATGTAAAAAAATTTTATTACATACGATAAAGACGAAGTCTCTGTAGTAACTAACTACCAATATCTTCTTCTACTTCTTTCTTCTTCTTCTTTTTCGTTAAGGAAAACCTCTTGATGAAACCGTAGCTTGGTGGTAGGGCATGCTCTAGTGCTCGCCTGCTAGCTACCAGCCTCGAGTTAACAATCTGTCGCCGTGCACCTATCGGTGTGTTCCGGCAGCCTCACTTGAGAGCTTCCTTCGACCACATCGTCACTTAAAATCAGGTGACTTGTGGTCAAAACCTACCCTGTAGAAGTATAAATCATACTTATATCATAAACGTGAAAGTTTGTGAGTACAGGTGGATGGATGTTTGTTACTCTTTCACGCAAAAACTACTGAACGGATCTGAATTAAATTTGGAATGGAGATAGCTTTAGATTAACGCATAGGCTACTTTTATCCCGGAAAAATGTTTCTGCGGGATAACGGGAAGACGCGGGTGAAACCGCGGGGTGCAACTAGTAAATACTAAACGATGCATTTCTCTTAGGAGCCAAGAACAAACCACGACATCTTGGGGCAGATCAAGATTCTCTAATGGACGAGACATCAACGCTGAGTTCATAAAGTCACAGCAGATCGGTGAGTGATGATACATTTACTGAATGTTACAGAAAAACCTCTAAATTTTTTTCAAAATATGCACTTATAGGTATTAAGTTAGTTAAAAGATAGATTATTAAGAAAGGAAGAGCAGCGCTGATCAAACGAGCAGCACAACGCTGAGTTGAGGCCGGTCTGCAACAATATTTCTTTTGTAGTCATAATGCATTGAGTATTTTATACCTACATAGTTTTGCAAATTAATGATTTAAGTCAATTTTTCACTTATAATACTATTGTTTTATTATTTTTCAAGTAAACACTTACCAAATTAGTAATCAATTCAATCCTAACAATCAAAATTAGTCAATAAGAAAACAATTTGGGAATGTGTGACGTCTTCATTGTCCGTTTGTCTGCATCATTGTGTTTGTTTTTCATATACATATTTATCATCACAAATCGCCATCGAAAATAAAATCTTCACGTTTGAAGCCGCCGGCATGCCTCCCCTCCCGCCGTCAGGCCCCCCAGCTGTACCCGAACGCCCGCCGATGTTACCCGAGCGCGGGCCGAACATACCCGAACGCGGGCCGAACATACCCGAGCGCACGACCGGGCACTTGTCCGAGAGAGCGCAATTCCCAGGGCACACTGGAGCCCAATTCGTGGGGCAAACTGGAGCGCAAACCGATCGGATGTCGACGATAACCGAACGGGGCCCGAACGTGCTCGACAGAGGATCAAATCAGGCCGAAAAGTCTGTCACAGCTCTAGTGAACAGCTTCCAGCAGCGGATGTCTGTGGGCCAGGGACGGGACGTGAACCGAAACACGAGCTCTTGGCACGAGAGGCAGAATAACAACTATCAAAACGTCGAGACCACGTTTTACTCGACGGGCGATGTCGGTCAGTGCGCGGATTTGTTTTGGTGGATGGTGTTTAGTGCTACTAAAGCTGGTTTACACTTTGTTTAGTCGAGCGTTTAGTGTTTATGTAGCCATTTTGAAACTTAGTCTTTTTTGTCTAAAGCTAGCTTGCACGTTAAACCTGGTTTAAGTCTGGATTTAACTAAATTTTTCAAGTTAATTTCGTCAAATTGATATTTTAAATCGGTGGTGCAAATGGGCCCAAATAGATATTTTGGAATCTCGTATTTGCGATTTAGTTTTTTTCCTTTGCTCAATTAGCAGTTCTGTATATTAGAGATTTCTACGACTTAGTCGTTTTGTCTAAATAACCATTCTGTAATAAATTGCACAGGGCACAAGCACACAGGGTCGTCTTAGGCTATGGAGGGGCCCTAACTATCAAAGTTTGAGCTCATTTAGAAGGCAAAACACAGTGTTGTAAATTATCGTAATTCTATTCAAAGGTCCATCCTTTCAAGGTCAAGTTTGAAGTTGACACAAGTTAGCCGTCAAATTGTAAATAAAATCTGCTTTGTAACCCTTGTCTACCTGTGCGTTTTGTTTTTTGTTATGCATATAAGCTTAGAGCCATAATCAAAACATAAGAAGTATGAACTGAGTTTAGGCCTTTCGGGGCCCCTTTCTGACCGGGACCTTCTGACCTGACTGAGGGCCCTGGCCTTGTGCCCTTATGCTAAAGACTGAACTGGCTATGCACTAAACTAAAATATCCCGACGTAATTTACTAAACACTAAACAAAGTGTGTACCGGCCATTACTAACAGCTCGTAGATAATTTTAGTAGAGAGGAGTTTGCAGTTTTATATATTTTTCTTCGCCATTTTCTCGTCTAAGGGACTTTTTCATTTATCCGGGCTTCTCCGGATTTTCAGCTTTTTAATCGGACTTTTTATTTTACTACTTTTATAAATGCGAAAGTTTCGATGGATGTATGTTTGTTACTCAATCACGTCAGAACAGCTGAACGGTTCTGGGACGAAATTTGGCACAGAGATAGATTATAGTCTGGAATAGCACATAGGCTACTATTTATCCCGGAAAAAGGTGCCTACAGGATATTATATAGATATTTAAAAAATATCCAGTTCCCAGTCCAGGTGTAGCGTGGCGCCATCTTCGACCACATCGTCACTTAACATCTGGTGACTTGTGGTCAAACGCTACCCAGTAAATAAAAAAATATGTAACTTTTTAAACCAGCTTCAATCGTTAATAAACTACAAGCTGATTCACGCAGTTTCACCCGCGTGTTAAGCTGCAGTTTTTTGAGATAAAAAATAACGTATCTATCGCCAGGCTACAAACTGTCTCCGTACCAAACTTCATCAAAATCCGTTGAACCGCTTCAGTTTGAAATAGTAAACAAAGATACGCACTTGACGACGCGGTAGCCGAGTTGGTAGTGACCCTGCCTGCGAAGCTAGCGGTCCCGGGTTCGAATCTCGGTAAGGGCAAATATATGTGTGATGAGCACGAATATTTGTACCTGAGTCTTGGATATTTCTATCTATATATAAGTATTTATTTCTCTATATAAGTATGTATATCGTTGTCTAGTACCCATAACACAAGTTTCGAGCTTAATTTGGGGCTAGCTCAATTTGTGTGTAATTGTCTCCGATATTTATTTATTATTTATTTACTTACTCGCCTCGCGGTTTCCGTGATATAAAAAGTAGCCGATCTGTTAATACAGGGTATAAGCTATCTCCATTCCAAATTTCACTCAAATCCGTTCAGTAGTTTTAGCGTGAGAGAGTAACAAACATCCATACACTCACAAACTTTCACGTTTATATATTAGTACGAGGATAGGATTAAGTCCAATGAATTTATTGCATCGGTTCTTATTATGTAGTCTATTTTTTAGAAATTAAGACGTATAGCTTGCTGTAGAATATGCTAATTAATGCTTGTTTATTTAGAAATATGTACAATGTAGATAGGAGTACCAGTAGATCTACTAAGAGTGTTTGCAATGATTTAACGCAATCTACAGCGTTAATGCATTTTTGCGTTATATTTTTTGCACAAATGTACTATTCCTAAAGGTGGGCATTGGCATGAGCGTTCACTCGATGTGAGCACGTTACAAGTCGAACATTCGGCATGTCGGTACAGGCCGAGCAGCTCGGTGGCGAGCGCCGAGCACCCGAACGTGCTCCACCCGGCTGTCGGTTGGGGAATCCCTTTGAATGTTTTACATTACAAGTCAGTCGCTAGCACGAGCGTGCGTTCGCTATATTGACTACAACTGCTGCGGATGGAGCACAGTCGAGCATATATTCGTCGCGAAGGTTCAGGTGTCGTGAGCATTTGCTCACAACGAACAAATTTTTAAATTATTCCCCTCCATCACGGTTGTACCACCGATCATCTCGTCATCGGAACAAAGCTCATCCACACACTATCGAGTCCTGGAAATCCCACACCTCGCGATTTATGCGCTCCTTTCTCCCGCATACTAGCAGAATGTGGAATGAGCTTCGCCCACAAGTGTTTCCGCTGTGCTACAGATTGCAATCCTTCAAGATGGGTGTGAAAGGAGTTCTTAAAGGTCGGCAACGCATCGGCAACTCCCCTGGTGTTGCAGATGTCCATAGGCGACAGTGACCGCTTTCCATCAGGCGGGCCGTTTGCTTGTTTGCTAATCTATTACATAAAAAACCAAACAATAAATTCTCCATGCGAATGTTCATATCGAGCGAATGCTCATGTCAGTCGCCACCTTAAAGTATTTAAGTAGAATTTAAGTATTAATTTATGCTTCCAAATATACCTATTATGATATTTATTTAACAGGAAACCTTTCGTCACTATAAACTTACGTATAATTAAATAAGACATTTATTTCTTAACTTTGTTATTTTGGACACATGCGTTCAGGATCCAGCCATCTTCTATATGTACTGCATCGCCTTCAATGTATGTCTATATGTTATATGTCTGTATGTATGTATGTAGCTTCGCTTTCGGGGTGTTTTTATGTATGTTTTGTTGTTATATTTTACTTTAGGCGCTTAGCGGAATAGTGGCCCAAGCCCAGTGAGCAGTTTTGAGTTTTGATTAGCAGTTCTTTGTTATAACACATATAAATAAAAACTCAAAACTGTGAAAGCCTTAGCTAAAGGTAGGGTACCCTATTTCCATACTTTAATATCATAAATGCGAAAGTAACTCTGTCTGCCTGTCTAAGACACACTTTGGGTCGCTGAGTCATCGGAGTTTTTTCAATCTAGCTTTGAAGATTTAGAAAAATAAACAATTTGGTTTAAACAACTTGATTTTCACATTTTTGTAGATTGGGCCACTTTTCCGCTGAAATAATATATATGTAGTGATACAGAAATTGTAAAGGGTTTGAGCAGGGCCGGATTAACCATTACGCAGAGTTAGGGGCCCTGCATTGACGAGGGGCCCCGTGCCAAGTAAAAACGATTTATCCTTCCAATAGTCCGCATAATTTCCTTTCATTTGTTTTTATTATGGAGTGATTGAAATTTTTTTTGAAGTAAATCGGTAATGGATAGAGACCCTGAGAATTGCATTGTTAGTCCGGCCCTGGGTATGAGCAGATTTGGCCTGCAAACAAATAGCTTTATTTAGATTATTATGGCTTCATATTACGCTTTTTAAATGGGAAATGTGTATTTTATACTAGTTTTAGTTTGGTTCTTGTATTTATTTCTTTGAAAATGTATTCTTGTACGAGTATATAGAAGTGTTAGATGTTACATTTCATTAGAGTGTATTGGTTATCATTATTTCCTCCTTTGTGCACGTTGTTTGTTTTGTTTGTTACCCTAGCTTTCTATTTTGTATTTTGTGCTATTTCTGGTGTTGGATTGTCTTTAAAATTAAAATATTCGGTATACCACAGACCAATTTACATCTAAATATAATTACATAACTCAAAGGTGACTGACTGACATAGTGATCTATCAACGCACAGCCCAAACCACTGGACGGATCGGGCTGAAATTTGGCATGCAGGTAGATGTTATGACGTAGGCATCCGCTAAGAAAGGATTTTGATTAATTCTTCCCCTAAGGGGATAAAAACAAACATGTAGCTTTCACCTAAATATAAGTATAATTAAATAAACAATAAATTGTGACTTAACTTAGAGCACATTATCGATGAGCAAATAAAAGTTTTGTTGATGCTGTTTCCAGAATGCTTGAAAGTCGCAAAACCCTATGCTAAGCAAAAAGCTTGTATTATAGGGATCTGTGCTCAAATGACATATAATTACATGACATACATAGGCTACAGGTCGTGCCAAAGAAATATAATACATACATACACTCGAAAAACATGACCCTTCTTTCGCAGTCGAGTAAAAAGTGACTCTTCTAGAAGATTCGATGCTAAATTGGTCTGTAATACCAGGATATTTCTTGAACTACTCGATTTTAATGGAGTCATTTTCCCCCCAGCGTATGGCGGCAGTAGCGCCAGCAACACGAGGCCTGCCTCCGTGGCCGGCAGTGGAGGTTCGCCTGCCCTCGACCAACGACCAGCCTCTAGGTAAGAATCTTACCATTTGTACACCTAGGACAAGTTTTGATAGTTTCCAAAAACTATAAAAGTTAAACGCTGCGCAACAATCACCACGCAGTGGGTACCTGAGGACGGGCGACGTCGCCGAGGCAGGCCTCGGAAAAGATGGCGTGATGATCTTGACTCATTTGAGGAGCTGTGACCTGAGGTTGCGAGAGATCGAGATATCTGGAAAGAAAGGAGGGAGACCTTTGCCCAGCAGTGGGGCAGTATAGGTTAAAAAAAAAGATTTCGTTTCCTTCCAACACATTTTATCTTGCAGCGGAAATCCGATTTAACCGATTTTAATCCCCGAGGGATTGGGGGGAAGGGGGGGGGGGTAATATTGACAGGTTCGATTCCCGGTTATGTATGCGAGAATAAAAAAAAGTTTTAATGCCATTATTATTAAATCTAAAATCGAAGCCACGGTTCTTAAGAACGGATTTCGCTATCTCCTATAGTTTCTGACTTCCCCCTACTGGCCCATTTGAATTGATCACCCTGTATAAATGGTTTGTTTCCTCTTTGCCTCAGGTCATCAGGTGAATCCGAGCTGTCAGTGAGCGGAGTCACGAAAGAGAAGAAGGACAAGAAAGGAGTGTTTGGCGGCCTGTTTAGTAGGAAGAAACGGCCGCAGAGTCATATGTAATGACGTTTCAATACAACTGTCAAATCAAAATGACAACTCTGTCTCAACTCTAGTTGTTTATGGTCGAGAAATGCCCGGGCCACACTAAGGTCAACGTAAATGTCAATGCCTATCTTCGCGATAAATATTGCGTTAATTATTAACGCTATTATGTGAGTGGCTACACTTGAACGGTCAACGTGAATGCACTTGAGTTATCGGCTAACGTCAAACGCCAATGTGAATGCCGTTGTCAAATGTCGCGGCCACACTTATGTCAATCATTGCGCTATTGAACGACATTTCCCGTTAGTGTGGCCCCAGCATCAGAGAAATCGTTTTACGCTCGAAATTAATAATCGATCAAACAAGCTTTACTACTAAAATGACACATTATGACATGACATATCGATCCAAAACCGCGGATAACGGATCAGGATCGATTATTGATTTCGGGCGTTAGTTGTTTTTGTAATATTTGACTGTTTACTGCTTCTATCTGATGCGTAAAAAAGCAAGTCAAATAATAATAATACATTAATTGCGCTTTTGGTCATTTTATTATCTCTCCATATCCGACATTATGCTTCCGTGTATCTTTACAATGAATGAAGATAGAAATACTGTTGTCAGCTCGACAGAAAAAAAAACGAAATACTCTATGCCTCTATGTACAATAAGCTGTCTCTAATTGGATGCACATATTATCCGACCTTATGACGCTAGAGGCGAGAACTTTAAATGCAATGATAGAAATGAAAATAACGTCAATTTTAGTCAAGGTTTTTATTAAAATTGGCTCTTTAACTGCCGAAATTAATAATCGATCCTGATCCGTTTTTCGCGGCGTTAATTATTATGTCACCTCATCATATGTCATTTTAGTAGTAAAGCTTGACATGTCGATCCAAAACTGCGAAAAATCAGGATCGATTATTCGTTTCGGACGTAATTCAATTACATCTTCGCAAGTTGAGCGCGTATTTCTTATACGTAAAACAATTTAGATTAATCACGCTGTCATTCGTAAACTATGTTACAGAAATAAATAAGTTCAGTGCCTTTTATTATACGGAGAAATTGTTGTAAATCGTGCCTTTTTATTAAAGATTTTTTGCCTTACATTTGGTAAGTACATATTTATGTAGTATTATTTTTAAACGTATAATTATGTATAGCGGATACATTCCCTAAGCAAATTGCCACAAAGTATATATTGGGACCAATATTTTAACTAAACAAGTGCTATTTTTACCTATTTACTGCAAATCACTTAAAAAAGGAATTGTCAATTTTTCAGCCATTTTTGTTTTGTGAAATGACGATATTTTATATTCAACGCTACGAATGTACACTACAACAACCTTTACAACCTTTATATTCCACTTTTTTTATTTTATTTATACAAATAGCAATAATATTGAAATTAATAACAATATTCCGTTTTGTAGTTTGTAAGAATTGTAATCGTTTCGTATTTAAATTTTTACGCGAAAATAAAATAGTATTTAATATAATTTCGCGATTTTTTGTCAAAACGTAGCGTAATAAGTTGTTTCTTGAAGGCCATTTGTTAAAATTATTCGTTTAATTTTTTTCTATAAACTTTTTTGCGTCATTTTAAGCTTCTGTCGTCACTAACACTAGTTCGATTTGCATTAATTATTATTATTATTATTAATAGTGAATATCTTATTAGGTGTCTATTATAATTTAAGCTTGTAGCTGTTTTGTCATCGCCGACTCTTGTTTCGCTGTTGAGTAAATTGTAAAGACGTTATGAATCTGCCTTTTTGTTACATTTAGAAAAAAAAACCATTAACTTGTGCTACATTCGCACGTTGCAAAAATGGTTTTGAAAAAAAAAATAACAATTATTGCAAATAAAAGAAAAAACCATGTGTCAAATTATTTTTTAAATTGATTTCTTGTTAATGTAAGCATCGAAAATGAAGGTGTTGCCAAGCATTTTCAATTTACTATTTCTAGACCAAAATGTTAAATGTCCGTCAGGTATTATGTTAATACAAGTCAAGCTAATAAAAGTGTTTTAAAATAAGCAGATTGTAGCGAATTATAGTTTCAAATATTCCCATAAAGTACAACAAACACCACCTAAACCAGTTTTTATTATAGTTATCGTTGATTTTGCTTAGTTTATTGAAATGTTATATTTAAATTCGGCGATGACAGAATAGAAAAGTTTCTTTTTGCCTGAGTCTTGGCGAAAAAAGTAAGCTAATCATTTTCCCGCGCTTATTTTAGTAGTTATAATTATTGTTGCCAGAATTGAAAATTGTTTACAATTGGCCTTATTTGTTAGAACAGTGACAATAATAATGAAGTGATTGAATTCGTGTCAAAAATAAAATTGTTCTTATGTAAGCTTCCATCGTAATTATAAAATATATTTTTGTGTAATGAATTTGTGTTTTATTTTTATGTCAAACCTTTTTCTTTTTCAAATCAAAATAGAACGATAAGTTATTTATTTAAGAATCAGCCATGCTTTTAAGAACTCCCGCGTAAAAAGGAGCTGGTATCAGCGGATTATAGTTTGTCCCGTACCTCCTCACAACCTCAATGTTACCAGTATTAAAAATTAATTCCAAACCAGCCCTTACTTGCGCCGCTTGAACTAAATTACTGTTATAATTCGTTCCAGACTTATTTTTAACGTAATAGCTAATATCTTTCTGCGGGTCCACGGAGTCCCGCGGCAAGTTTATATCTCTGTCATAATGTAACGACCTCTTTTCTCTGAACGTTTTCGTTAATCTTCGAAGTAAACTTTTGGAGGTTGAGGATTTACTGTTGTTAATTTTCTCTAGAGCTGCTTTTATTTTTTCGGCTTGTGTTTCGTCTTTGATGTAGTTGACACCTGGCTTATGTTTAATGTACGCGGTAAGATCTTGGAAAGGATTTTCTGGCAATTTTAGGTGTTTCGATTTTTTGTTGTCGATGGCGCGCTTTTTTATTACGTGCGTTGTTAAATGATTCTTTACTTCATATTCCTCGAAATTCGATTTTGTGTCGACGTTTTTTATATTCGATCCCTCCCACACTTTGTGCTTCGCGTAATATTTCAAAAAACTAATCGCTGGATCGTTCTCAATAGAACGTTTCATTTTGGGCGCGTATTTTCGCACTTCCGGTCCGGGCATAGACGAAATGGAGCGTTTTTTAACTGTTCTGACAGCTGTCATGATTGGAAATGGCGGGAGATTCGCAGTGGGCGTGCGGTAGTCGGAAGCTATTAGAAGTTCCATCGATTGTTCTGAGATTGGATTGGAGCCGCTGGCGAGTGGTACGACTTGGTCGTTTCGATTTGATGACGATGGGATGGAGACTGATGGCACACCGCTGTTGTTATCTGAAACAAATGGATTATTGTGATACATAAAGTGTTACGGCCGGTTTTAATTACTGATCTATCCACAGTTTGACAGAAATTTTAAATTACTTCTATGGAGCTTATGTCAAATTTCCATCTCCAGTAAAGCAAATCGTAGATAGATCAGTCATTGAAACCGGCCAATAGAGAGCGGTTTAAAACTAAGGTTACTATTCCAAAATTTCTCGCCGTTCTTATACAACGAAATAGCAAAAACCTATCGTAAAATTAATATAAATAAAAAAAACACAGCAACAGAAGTTGCTGAGAAAATGCCAATTTTTTCAATTTTCCTACGCATTTTGAACACCAATCTTTATAATTTTGGAATATATCTTACACATTTGTAAGTTTTGACATGTTCAACTACCTTTGTTACTGACTAGGGATTATAATAAACAAAAAGTAAGAAAAAAAATCAAATTCATTTACTATTAATTTCCCCCTGCTCGAGCGGCTCCGGGGGGCGGCAGCGCTCCACCGCCGGCTCCGAGAAGTTCACCCTGAGGCACTCCATCATGGCGCGCTTCACAGCATCAGGGGTGGGGTCGCCGAGGGAGGGGGGCGAGGGGGTAGCGGTGGAAGGGGTGGTAACTGGACGATCTGGATGTTTGAGAAAGATTGTTAGGTCCACGATAGGTTTTTTGGCGGCAATTGAATTGTCAACAGAGAAATTTTATTTTTATTTCAAAATGTATGTTTCGTCTAGTTATACTGTGTGATGAAACTGAAATAAAGTCGTAAACACAAGTGGTACTATCCCGTTTGACACATCATCATTTGTTTTTATAAATAAATAAATAAATAAATAATAATCTCATTATCATATTTGATACACTGGATAAATACACAAACCGTGCAAAGCCAAAAATAGTAAAAAAAAAACTTTGTACAGAGTAGCGTTTGACCACAAGTCACCTGATGTTAAGCGACGATGTGGTCGAAGATGGCGCCACGCTACACCTGGACTGGGAACTGGCTCTCAAGTGAGGCTGCCGGAACACACCGATAGGTGCTTGGCAACAGATTCTGTACTGGTAGCTAGCCAGGCGAGTACTAGACACTACCCTACCACCAAGCTATGTTTTCCTTCACTGAAAGCTCAATAAAACTAGCTCCATTCAAGTTCCAACGTACCATGTTCGCCTCCCGTCTCCACGAAGTCCCGGGGCTCCGGCTCGTACCCCGTGTAGTGCGCCAGCCGGTCCAGGAACCACGCCAGCTTCAGGATCAGCTCGTTCTCCTCCTGAGTCAGGTCGTGGTACTCCCCCTGAAAGAGTTTGGGATTGTAGTGAACTGGTTCCAATAATTAGTAATATTAATATTTTATTAATATTTTCTTACTAATTATTCAATTATTAGTAGTTTAATAATTAGTTATAAAACTGTAAAAGTGATTGGGCCCAAAAAAATACGGGCGTTTCTTGTTTGTACGTTCTCCGACGTACGGAGACGTTGAACAGGTTTTAAGTTTGACGGTTCTAAGTGGTACGTTTTTAAGTGGTCACATGTTAGAGAATATGAGAATATATTATAGAGAATTTACACCAACGGTGTCAATTCGGTTTGCATTCTCTAAAACTAAACTAAGTTTGACAGGTCTAATAGTATTGCTGTCTTTTTCTAACCACTGAAGTAAAAAAGGACAGCATTACTCTTAGACCTGTCAAACTTAGTTTAGTTTTAGTGAATGCAAAACCGAATCGATACCGTTATATACCATTCTTACTAAACAAATATTGTTTAACGTTGTTTCTTAGTATATAAACTGCAGGGTACAGTCGGTGACAAAAGTATACGTATTAGATCAGTAAAGTTTGTATTTTTTACAATGTAGCTTTTGACCACAACACGAAGTTTTGACATTAAGTTTGACTGAATCACCACTTAACACACCTGGTGTTAAGTGGTGATTCAGTCAAAACTTAATGTTTATGATAAAGAAAATCTTTTTTCTTTCATTGTTCAGTGACTTTTGTCTTTGATCGTACAACTAGTACCTTTTTATACTTCCTCGCATACGCAATGTCCTGCAGTTTCCTCGTCGTCCACATTGCGAGTTCGGAGAACCTCCTGACGTGTTCACTTGCGCGCGTCGCTTCTCTACACCTCTCAGAGTTAGTGGAGCTATCCCCACTTCTCGTCGAGCTATCCCCGATTTTCATGGAGCTATCACCACTTCTTGTGGAGCTATCCCCTTCTCTCTCGGGGTTCGGAAGCGTGTCTGTGGTTGTAGAGTTGAAAGTAGTATCTATGCGCGGGCGCCAGGTGCTTGTGTTGCTTTGAAGTGAACTCTGCAAGTAAAAGTGTGTTTAATCTTAGAATAGAATAATAATTGCACGAAAGGGACTCACACATTAGGCTACGGCTTCAAAATCAAACGTGCGCCAGCAATTTTTTTTTCTAACTATAGGGTAGCGTTTGACCACAACTCACCTCATGTTAAGTGACGATGTGGTCGAAGATTGCGCCACAATACACCTGGACTGGAGATTGGCTCTCAAGTGAGGTTGCCGGTATAAACTGTTCGACAGAACCAGTTGTTATCTTAAGGCTGGTAGCTAGCCAGGCGACTACTAGAAAATACCCTACCACCAAGTTATGTTTTCATCGCGATGTTTTTGTTCACCGAAAGCTCTAACTCGTTGAAGGAATTGAACCCACTACCACTGAGCCATCATCATTGTTAGTGTATGAGCTGATGATGATGATACTTCAACTTACTTCTGTAAGAGAACTTTTTCTTTCACAGTCCTCCAAGAACTGCGTATAGTTCTCGAGCGACCTCCGCAGTCCTTCCAAATAAGCGCTCCCTTTGTACACTATGCCGTGAACCTGAAAACGATTTTTATGCTTTAGCTGCAAGACATCTTTTTTATGTACCTATAGAGTGACAAACTAAGTAGACGGCCCGCCTGGTGGGAAGTGGTCACCGTCACCTATGGACATTTGCAACACCAGGGGAGTTGCCGATCATAAAGTCCATGTTGTCCATCTATGTTAAGTTTAATCCAGGTGTAGCGTTCGACCACAACTTGTCCACAAGTCATTTGATGTTAATTGACGATGTGGTCGAAGGTGGCGTCACGCTACACCTGGATTGAACCTGGCTCTCAAGTGAGGCTGCCGGAACACACCGGTAGGTGCTTGGAGACAAATTCCTAACTTGACAGTGCGTGGAAGATAGACTGGCGAGCACTAGAAAATGCTACCACCAAGCTATGGTTTCATCACGATGTTTTCCTTCACCGAAAGCTCAAGCTCATTGTAGGACTAGAACCCACGAACGACGGATCGTAATTCGCTCACTACTTTTACCTTTTTCTCCATATAAGTGTGATAGCCATAATCTTTGGCATACGCAGTGTTTTCATATTCGTCGTCGTAATTCTCTGAATTTTGGTAGCTATGTCCGTCTTTTCGCTTCTCTTCATGATTTTGGTATTTGTACTCCTCATACTTTTTCTCCTTTGCATTTTTGTCGAAAAAGTATTTCCTTACTTCCGGTACGTCTATGGTCCAAGCTGTCACTTTTGCTAGAACTAGCGCGAAGATTATGCAGTTTCCGAACGAAACTTTTTTGAGCGCCATTTTTGATGTTTTTTTCACTTTTGCACACACAGTTTTGATTCTATTCTGCCGATTTTTACGTTTATTTTCTAGTTAATTTGAACTCGTAAATCGTACACGGGATGGACATATCCACTTCCTATCCTACTGCACTTCCTATTGCAATCGTTTTTTCTTTACTTACAGTACAAATAGTTTCATCATTATACTTAGAAGTACAGTTCATGTACTAAAAGTACTAATTAAGTATTCGCTACATTTTTTAATTGTTGACACATTGTATTTAGGCGTGCAAATGTTTTTACTAATTGCTAAATTTCGCCCTTTTACCAATTAAGGTACAAAATTTATTACTGAATTTTGAATTTTAATTCTACAAGTTCTTTATGGCAAGAGATTCATTTCTATTACTCTTACAAAACGTATAGAATTAGTGCCTACACGGTTAGGTACTATTTAAAAAAAGAAAGTGTCGCCTCTCACGCTTTACTAGTACTAAGTTTAAGAACGTACCCGACTCTAACAGAATACTATTTTGTAATAAATATCTAAATTAAGTAAACTGCACAAAACACGTAGTATTTGAAAAGCAACGAATGAACAACTAAAGAATTAAGAAACTAATGAAAGGATGGTGCGGCGTTTGTAATTACATGTTTCCCGCGCGTTGTTCGAGGTTAATTATTATTTATTGGGAAACAATACACCAAGTAGGTAAGTATACATACCGGATTAAAATTAGTATGTTTTTGGCGGCAATTGAACTGTCATATTGGAAATTAAACTTATACCATAAAAAAATTGATATGCTTCGGCTACATTAGCGGGCTATGGCGAATATTTGTGTTAACGCGATAAATGTGGCCGGGTTCATCGTGTCATCGCGTAGTATTCGGGCGAAGACGATGTAGTATTAGTATCGGGGAGCTGTCGGTAAACTGGCGCGAATCAAAGAGATTTGTCGCGCCAATATTCGCTTAGGTGGCTACATCTACGTCATTTCAGTGTCGTCCAGACTTTGAAGCGAGACGGACGTGCATTTAATTTTGTACACTATGGAGTGGAGTAACAAAAAAGTGTTACAATTCATTCAATTTTATGAAACTGAGAGTATTATATGGACACAAATCTTCCCCGCCTTAATGTAGACAAGAACATCGCCTATACCCGAACACGATGTTTTTGTCTCGCCAACACGATACGAATCTTCGCCCGCTAATGTAGCCGAAGCATTAGAGTGATTCAAGTACATTTGGAGAAATCTTATAGGTAAAGCTTATGATAAAATATCGGACTATTTATATGACTTGAATTGAACAAGCTTGGGACTGTTATATGTAGTGAACTTGCTCCAATTCAATCAACTAGTACTATGAAAAAAATTGTAAACGAAATCGCGCTCAAAAAATAACCTGCCAGGCGTTGCTTGCCTGTTCTTTTGCCGGCGTAAGGAGGTTGGAACAGGCGTAGCTAGTTTTAAAGTGATCACATGTTCTAACTAGAAATGTGTTTGAACTTTGAGCATTAAATATTAATATAGGTACCTACTTGTATAAAACCTCGCAATGATTCATTATTATTCATCAGCCCTTGTTAGCTGGTAGTTAGCATAATCTATGGCACACTACTATGCGTACCTACGGAACCTTGACCGGAATGGGCAACTGCGTATGTACAAGCATACCGTATGTACTTTCACGTCTTATTTACATAATAGGCCTTTGTGTGAAATGAAATATTAAGACGACTCGAAGATTAAGCGGATAGTGGGGGCTAATTACAATAAACATTTTTCTTTGTAATTATTATTTAGATAGTAATAAAATGTAACATTTAACATGCGTGGAGACAAATTTTTTTACGGCTTACTTGGTAGCTTGTGTTGACCACAAGTCACGATGTGGTCAAAGGTGGCGCCTGGGGACTGGCTCTCAAGTGCGGCTGTCGGACACCGATTGGCGATGACAGATTCTTAACTAGAAGGGGGTTGTAGCTAGCCAGGCGATCACTAGAAAATACCCTTTTCATTCATTCATTATCAGCCTTTCACGTCCCCACTGCTGGGACTTTGGCCTTCTCTCAGAGAGAGAGTATGGGCTGTTATCTACCACGCGGGCCCAGTGCGGGTTGGTAGATGTCGCATGCCCTTGAATGTTGCCTAGCACCAAGCAAACCCGGGGCGGGTCTTCTAATATATAAAAATCCCGTAAGTGTTTACTATATAACGGCCGGTTCCAATAACCGATCTATCCACGATTTGCCCTACTGGAGATGGCAATTTGACACAAGCTCCATAGAAGTATAGTAAAGAGTAGTAGTTGAGCTTCATACAAATCGGCCGTCGCCGGCCGGTTTGAATGTGTGCGAGAGTAGCGGCACCGTGTACGCACGCACTTTTCACGCACACGCACACATAAACGAAAGGAGGCGGCCGGGGCCGCGGCCATGCACTCAGTACGGAACGCGCCGCCTATGCGTCACTGCAAGAGTAGGCAATTAACTCGTCGAGCGGCCTTAGACTGTTCTTATTTTACTGTGATAGAAGTAATATCAAATTTATGTCAAACCGCGGATAGATCGGTTATTGAAACCGGCCGTATATCGTCCTCCTGAAATTGTTGCTTGGTTTAAGAATAGGTCTTAGGCTTAGAATTAGGTTTTATAACGGGATAATAACATAGCGATGATGGCTCAGTGCGCCCGTCAGCGCGCCTCGACGCGCGCTTCCATATTATTTACAGCACAAATTTGTACTTAAATAATATAACAATAGAGATGAATATGCTTTAGGCGGAAAAATATGACGCTTCGACTCTGCGCCAGTGCGAGTTGAGTCTTAGGCTATTTTTATACCCCTACCTAGGTGATAAGGGTGCAGCTAGTTTTTCATAACATTCAAATAGGAAAGAAAATAAATAAAACCAAGCAAACAGTTTTTAGTAATTTATTACAATAATCTAAAATAACTTATTAGCTAGCGTTTGTGAAAGCGTTAATGAATATAATACCATTAAAATCATTAATTAATGCCGCCATAAGCGCAAATTCCGTGTGGTATTTCCTAGCATGACCATCAACGTTTCTTTTACATCACCCTGTTACGTTCCCACTGCTGGGGCCAGACTAACGGGAAATGCCGTTAAATAGCGCGATGATTGGCGTTTGACGTTAGCCGATAACTCAAGTGCATTCACGTTGACCGTTCAAGTGTAGCCACTCGCATAATAGCGTTAATAATTAACGCAATATTTATCGCGATGATAGGCATTGACATTTCCCTTGACGTTGATCTTAGTGTGGCCACAGCAAGAGAGAGTATGGGCCATAATCCACCACGCGGGCCCAGTGCGGAAAGACTAGTGGGCACAGAAAAACCAGTGGTCTTACCACGAAATACACGGCAGCACAAGGCACGGTTCTCAACAAGAAATGAAGCTCCTAGCGTATCTAGTACCTCATTAAATTATATTTCAAAATGCAAAAACAAATATCCAGAAATAAAATACTCAAGTGTTCAGAATGGATAGATGAAAAACGATTGTTCTACGACTTTTGAATGTTCGCGCGACTACAGCGGGTCACTGACCGACGGCGGCGACGGGTCAACGCCCTGTGCGCCCGCGCTGGCGACCGAGTTCAATGCCCCGTACATTTCACATATTACACTGGTATAAAAATATCTTTGTTTATCTGACATTCCACGTCATGTCATGACATTGACAGATACAATATGAAAAAGCATCAGCCTCACAAATACCACGGACGCGGCTAAACAAGAGAAAACTAATTTTTAGTTTTGGCAGTCTTTACAGAAATTAAAGATGTGCAGTGACGTCATACAGTGCGAGTTTTGAGTCACGTGACGCATACGATGCTGGTTGATCGCCTATGTCCAGCAGTGGGCCGACACAGGCTGATGATGATGAGTACTCGATGAATAGTGGCAGGTTATCCGAACGACCGCATCATTCGCAGTGCAGCCGAGACTCGGGGTAGATCGACTAGCCGGATCAATTTTTATATGGAGTGCAGTTAGTTGTCCCAAGCGTGGGCGTGGGCCGGTCCTCCGACGTCCCTGGGGCTGCGTGTGGGCGGTTAGCCCATGCGTGGGCGTCCCATCCCGCGGCCCATCCCACCGGCGACTGGCATATCTCCGCTCTTCACGTTCTTTATGGTCTCGTCAACTGATAGGATCTGTGGACAAATCAAATGCGTTAGTTTTTTTTTTAATATTAACGCCTACACAATCACATACACAGCTCTCACCTCTATGACCTCTAACTAGGACTGCCTATATCTAGGATTTTTTTTCGTATTTGATTTGTAGGGAATGAGATTGTGTTGGGAGTTATGAGATTGTGATTGGGAGTTATGGGATTGTGTTTGGGAGTTACGAGATTGTGTTTGGGAGTTATGGGATTGTGTTTGGGAGTTATGAGATTGAGTTTGGGGGTTATGAGATTGTGTTGGAAGTTATGAGATTGTGTTGGGAGTTATGGGATTGTGTTGGAGGTTATGAGATTGCGTTGGGGGATTATAAGGGAGAGATTATGAGATTCTGTTGGTGAGGGTGAGTAAAGTTGTGGTATGGTTATTTAAATTATTATTTACTAGCTGCAGCCCTCGGTTTTACCCGCGCGGGCTACAGTTTATCGCGATGAAAAGTATCCTGTGTCCTTCCCCAGGGTTCAAACTATCCAATCCAAATTTCATGTAAATCGGTTCAGCTGTTTAGGCGTGAAAGCGAGACAGAAAGAGTTACTTTCGCATTTATAATAAATAAATATAAATATCGGGGGACATCTGCACACAAATTGAGCTAGCCCCAAATTAAGCTCGAAACTTGTGTTATGGGTACTAGACAACGATATCATCATTATCAGCCTTTCACGTTCCCACTGCTGGGACTCCGGCCTTTTCTCAGAGAGAGAGTATGGGCTGTAATCTACCACGCGGGCCCAGTGCGGGTTGGTAGATGTCGCATGCCCTTGAATGTTGCGGTTCTTGGACATGCCGGTTTCCTCGCGATGTTTTCCTTCACCGGTTTGAGCGATGGCAAATCCGCACGTAACTATTAAGTCATAGGTGCGGGGCCGAGAGGATTCGAACTCGGTGTCGGCATCTTGTAAGTCGCACGCCTAAGCCGTTCGGCCACCATCGCTCTTACAACGATATAATGACAACGATATACATACTTTATATAGAGAAATAAATACTTATATAGATAGAAATATCCAAGACTCAGGTACAAATATTGATAGGGATTATAAAGACCTGTGCAGCTGCTTCGCACGCGGCGGCGATGGCGTTTACTTTGACGACGGCCGGCTCCCACACGCACGCCGCGAAGTTGTCCGCGATCTCCTCCTTCTGAATGTCGATGCCCCACCACACCTCGCCTGTGGGGGGGAGGGAGAGGGGGTTACATAAATATAAAGGTACTAGTTGCGCCCCGCGGTTTCACCCGCATCTTCCCGTTACCCCGCAGTAACCCTTTTCCGGGATAAAAAGTACCTATGTGTTAAGTTTTTTTTTTTTTTTACTTTTTACAGTGTAGCGTTTGACCACAAGTCACCTGATGTTAGGATACTTATAACTATTGGGTCAGCTCAGCTTCTGGAGACAAATATGACATAGAAAGAGTCGTTTTTGCGCTTGTCATAAGTTGGTGCCGTGGCCAGGATCAGAGCAAAGACTTTAAGCCTAGAGAGGGCTCTCAACCACTGCTGTGTTGTAAGACACACATTGGTAAGCGTCTTGCTATAGATTTAATATAGAATTAGGGAGGCAGGGAAAGAGGGAGCGGGAGGTAGACAAGGAGAAATAGAGAGAGAGAGAAAGGAGAACTAGAAAGGACAGAGAGATGGAGGAAAAATACAAATACAGAGGTATAGAGGGAAAGAACGACATGGTGGGAAGGAGAGGTAGAGGGCGTAGGGTGGGAGGGGAGCAGAGACTGAGCATGTGCTGTATCGACTAGCGTTGTGATCTCCCACCAGCTCGCCACATACCGTTGTGGTGCTTCTGGCGCAGCTTGTCTATTGTCTCTTGCCACATACCGTTGTGGTGCTTCTGCCGCTGTGCACAGGTTCTTGGTTCGTTGGGTCGGAGACTGTACCAGAGTATCATAGCTGTAGCCTGTTAGAAATCGGCGTCTTCTCTGTGAGAAGTCCGTGGGTACGCAGTGCGTGGTAGCTCTGGGTGGTATAGTCGGGTCTAGCCTTGTAGTGAAGACCATAGAGTCATGGGACGACTCGGCCTTCCCGCGGGGAAGTGCAGCTTGTCTCTCAGGCTGCTGGTCGTGCTAGCTCGTCACGTACCGTTGTGGTGCTTCTGGCGCAGCTTGTCTCTGGCCACGTACCGTTGTGGTGCTTCTGGCGCAGCTTGTCTCTGGTCACGTACCGTTGTGGTGCTTCTGGCGCAGCTTGTCTCTGGTCACGTACCGTTGTGGTGCTTCTGGCGCAGCTTGTCTCTGGTCACGTACCGTTGTGGTGCTTCTGGCGCAGCTTGTCTCTGGTCACGTACCGTTGTGGTGCTTCTGGCGCAGCTTGTCTCTGGTCACGTACCGTTGTGGTGCTTCTGGCGCAGCTTGTCTCTGGTCACGTACCGTTGTGGTGCTTCTGGCGCAGCTTGTCTCTGGCCACGTACCGTTGTGGTGCTTCTGGCGCAGCTTGTCTCTGGCCACGTACCGTTGTGGTGCTTCTGGCGCAGCTTGTCTCTGGCCACGTACCGTTGTGGTGCTTCTGGCGCAGCTTGTTGAGCAGGCTGGTGGCGTCGAGCCCCGCGTTGTCGGCGAGCTGGCGCGGCACGGCCTCGAAGGCGCGGGCGGCGGCGCCCAGCAGCAGCTGCTCCTTGCCCGCCACCTGCTTGGCGTGCGCGCGGAGACTCGCAGAGATCTGCATGTCTATGGCGCCGCCACCTGCGGGGGAGGGGGCCACTTGTAACTGTGACGCACGCACACACTCACACATATATATACACACACTCGCACACGTCACCAAAGATCTGCATGTCTAATGTCTTTGGCGAAAATTTGTGAGTATGGATAAATGGATGGATGGATGTTTGTTACTCTTTCACGCAAAAAATACAGAACGGATCTGAATGAAATTTGGAATGGAGATAGCTTATACCCTGGATTAACACATAGGCTACTTTTTATCCCGGAAAAAGTTCCTGCGGGATGACGGGAAGACGCGGGTTAAACCGCGGGGCGCAACTGGTAAATATATAAATAAATATCGGGTCACCATTGCACACAAATTGACCTAACCCCTGCTGGTCTGTTTTAGTTGTAATCCCGTAACTAATAATTGTTAAAATGTTTTTTCTGCATGTTTTAATTGTATAATGTTCATGTTTCCATATCCCAATGTGCACAACCTCTTAGTTTTAAATTAGCTCATAGTATAATTTAATTATATTTAAACGCGGAATAACCTAATCATCTTATAAGAAAATGTGTTGACAACAGTACGGGCCTCGAGCTTGTAGTGGAAAACTTTATCAATAAAAAAAAAAACCCCCAAATTAAACTCGAAACTTGTGTTATGGGTACTAGACAACAGGCTCTTGTGATCTTAGATGTGTAACAAACATCTCATAGAGGATTCATACACCTACACAACACACTGGCACGCACACACACACACAATATCCCTCCCTCTCACACATACCACTCGCCCGCGACGACGGCGTTGTTCTTGACAACAAATCAATCAATCAATCAATATAATTTATTTGCATAAACATGGGGTACACAATAAAGGGTGATAAAACGAAATAGTTAGATCGCCATATTTTGACCTTTCGGTGTGCAAATTGGGTTGCAATATAATAACAGCTTAAGGACCTACATTAAATTATAAATTTTCCATGCATGAATTATAATAAAATCTATAGCAGTTACAATTATAACAGTTAACAATAAATCTAAATTTCTAGGAATAAAGCTATGTCAAATGAAAAGATTATTATATATTAAATAAGTAAATTATTAGAGTCAGATCGCAATAAAGTGCCAATTGAGTTGAGCAGTAATTACAGTTTCTAGATCATTAGATGTCATGCATGCATTATTAAATTCAATTCTATCAAACAGTCAAAACTGATATACTTATTATAAAAGTATGTCAATAAGCAGTAAAAAATAATAATAATAAGTTACATATATTAATATTATTTCAATTCGTATTCTTCAATAAATTCATTAATTGTATAAAATGCCTTATTGGTAAGAAACTCTTTTAATTTATTTTTAAAAATATGAATTGAGTTAACTTCTTTTATATTTTAAAAATATGAATTGAGTTAACTTCTATTACAAACAACACACCTTCACACAAACACACACAACACTCACCAGCAACTAATGTATTTGATGGCGCAGCACACTCTCGCACACACTTCCACACACTGCCTTCTCTCTCCCCCTCCTTCACCAGCAACTAATGCATTTGATGGCGCAGCACATATACAACACACTCTCTCACATACTGCCTTCTCTCTCCCCCTCCTTCACCAGCAACTAATGCATCTAACTTGATGGCACATTCTCACCCACACACGCCCACTCACCCGCTACGACGGCGTCGTTCTTGATGGTCCGCCGCACAATCATAATGGCGTCGTGCAGCGAACGCTCCGTCTCCTCGAGGAACTGCTCCGCGCCGCCGCGCAGGATCAGCGTGCACGTCTTGGCGGCCGGACAACCTGGACAGAAAAGATACTAATAAAGAAACTAAAATAAAGACAGATATAGGTCTGTCGATTTATTTATGAAAACTTTAATATACATTTATTTATTTGGTAACAGGCGAGCAGCCCGCAGGCTGATGTGCCTATATCATGCTGTGTTGAATTATAGCAATGTACAAAAGTCAAAAGTCAATTTTTATTTATTCAATAGGATACATTGTGATCACTTTAAAACGTCCAACTTAAAACTAGTTACGCCTGTTCCAACCTCCTTACGCCGGCAAAAGAACAGGCAACAAACGCCCGGTAGGTAATTATCAAAAATAAATAGTATTTATTATAAAATATCGGACTATTTAGGTGACAAAAAATCTTGGGATCTTGTTCCTATTCAACCAATTAGTAATTTGACGCCCAAACAGTTATTACCTACCGTGCTTTCCTTGCCTTTTCTTTTGCCGGCGTAGAGATTGGAACAGGTGTAGCTAGTCTTAAGTTTGACGTTTTAAAGTTATCATATTATGTATCCTATTAAATAAAGAATTTTGAATTTTGACGTCCGGTAGGTAGGTCATTTATTGGGCGCGTTCACATTTCACCGGCAGCGAGTTCGAATCCTCTCAGCCCCGTAAACCTTTCCTCTCGTCAACATAGGTTTAAAATTTAATAAAAACTACATACATTTGTTCTTAATTCTTTCTAAAGTAATTAATACTATTTTACAGTACCTAATCTAAAACAAACTCTTTATATTGTTCCCTCGAAACAATAAAATTAATACAATAAATACTACAACATTTGATTATTTAACAACAGCTAATCATGTAATCTTGTGCCTACTGTATGATTCAGTATTGATTTGATCGTTCTAATAAACGCACGCGTCTCTGGAAATTGCATTTCAATACTCCACACCAACACAGACCCATATTAAGTAAGCGCTCAGTAACGAGTGAGCGCACACTAGGCTATAAATAAAAGTTCAGGATGTTAGAGAAGGTAGGTCAAATTTCAAATTTCAAATTCAAATTTCAAAACTTTTTTATTTAATAGGATACATTGTGATCACTTTAAAACGTCACCTTAAAACTAGCTACGCCTGTTCCAACCTCCTTACGCCGGCAAAAGAACAGGCAAGAAACGCCCGGCAGGTAATTTTTTTGGCGCGATCACTTTGACAATTTTATTCTTATTACTAATTGATTGAATTGGAGCAAGTTCACTAAAATCCCAAGCTTTTTTTTTTGTCATCTAATAGTCCGATATTTTTTAATCAGCTTTACTAATAAGAAGATTTCTCTTGTTTGGTTGTACATATTGGGATATGGGAACATGAATATTAACGAGTTGCGGGATCACAACCAAAGCAGACCAGACCCCACAAGCAGCACCCGTTCAGGTTACAGGTTTACTAGCGAAAGAAAAGTAGCTTTTTCAATAGCAACCCCACTAACGCCCGAAAATAATAATCGATCCTGATCCGTTATCCGCGGTTTTGGATCGATATGTCATATTATGTCATTTTAGTACGAGGGATTGACATATTATGTACTACTAAAATGACACATTATGACATGACATATCGATCCAAAACCACGGATAACGGATCAGGATCGATTATTATTTTCGGGCGTTAGTGGGGTTGCTATTGAAAAAGCTACTTTTCTTTCGCTAGTAAACCTGTTACCTACCTTTTCTAACATCCTGAACGTTTATTTATAGCCTAGTGTGCGCTCACTCGTTACTGAGCGCTTACTCAATATGGGTCTGTGTTGGTGTGGAGTATTGAAATGCAATTTCCAGAGACGAGTGCGTTTATTAGAACGATCAAATCAATACTGAATCATACAGTAGGCACAATCTAATATATGATTTACTCGATACCAAATTACCAACTAAGCAATTTGTATAAATGAACAATTTCAAATGTACATGTACTTTATAAAGTTCAAACTTTCATACCCTCGTAAGGATTTTCTTTGTCAAAACCTAGAAAAGGAAATAAATCTTGTAATATCTTAAAAAATACATTACAGTTCCCTCCAAATTAATTTATTATTTATACTACAAAAATTATGGTAAAACTCCTAAGTATAGATTTAGTGGGTTTTCTACGGGAAATGCCGTTCAATAGCGCGATGATTGACGTTTGACATAAGTGTGGTCACGACATTGGACAACGGCATTCACATTGGCGTTTGACGTTAGCCGATAACTCAAGTGCATTCACGTTGACCGTTCAAGTGTAGCCACTCGCATAATAGCGTTAATAAATTAACGCAGTATTTATCGCGAATATAATCATTGACATTTCCCTTGACGTTGACCTTAGTGTGGTCCGCGCATCCCATACTACTGACCCGATTCCGTAAATTCTTTCACTAATAGGTAGCTAGAATATCCCCGAGTGTTATAGGTAATTTTTATTGTGACAGAAACCCTGTGAGAAACTCAACGCAGGTAAAACCACGGGGCACAGCTAGATATCTACAATTTTGTATCAGATCAGCGGTTTATAAACACTAATAAACTTACTTTCCGCACAGACACACATCTAAATATATATAACTCAAAGGTGACCGACTGACATAGCGATCTATCCACGCACAGCCCAAACCACTGGACGGATCAGGCTGAAATTTGGCATGCAGGTAGATGTTATGACGTAGGCATCCGCTAAGAAAGGATTTTGATTAATTCTACCCCCAAAGGGATAAAATAGGGGATGAAAGTTGTAAGAAACTTTGTCAATTTTAAACCGATCGGGCTGAGACTTTGCATGCATAAAGCTGTAGCCCACGCGGGTGAAACCGCGGGGAACAGCTAGTTAGTAATAAGTGTGACCCGACTGGGCAGGGGCCCAGGGCCCCGGCGCCACTCACCCGTGAGGATGTTGTACCGCTCGCCGCCCACCTGCCGCTCCGTGAAGGCGCTGCAGTGGCCCAGGGCCCCGGGGGCGAGGTCCCTCGCGGAGCTGAGCACGGCGCCCCCGCAGGCGCGCTGGGTGCGCCGCATGTCCTCCTCGGGGACGCGCCCCGCGCAGAACATGTCGCTGGATATATAAAGGGGGGTGGGTTATGCTTGAATGGAGTGTGCTTGGATGGAGTATGCTTCGTCAAAGTATGTTTGGATGGAGTTTGCTTGAATTGAGGATGCTTGGATAAAATAAACTTGGCCAGAGTACAGAACCTACAGAATTCAATCATAGAAGTAGATTTAAAATATTAAACAAAGAAAAAAAAGTTAATTGCTTGTGAAAAATGAAAGGGCATTTGTATGACTGTGGAGATGCGGCTAGCGAAAATAATGAGTGGAATCTAAAACGTATGACAAAAATCCTACTAATATTATAAACGTGAAAGTTTGTAGGTTTTGATGGATGGATGGATGGATGTTTTATAGCGATGATGGCTCAGTGGTAGTGACGTCGGCTTGCGATCCGTAGGACGTGGGTTCGAATCCTACAATGAGCTTGAGCTTTCGGTGAAGGAAAACATCGTGATGAAACCATAGCTTGGTGGTAGGGTATTTTCTAGTACTCGCCTGGCTAGCTACCACCCTCTTGATAAGAATCTGTCGCCAAGCCCCTATCGGTGTGTTCCGGCAGCCTCACTTGAGAGCCAGTTCCCAGTCCACGTGTAGCGTGGCGCCACCTTCGACCACATCGTCACTTAACATCAGGTGACTTGTGGTCAAACGCTACCCTGTAAATAGTAAAAAAAAAAAAAAAAAACTTACTTTTTATCGCGATAAGCTGTAGCCCACGCGGGTGAAACCGCGGGGGGGCAGCTAGTTAATGACTGAAGTAGCTTAAAATTTCGAAACAGAGTTCACCGTCCAAATTATACAAATTCAAATGTTTTTTTTTATTTTAGACAACAAAAACCGTACACAATACAGACTCGCTTAGAAATATCGCACTGGAAAAAAGAAATTACATTTATGTACAATTTCTGCAAACAATTTCTCTCTCTAAGATATGACATTAAAAATAGCTTTTTTTTTTTACTATTTACAGGGTAGCGTTTGACCACAAGTGACCTGATGTTAAGTGACGTTGTGGTCGAAGGTGGCGCCACGCTACACCTGGACTGGGAACTGGCTCTCAAGTGAGGCTGCCGGAACACACCGATAGGTGCACGGCGACAGATTCTTAACAAGAGGGTGGTAGCTAGCCAGACGAGTACTAGATAATACCCTACCACCAAGCTATGGTTTCATCACGATGTTTTCCTTCACCGAAAGCTCAAGCTCATTGTAGGATTCGAACCCACGTCCTACGGATCGCAAGCCGACGTCACTACCACTGAGCCATCATCGCTATAGAAAAATAGACCTGATTCCAAAAAGTCAATACTAAACTACTAATAATAACTGTAAATAGTGTAAACTAACATCCACCCACACCACGCTCACACACACACTAACACACACACACACACACATACACCTCAAATTTGAATGTCATTGATTTTAATTAACACAGAACTTTTATATGTGTCTAAAAATTGTACATACTGTTCAACTTCTGTTCTGCTCTCTCAATCTATACTAATATTATAAAGCTGCAGAGTTTGTTTGTTTGTTTGTTTGAACGCGCTAATCTCAGGAACTACTGATCCGATTTGAAAAATTCTTTCAGTGTTAGATAACCCATTTATTGAGGAAGGCTATAGGCTATATTTTATTTCCAAAAAAATTAGGGATCCGTAAGAAAATTGCTATTTTGCAACGCAAGGTGTGAAATCGAAAACCTATTTTTGCGTGCGCTGCAAAAACTATTGACACTAGAACAAAATAATGTATTACGGGTTTGTAGGTCTCATAAAGATCTACAAAAAAGTCCGCGAGAGCATATGTCTAACTATTATAGTTATGCCGCAATAAGTGATATTTTATATAAAAAAATTAATTTTTAATGGTGCCTCTAGAAAAGGCTCTTTATTTGTATCTTGGTATTAATCCTTATCAAAATAAATTACTTCTTATTCAAAAATGCTTCAATACCTTTATAAAACTTTTTGAATCATTCAATTCGGACATTCCATTCGAAAGATATCACGAGTTTAAAAATGTAAGTAATAGTAGAAAAATAAACCCGCCGCACCCCAGCGCAGCGGGAAACGCGGCGAGGTGAGGGAGAATCTATGAAATAGGTAAAGTGCGGTCGCGGACCAGGAAGACCTTTAACAGCACGATTCAAACGCGAGGTCAGAAAAAAAATTAACCTAGAATTAAAATAGGATAATGGATACCTACAGCAGGTAACGCGGTGAGGGGACACCGAAGTGCGGGAATAATTTTGGAGTATACGGAATATATACGCTTTCGCGTCTAAACTACTGAACCGATTTAAATGAAATTTGGTATAGAAATAATTTGAGCTCCGGGGAAGGACATAGGATACTTTTTATCGCGATAAACTGTAGCCCACGCGGGTGAAACCGCAGGGAACAGCTAGTTACTTTTTATACAAAGTAAATCCGTCATTAGATGTAAGTTTTAGTAAGCAAGCTAATCAAATAACTGTAAGGTCTGTGGATTTTGGAAATAAATAAAATAAAAAAAAATAAAACTCACCGGTCGGCAAAGTACTGCGTGGCGACGTCACCGATGGGCAGCTTGCTGAGCACCACGTTGGCGCCGCTCTTGTGCAGCGCCGAGAGCTTATCGTACAGGATCTGCCACTCAGCATCCACCACCTTCTGGTACTCGCGGACGTTGTCCACGCGGACCTGAGCCGAGCGAGCGTTGATGAGAAAACGGGGGTGAGCGAAGCGAGCGAAAATCTTCGGAAGCGCTGAATGCGCGAGCGAAATAGTCAGAATTTTGCTAATTTGCGTTTAGCCTCTACACAACGGCCCCGTCTTTTTCTGGGTCTCTTACCCCCCTTTAGGCCTGCCTGCAGCGCCCACAAGGGGGCGTTATCACTTACATTGGGAAAGGCTACTGCAAGACTAGCATTTTATATCAACTTAATATGCAATTATAATAGTATATTTATCTATTTTATTTAAGCAGTATTTTTTTTTCTAAACTTTTGAAAATGTATGCCGTAAGTAATTTCTCTTTCGAACAAATACTCAAATTTGACAAAAATTGCTATATTTGGATATTAAAATATATATATATAGCGATGATGGCTCAGTGGTAGTGACATCGGCTTGCAATCCGTAGGACGTGGGTTCGAATCCTACAATGAGCTTGAGCTTTCGGTGAAGGAAAACATCGTGATGAAACCATAGCTTGGTGGTAGGGTATTTTCTAGTGCTCGCCTGGCTAGCTACCACCCTCTTGTTAAGAATCTGTCGACGTGCACCTATCGGTGTGTTCCGGCAGCCTCACTTGAGAGCCAGTTCCCAGTCCAGGTGTAGCGTGGCGCCACCTTCGACCGCATCGTCACTTAACATCAGGTGACTTGTGGTCAAAAGCTACCCTGTAAATAGTAAAAAAAAAAAAAAAAAACAAAAATCCTACCTCAGCATTGTCCCTTTCCGCTTTAAGCTCCAGCTCGATGTTGAGCAGAGCAATCTTGCAGTCGGTGTAGCTCTTGGGCTGCATCTCGAAGCCAGCGTATGAGAACGTCTTCTTGAAAGCCACTCCGGCCACCAGGAACGAGTCTTCTAACGCACCACCCGACACTTTCTTGATGCCTGCGGGAAGAACAGTCAATAGTACTTTATTCAATAGGATACATTGTGATCACTTTAAAACGTCAAACTTAAAACTAGCTACGCCTGTTCCAACCTCCTTACGCCGGCAAAAGAACAGGCAAGAAACGCCCGGCAGGTAATTTTATTGGCGCGATCACATTGACAATTTAATTCTTATTACTAATTGATTGAATTGGAGCAAGTTCACTAAAATCCCAAGCTATTTTTTGTCATCTATCATATACATAGGCTCTGACCCCTAACTAGGTTTTCCTGCATCTAGGGTATCAGAAAATACGAGGATCGGGGATCCACAACACCCAGACACAGAACAAATACTAGCACTTTTTTCTTTTTCAATGCACAAATATTTGTCCTGTAGCGGGAATCGAACCCGCGACCTCACGCTTCACAGTCGGCTATCCGCCCATTGCGCCACATCGGTCGTCAAATCCATCAATATTATCCGTCAATCTATGTGGACAGCTCACCGATCATATCCAGAGGCAGCAGGGGGATGTCCAGGGACAGGACAGCGTCAACCACCATCTTGGAGAAGTGCCCCTTCTGCTGGTGGATCAGCTTGGAGGACATCGCCGTGGCAGCGCATTTGATCAGGAGCTCCCTGCGGAATTTGTACATTGAAACTTCAAATCATATCATTTTTTATATTTTATTTTATAGCGACGACGGCTCAGTGTTAGTGACGTCGACTTGCGATCCGTGGGACGTGGGTTCGAATCCTACAATGAGCTTGAGCTTTCGGTGAAGGAAAGCATCGCGATGAAACCATAGCTTGGTGGTAGGGCATGCTCTAGTGCTCGCCTGCTAGCTACCAGCCTCGAGTTAAGAATCTGTCGCCGTGCACCTATCGGTGTGTTCCGGCAGCCTCACTTGAGAGCCAGTTCCCAGTCCAGTTGTAGCGTGGCGCCATCTTCGACCACATTGTCACTTAACATCAGGTGACTTGTGGTCAAACGCTATCCTGTAATAAGTAAAATATAAATTTTAAAAAAACATTTATTTGCTACAATCCTACTAATATTATAAAGGCTAAAGTTTGCTCATGTGTGTCAATGTTTGTTACCACATATCACCGCAACTACTAAACCAATTCCGATGGAATTGGTCAAGTCGAGTCAATTGTACTTTATTCAATAGGATACATTGTGATCACTTTAAAACGTCAAACTTAAAACTAGCTACGCCTGTTCCAAGCTCCTTACGCCGGCAAAAGAACAGGCGAGAAACGCCCGGCGGATAATTTTTTTGGCGCGATCACGTTGACAATTTTATTCTTATTACTAATTGATTGAATTGGAGCAAGTTCACTAAAATCCCAAGCTTTTTTTTGTCGTCTAATAGTCCGATATTTTTTAATTAGCTTTATTTAACAAGATTTCTCTTGTTTGGTTGTACACATTGGGATATGGGAACATGAATATTAACGAGTTGCGGGATCACAACCGAAGCAGAGCAGACCCCACAAGCAGCACCCGTTCACGAGTTGACACATGTGCCAGCCATTGGAATGGAGATCACACAAACTTTCACATTTATAATATTAGTAGGATAAGCGTTAAAGATATCAAGTGACGATGTGGTGGAAGGTGGCGCCACGCTACACCTGGACTGGGAGGTGTCTACAGCCGTCTCGGAGCCCTCACCTCTGCTCTTCAGGAGTCTTGTTGTCAATCTTGACAGCGAGCTCGTTGACTCTGTCGATGGCCAGCTTGCTCGCCGTGCGGACCGCGCGGACGATTATGCGGGGGTGGACGCCTTGAGGAAAAATAGACCATTTTAGACACCAAATATTTTATTGTTATACCCATTCGGGTATGTTCGGTAATTTTAAACACTAACATCTCTAAATTCAAAGTTATTTATTTATAGGATACATTTAACTTTTTTTTTATAGTCGCAGGGAGCCGATGGATGCAAATGGCTAATAGCCGTTCATGGTGGCGTTCAAGGGGGGAGGCCTATGTTCAGCAGTGGACTTCTTCCGGCTGATGATGATGATGATGATGATGATGATGACTAGAACTTTAGTTATTGACAAGTCTTTGATTCCAATTGGGTTGTGCAAGACACGCAGATCTATCCTTCTAATTTAAATATTCAAATGCGAGCCTCATAATCAAATGATCCTCAAAAACAATTCAGCAATTGGATCCGTTGTTTATAATCATTGGCTCAATGCACGACTCCTGCGAAAAAGTGATATACACAACCTGCTGGGCGTTTCTTGCCTGTTCTTTTGCCGGCGCAAGGAGGTTGGAACAGGCGTAGCTAGTTTTATTTATTTATTTTGGTAATAGGCGAGCAGCCTGAGGCTGATGTGCCTATATCATGCTGTGTTGAATTATAGCAATGTACAAAAGTGCAGAGAAAAGTCAATTCTGTAGCAAGGAAGCATTGTTCGTTCGCAACCACTTGTCCAGTCTGTTTTTAAAGGAATTCACTGAAGGTGCCGACACAACGTCTTCTGGTAGTCTGTTCCAGTTGTGCACTCTAGAAGCCAGGAAGTGGTGCGCAGTGTTTGATTTAGATGGTGCGCGTATTATCTTTAAGTTCTCAAAGGGGCCTACCGGAACACACCGAGAGGTGCTGGCCGTCAGATTTTTAATTTGAGGCTGGTAGCTAGCCAGGCGAGCACTTGGAAATGAGACGACTGGCTCCTTTATCAGCTAACGCTGGCTCAACGGTTTGATTAGAGTTGATGTAATGTGTGAAAGAGATGTAGGCTTGCAATTAGAATTTTTATTTATTTGGTAATAGGCGAGCAGCGTGAGAGCGATGGTGGCCGAACGGTTAGGCGTGCGACTTACAAGACCGAGTTCGAATCCTCTCGGCCCCGCACCTATGACTTAATAAGTTATGTGCGGATTTGCCATCGCTCAAAATGGTGAAGGAAAACATCGTGAGGAAACTGGCATGCCCAAGAACTGCAACATTTTCAAGGGCATGTGACATCTACCAACCCGCACTGGGCCAGCGTGGTAGATTATAGCCCATACTCTCTCTCTGAAAGAAGGCCAGAGTCCCAGCAGTGGGAACGTGGAAGGCTGATAATGATGAGGCGAGCAGCCTGAGGCTGATGTGCCTATATCACGCTGTGTCGAATCATAAAAATGTCCAAAAGTGCAGAGAAAACTCAATTCTGTAGCAAGGGAGCGCATTGTTCGTTCGCAACCACTTGTCCAGTCTGTTTTATTCTTAAGATTTTTCTTGTTAGTTTTGTCAATGGTGGTGATGCATATAGTCAGCTAACCGCACAAGTAAAAATTTTGCAGTTTTGACATTGATTGTTTCGTATATTCGTTTTAAAGCGATGATGGCTCAGTGGTAGTGACGTCGGCTTGCGATCCGTAGGACGTGGGTTCGAATCCTACGATGAGCTTGAGCTTTCGGTGAAGGAAAACATCGTGATGAAACCATAGCTTGGTGGTAGGGTATTTTCTAGTACTCGGCTGGCTAGCTACCACCCTCTTGTTAAGAATCTGTCGCCAAGCACCTATCGGTGTGTTCCGGCAGCCTCACTTGAGAGCCAGTTCCCAGTCCAGGTGTAGCGTTGCGCCATCATCGACCACATCGTCACTTAACATCAGGTGACTTGTGGTCAAACGCTACCCTGTAAATAGTAAAAAAAAAAAAAAAAAATATTGTTTGTTTTTTAAATTTATAAGTTTGAATGTTTGTTTTATGCAATTTGTACAGAACAGGGCCCGTAGCCTAGTAATACTTTTTTCTCGTTTTCTATTAGCGTCAACGATTGCAGAATGCATCTTGGCTACGGGCCCAGAGCGGAAAATTCGCATATGCGAATATGTCCCGCTTGAAAAGTTACAAAATTTGTCTTGCACGGTGTTGTTAGCTACCCGACGATATGAATAATCTTTACCTTCTTCCACAAAAGGCTTGAGCCTCTTCAGAAGCTCTCCGGCCAGGATGACCACGGACGTGGTACCATCGCCCACCTGAAACGTAAAAATAACAAATATAAGTTAACAAGATCAAGAGCAGATACAAAGAAACTAACTTAACGTAGTCCTCATTTACTGAGTTAGTTTTCCGCAACGGAATTCGGAAATTGGATCCGTGTTTATAATCATCGGAGTGCACATTTCTTTAGAGTAATAAACAGAGATGACAGTGGGGGCGATTGTGATGGGTTTTTTTTTAAACCGAACCAAGATGGACAGATCTAAATATAATGCAGCTCTTTTCCTACTTCTCTTATGAAAAGATTGACACATCCCTACTAATATCATATATGCGAAACTCTGTCTGTCTGTCTTTCACGCCAATACTGAACATATTTAAATGAAATTTGGTACAGACATAGTCCACAGCCTGAGAAAGGCTACTTTCTATCACAATAAACTGTAGCCAACGCGGGTGACACCGCGGGGAACAGCTAGCCGTGAATAAATGAATTGAATTGATTTCTTCGGTGCAATATTTCAACAAAATTGGTTTAGTCAAACACAACAAATAAACAGACATGAAGACAGCAGTGGCGATTATGATGTGCATTTTCTGAAAAATAATTAAAATTGACAAAATTTAAAAATAGTGTGCTGTTCTTGTCCTACATATAGGGTCTGAAAAGGACAGGAATACTTTTAGACTTGTCAAACTTAGTTTAGCGTTAGAAAATGCACAACATGACCTTAACCAATCCTCATTTTTGATGTCACCTGATGTTAAGTGACGATGCGGTCGAAGGTGGCGCCACGCTACACCTGGACTGGGAACTGACTCTCAAGTGAGGCTGCCGGTAGGTGCTTGCCGGCAGATTCTTAACTCGAGGCGTCACTAACACTGAGTCATCATCGCTTCAAAAATGTATATTAAATTTTTATAGTTTTTGATAAACTATCAAAACTTCTAATACTGTGGGTCAAACACTTAAATGGAAAGGTGATTACTCTTGGTCATTCAGAATAAGGCATTGACATAACTTACTTAACGATAAGGCTTAATTTGCCAAAGCACAATACTCATGCTCCGCTTTACTACAAAATTCCTGAAGCTGTTTAAACTCACTCGATATACACTAATTATCATTAATAGACGATCACAACCGGTGGGGCCACCACATCTATTGACACAAAAAAAGAAACATTTGGTGATGCCAGTATTAATTAAACTATTAAATTTGAACAATAGCAACACGTACCTCAGCATCCTGCGACTTGGCAATGTCCACCAGAGTCTTCGCCGCTGGGTGCACAATGTCTAGGAGCTGAAAACAAAAAAGTGCTTTTATATTAAAAAAAATTCTTTAGCAATTTATTTCGGCGACAATTTCTATATAACCTCATATATTTTGTTTGTCCACACCGAGTTTTCAGTAATTGGATCCGTTGATTTTAATCACAGGGCAATATGATAATATTGACTAACTAGCTGTATGCCACGGTTTCTCCCACAATTGACTACATTTTATCACAATTCAAACTCAAACTCAAATGTTTTTTAATTATAAAATGTAAAAAAAAAAAAAAGTTAAATGAAAAAACGAAAAAAAATTAAAATGAATGAATGAAAAAAATGAATGAATGAATGAAAAATGAATGAATGAATGAAAAAAAATTAAAATGAATGAAAGAATGAAATGAAAAATGAATGAATGTTGAATGAATGTTTTGTTCAAAAAGTCAAAAGTCAATTTTTATTTATTCAATAGGATACATTGTGATCACTTTAAAACGTCACCTTAAAACTAGCTACGCCTGTTCCAACCTCCTTACGCCGGCAAAAGAACAAGCAAGAAACGCCCGGCAGGTAATTTTTTTGATGCGATCACATTGACAATTTTATCCTTATTACTAATTGATTGAATTGGAGCAAGTTCACTAAAACCCCAGGTTTTTTTTTTGTCATCTAATGGTCCGATATTTTTTAATTAGCTTTACTAATAAGATTTCTCTTGTTTGTTTGGTTGTACACATTGGGATATGGGAACATGAATATTAACGAGTTGCGGGATCACAACCAAAGCAGAGCAGACCCCACAAGCAGCACCCGTTCACGAGTTGACGCATGTGCCAGCCATCGCTCTCCTCGACCATATTAGAGGGAAGAGGGCGACCCGACACACGACGCCGCCGCAAGCAAAGTCACTTTCGTGAGCATGACTGTTTTGGTTGTTTACCGAAAATGGTTAGAATAGGGGAAATAGGGAGAATAGATAGAAAGAAAGATACCTAAACTAATATATTATTAAAAGAGACTCCTTTAAGCAAGGTTCCGAAGATACTGGCAGCGTTCCCAGCGTTTGGATGGCTAGACTAATTCTTTGTCCGAGGTAGCTGCCGCTCTTTGGTCTGCTGTGATGAACGACTAACCTTTACATCAACGCGTGTGAAAGCTAGTTTTAAGATAGAAATAAGCTTACCTTCATGATGGTAGCGCCATCGTTGGATATGACTGCCTTGCCCTGGTGGTCTACGATGAGCTTGTCCATGCCACGGGGGCCCAGGGTGGTGCGGACCTGATAATAGACAAAATTTTATGAGCTAGCACTATATAGGGTGGTGAAGTGGAGCTAGCTGTTATAAAGGGTGAAGTGAACAACTTCTTTTTTGACAACGCGGTAGCGGAGTTGGTAGTGACTGCCTACAAAGCTAGCTAGGTCCCGGGTTCGAATCCCGTTAAGGTCAAATATATGTGTGATGAGTTTTGGATAGTTCTATCTATATAAGTATTTATTTCTCTATATAAGTATGTATAACGTTGTCTAGAACCCGTGACACAAGTTTCGAGCTTAATTTGGGGCTAGCTCAATTTGTATGCAATGGTCCCCTGATATTTATTTATGTTATTATGTAGGTGACAGATATATAGAAAGACTAGCTTGTTTTCGCGGTTTTACCTGCGTGAGGTATAGTTTATCGCGATAAAAAGTAACCTCCTTTCTCTGTACCAAAGTTCAATTTAAATTGGTTCAGTAGGCACCACCGTTGTGTACTCCAGCACTTACCGCATCGACAACAAGTTGGCAGGCGTTGATGTTGGAGACGAGCTGCGGCTTGCCCTGCGTCTGGTCGGTGCCCTCCTTCAATACTAAGATCTGTGGTTGCTGAAATAACAAATAATCAATTATCAGCCAGAGAAAATACGATGCAAATTCCAAATTCAAAAAAATTAATTTTTTTTCACGATTTTTTTTTATTACGTATACATAATGTGATTACTTTAAAACGTCAAAAGGTAATTCTTTTGCCGGGATCACATTTACAAATTTAATCTTACTACTAATTGATTGATTTTATTTATTGACGACCGATGTGGCGCAATGGGCGGATAGCCAACTGTGAAGCGTGAGGTTGCGGGTTCGATTCCCGCTACAGGACAAATATTTGTGCATTGAAAAAAAAAAGCAAGTATTTGTTCTGTCTCTGGGTGTTGTGGATCCCCGATCCTCGTAGTTTCTGATACCCTAGATACAGGGAAACCTAGTTAGGGGTCAGAGCCTATGTATGTGATTGTGCGGGCATTATTATTATTAATTTTGGTAAATTTAATCTTTTTGTCAAATTTTAGCATGGAATTTTTTTTACAATAAAATCAAATACACCGATATTTGGTACATATACATGACATTACGGACTCTTATAAAACCGGCCCTAACTGTAATACTTGAGGCTCAAAACTGTGTTAAGCTTTGTTGCCAAAGGACCAGTTAAATAATTTAATATTCTATTGTTTAGTAAATAAATCAAGCAACAAGTCATAGACCCTGTACAAGATGGTTTGGAAGTAGCTAGACAGCGTTCCAAGACAAAGTGCTTGTATGATTTCTAACCACTCTCCTAGTTCGAAGCTGTGACTCAGACAAGATTTTTGAACGTTAACTTTCGCAGATAAACTTGCAAAATTTACGGAAATAACTGTTTAAAAACAATATTTACTACTAATTATACGTACTGAAGCACATTGAATCGAAAATAAGGTTATTCTAACTCAAGAAACTAAAGTCATGTGAACATTTGTTGCCGTGATCACCTGACAAATGACTGTCGTCTGAAACGCCGCTTTTCAACAATTACGAATAATATAACCTAGATACTTAGCTCAGAATATAGGAATTAACATTGCAGAAAGCTTTCATACCCATAACGCCACAAGAACACCTTATTATTACAGAAAAACTCAATATTAAGAACAGGTTGATCCCAGAGTAAAACCCGGAAATTTCAATCACTATTTCACTGGAAAATACACCTAGAACGCACGAAATACATAAACCAATATGTAATTTACAAATCAAAGTTTCTAAATTGAATAAGACATAGGTAAATAATTACAAGATTTCACTAGAAAATCGAAATTGAATTACCATTTTGCCTTTTTATTTCCACAAAATCTGAAATAATATTTTTTTGACTATTTTCAGTTTGACAATGACAATTCTATTTCGACTTTGACATTTGAAAACAATCAAGAGTTGCCACATGACGCACAAAAAAAAACCTACATTCATACCGGTATAATATTAGACCCTGATAGCCTGTTTCATAACTTTCTTCTGGAAATTCTGGAATAGAATATGTTTAATGGAACAAACAATTAACGCATGATAATATAACTAGTAAATACATAAAAAGTGAGTAAGGCACCTATGATTTCAAGTAGTTTTACAACTATAATTAATCTATTTATTTACATATTACTTCAAACTAAAAATAACAAAGAAATAAAAACAAATAAATCTAAACTAATAACTAAAATACATTATTAAAAGAAGTCCCTTTAGGCAAGGTACCGAAGATACTGGCAGCGTTCCCCCTTTGAATGGCTAGACTAATTCTTTGTCCGAGGTAGCTGCCAGATCTTCGGTCTCCGGTGATGTCGACTAACCTTTTTGTTATTTCCTTAAAAAGGCTTAAAGCGCTAGGACCCCACGGACTATAATTAAGTAATTTATGTACGACATTGAAAAATAATATGCTAAATTGATAAGATATTTTTTATCTAGCAACTTTATTAAAGATGAAAATGCCTTGTGATTGGTTGGTCTCCAGCCATTTTGGAATGGAACGTTCTAGTAGTGATGTGATTATCCTTTCATTTCGATTAAGTATTAAAACACATTGATTAGAAAACTTTATCGAACATTTTGCAGTAATATTAAAAGAGATGGAACTACCTTGAGCCAGCTACTTAGGTGTGTTAATTATTTAACAATTATGACAAAATTAAATAAAGGTCTTAAAATTGAAAAGACTCAGATTAGATTTTATATCAACACCGGTGGCTTTTGTACTGATAAAATTGATATTATAAATTCGGTCGTCATCTTTGTCACCTCTAACTTTTTTGTGAATAATATACAGTCCATGATAACGCTGATTAAGTAGCTTTATAGGAATTTTTCAAATCGGTTAGAGGTTCTTCAGTTTGTCTGTTACAGACAAACAAGATAAAAACAAACTATTGGTCTTTCTTTAACATATTTGTTCTATTTCATTCTGTTTTTTCCATATTTGTTGTTAGAGCGGCAACAGATATATATCATGTGTGAAAATTTCACTTGTATACTTTTATTTAAAATAAATATAACTATAAAACCTTATAAAATAATACATATCGGCGCAAAGCCGTTATTGTGATTTTAATAATAATAATAATAACCGATTGTCAATGAGTTAACTAATTTTATAATGATTGTTAGAGGTTAAAACCTCAGCTGGAACGATCACAGGCAATTTTTACGAAGTTTGTAAACATTGCTTGTGCGAGGCCAGTTTTGGTATAAATACGACCGCTCGGCAGAGCTCTAGTCAGTCTGGCTTGAGCCGTCGTAGCGATCGGACCTCCCGAACTCTGTTGTGCCAAGTACCTAGACTACTTATTGCTGAATAAATAGTTCGAAAACTATCTACTTCGTTTTTCTGTAACCACCTATCATGCACCGACCTGATGATGACGATGATGGTGACGTCATCATTGCGGACGTCAGTCTTGCTAAAACAGCACTGGGCCCGGCCACCCGTCATCAGAAGTGGGATTGGAACGGAATCCAATCTAGGACACCTCCTCATCAGCTCGTTCATCACATGATCTACTGGAACAAACCAGTGCTGTATGCTCCCAGCCGATTACGTCACTGGCTGTGCCGGACCCTTCGTTGGATACTGTACCACGACAAGCCAACGATCCAGAACAGCAGCGTATGCTGTTAATACATGCCCAGCCCATCTACGGCAGGGGTACCACCACAATTCCTCATGGAAATGATGCAGAAGATGTCAGAACGCTTGTGTGCTCAACCCAAAGAGTCACGAGTGTAATCAAGGATGTTTACCTGCCATCATGTGATCCGAATACCAATGTTGGTGTTCGTGAGGCCATTGAAACATGGAAGCTCGATGACTTTGATATCCGGATGAAGGCATGTAGCCTTTGAAGGGACGTGATATATGTGTGTCCACCGATGCGTCATCATCACATTGTGGCACTTCACAAAGTGCGCGTTATTCTACTACGTTACTAATAGGGGCCCGCGCGGTGTATTGACTGCGTTGAAACGAACCGTGCATCTACTTGAAACACCAACTTAAATCTTCGTTGATGGAAGAAGAGTTTCTGTGTGAATTAATGAATGAAATACCGTGACCACCTCAAAAACAATATTCACGCTATGGCACCAGGAATCGGCCGAGCAAGCGGAAATATTGCAACGTTTGGTTTTGATCAAAAATTATGAAACCAAACAGTACCGCTCCACACTTGAAGAACTGCAACTTAGGATGTACTGCACAACTCACCGTATTGCTGGAGTTGCCCCGTTCACACTTATTGCTGGACGACAGTACTGTCTTCCACCGGAATTGCCGAATCTAGTGGACATTGACAACTATGCTATTGAGATGGAAGCGCTTACCCTACACATGCAACTAAAAATGGCACAAGGTCCTGCTGTCTTGGATGGACAGTGTTTCAATCTACATCCTTCCCTGCCAAAGAGATTACATACTCATCAAAAACACGCCGCGTAATCAGACATCTAATTCTAATTGCAGGTATCTTGTTAAGAGAGTTCGGCGTTCAGCTTCCTCGTGCCGCTCACCCAGGTGACCATGGGACCGTATCGGCAGAATGTGACTTATCTACACCGGCTCCCAAATACCCCGCTGCTACACCAGTCAAACTCGTGCTTTTTACACCACGAGCAGTCCAACTTGTGTAACCAAAACGGGTGAGATCCTTTCATTACCTTAAAACCCCATTAAGTTATCCCGTTTCCTATAATAACACTTATCTACGAGAATCTACGATAACCCACGAGAATCCACGAGAATCCACGAGAATCCACGAGAACCTACGATTTAACATTCCTATCCCAACGCACTATGCTAAACTAACATTCTACGAGATTTAACATTCCTATCCTAACGCACTATGCTAAAACTAACATTCCACGAGGTTTCCACGAGGTATCCACGAGGTTTCCACGAGGTATCCACGAGGTATCCACGAGGTTTCCACGAGGTTTCCACGAGGTATCCACGAGGTTTCCACGAGGTATCCACGTGTTCCCATATTTCCATTCAAAGCGCACTATGCGTGCATTAACATGCAATGCGTTATGCTTCTGACCTTACCTAAAAGCAACACCGGTTGCTTACAGATACCAAACTCAGAAGAACCATATTTCGTTGTTTCAGTATCCACGAGGTTTTCCACGAGGTTTTCCACGAGGTTTTCCACGAGGTTTTCCACGAGGTTTTCCACGAGGTTTTCCACGAGGTTTTCCACGAGGTTTTCCACGAGGTTTTCCACGAGGTTTTCCACGAGGTTTTCCACGAGGTTTTCCACCAGGTTTTCCACGAGGTTTTTCCACGAGGTTTCCACGAGAACACTACAAGGCTGGTGCAGAGCGCGCACCCACGAGGTATCCAAGAGGTTTTTCCACGAGGTTTTTCCACGAGGTTTTTCCACGAGGTTTTTCCACGAGGTTTTCCACGAGGTTTTCCACGAGAACACTACCAGGCTGGTGCAGAGCGCGCACCGCCTGTCAGAATGGCCGTATCGGCGCAAAGCCGTTATTGTGATTTTAATAATAATAATAATAACCGATTGTCAATGAGTTAACTAATTTTATAATGATTGTTAGAGGTTAAAACCTCAGCTGGAACGATCACAGGCAATTTTTACGAAGTTTGTAAACATTGCTTGTGCGAGGCCAGTTTTGGTATAAATACGACCGCTCGGCAGAGCTCTAGTCAGTCTGGCTTGAGCCGTCGTAGCGATCGGACCTCCCGAACTCTGTTGTGCCAAGTACCTAGACTACTTATTGCTGAATAAATAGTTCGAAAACTATCTACTTCGTTTTTCTGTAACCACCTATCATGCACCGACCTGATGATGACGATGATGGTGACGTCATCATTGCGGACGTCAGTCTTGCTAAAACAGCACTGGGCCCGGCCACCCGTCATACATAATAACTAAAATGTATCAGATTAATAAATAAACAGAGATAAAGATTGAAAGTGAAATCGTGATCACAGTTGAAGCCTTTGAAGTCTGATTGATTTCATTCGATTTCTCTACTAGACAACACTAGCATAACAATGAAAAAAAAAATCTGTCAAATCTGTCAAACTATCTACAACTTTGTGACCGCATTTCGTACGTTTTTTATTTAATTCTATTGTAATTTTAATGAAAAAGTCAGAGCTAAAGTGCTCGTTAACTTACAAAAATGAACCGGCAAGTGGACGTAAAAGCCCTAGTGTCGCATATCGTCCGAGGAGACGGCTTGGACAAATGCCGAATTTGTATGGGGGACACATCACAAGGGCAAGTGCACCTCGGAGACACCGTCATGATGGACGGAGACAAGGCTGTCACGCTGTCTGAGCTTCTTGAAGTGATCACAGGAGTCGAGGTAAGCTAAATTTTTAGTCTTCAAAACTGTAGCATCCAGCGGTTTGTTTATTTTCTGTGAAAAACGGAACGGCTAGAAGAACCCTCATTCCCGCGCTGTTGAATGAAAAAATCAAAATGGCGGATGAATTTATTTTTATTTTACGCTCTGGAGAACGCTTGATGCTGCAGTTCTATGATGATAGCAAGTAGATTTAAATGTAGCTAATTAGTTATACAAATATCAGTCTTATCAGGCGAAATACACTCTAGAACTCTTGTATTCCTAAATTTTGACACAAAGTTACATCAGCCTATGCGTTTACGAAGAGCGTCTAGTAAAATGATGACGTAAAAGTTGATCAATCAAATTGTTCGGTGCTTTTTTAATGCACCCTGCCTGTAATGAAATTAAAAACTCCAGAAACAGAATACCTAACCTTTAAAAGCCTATTCTTTCTATAATTTACCACATATCCATAGCTGTCTTCATAAATGATGAAAATAAAAATGGAGGGTGTTGTTAGAACAACAGTGTGGCGGTTTGACTCAAATGGTGGTTGCAGGTGGTGATAGAAGAGGCCCTGCCCCCAGTAATATGCGTAGCATGCTCATCATCGGCTATCCAGGCAGCCGGCTTCCGTACCCTGGTCCAAAATGCCCAACATGAGTGGGCAAACATGTTGCAACTATTGGAACACCTGCCTTCCTACCAGTACTCAAACAGGAGTAACAGAATCTTTGCGCTACTCAGCGACAACGATATTTACATATCTGACGAACGTACTAAACCTACTACATTTAAAAATAAAGAGTCACAGATCGAACAAAGTTTTCCTCTGAAACGTGCAGGGAAACAATACGGTTGTATATGCCCTAATTGCGGAAAGGAATTTGTTTACCCCCAGGATCTGTATAAACATTTAAAGGAGTCGGCCGACCTTATACGAGCATGTTACATCTGCGCTGAAATCATGAGCCGAGATAAGCTTCTCGTACATTTGCCTGAGGAACACGAAGAGCAACCGTTTAGTTGTAAAAAATGCCCGGCTCTGTTCATACATAGGAAACATTATGTAGCGCATTTGCTCAAAGCGCACGATGCTCCGGGGGCTTGCACTTGTGGAGATTGCGGACGAATCTTCCGATCTAAGCCAGCCTTAAACGCACACCAATCGATACACTCTCGACGCTTCTGTCCAAATTGCGACACACAGTTCCGCAACCAAGCATGCTACACCCACCACGTCAAGCAATGCTGCAACATGGATACGTCTAAGGCAACTAAATCAAAAATCCTTGTGACGCTACATAAAAAGCAAAACAAGAAAGTGAAAATGGGAGTACGAGGGAGCGCCAACCAGGAATGCATCTGCGATCACTGCAAGAAAAGATTTGCCGGGAAGAAGTCCATCGCTGCTCACATCCAAATCGTACACTCGAGAGAAACGCACAGACCTTGCATTTACTGCGGAAAACTATTTGCATCCGCTCACATGACTACGCATCTCAAAAGTCACAATCAAAAGAACTTTGAATGCGACCAATGCGGAGTTTTACTCAAAACCAAGCTCGGGTTCATTCAGCATTTGAGGTTACACACTGGAGAAAAGCCGTACAACTGTCAGTACTGCGGGAAATCATTCTCGGGTTCATCGAGACGGTCTGAGCATATACGTAGCGTACATAAGAAATCAGAGATAGTTATAAAGCATGTTTGTAAGTGGTGTCCAGCGAGGTTCACCCGTCCGTACAAACTGAAGCATCACATAACGACTGTACATGCTGACGGTGATATTATAGAATCTTGGTATAAATGTAAGGTCTGTAAGGAGAAATTTGCAAGCGTACGGAGTCTCTTGAATCATCACAGGAAACATAAGAATTCATAGAATCTGTTTGACAAAAGAATGTTAATTTTTTTATGTAACTGAGAGACGAGCTTGTTACCCATTACAGTTCATTGTTACTCAGAATTTTGAACTTTAACGTTACAATTTTAAAGCCTGCGCTATTCAGTCTGAGCTAATAGATGTTAAATTAAATCTCTACGCCCTGTAATTTCACAGAAAACATTAAGTGCCCTATTTTTCTTCTTGTTTTTTTCGGGTAGCCTTTGACCACAAGTCACCTGATGTTAAAAGACTGTGATCGAAGGCGGTGCCAAGCTACACTTGGTTTGGGAGCTGGCTCTCAATTAAGGCTGCCGAAACGCACCGATAGGCCAAGTGCAATTTGGGCCAACCGGTAATAAAAGGGTTTTAAACTTTATGGAAAAGGTGTATTGGAAATTAATAAAGATTACCCATTTATAAAGAGAAAGACGATAAGTTGATTTCAGGTGACTTGTGTCTTAAAAAGTGACACTAGTGTACAGTTGTAAAATAGTTTATACTTTAAAAATTTAATTTTGTGTATTTTCATAATGTTTTTAATTATAACTTTTAGTTCTTCTATTAAAATGTTACTTATATAAAAATCGCTTTTATTCTACCAACACTCAATGGGCCAGCATACTCAGAGAGAGTATGGGACGTAATGTAGTATGCTGGCCCATTGAGTGCGGGGGGCCGCGCCCCATTTGCGAGGCGCGAAAACATGTACAGGGGCGCGTGGTACGGTAACCGCGAGCTACCCAAATGACCAACAATTTTCCAATTGCTTGCTGTTACTTGCTAGAAACTGGGCCAAGGTAAGGCGTGGGAATACGTTTTAGGCAGTAGGGAGGCGTGTTACATATAAGTTTGGGAACCTCTGCGCTAGCCCGCGACCAGTGCGCTCAAGACAACTCCTGTGATAGGCTACAGCGCCTACAGATTATACAAACACTACAGAGATATTGAAAAATGAATGTTGCTATTGTTATCAACTGTTACAAGTGCAAATTTTTTATAATATCGATTATCGTCCTATTAAAACCAGGTCCAACTAGCTAAGTTCAACGTTATTAAAAAGGGGCTGACTCATGGAGTAATCATTGTTCTAGGTGGAAACCTTGCCCCGCCTGCCAAATCAACTATGCCACCTCTGCTCCGCATCTGTAACGGAATTTCTACCCTTCCTCAAACTGTGCAGAGAATCTGCCCTTCATTGGAATCAAATAACCAAACATTTGGAGACGATGTCTGTCCACAAAAAAGCGACCACGGCTTACGTTTTACTGGACGGCCAGCCCAAAACTGTGACAGATAGAAGCGGAAAAAACAAAACTGCCAGAGAAATAATTAAGAACATGAAATCGCGGCTCAGGTGCGAACGCTACGCAAAAAGGTGCAAAATAGAAAAGGCTGAAAAGAAAAAACTAAACATTACAGAGGAAGAAGTAGAGGGAAAGACTTTCTCTTGCCCAGAATGTAAAAAGAGTTACAACAAATTGTCCCAATTCAATACACATATAAGCAATATCAAGAAGCAGTGCTGCGAGCATTGCCTAGAAATTGTGGACAGCCAATCGTTCGGCCAACATCTCTTGAAGCACAACATTAACTGCTTCAGTTGCAGTGTTTGCTATTTACATTTCGAAACGGAAAATCGTCTTGACAAACACAAAGCCATTCATTACAATGGAAAGTTTATGTGTCCCGAATGCAAGATGACTTTTCCTACGATGGACAGACAAACCATCCATACTAACTTCAGACATGCGACAATACACTGCGTTTGCAAACGGACTTTCTCCAACAAAGGCTGCTTTTTCATACACAAAAAAACGTGCCGGGGGAAGCGTACTCAAAAGTATATCTGTGATTACTGTTCTAAAGTTTACAGGACTAGGACTTTGTTAGTATCACATATTAACTATGCCCACAATAACACGTGGAGATATCAATGTGATCAATGCGGAAAACAGTTTTACAGCTACCCTTCTATGAGAGATCATACGTACAAGCATAATAAAATACTAGATCGGTTCAAGTGTGAATTTTGCGGCCAGAAATACAGCACCAATGGGGGGTATAGGAGGCATTTGAGGAAAAAGCACTACAGCGTCGACCCGGAATTGTACCAGAAAGTTCGCTACCAGTGTCACCTTTGTGAAAAGATTCTCGTCAGCGAACGGAATCTGGAGAGGCATTTGAAAGCTAAACATAGGAAAAAAATTGCGATGTGATGAACGCTTGATAAATTGCTTTTTAAATTGTATGCCAAATCAATCTAAAACTCTAATGCGGTGTGGAATTGTTTGATCTGGGTTTTGGGTTTTAATATTTTCATCCCTAGAGAGTTACACAATTAAATCTTAACGCCAACACTATATATATATTTGTTTTAATTAGCTAAGGATTCATAAACAAGCTAGTCTTTTTATTCCTATTACGCTACCTCTGTTGAGACAGAGGTCTTTACTCAGAGAGAGATAATATGGGCCAGAATCCAGCACGCGGGCCCAGTGCGAGTTGGTAGCTAGATACGCTAGTAGCCAGCTCTGGTATTGCAGTTTTCAGACCGCTCCAAGGTCTCCGACATAGTCTAACGACTGCTATCCTATGGTAACGACCGGTTATTTTTATTCCCTCATCGATTGTCTTCAAATTTTTTTCCACCAATGCGATGACTTGATATCGAAGCATTTGTACATGTTTACGTAAACTCGTTTTAACTAAAAGACGTTACAAGAAGAACGGGCTGATGGTAGACCTGGTTTCAGGTTGAGGAGGCGCCGTCCTTGCCGCCGGGCCTCTGCAGCTATTGCACCGAAGGCGCCATATCCGCTGCTAGCTTCAAGCGGCTTTGCCAGCAATCCGCTGAACGCTGGCTCGAGGCTACCGATTACCTTCCAACCATACACGATCCCACAGACGACGATAAGACATTCTTCATTTACTACCACAGTGAAAAAATCATCAGCAGATGTTCTATACCTATCTCTACTCTGGAAAACGCGGTGGCAGCCCTTAATACGCCGAAGGAATCGAAAAGGTACAAGAGGAAACGTCCGGTAGCTTGCAATTGTCCTTATTGCAGTAAACAATTTAGTACCCTGGAAAGCTTGAATGAGCATCTGAAGAATACTTCGAAGAGGTTCTGTCCGGAGTGCGGCTTCGTCCTCGATAAGAAAGATTTTGCGAAACATTTGACGGTCGAACATAAAACTGTTGCGGTTGATTGCAAGAGCTGCCACAGGCTATTCGAAAGTCACATAGAAGCACAATCTCACTGGATGAAACATCACAGTCCACCAAATCGCTCGTGTAAAGTGTGCGGGAATGGGTTCCCTAACGAACGGGGTCTTAGAGCCCACTATTACTTGCACGCTCTCTTCCACTGCGCTTGCGGCAAAAGCTTCGAAAACAACAGATGCTACAAGCACCATCTCACCAAATGCAAGCCTGATAAGCATAAATCGCTAGCTGCCATCTACGAATGTGACTATTGCGGCGTGCGGTACGACAAGAAACCCTCCCTGAGCACCCATATCACCCAAAAACACCTTCGCGTTCTTCAATTCGTTTGCCAAATTTGCGGAAAGCGCACTTCTACACTCCCCCATCTGAGATCTCACGAGAAAGTTCACCAAAAACAAAGGGAGATGTTACTGTGCTACTGCGGCGCCCAGTTCCGTACCGAGTTAGGACACAAGCTCCATATGAGGATCCATACAGGGGATAGGCCTTACAAATGTGATGTTTGTGGAGAGAGCTTCCTCTCAGCGTCTAGGCGCTTGGATCACGTGAAGAGAAGGCATCATAGTACGGAAGATATGCCGCATGGTTGTGATAAATGCAGTGCAAAGTTCTTAAGACCGTATGCACTGAAGAAACATTACTTGAATGTACACAGTTCCGTGGTAGACGTAAAACCGTGTGAGAGGTCAATTGTAAAGGTGGAAAGACTGCGAACATGGTAGGTTTCCTTTCCAAATCGAAGCAACGTTAAACGGAGTCTAAAATTCCATTAGGGTTGTACTTTTCCACATACTAGCCAAAGCCAATATACTAGGCAGTGACGTAGCTATCGGAGGGGTAGATGGGGCAGTTCTCTGGAGCCCCAAGGCTCAGGGTGGCCCTTGGTCACTGTATTACGACGAATCTGGAGTACGTCGAATTCGGAACACGACGAATACGAAACAAACGATTTTAAATAGTTTAGTTGGGGGATCTTGTTTATTTTTTGCCCCAAAGCCTTTGGTTACCTAGCTACGCCACTGAAACTAGGGCAGATTATAGGCATTTGTTCCGACGATGTTTTTTCTTAAAGATGTTTGTCCATTGTTACAGATAATTGAAGAAACTCTATGCCCACTGGGCGCGTGTGTGAGCTGCGCTAGCGCCGCCCTCGCCGCGCAAGAGTTCCGCTTGTTCGTCAGAAACTCCGAGAGGCTCTGGCTGAAGGCTATTTCTAATTTAGCTAATATAGAGTACAACGACAACGTGGAGAAGGCCAAGTCGATATGCGCTTTCGTCACCCAAAACGATCTTACCGTCCAAATGACTAAGGATTACACTGGAGGTGAACCGAAGACGGTGGTCAACCGCTCAAACGCGAAGGTCAAGAAGACTGAACGGAAGCCTAGAACCTTCCGCGGCGGCCCTATGAGCGTATGCCCTGATTGCAACAAAGCCTTTTCGAGTCCGTATTTCCTACACGAGCATTTAAAAAACAGTGGCCAAAAGGACGCTTGTCAAACCTGCGGTCTTATCACAACTCGAGGGCTTGCAATGAAGGAGCACATGGTGAATGTTCACAAGGAATCCCCAACGCTGTGTCCACAATGTCCTGCCTTATTCGTCAAGGAGAGCGACTTTGATAAACACCAGAAAAAAGCTCACAAACCTGGCGCGCACACTTGCACCGACTGCGGCAGGAGCTTCCCGAGGAAGTCCTCGTTTGAGCACCACTCTCAAATGCACGAGGTCAGAACCTGCCGCAGTTGCAACGCCCAGTTCACCAACAGGAGTTGTTATAGAGAGCACAGGACCCAGTGCGAGCCTAACGCGAAGCCCGACTCGAAAACTATACCGCGAAATCGACGGTCGAACATCCGAGACCCAGCTGTGTACATCTGCGATTATTGCAACAAGAAGTACAATACCCGACCACAGCTTAAAAATCACATCCTCTGGATACATATGGATGTTCGACCTCATCAGTGTCAATGGTGCGGAAAGAGGTTCTATACGTTTGCTAGAATGGCTGAGCATACTGTGGTCCATACGCGGGCGCGGAATTTCGGTTGCGACATCTGTGGCGCAAAACTCGTCTCCAAAATGGCCGCCGTGTATCATAGGCGGCGTCACACCGGCGAGAAGCCATACAAATGCGACGATTGTGATGCTACCTTCATTTCTTCGTCCCGCAGACTAGAGCATGCTAAAAGAAAGCATAATAAGGGCACAAGAGAGCAATGCCCGCTTTGCACTGCCAGTTTTGTAAGGAAAAGTGAACTCAAAAAGCATACGGACAAAGTTCACAATAAAACGGACGACAAGAGTCATTGCAAGACCGAAATGGAAGCTAGGATGGAAAGTGTAGAGACTATATTAGTGAGTTAATTTATGATCGTGAAATAACGCGACAATACATACCGCTTTGAACGGGACAGTACCACTTGTATTCTGCTGTCTCCAAAATCCCGCTTTGACAAAGCAGGCCATGTGTGACAGTTAATTCAAAATGGGTGTCAAATATTATTCCTCGATGAGAGGACAATATCAATGTGCCTTGCAAGAAGAAGAAAAGGGTTGACACACTATGGTGTCGGAATGTGCAAGAAGAAAAGACATTGAGACGTTGTGGTGTTAGTATGGAATTACGCGCGTTCTGAATTCAGAGTCTTAATATTCCGATCGGGAATTCAGAACGCTCGTCAGTATCATTCTAACAGATCGATCTGATAAATTCAGAATCTGAAAAAATCGGAATGTGTGTGCAGAATGTATAAATTGAATAGATTCCGGGCTTTCTGAATTCCGTCTCTGAATTCAGAAAGACATTCCGGATGTCTGAGGCCAGCCTAAGAATGTGAAAGAAGAAAAGGGTCGACACACTGCGATGTTACAATGTACAAAGAGAAGAAAAGGTTTTGTATGGTATGATATGGCTGAATTCCTCTTCAAGGGATGTTGACCCAAAATGACGAACCCGCGTTCGCCCGTCATATGAACTACTCTGAACTGGGTTATTGATTCAACTAGAAACATCTCGCAACTAAAAGTCGAACTTGTTTTTGGTAAAATTGGGTTTAATTTGCCTTGTAAGGTATTGGTAGTTTTTGAGTCAATCACAAACTACATTTGGGTCATTTTCAAGCGCTCGGGATACTTTCATCTCTTTTTTCCTTCACTGGTAGAAAAGGATGCAATATTATTAAAATTAAGTTATGTGGTAGATTTTTCGGGGTACTTAAATTATAGAGATGTCTTTGGGTCAGAAATTGACCAAAAACGCGTAGGTATGTAGTTAGGTGCCTACTAGGTATATTACAACTATCACAATAAATTTGCTATCGTGTACAATTACGAGTTATTTTTAAATGATTCTGTAAGTATTTTGTTCAATAAAGTGTTTTTTGCTTTTTCATTTTACTCATTTGAATTTTTTTTTTATTCCTTAAAGTGAGACACAGCATTAAAGTGAGTAAAAACTGCTAAAAGTTTCTTGGAGGAATGGGTGAGGATCGTGCGGTCAAACGAGCAAACATGGGACGGGCGAGTAGCCGTCCCAGCTATCGCTGACAGACGAAGAAGTAACGAAGGATTTGCACTCACTCCAGGTGGAGGACTGGCGGGAGGTGGCGCGGGACAGAGCGCAGTGACGTCTTTTGTTATCGGAGGACAACACTCACTTTGGGTCGTTGCGCCATCTCAGTTAGTTAAAAGTAAGATTTATATTTTTACAGCATAGGTTACTAAAAAAGAAAATGACTTTTTTTAATTTATGTTGAGCAGGGAGGCGATCTTGTTTCAGTACAAGTTTCATTATCGCAAGTATTTAATAACAGATACACTTGGTTAAATAAACCGAAGTTAGTGGTTTCTTATTCTAGTTTCAATGTAGTATATAGTCTACTTAATCTATGGTTTCAATCGATGCGAAATGCGTTTTGGTTACTAGTTACTAATTTTAAAATAGTTCTCAGATTATTTATGAGATGGCATTGTAATCTGTGTAGGAATAAGTGTCAAATGTAAAAAAAATATCACAGACTATGTAGAACGAAAAATTGAAAGAGAATCATTCATTCTCGTGTCACTGTCAGTTGTCTTGTCATTGTCAAGATGTCAAGGTTTTTTTTTCAATCATTCAATAATAATTAGCGGAAATTTGTTTCGCAAGGAAGAGGATTGTGTTAATTTTCGAAGAAAAATCACTAATAATGTTCAATTTCAAAGCTGATTTGCAGCAATTATTGAAGCCCTATTATTGGGTGAACATCCTGATGAGTGTTTCTTACGTTACTTGCAAACGGACGGGTTTAATTTGCGGTTATTTGTTTCCGGAGGCGGAGTGTGATCTCGACAGTCGCGAAACGGAAATATTGTTTTTCCTAATTATCGTAGTGATGCTGCGGACGAGGAAGGCGGGAAGTGTGACGATGGTCAATTACTTGTCGTCCTCCTTCGTTTATACGAAGATTGCTAACCTAATTCTTTGGTTTTATGCTGATGTCAGGTACGTAAACATTTATGGCGATGATGGTTCAGTGGTAGTGACGTCGGCTTGCGATCCGTAGGACGTGGGTTCGAATCCTACAATGAGCTTGAGCTTTCGGTGAAGGAAAACATCGTGATGAAAGCATAGCTTGGTGGTAGGGTATTTTCTAGTACTCGCCTGCTAGCTACCAGCCTCGAGTTAAGAAATCTGTCGCCGTGCACCTATCGGTGTGTTCCGGCAGCCTCACTTGAGAGTCAGTGCCTTGTCTGTAGCATGGCACTACCTCCATCTAGGTGCCTTGTAGTCAAATACTACCATGAATCATCCTTTTTTTAAGATGCTCAATTTATTATCCAACCTCCTTAAAAAACAATCACATTAGTACACTTGCAAATAAACATAGCAGTTGATTTATCACAAGGTATAATTCAATTCAATTCATATTTCAGATTGTCATTATCCATACAATTCAAATTAAATTTAGTAAACATAAAATTCAAAATTCAAATCATTTCTATTTAATAGGATACATTGTGATCACTTTAAAACGTCAACTTAAAACTAGCTACGCCTGTTCCAACCTCCTTACGCCGGCAAAAGAACAGGCAAGAAACGCCCGGCAGGTAATTTTGTTGGCGCGATCACATTGACAATGTTATTCTTATTACTAATTGATTGAATTGGAGCAAGTTCACTAAAATCCCAAGCTTTTTTTTTTGTCATCTAATGGTCCGATATTTTTTAATTAGCTTTACTAATAAGATTTCTCTTGTTTGGTTGTACACATTGGGATATGGGAACATGAATATTAACGAGTTACGGGATCACAACCAAAGCAGACCAGACCCCACAAGCAGCACCCGTTCACAAGTTGACGCATGTGCCAGCCATTGCTCTCCTCCACCATAAATATGAACAAAATTAAAATAATGTTGACACGTGTATCTTGCAGGTACGGCCTTCCGTACGGTGCCATTATAATCCTACTGGCTCTGCTGCTGCCGGAGCCGACGTATGCAGGTCCTGAGCATGTGACCTACTTCCGAGGCCCGGAGATTCTTGATGAGGTAGGTGTGATAATGATATAGGTCATCGTCATCATCAGCCTTTACGTTCCTACTGTTGGGACTCTGGTCTTCTCTCAGAGAGAGAGTATGGGCGGTAATCTCCCACGCGGGCCCAGTGCGGGTTGGTAGATGTCGCATGCCCTTGAATGTTGTAGTTCTTGGACATGCTGGTTTCCTTACAATGTTTTCCTTCACCGTTTTGAGCGATGGTAAATCCGCACATAACTTATTAAGTCATTGTGCGGGGCCGAGAGGATTCGAACTCTGTGTCGGCGCGTTGTAAAGCGCACGCAGTTACCGATCGGCCACCATCGCTATGATATAGGTAACGTGATTTGTGCGTTGCCATTTGTGTTAAAAAGTAAATAACTGCTGTGCTGCCACTTCCGACAACTTCCGAAATCAGTTCCGACCGAAACCGAAACCGAACTTTCGGTCGTACACAATTTAAGATTTTTTTTTTACTATTTACAGGGTAGCGTTTGACCACAAGTCACCTGATGTTCAATGACGATGCGGTCGAAGGTGGCGCCACGCTACACCTGGACTGGGAACTGGCTCTCAAGTGAGGCTGCCGGAACACACCGATAGGTGCACGGCGACAGATTCTTAACTCGAGGCTGGTAGCTAGCCAGGCGAGTACTAGAAAATACCCTCCCACCAAGCTATGGTTTCATCACGATGTTTTCCTTCACAGAAAGCTCAAGCTCATTGTAGGATTCGAACCCACGTCCTACGGATCGCAATCGCTATATAGATCTTTATATCATATTAGCTGTTCCCCGCAGTTTCACCCGCGTGGGCTACAGTTTATCGCGAAATCGTTTCATAGCGGATGCCTACGTCATAACATCTACCTGCATGCCAAATTTCAGCCCGATCCGTCCAGTGGTTTGGGCTGTGCGTTGATAGATCACTATGTCAGTCAGTCACCTTAGAGATATATTATATTTAGATACCTACTTGTATTCTGTCACATAAATGATTGATTGATTGGACGCTGCTCCGTCTCCAGGAGCTGAAGCACCACAAGAACGTTACCTGGCTGGTGTGCTTGTACGCGGCGTGGCACCCGGCCTGCGTCACCTTCGCGCCGGTGTTCGCCGAGCTGTCCGCCAGCTACAGCCTGGACAACTTGAAATTCGGGAAGCTGGACGTCGGCAGGTCAGTGTAGAGGAACGGAAACGTTTCCCGTGAATATTCATGTTCCCATATCCCAATGTGTACAACCAAACAAGAGAAATCTTATCACTATTGCAGAATCTATGTTAAAAACAAATGTACCAGAATGCGAAATTCCTTTTCAATTTGACTATGTTAGTAGCAAAGATGTAGTAAAAGCTTTTAATATGATTAATGTCAAGAAAACTACTGACCTCTGGGGTATATCCGTGACCGTTGTTAAGCCATTAATTGAAATGATTGCACCAGAATTAGCCCTAATATTCAACAAATGTATTGACGACGGCGTATTTCCTGATCTGATGAAACATAGTAAGATAACACCCTTGTTTAAATCGGGTACAACGACTGACCCTACTAACTTTAGACCAATATCAGTATTACCAACATTTAGTAAAATATTCGAAAAACTTATCCTAAATCAATTGCAAAGACATTTCCTTGCAAATAACTTACTCAATCAAAAACAGTTTGGCTTTACACGGGGTCGCTCTACTACTGATGCTGGTGTCGAGTTATTAACGCACATCTATGATGCCTGGGAGGAGTCACGGGACGCTCTAGGCGTGTTCTGTGACTTGTCCAAGGCATTTGATTGTGTTCACCACGAGACTCTGATCAGAAAGCTCCGGCACTATGGTATTCGAGGTGTTCCTCTGGATCTTGTAACCTCATACCTGAGTGATAGGATACAGAGAGTCGACGTTAACGGGAAGCGATCCCCGGGGTCAGTAGTCACAATGGGAGTTCCGCAGGGTTCAATACTCGGACCTTTTCTGTTTTTAGTTTATATCAATGATTTGCCCAGCCTTGTTAGTGACAATCACGAGATAGTATTGTTTGCCGATGATACGTCGCTTTTATTTAAGTTAAAGCGACAACATAACATTTCTGACGACGTGAACAATGCTCTTTCCAAAGTTACAGACTGGTTTGATGCAAACAATTTGATGTTAAATGAAAAGAAGACCAAATGTTTGAGATTTGTGCTACCCAATGTTAAAGAAGTACAAACAAATTTAAAGATTAAGAACGAAAAATTGGACCTTGTAGAGACTACAGTATTCCTAGGTATAACTTTAGATCACAAATTGCAATGGGGTCCACATATTGTCAGTCTATCGAGCAGACTTAGTTCTGCAGCATATGCTGTAAAGAAGATCCGTCACCTTACTGATGTTGATACAGCCAGACTAGTCTACTTCAGCTATTTTCACAGCATTATGTCCTATGGAATATTGCTGTGGGGAAACGCTGCTGATATAAACACCATATTTGTTTTGCAGAAGAGAGCTGTTCGTGCGATTTACAAGGTGGGCCCCAGTGAATCTTTAAGGACTAAGTTTAAAGAAATTAAAATAATGACAGTTGTTTGTCAATACATTTATGAAAATTTAATGTACATAAGGAAAAATTTAAATAGCTTCAAAAAGAGAAGTGATTATCACAATTTTAATACTAGAAACAAAGATAAAATTGCTGTACCCACTACTAGGCTCCATAAAGTTAGCAACTCGTTCAAAGGTCAATGTGTACGCTTTTTCAACAAAATCCCAAGTGAAATTCAAGACTTATCGATAGCAAAATTTCAAGTCCGTATAAAGAGAAATCTTATTAGTAAAGCTTATTATAAAATATCGGACTATTTAGATGACAAACAAGCTTGGGATTGTAGTTAATCTATCTATCTTTCTTTCTATCTACCTATTCTCCCTATTTCCCCTATTCTAACCATTTCCGGTAAACAGCCAAAACAGTCATACTCACGAAAGTGACTTTGCTTGCGGCGGCGTCGTGTGTCGGGTCGCCCTCTTCCCTCTCATATGGTCGAGGAGAGCGATGGCTGGCACATGCGTCAACTCGTGAACGGGTGCTGCTTGTGGGGTCTGGTCTGCTTTGGTTGTGATCCCGCAACTCATTAATATTCATGTTCCCATATCCCAATGTGTACAACCAAACAAGAGAAATCTTATTAGTAAAGCTAATTAAAAAATATCGGACCATTAGATGACAAAAAAGCTTGGGATTTTAGTGAACTTGCTCCAATTCAATCAATTAGTGATAAGAATAAAATTGTCAATGTGATCGCGCCAAAAAAAATTACCTGCCGGGCGTTTCTTGCCTGTTCTTTTGCCGGCGTAAGGAGGTTGGAACAGGCGTAGCTAGTTTTAAGTTTGACGTTTTAAAGTGATCACAATGTATCCTATTGAATAAATAAATAAATTGAATTGAAATTGAATTGAAATTGAATTGAAAAAAATTGAATTGAAATTGAATTGAAGTAAAGCTAATTAAAAAATATCGGACTATTAGATGACAAAAAAAAAGCTTGGGATTTTAGTGAACTTGCTCCAATTCAATCAATTAGTAATAAGAATAAAATTGTCAATGTGATCGCGCCAAAAAAATTACCTGCCGGGCGTTTCTTGCCTGTTCTTTTGCCGGCGTAAGGAGGTTGGAACAGGCGTAGCTAGTTTTAAGTTGACGTTTTAAAGTGATCACAATGTATCCTATTGAATAAAAATGTTTTGAATTTTGATTTTTTGAATTTTGTAGAGGAACGAAAACGTTTTCCGTGATTGCACAGCTGGCTTGTCAAATGAAATGTCAGTTTCCGAATTCAGATTTCTGCTGATTCGCGAGAGTCGCGTCAAAAAAGTTCGCTCGGAAACTTTTCCGGATCCGCGGTCGGGGGGGTTTCCGAGAAGAATCGCACTATATACAGTAGTATGGTGCAGTGGTGTGGTGTGGTGTAAAATATGAATATGAATAAATTGAGAAAGCTGTTGTTGTGTTCGTCTAGATAAGGGGGCGTCCATAAATTACGTGAGATGTTTAAGGGGGGGCGGGGGTCGAGTCAAATCTCATCTAATCTTACGTTGGAGAGAGGGGGGGTCTCGGCAAATATCACGCAATTTTTTTGCAAAGCACAGGCGAGCATCCATGGACTGAATTAGAGTAGATTTTCTTTTTTTAATCACAGTAGTTACGATTTAAGTATTCTATTGTTAAATTTTTATTACACTTATTAAACTCTCAGCAATATTGATTACTTGTCTTAACGAGTTGTAAATAAAGGCACGAGCAATTTTTTTTTCTTTTTTCAATAACAATCCAACGCGTTTACGTAAGAAACCCACATTTTGAAAAATCTCACGTGAGATTGGGGGATGGGGGAGGGGGTTGAATAAAATCTCACGACATCTCCCCCCCTGGTGAGATGTCGTTTAAAAAAAACACCTCACGTAATTTATGGACGCCCCCTAAGTTTTATTATTATTTATTTATTTATTTATTTTAATAATCAGCACGGATACACCACTTACACTAATTATAATAATATATCAAAACAAAAAATAAAATAGGGTCAAATAATTATCAGAATCACAATCAAATTAAATTAGATTAAAATACAATAGAATAGAATACGAAACATTAATAGAACAGAAAACAATGGAAAAATAGAACAATTGTAGCATAAAGATTATTAACATATAAAGACACCACTATCGCGCATAACAATAAAAAAAAATAAAAAAAATAAAATATGTTGAGACTTGTTCCCCGTGGCCCGCAGGTACCCCTTGGCGGGCGCCTTGTACCGCGTGCACGACGGGCCCACGTCCCGCCAGCTGCCCACGCTGCTGCTGCTGCAGGAGGGCCGCGAGACCCTGCGCCGCCCGCACGGGGACTCCGCGGGGAAGCTGCAGAAGTAAGCCCTCTTCGCGGTCGCTTTCCATAACCGATCTATCTATACAAGATAGCGTTTGACCACAAGCCACCTGATGTTAAGTGACGATGCGGTCGAAGGTGGCGCCACGCTGCACCTGGACTGGGAACTGGCTCTCAAGTGAGGCTGCCGGAACACACCGATAGGTGCTTGGTGACAGATTCTTAAACAGACCCTGACCGTGACTTGTTTGCGGATGGATGGCAGGATATCTTGTTAGCTTGTTTGCGTTTTGATTGATGAATGAATTGAATGTGTAAATTTGTTAATTCTATTTTTGTTAATTTTATTTTCGTTTAATTTTCTTTTTGTTTATTTTATGCTTATGTGTATGTTGTTTATCTTGTATTGCTGTTGTCTATGCCTTTATGTGTTAATTATTGTTTTGTGTACATTTATTTTAATTAATGTAATTGGCGTTCGCCGTTTTAATTAAATAAATAAATGTAGGATGAATGTCAGAAGCCTGAGAGATGATTTATGAACGAACGCAGCGAGTGTGAGTGAAAGGAATGAGTGTGTGAGCGAGAAGATAGACGAGGATTAGGACGAAAGGTGTAAAGACGTATGATGATAATAATTATTGCTAATTTAAATAAAAGTGAAGAACCTTATAACTGCATTAACTTCATTTGCCAAAATCCCGATCCCACATAAATAATAAATAAATTAACAAGAGGGTGGGTGGTATATAGCCAGGCGACTGCTAGAAATTAGCCTACCACCAAGCTAAATAAATAATTAACTACAACAGTGGTTTGGGCTGTGCGTTGATAGATCACTATGTCAGTCTTACAATACCTTTGAGTTATATATATTTAGATAGTAACTTAATCCTACTATAATAAATAAACGTGAAAGTTTGTGAGTACGGATGGATGGATGGATGTTTGTTACTCTTTCACGCAAAAACTACTGAACGGATCTGAATTAAATTTGGAATGGGGACAGCTTATACCCTGGATTAACACATAGGCTACTTTTTATCCCGGAAAAGGTTCCTGCGGGATAACGGAAAGACGCGGAGCTCCTAGTATGTACATATAAATATCAATTAACAAATTTTTTGTTCTGTCTCCTTTCAGATTCCACTTCTCCAAGGACAACGTGAAGGCCACCTTCGACCTGGACACCATCTACGAAGAATGCAAGAAGAAACTAGCCGCCGCCAAGTCCAACAAGAAGTCGGAATAACACATACAAGTCAAACATCCTAATATAAAATCTCGACTCTACTGCCATAGGCTGGCATGGCTGGCACATGCGTCAACTCGTGAACGGGTGCTGCTTGTGGGGTCTGGTCTGCTTGTGATCCCGCAACTCGTTAATATTCATGTTCCCATATCCCAATGTGTACAACCAAACAAGAGAAATCTTATTAGTAAAGCTAATTAAAAAATATCGGACCATTAGATGACAAAAAAAAGCTTGGGATTTTAGTGAACTTGCTCCAATTCAATCAATTAGTAATAAGAATAAAATTGTCAATGTGATCGCGCCAAAAAAATCACCTGCCGGGCGTTTCTTGCCTGTTCTTTTGCCGGCGTAAGGAGGTTGGAACAGGCGTAGCTAGTTTTAAGTTTGACGTTTTAAAGTGATCACAGTGTATCCTATTGAATAAAGTACTATTGACTATTGTAGTGTCTAGTGCTCGCCTGCTAGCTCGAGTTAAGAATCTGTCGCCGTGCACCTATCGGTGTGTTCCGGCAGCCTCACTTGAGAGCCAGTTCCCAGTCCAGGTGTAGCGTGGCGCCACCTTCGACCGCATCGTCACTTAACATCAGGTGACTTATGCTCAAACGCTACCCTGTAAGTGAAACTATGGAACTAGAGTCGAGACATAGTTGTAATGAATTTGCACCAAAAATAATAATTTAGAATTAAAATGAGGAATGAATCTCTAGATCTAGTTGTGTTTAAGAATTAACTGCCATGTTTTTAGATGTTATGTGTTCCGTACCCCAAAAGGAAAAACGGAACCCTTGTTGTCCGTCTGTCTGTAATGCTGGGGCCACACTAACGGGAAATGCCGTTAAATATCGCCATGATTGACGCTTGACATAAGTGTCGCCACGACATTATTTGGACAACGGCATTCACATTGGCGTTTGACGTTAGCCGATAAATCAAGTGCATTCACGTTGACCGTTCAAGTGTAGCCACTCGCATAATAGCGTTAATAATTAACGCTCTTCCAAAATGATGTAAGGCATTTTTAGCTATGTTTGATGAAAATCTGTCCAAGATGTCGGGGGTTTTAAAGTATTTTTTTATTTATTTCAATGCACAAAACAAATCACAGGCAATATTATAGCGATTATGGTTCACTGGTAGTGCGTGCGACGGCTTGCGATAGGTCGTGGGCTCGAATCCTTCGATGAGCTTGAGCTTTCGGTGAAGGGAAACATCGTGATGACACCATAGCTTGGTGGGAGGGCATGCTCTAGTGCTCGCCTGGTTTGCTACCATTTTCCCCAATTCGTGTTACGTCAACGCCATCTACCGAATTTTCATTGAACTATGTTTTTTGCCGTTCAGAAAACCTTGATATTTAGCTATGAATTGTATTGTTTGTAAATCTATTTATTGTTTTATGTTACACAATTAAAATTTATTGTACCTAATTAATATTTTGTTTTATTTATCATTATCGTCATCCTATTACGTCCCCGCTGCTGGGACTCTGGCCTTCTCTCAGAGATAGTATGGGCCGTGATCTCCCACGCTGGCCCAGTGCGGGTTGGTAGATGTCACATGCCCTTGAGAATGAACGCTTTATAAAAAGCTATCAACAGGTACTCCCGCAGTGTCGACAGAGGCGATCTAGCTACGCCTTTTCCAACTTCCTTTTTATAGGTTAGAAACATCCGGCAGTTCATTTTTTGATGTGCATATGTATTGACGATGCGGTTTTTTCCATCTTTCAAAACGGTGAAGAAACCGGCGTGTCCAAGAACCGCAACATTCAAGGGCATGCGACATCTACCAACCCGTGCTGGGTTCGCGTGGTAGATAACAGCCCATACTCTCTCTCTGAGAGAAGGCCAGAGTCCCAGCAGTGGGAACGTGGAAGGCTGATGTATTGACAGTACTAAAGGATCAAACCCTCAAATTCTTGAGACCATAAATTTAGAAAAGAATAGCTCGAAATACGAGAGAGATTTAGGAGAAAAAAACTAGATACGAGTCTAAAAATTTTGTACAACATAGCTTTTTCAGGCCGATCTTGATGTACGGATGCGAGACTTGGACACTAACACTCAAGGAGGAGAACAAGCTTTTAATAGCGGTAAGGAAGATTCTCCGAAAGTTATTGGGAGCAACTCGCCGGCAAGATGGCACGTAGAGGATCCGGAAAAACCAAGAGATCGAAGATCTAGTGGGCGAGCCTAACGTGATCGGTGAAATTAAATCGCACCGACTACGTTGGCTTGGCCACGGAGTCCGCATGGGGGAGGATCGGGCGGCAAAGCGTTCTTATTTGGGACGACCGGTCGGACGCCCTAGATACCGCTGGAAGGACGCGGTGGATGCAGACCTGCGCGAGCTCCACACTCTCAACTGGGCTGAAATCGCTCAAGATAGAGAAGAGTGGCGCTCTCTCGTTTCGGAGGCCAAGACACACTTTGGGTCGCTGAGCCATCGGAGTTAGTTGTTAGCTTTTTCAGACGTCTTAAAATCGAGAAAAGAGAATCGTTAGAATATTTTTGTGCATAATTTCATTTTTTAAATTTCCTCTAAGGCGCAAATGTTTGCATGAAAACAACATTGATATGTTTTGCTTAATATTTATTGACTAGAAATTAATTAAATACAATTAATAAATTACGATTTCGCCAAATACAATAATGTTACAAAAAATTTATACTTATATATCCGAACTCCTAGGGTACAGTCGACGACAAAAGTCGCTGAACAATAAATAAATAAATAAAATAAAAATAAATAAAAAAACAATTTATTGCCACTACTTAACAGCATATTATGTTCCAGTTAGACGACCGATGTGGCGCAATGGGCGGATAGCCGACTGTGAAGCGTGAGGTCGCGGGTTCGATTCCCGCAACAGAACAAATATTTGTGCATTGAAAAAAAAAGCGCAAGTATTTGTTCTGTGTCTTGGTGTTGTGGATCCCCGATCCTCGTAGTTTCTGATACCCTAGATACAGGGAGACCTAGTTAGGGGTCAGAGCCTATGTATGTGATTGTGCGGGCATTATTATTATAGTTACTTATTTAACTAATTAATCATAGGGCAATAGGGCAGCTTCAGCATAAACAATTTTTTCTATGATCCTCATCATCTTAGACACCAATTTTAGACCTCATCATCACCTAAAATTCGGGTGTGTTATGTTGTGGTCAAAATGATTCCATGTAAAATGTAAAAAAAACAATAATAATTACTGATCTGAAACACATTTGGAAAATCGAGAACGATCCGCTACTTTTGTCGCTGACTGTACTTGCACAACTTAATTTACACAAATTCTATTTTTACAATTACATAATCACAACAAATACATTTTTAGCGATAATTTTGAAAATACAATGTTTTTTTTATAATTAAAATAGATTACCTACACCTACAGGATTTCATCACAATAAAAATAAATTCAATAAATCGCCAAAACAAAAAAAAATTATCAGTCTAGCTATTATTGAACTTTAGCGATATAACAGCAATTGATTTTTATATATCAGTGGAAGAAGAAGATTGTCTAAATTAATTATCAAGATCGCACCATCCATAGTTAATTTTAACCCTCGCCAAATCTGCAGCTAAAGCAATAATTGCGTCAACTCGTGAACGGGTGCTGCTTGTGGGGTCTGGTCTGCTTTGGTTGTGATCCCGCAACTCGTTAATATTCATGTTCCCATATCCCAATGTGCACAACCAAACAAGAGAAATGTTATTAGTAAAGCTAATTAAAAAATATCAAACAATTAGATGACAAAAAAAAGCTTGGGATTTTAGTGAACTTGCTCCAATTCAATCAATTAGTAATAAGAATAAAATTGTCAATGTGATCGCGCCAAAAAAATCACCTGCCGGGCGTTTCTTGCCTGTTTTTTTGCTGGCGTAAGGAGGTTGGAACAGGCGTAGCTAGTTTTAAGTTTGACGTTTTAAAGTGATCACAATGTATCCTATTGAATAAAAGTACTATTGATTGAGTGTTACGGCATTTTAACCATAGTTCGCGCAAGAAATTTTCTAGATTCAACAACAGATTTCACGATAGTTAAAGTTAAGACGAGGAATTGGCAATGTCGCCTGCAGGGATCTCCTTTTTTCTCAGCAATTACAAAACATACAGAGCTAATATTTATGTACATTAAAGATCATGTTTTTGACATCAAATTGTCGGAAGGATAACACGATTGGTTAACTTTCATAGCAGACAAACAATGATCGAAAACTGCCCTCTAAAAAAAGATATTTTCATTTTACAGGCATACAAAACCGATTTAAGAGTTGAATTTTATTTTTTGTATGATATATACACATTCTTCACAGAACTACAGGTTTAGTTCTATAAAATTAACGATAGTTTTCATTTTTAAACGATAAAAACCTGTTTTTGACGCATACGAACTTACGGCATTAGTCAGCTCGCTTGCGGTTTTTGTATGGAGCTGATTTCAGATTCATTGTTTATCACGGCGTCCTCTTAACTTTGGATGGTGAAACCCAGCCTAAGTTTGCTTGTCCAATTAAAATCTTATGTTAACTTTTGAACTAAAAGTCCGTCAGTTAGCTCGTCGCCCAATTACGACTAGCAAGTATTAAATGACAAACATTTCGAACACCATGTCTAAAATGTTGATCAGTTTGAGAAACCGTGGCTTGCTCTCCTCTTCCGCCTTCTTAGGTGACACGTTCACTTGCGACTTTTTACTATCAACATCTGAAAAAGAACACAACAAGAACAGTACAGATAAGAAGAGGGAAGATGTCTGGCCACTTGGTACAGTCAACGACCAAAGTACCTGAACAAATATATTTTTTCCGATTCTCTTTATCATCTTCAACACCAACCTTCGAATGAATCATCACCTAACATCACATCTGTTTTGTTATAGTCAAACGCTACCTTGTAAGTTGTAAGGAAAAAAACAAACATTACTGATCCTATACGCATTTGGAAAATCGAGTATGATGGCTGGCACATGCGTCAACTCGTGAACGGGTGCTGCTTGTGGGGTCTGGTCTGCTTTGGTTGTGATCCCGCAACTCGTTAATATTCATGTTCCCATATCCCAATGTGTACAACCAAACAAGAGAAATCTTCTTATTAGTAAAGCTAATTAAAAAATATCGGACTATTAGATGACAAAAAAAAAAGCTTGGGATTTTAGTGAACTTGCTCCAATTCAATCAATTAGTAATAAGAATAAAATTGTCAAAGTGATCGCGCCAAAAAAATTACCTGCCGGGCGTTTCTTGCCTGTTCTTTTGCCGGCGTAAGGAGGTTGGAACAGGTGTAGCTAGTTTTAAGTTGACGTTTTAAAGTGATCACAATGTATCCTATTAAATAAAAAAATTTTGAAATTTGAAATTGATCAGCTACATTTGTCGTTGACTGTACGGCATGACGAATACATAAAAACCATATTAGAAGGGAAGGGAGGGAGAGGTAGACCGAGAAGAACATAATATATAGATCAAGTTAAAGAAAGGATTGACGTCATGTCGTACCAAGAGGTCAAAAGGATGGCTGAAAACAGAACGGCATGGAAAATACTCCACCGACAAGAGCTTCGCTCTCAAATACAGTAGAACCTCTATAAATCGAACATCAAGGGAGACGCCAAAAAATTCGAGTTATAGAGTTTTCAACTTAGGCGGATTTTGATTCGACATAAAGAGTTTGAGGTGGAACCAAACTACTTCTGACAGTATTTAAGTCGAAAACAAGTGACTTGCTTAGCTAAATTTCAAAGGAAATCAAAATTGAACACCTGACACCAAGCAAGCAAACACGTGTTTACGTGAGTCATAAATTTATTATCGTATACTCCTAAAATGTATTCTATGAAACAATAGTGTACTCGCATTGTCGGCAAGTTCTTAAAGTCGGTAACTTATTTTTGTTCGAACAATAGAGGTAATAAATTCCAAATGATCAAGTTGTAAAGGTTGTAAAATAAAACGTTGCTATGTTCGAGATACAGAGGTCAAATTTAATTTTTCGAGTTATAGAGTGAAAATATGTACCAAAATGGCTTGGAGGGACTCGGTGATTATTTCGATTAACAGAGGGTCAAGATTTCAAGTAATGGAGGTTTTGGTGTTTGAAGGGAAGGGAACAAAACATTTTTTCGAGATTTGGAGGTTTTCGACTTATCGAGGTTCGACTTAACGAGGTTCTACTGTATAAGAAGAAGATCTGAAAAAGGGAACAAAGAAAGTCGTGCTAGTTACACTACTTATAACTCAAGAACGGCTGAGCCGATTTGGCTGAAAATTGGTGGAGAGGTAGCTTAGGACCAGGAAACGGACATAGGATACTTTTTATCCCGGAAAAGGTTCCTACGGGATAACGGGAAGACGCGGGTGAAACCGCGAGGCGCAGGTAGTAATATCATAAACGTGAATGTTTGTGAGTATGGATGGATGGATGTTTGTTACTCTTTCACACAAAAACTACTGAACGGATCTGAATTAAATTTGGAATGGAGATAGCTTATACCCTGGATTAACGCAAATAGGCTACTTTTTTTTCTGGATAAATTTATTATAATATAATATATTGAATTTATTTATTATTATTATTAATTTGTTTGTCTGTGTAATATTGTGACTTAAAATGAAGATTTTATTTTATATTATTATTCCCTATGTGTTATTATTTGATTTAATTTTTATTATTTATTTAATTTTTGTTTGACGTATTGTGTTTTGGCGTAATGCTGTTAGCAATATTGAATTTTTTATGAATAAATGAATTAAAAACCGCGGGTCGCAACTAGTAAATAAATAAAGTTCGAAGATTACGACAAAACATATGGTTTTCAAAACAGGTGCGGTACCGTTTCTCTCGGAGGTCTGTCCGTGCTGGAACAGCTGCATGTGCCGGTACTGCAGCGCCGAGCTGGTGTCCAGGAACACCTGGATGCTGTACTCCGAGAGGGCGGCGGACCAGTGCCCGAACACGCCGATACCTGGGAATACAATCACAATAAACTAAAGTTTGGGAGTTGTGTTGACTTGTGGTCAAACATTACTCTGTAAGTAAAAAACTAATAAACAGAAAATAAAAAAAAATTGTATGGATGGATGGTTGGATGTTTGGATGTTTATAGCGATGATGGCTCAGTGGTAGTGACGTCGGCTTGCGATCCGTAGGACGTGGGTTCGAATCCTACAATGAGCTTGAGCTTTCGGTGAAGGAAAACATCGTGATGAAACCACAACATGGTGGTAGGGCATGCTCTAGTGCCCGCCTGCTAGCTACCAGCCTCGAGTTAAGAATCTGTCGCCGTGCACCTATCGGTGTGTTCCGGCAGCCTCACTTGAGAGCCAGTTCCCAGTCCACGTGTAGCGTGGCGCCACCTTCGACCACATCGTCACTTAACATCAGGTGACTTGTGCTCAAACGCTACCCTGTAAATAGTAAAAAAAAGTTTATAATAATAATAAATATTGGGGACAATTGAACACAAATTGAGCTAGCCCCAAATTAAGCTCGAAACTTGTGTTATGGGTATTAGGCAACGATATACATACTTATATAGAGAAATAAATACTTATATAGATAGAAATATCCAAGACTCAGGTACAAATATTCGTGCTCATCACACATATATTTGCCCTTACCGGGATTCGAACCAGGGACCGTTAGCTTCGCAGGCAGGGACACTACCACTACTACACTACTGTTTGTCACTCTTTCACACAAAAACTACTAAAGAAATGGAGATAGCTTGAATTACATATTACGGATTTAGATGTATGTAGGTACATCAGCCTGACACTGCTCGCCTACTGCTAAATAAATAAGTGATCTTTAAATTCAATGTAGGTCTTACGAGCGATGGTAGCGGAACGGTAAACACCGAGTGCCAATCCTCTCGAAGATGCCGACACCGAGTGCCAATCCTCTCAGCCCTGCACCTATGACTCAATAAGTTATGTGCGGATTTGCCATCGCTCAAAACGGTGAAGGAAAACATCGTGAGGAAACCGGCGTGTCCAAGAACTGCAACATTCAAGGGCATGTGACATCTACCAACCCGCACTGAGCGAGCATGGTAGATTACAGCCTGTACTCTCTCTGAGAGAAGGCCAGGGTCCCAGCAGTGGGAACGTGAAAGGCTGATGATGATGGTGAAGTCTTACCAATAGGTCGTGGGAACTCCGTAGGTATGTTGACCAGGTCATGACCACATGTTATCGAACTGAAATTGTTCTTGTCCACTTCAAAGCTAGGCCTGAAATTGAAATGTTAACAGATTAAGTTTGTTTCTGCACCTTTGACTTCAATTTTTATTACGTTACTTTTTCAATCTCTGTGCAAGATTTTGAACTCTAATGGGAGCCCTTATTTAGATGTAACATGGCGCCATCTTCGACCACATTGTCGCTTAACATCAGCACCCCTAGGTTTTGATAGTTTACAAAAACTATAAAAGTTTTCGTTTCCATCCATACATATTTTTTTCAGCGAATCTTACCGAGACTTGGAGGAACTGAAATCGTTAATACGGGTTATTTTAAATAGTTATAATCATATTCCAACAATGTTATCGAGTTACTTTTTTAATTTAAGCAGATCAAGTTGCCACTTTGACAAGTCGGCGGTGGTAAACGTCGACGTTTACGAAAACTTTTATCGTTTTCAAAACTTGTACTAGGGGTACAGGTGACTTGTGGCCAAACGCTACTGTGTTAGATACAAAAAAATTATATATACAAACATTTTAATATAATTGATGCACCCGACGCAAAAAGAGGAATGTCATAAGTTTGACGTCGATGTCTGTCGGTCTGTGTGTATCTGTCTGTAGCATCGTAGCTCTCAAACGGATGGACCAATTTCGATGCGGTTTTTTTCATTTGAAAGCCAGTTTTCTAGCGGTGGTTCTTAGCTATGTTTGATGAAAATAGGTCCAAGATGTCGGGGTATTTTAAATTTATAGTTATATATGGATGAAATAGATAGAAAACCGCCTAAAACAGACTTATTAACTTTTGAAACCCAAACAAAACTTAATATTTTTTAGCTAAACCACACGATTTAACGGTACAAACCTGATCGTATCTGATACGTAGAGGTCCGCATCACCGCTTAGAGAAGTCAGCTCCACTAATAAAGGCCCTGAATGTCCTAATTGCCAATATGAAAAGTTACCAGCGCCGACTGCCCCTACCACCGTGTCTAAAAGTACTTTTTCGGTGTTTATCTGCACATATCCCGAGAGCAATGAAGATATGGTGGACATAAAGATGATGCCTAGTAACATAACAATAAATTCTCGGCGCATTTTAATGAAAAATCGGCTTTTCTAATTTGTAAACAAGTATTTCGTCTTTCGTTTTGCCACTTTACCTTTCTTGACGTTGCATTTGACGTTGACAGTTCCTTTGAGGTTTTATATTTCGTTCAGAAATTTCATAGATTTCCATTAGAATTTTTTTATAGATATATATTTTTATAGTTATTTGTAATTCGTCATAAACACTACGAATAATAAGAATGTTCCGCTTTCGCTTATTTACAAATGTGTAAGATACAGACCGACATCAGAACATCATTGTTTCTTAAAGGCCGGATGTCTATGAGTTCTATGACTTTATTGGTTAGTTCTTAAACGCTGACGGAATCACCGAACTACGTCACTTCAGTCAGTTTCATTTATATTAAAGCGGGCCATTCACTGCAGCACAATAAATCAGTTTTATGGTTTGCAGACTATAGAGCAATCTTGAAGAGAGCTTATCTTCACAATAATAATTATAATTTCTATTATATATAATTATACATTAAACTAGACATATATTATGCCAATTAATATACGATAGAAACATTAAAAAATTAAAGATGATTTACGAATGCAACATTATTTTTAAAACTTATTAATTTGCAAAAGTTGCCAACGCCTGTAATGTTACAATGGCAATATTTGTTCCTGACTGAGCTCGTGCCCGTTCTGTAGCTGAACTACAGCATCGTATCATCATCATCATTAGTTAATTATTAAGCATAATAATATAGTTCTTGATATAACAATAACAATTCTAATTCAAAGAAGGCCAGAGTCCCAGCAGTGGGAACGTAATAGGCCGATGGTGATGACGATAATTCTCGGCAATGGGTAAATAAACAAATGAAAGCATCCAGCGTGTGCAGTCAAAAATGATAATAAAAAATAATATATTCAGAGTCACCGATGAATTATCATAATGATACGAAATGATTACACTTACTTATCTAAAATAGGTGTAACATTTTGTTATTGTTATGAATGATTATTTTATTACTAAGTGCTATCAGTCAAGTCTACAAGATTATTGCGTCAAGCATTTTATATATAAGATTAATTTTCTTTGTTCCCGGAGCGTAAAAACCAGACACATGGTTTTCTTTCATTAAGTCGGACTTGTGGTATTCACAGGATCTAAATACTGTCATAATTATAATCTTATCAATGCACGATTATGAACTTTTATAGATATCAATCACACTTATTGCGCATTTGAAATGAAATATATACAAACATGCTATTTTTAGTGAAATAAAAACAGACAAGGTAATTTGTACGCCCATGTTGTAATATACATAATAAGGAAAAGCGAAGGCATGCAAATACAGGGGTCTAGGCTCCGAATATGATTTTGTCCCATTCGGTGTCGAGACCCTTGGTCCGTGGGGTCCTAGCGCTTTAAGCCTTTTTAAGGAAATAACAAAAAGGTTAGTCGACATCACCGGAGACCGAAGAGCTGGCAGCTACCTCGGCCAAAGAATTAGTCTAGCCATCCAAAGGGGGAACGCTGCCAGTATAATATCTTCGGTACCTTGCCTAAAGGGACTTCTTTTAATAATGTATTTTAGTTATTAGTTTAGGTTTTAGTTTATTATTTTTATTTTTTTTATTTCATTGTTAATTATTTTTAGTTTGAAGTAATAAATACTTCTTATTGTCACTTTATATTTATCTAATATCTCTAACGACTGTCAACTGTATAGTGAAATACCTACGCTGTAGTGAAATAGCTACGTCAGTTGAACATTATTAATAAAATATATAGTTTAAAAAACTAAAAAAAACACTTTAAAAACGCACTCAAAAATATAAAATAATTAAATCGACTTGTATTAGTTACGATATAATGGTTAATTCAAAAAGTGTGGAGCACTTTTTGGTTGTGTGTACTTTTATTTACCCAGTAAAAGAAGCGCTCCACACTTTTTGAATTAACCATTATATCGTAACTAATACAAGTCGATTTAATTATTTTATATTTTTGAGTGCGTTTTTAAAGTGTTTTTTTTAGTTTTTTAAACTATATATTTTTATTTTTTTACTTTTTAATCATTTTGTTACCAAGTCCAATCTATCGGACTCATGAAAAGGAATCATATGAGCCCAAACTCGAGGGGTTTACTAGCAGCCACTGCAGAGATCCCCTACCCACCTTCTGGCTGCATCATCAGACCCTCGTCACCAAGTTCAATCTATTGGACTCATCAAGACGAATCATATGAGCCCAAACATGAGGGGTTTACTAGTAGCCACTGCAGAGATCCTCTACCCACCTTCCGGTTGCATCATCAGACCCTCGTCACCAAGTTCAATCTATTGGACTCATCAAGACGATTCATATGAGCCCAAACACGAGGGGTTTACTAGCAGCCACTGCAGAGATCCCCTACCCACCTTCCGCTTGCATCATCAGACCCTCGTCACCAACTCCAATCTATTGTAATCATCAAGACGATTCTTATGAGCCCAAACACGAGGGGTTTACTAGTAGCCAGCGCAGAGATGCCCTACCCACCTTCCGGCTGCATCATCAGATCAGGTCGATGATACCAAATTATTGCATTGTCACCGAGAGTACATACACATACAAAGTTTCAAGTCGATACGAAAATTAGAAGTAGGTTAAAATTGACTTCTAAGATTTGATTACATTGTTAGTTAGTTAGTTAGTTAGTTAGTTACAAGTCAAGCTAATAAAAGTGTTTTAAAAAGTCTCTACGTTTCACCCCACGCTTTTTACAATTATATTAATCACGTGGGCAGGTGAAACTGCGCAGCGCAGCTTGTATTAAGATAATGAGAAATGACGTTGGTGGGTTGAATAATCTCTACAAATTATGATTACAATTATGATTCTAGCTGATATGTATGAGTTATTTTGTTTTCTATTAAAATGTAACAGCTGTTTAATAGCTAAAGCGGCGTCATGTGTCGGGTCGCCCTCTTCCCTCTCATATGGTCGAGGAGAGCGATGGCTGGCACATGCGTCAACTCGTGAACGGGTGCTGCTTGTGGGGTCTGGTCTGCTTTGGTTGTGATCCCGCAACTCGTTAATATTCATGTTCCCATATCCCAATGTGTACAACCAAACAAGAGAAATCTTCTTATTAGTAAAGCTAATTAAAAAATATCGGACTATTAGATGACAAAAAAAAAGCTTGGGATTTTAGTGAACTTGCTCCAATTCAATCAATTAGTAATAAGAATAAAATTGTCAATGTGATCGCGCCAAAAAAATTACCTGCCGGGCGTTTCTTGCCTGTTCTTTTGCCGGCGTAAGGAGGTTGGAACAGGCGTAGCTAGTTTTAAGTTGACGTTTTAAAGTGATCACAATGTATCCTATTAAATAAAAAAGTTTTGAATTTTGAATTTTTAACCATAAAGTTACAATGATGGACTTCACTGCCAACTAAAACATGTTACACTTAATTATTGATCTCTTGGTATGACATAGCGTCAAGCTTTTCTTTGAATTGGTCTATGTTCAGTTAATTTATTAGGTGTTCGTCAATAAAGAAATAATGTAATTATTAGAAAAAAATTGAAGTAAATTGGTAATTCTAGGAGCTATTTATTTAATTGCATTAATTGTGAATATAATTACTATTAAATACCATTCTATAAATAGTAAAATAATGACTAAACTATCTTTGTGATTAACTGCTCCATTTAAAGGCGTTAATTACGTTTTATAATGAATTTAAAATTTAATTTTCAATGGATTTGACAGAAATTAATTTTAATTAGCATATCTAATTACGGCAGAAAATCTAATTCAGTCAGACAGTCTGACTAAAATACATCGTAGCTTAGAGAACCTTTACACCTTTATAAAAGCTACCACCTGAAGTTTCGTTTAAAAACATCGCAGCCTATAAGATAACCGTTAGAATTCCCTATTTTTTACCTCGTGTCAGGTAGTTTCTCCCACGCTCGTTCCCTCTGACCTCTCCCTCTCACCCACTTATTAGAAAGAGACAGAGAATGTCAGCTGTTTGTTTTTTTACCCACATTGAGACAGGTTTGGGTCAGACTGCTGTTTCGTAACGTACACATGAGAAGCCTACTTTTTCTTTGTTGTCGAAGGGACGATAATAATAAATTCATTTTAATATAATCATAAAGTATTTCACTTTATTCTCACTGAGACAATTTTGCAGTGATCTTATGAATAGCTCTACTATTTTTGAACTATGGTCATATCCGTTAGAATTTAGTTTACAACTAACTATAAATTAAAAATTGAAAACACCCTCGACATCTTGGACCAACTTTCATCAAACATAACTAAAAACATTCGTCTGTAACTCACATTTAATACAAAAATAACTAAATTGGAATTACTTCATCCGTTCGCAAGCTACGGTGCCACAGACAGACAGACACGTCAAACTTAGAACACCCCTCTTTTTGCATCAGGGGTTAAAAACATAAAGAAATAGGTATAAGATAGCTTCCTCTTCAAAACTAAATTCAAATGTTCGACTTTGTTCCAGAATATTACATTAAAGGCAAAAAACAAACACAATTTATAGTTATCAGGAGAGATAGGTTATCTGCAGTGCAAGAACTGGTTTTAATAAAAAATTATACAATCATTAAATTAATCAAAACAATAACCGGTTCGTCATGATATAACATTATGCATAATGCAACCAAAACAAGCTTATTTTGTGTCTCAGATATACCTACGGAATTACGTAACAATCGGAGACAGCTCATTAATTATCAGAAAGTACCTAGTAATTAGTGTCATTGCGGTTACATTGTTATTTTAAACTAGCAAACCACCGTTTTTGCACGGGTAGATTAGTTTGGTTAAGATTTTTACAGCTTGCTAAACATAATAGCAAGGTATACGCAGTCGCATATTATTACGTGATGATGTGCACAATGCACATCCCTATAAAAAAATAACGTATCGTTTTTACTTCATTTTAGAATAGAATAGAATAGAATAGAATTTCGTTTATTTGCAACAATAACACTCAAGGTACATGAAAAAAAACATAAAAAACATTTTACTCATAGATATACTCACTTTATCAAATTGGTTTGGGACCATACATAAATTATTTACAAATTCTTTCATTTTAGTACTATCTTGTGCTATCAGTAGGTATTTTAGTAAGGTTCCTATATCTTATCTAGAAAGTCTTTGAACTTTATCAATATTCCCTGCGTTCAAAAACTATTTTCATTGTAAAAATTGCGAATACGTCCAAACGGCAATTTAACAAATTTAATTTAATTTTTTTTATTCACTGATAAAAAAAAACTACTACACACACACTATTACTAGCTGTTCAGTTTATGACGATAAAAAGTATCCCATGTCCTTTCTCGGGCTCTAGACTATCTCTGTACCAAATTTCATTCAAATCGGTTCAGTAGTTTAGTCAGAAGGTTAGTAGGGATAGCTATTAACAATGCAACTTTCCCTATCAACTTGAGTTGATAGAGACGTAACGTTTCAGAGTAGCTAGCTTTGGTCGAGTAGAGATAAAAAAATGAATGTTATTTCTTTTCTTTTTTTAATTATCTAAAAGTGACAAATAGGCTGTGTTAATGTGCATGAAATAAAACCTAATTTTCCACTGGCCAAACTAATGAATTAATAAGTCATTCATTATCTTACCATTGTATAAGACAGGAAATAATATGTAAGTATGTATCCAAATACCTATATAACTCATAAAGGCCTTCCATAAATGGAGAAAAATACGCAACATTATAGAACGTGCACTTTAACACGTAATGTTTTACGATCTATCTATACATAATATGTAGCAGTTTAAAACAATATTCAATTTTATTAATTCAGTTTATGTTGTCACAGCAGACATGTCTAGGTTCTTGGTAGTCTAGGCATAGGTACCGACTACCTAGCTTAATGAATCTTGAATATAGATAGATAGATAGATAGATAAAGCCTTTATTCGCTGACTTATATTACATACTAACAATGATAATGATAATTATGTACATGATTACTAATTAATAACATTTCTTATTTTTATTTTATGTAACATTTTAGTTTTCAGCAACCGGTTTATGTGTCAGGTTGTCCGCTGACATAGGCCTCCCCTAGTTTCTTCCACGCTTTCCTATCACGTGCCAATCTTCTCCATCCCCTTGGCAGATCATCTTCCCACCTCTTTATTTGACTCTTTGTCGTTTTCCGTTTCTGGGGTAGCATTCCAAAATATCTTGCGTCCATTTTCCTTTTTTGTTTCTCATAATGTGTCTTGAATATAATATTATTCAAATAAAATGAAATTTAAGTCTAAAAATACTCGTAGTTTTAGCAGAAGTTGGATGAGTAAAGCCGAAGACGGCTCAGTGGCGAACCTAGGGAGAGGACTATGTTTAAAAGTGGAATGATACAAGCTGATGATGATGAAGTACCTTTTGTACTTCTTTGAAACAGACAATGTATTTGAATTACTGACCCTACTTCATAAAGTTAGGTAATAGGTAAACGACTAGCTGACCCAGCGAACTTCGTATCGCCAATAAAAGTCACCTTTCAAACCTTCCCCTGATCTTCCACGAATATTTCAAGATCAAAATTAGCCAAATCGGTCCAGCCATTCTCGAATTGTAGCGAGACTAACTAACAGCAATTGATTTTAAAATTTATAAATAAGAAAGAGAAGATTTGTACGAATAAATAATGTTAATATTTTTGGGTAGGTACCTATATAAATTTGGTAAGTAGAATCTGTCACTTTGTGTGGTTCGTGTGGTTCTGTTACCTATTATTTATTCTGTGTCTGTAGTACGATTAGAACATTACATTACGTACGTAACACATGTACCTACTAGCTACGTATATCTGTAGGCATTTACTAAATTAGGCAATATAGTTACGAAATAGTCCAAATTTTCTGACAAAGCCGTAAAGTGGTGTACTTAAATTGAGAGATATAATGCCTACATATGTTTGATAACGCAAAATCAGTCGATTCAACAAAAACAAACATCGCGTTATCAGGCGATGAATACGAAAATAACACAGGCGGCCATTTTGTAAGAGAAAACGGCCAAATTGCGTATCGTAGCAACGTGTGCCCATTCTTTGTGTATGCGACCTACCTCATTTGGTTGGTTTATAATTCAACCTCCTTGTTTTCTTCAATGTTTTTTTTCAACGTTGCCACCCGATTGGTACTTGGGCTCGGTTAGGTAAGGTTTGCTGTTCATGAAGCGTTCAAATTTTATTTGGCATCGCTAGCGACTTGCGTCTAGTCAACTATTAATCCAAACGAGTGCCAGGTTCAAATAATTCAAAACTAGCTGTCACCCGCAAACTCTTTTTTCTTTTTTAAAACTTAATTACGAATTTTCAAATTCCTAACTCGGGAGTTATGAATTGCCCTTAAAGATATTTTTTTGTGATTAAAAATATCATATGACCTTCCCTAGGATATAATCTATCTCCTTGCCAATTTTAATTTAAATGTGATCCGCCATTTAGCTGTGAATAGGTAACAGACAAATAAACAGAGTTACTTTGACATTTATAATATTTTCGTTGGTATGTACATATTTAGATTATACCAATTAGCTTGGTCTAAACTCAGAACGTCGTGACTCACTATTATCACTAAGATAAAACTAGGAAGGAACTTCGGTCTGTCTCTGATTGGAAAAGTATGACGCGTGGCGTCCCATTACCAACGTTTACTAATTACTTATACGAAAAAGAGATTATAAATTTGTATATTAATATGCACACTCAAATTACGGAATGAACTTATAAGTTATAACACATGATGACTTAAATGACGTATGATTTTAGTACAGTTGAGAATTGAAATGTCATGTGGCATGATTTATAATGATAACTTATTTTATTAAAACTTCATTTATATAACCCTGCCATAATAATGCAAGAGTTTAGCTACAAAACACTACATCATGGTTAAACAATAATACAATTATTCAAGAAGCTCTAAGTATTGGTATACTTATAATCACAACTCTGTATCGAATCCCAGGTACTCTAGGGTCACACTAGAATTTTAGACCATAACGCACCTCTAACCTTGATTCCATAATCCATATGTCATCAGAACCATTCCTTGACTATGAAATTCCAACTTTGACCTTGAGGTCACTGACCTTGTTCGTATAATCGAATTGGTATAAAATGTCAAGGTCAAGCTCCCACATCCCTGTTGTACGTATGATTTGAATTTATGTTTTGTTGAAATTGGATGGTTGTATATTTTTAGTGCGCAGCCAAGCACTTACGCAGACTGTTTCCTAGTTTCTTACATCGTGCTGAACAGCTGACCTTAATCAGAAAAGTTCCAATTAAACTGAAAAAATCGTGCCGTGCATGGGCCGCTTTAAATCCCCACCGCTCGGCTTGCGTCGTTCGGCCGCCATTACGGTTTAAATACCGCGCGCACCGTCGACGTCACGTAGTCGAAATCGAGAGGTGAAGGTGCGAATAATGGAGAGGTGGCGTCCATACTGTGTGCTAAAAATCGATTGTCATTGGAGCTAGCAGCGCGACCGCCGACGTTAGTCGTGAAAGTGTAGCAGTGAAGTGTTTCGACGTGTCATCCGAGGAGATCGACAGCGGCTCGAGGCCGAGAGGCGGATCGCGAGCGCGACCACCGCTCCGCGTGCGACGGCAACCATTTTGTGAACATCGCACTTACGCACGATAAGCGAACAGTCAAACTCAACTAGCTCAACCATCAAGTGAAGGTCAGTCTGCCGCAGAGGTCCCCGCGCCATGAACTGTCCGCAGCAGGCGGGACGGACGCGGCGGCGGAGCGCCCGCACGCCGCTACCTGCGCTGGGGCGACGCTCGGGCGCCGCGCGCGAGGAGCGCTACGCGGCCAGCAAGTGGGGTGCCGCCCCCTCCGCCACGGCGCTGCCGCCGCCGCCTACGCACTGGCGCCGCGACGGCCGCTGCCGCCCGGAGCCCGACCGTGCGCTGCCGCTCAAGCTGCTTCTCAACGTCGCCTAGGGCTCGAGGACTCTATCAACTAGTGTAGTGCCGCGCGGGCGCCGCGACCCGGAGGGACGTGGCGCTCGCGCTCTCTCGTGCTAAGTTTTTTATTTTGTAACGCGATGCGCGCGAGGCGGGCGCGCGCGGCGCAGCCCCCGGCCTCCCCGGGGCCTGCGCCCCGCCGCCGACCAAATTCCGGCGTTAGGTATTATTTTGTGAAAATTTTAGTAGATAAGAGTACGGCCGCGTCCCCGCGCGCTGCCGCGTGCCCGCTCCGTCTCCAGGACAAAATAATGACGAAAAACCCAAAAAAAAATAGTGGAGTGGAGCGTGGGGCTTCGGTAGCGCGCGGGGGCGCGGCGCCCGGCGCGCGCCCCCCGCCGCCGCGGCCGCCGTTCGGCGCCGCCCGCGGTGCCACTCGATTTGTAATTAGGCCTCCGCCCCGCTCGGGGCGAGGCGCGCCGCCCCGCGATTATTATTGTTACGGGCGCGGCGGAGCCGTGCTGCGCGCCGCTCACGTTGCATTTGTTTTGGAATGAGGCGTTCTGCTTATATTTTACACGAAGGGCGGTGAGGCTCCCGCGCCGGGCCAGGAGCGCCGCTCCGCTAGTCGTATCGTTTTATTTATCTCGAGACCAATGTATTTTTATTTGTAAACGTGGCGGTCCCGCTCCGGTGAGAGGAACTAACTGAAAGAAGAACACGTAGGAGCACCTCACCCGAACAGAGCTTTAAAAAAATTTATTTTGAGTGGTGGCCGCACGTCCCTAATTCTAGTTGTAGATTTTAAAATTTAACGATACGGTGTCGAGCCGATGTTAACAATTGGAAAGATATATGTTTGTACAGATAGTATATTGATCTCAAGCTGCGGCCGTCTTGGTCTGAAGGAGCTTCTGTGATGTACAAAAAAAAAACGAGTATATTTGGAATTTACAAGTTTTTATAATTAGTTTGTAAAGTATACTTTTAAGCGAAGGTGTGGGCGGCCCCGCGCCCGAGATGTCCGCAGCGTCCTCCCCCTCCCCAGTCCCATCCCTGATCCTTCCCCTTCCCAGGGCTCTCTGGAGCCCGCCAGATGATTCTACTGCTTCTGACAACTCAATCAAACTCAAACGTATCAAACATGCTCGTCACTCTTCACGAGTGGAGCACATTTTTAGCACAAGAAAGAAGATTTGTGAAGACAAGAGGCTCCGCAAATGTAGCAAAAGAAGATTGATCAAGCACGGCTACATCATCACACAATAAAGAAACTTCTCAAGAAAGAAGACTGATTCCTTGAAAAAGAATAAAATTGTAATCTTTTGGTAAGTTGAATAACTTTATTTAAGACTAGCTGTTCCCCGTGGTTTCATCTGCGTGGTATACAATGCATTGCAATAAAAAGTATTCTATGTCCATCTGCAGGGTTCAAACTATTTCCATAATAATTTTATTAAGATTGGTTCAGTAGTTATTAAGTTTATCCAAAACAAATTCATAAAGAAATCTTTTCTCTTTGTATTATGTAGTTATGGATTGTGCAAGGGTTGATATGAATGGAAGGGGAGTGAATGTTGTGATGATGGCTGATAGGGGATAGTGGAAGAATACATGCCGACCACAATGGGTGGGATCAGGGCAAGAAGAAGAACCTTTGCCGGGACATTTGGCTTGGTATGGACATGTTATGAGGACGGATGAAAGTCATATTACCAAAAAAGTGATGAATATGAATGTTGATGGATGGAAGGGAAGAGGAAGACCAAAGAAAAGATGGATGGATTGTGTGAGGGTTGATATTAATGAAAGGGGAGTGAATGAAGCGATGACGGCTGACCAGGGGAAGCAGATGTAGTATAGATTAAATGATAAGCCAGCTAGTCTAGGTGGGTTGATTAAAAGATACTCAATTATTCTAAAGTCAAAATTTGTTTTATTCAATACATTGTGATCACTTTAAAACGTCAACTTAAAACTAGCTACGCCTGTTCCAACTTCCTGACGCCGGCAAAAGAACAGGCAAGAAACGCCCGGCAGGTAATTTGTTTGGCGCGATCACATTGACAATTTTATTCTTATTACTAAATTGATCGAATTGGAGCAAGTTCACTAAAATCCCAAGCTTGTTTCTTTTGTCATCTAATGGTCCGATATTTTTTGATTAGCTTTACTAATAACATTTCTTTTGTTTGGTTGTACACATTGGGATATGGGAACATGAATATTAACGAGTTTTTCGATTCGATTTCGAGGATGTCTCAATATTTTAGTCATTGATCAATTTGTTGTTTCAAATAGAGTGAGGTAGAACCGATGGGAAGAAAGGTTTATACAGACATAGTCTGGTCTAGAGTCTGAGAAAGGACAGGATACTGTTTATCGCGATAAACTGTGGCCCACGCGGGTGAAACCGCGGGGAACAGCTTGTAATAAATAAATATTAAGAAATACAATACCCAGAGGGTCGTGAGACATATTTTGGGAAGTTAAAGGTCTTATTGGAAAAGTGTAGATGTTTTGAGAAAGTTCTCTCGTCTTTGAAAAGAGGAAAGCGATCTTATTGGTAACTGGAAACTGACAGCTGGATATTTTTGGAAAGTTAGGGCTAGCGCTTACATACAACTGTTGCATTGACTAAACTGTTTCGTCGAGTTATGTACTTTTCGTGATTTCTACTCAACTGAACAGTTTAGTTGATGGAAGTGCGTATACAATCGATTTTATATCTTCTCAAATCGACCAGTCTTTATTCAGCAACGCTCGAGTCAAGGTGTTTACAAACCATGTCAATTAACAACAAAGTTTTAGTTTGTGCTTTGCTTTATAGAAATTTTAAGAGAGATAAAAAAAGAAGATACTGTGTACATTCTGTACTTAGTGATAGATTATCTAGTGGAATATTTCATACGTTACATTCTAAGCTGAAACTGACTGTTTAGTCGATGGTCTGCGCACATCAATACAATGCAATACAAATTGAGCGCTTGATCGATAGTTGTTCAACTTTTAAATCAAAAGCAAATCGATATAGCTTTTTGACTTTTTTGTCGAACAATTATCGAGTTGACTGTATGTGCGCTTTAATATATTCTTTTAAACATATTATGATACACAACAAAATAGTTGTTCAACTAAAAGTTGTATGTAAGCGCTAGCGCTTACTGAAGGAGTAGGTAACGCCCAATATTAATAATCGATCCTGATCCGTAATCCGCGGTTTCTACAACTGAAAAATTACTTGATCAGCAACTTTTGTCGCCGGCTTTGGTGAAATTGGGACTTCTTTTGCCAACAACATTTTGAGAAGTTGTGTTGCCTTTAGTTTAGTTTTTAAAATACCGCCTTGTTGAACACAACAACTAGTGAATCTATTAATAATATTGTTATCAAAATAAAGAATATACTAGAAGAGTTACAAGTGTAGTAAACATTTTTTATGCAAAAGGTCAAGCGAGATAAGTAGGTCTAAATTAGGTCAAAGTAGTATCTAAAGAATAATATGACATTTGAGCTCTGAGAAGATAAATAATACAATGCTGCCATGATAACTAAGTGATGATGTCGGCTGGCGGCTCGGAGGTCGTGACTTCGAATCCTGCAATGGGCTCGAGCTATTTTATTAAAGACTAGCTGTTCCCCGAGGTTTTACCTGCGATGACCACTTTCTATCTCAAAAAAATGATCTCTCAAATCTATACAAATGAATGAAATTGAAGTGTCTGTTTTTAATTTCAAATTAAATGCTTTTCACTAAATGCATATAATATAAAATTATAAACGTTAGTTACAACAAACAAGTATAATATATAAAAATTTGAATAAGAATCATTTATATTTTCATACAAATTATAGTTTAAAAAAACTAACAAACACTTTTATTACGCACTATAAAACAAATAAATTGACTTGTATTAGTTACGATATAATGGTTCATTCAAAAAGGGTGGAGCACGTTTTGGTTGTGTGTACTTTTAATTATTTTAAAGAGGCGTTCCACATTTTTTTCGTTATATCGTAACTAATACAAGTCAATTTCATTATTTTATATTTTTTAATGCGTTTTAAAAGTGTCTTTTTATTTATTTTTATTTTGAAATTGGTTAAAAATCATAACTAGATTTCTTGGTGTGTATGTCTACAGCTTCTTCAATGCGAAAAAGTGAAAAACCAAAACCAAAACCGAACTTTCGGTCGGTTACTTCTGGTCTTATTTCAGAGGGCTCAATTTGACCACAGTTGGGCCGAAGTATTTGTAAATACGTTTCGTCAGCTTGCTATTACGAATGGCGAATCATTACATGACACGACAATACGTCATAAGGAAATACCATAACAAACCAAACGCGCAAACGTGACGCAAACCCATATTTATCGGTTCAGCATTACAATTCTTGCGAAATTGAATTTAAATTACTTCCTATTATGGTTTTTAAGTTCCTTATTAGGTTAAACCTAAAAATAGGTAACTAGGTAATTTTTTATTTGGTGTCGCATGTTTTATGAATTCCGCCAATATTTCGTGACTTATATAAGTACTAGCTGTTCCCCACGGTTTCACCCGCTTGGGCTACAGTTTATCGTGATAAAAAAAAATTGGTTGTCTGTAAAGTCGGTTTACTGACGATAGTTGAACGTGACAACGTCGATTGGCCGATTGTGCTTCTTTGTCGCTCGTTCCGCGCTCTCGCTTGCACTTCAAGCCTTACATGGAACGCCGCAGAGCGAGGTAACGCCGCACGAAACATGTTTTTTCGTGTGTGCAGCCGGCTCTATCGAATTATAAGACGTTGTCACGTCAAAAGTATCCTATGTCCTTCCTCAGGGTTCAAACTATCTCCGTACCAAATTTCATTTAAATCTGTTCAGTAGTTTAAGCGTGAAAGGCAGACAGACAGTTACTTTCGGATTTATAATATTAGTAGGGACTAGTCGCGCCCCGCGGTTTCACCTGCGTCTTCCCGTTATCCCGCAGGAACCCTTTTCCGGGATAAAAAAGTAGCATATGTGTTAATCCAGGGTATAAGCTATCTCCATTCCAAATTTCATTCAGATCCGTTCAGTAGTTTTTGCGTGAAAGAGTAACAAACATCCATCCATCCATACTTATAAACTTTCACGTCTGTCAGTCTGTCAAGACCCTTACTTTCAGGAACGCGATCAAAAGAAATGACTGTTTACTTTTAAATGTGAAACTTAAAACTAGCTACGCCTGTTCCAACCTGACGCCGGCAAAAGAACAGGCAAGAAACGCCCAGCAGCTAATTTTTTGGACGCGATCCATCCATACTCACAAACTTTCACGTTTATAATATTAGTAAAATTAGGGGATTCGCCTACTAGCCTAACTAATTTAATGAAATTTCAAAAAATAATTCTGTTGTCTTGTTTACAAAAAGTGTAAGCAAGTTTAAATTGTCAATTACAAATCTGTGAACGTCCTATGTTTTAGAAGCTGTACCTACATTATTTATGCTATTTTACCTGTTGTATTCATTAATTTATCAACTCAAAATTTTATTGTATTAATTTTTTTTTTTTTACCTAAAATCAATTTTGTTAACTTTCATAATTTTTTTTTCCTCTGTCTCTAAATTATCTCGCTGTTTCATGTCGCATGTTGTCTTCACCTATAAATGTAATGACACTTAGCCTTACTTGTGTGAATTGTCTCTATATTATAATTGCAACGGTGTACATCATGCTGGTGATCAATAACTAAATAACTGACTGGAGCTGTAGAGCAGTCTCGAGAGAGTTACTAGCAAATGCTAGTAACAAATGACAGTTAGGCCTTTCTAAATTTCATGCTTTCTTTTAGATAACTAGACTAGGTTTCACGAAGCAGTACCTAAATCCTATCCTACTAATAGGTTTTATAAACGCGAAAGTTTGTATGGATGGATGGATGGATGCTCTCTCACGCAAAAACTACTGAACGGATCTGAATGAAAGAACAACGTTAAAATTTTTAATATTTTGCCTATTTAAGATTATACAAACGATATTTTAAAGTGTAGAAAAAAAGATTTGATTATTTAACTTCGGAGTTTCGTAGGACATTTTTTAACTTACACGATGCTTGGATGTTTTGAACGCACTCCGCATTTTCTTTTTCATTCCGTTTCACGCTTTGGATGTCGGCCCTACTTAAATTAAGTCATTAAAATCAACATTATTTACCAAATATTAACAAAAACTAATCTTTTTAATCTATGTACTAGCAAATTGATTGTCACTGTCAAGTGACATTAACACAATATATTGCGTTCAGCAGGTCCAGGAAAAGTGGCCTTCCTTGGAATTGAGATAGCTTATACCCTGGATTACCACATAAGTTACTTTTCATATCAGAAAAAGTTATTTAGTAAAAATAAAAAAAGAATACTTAAATATTCCACTAAAACGATTTAACTTGTGTTAATTATAAAATAAAAACACACCATTTTGCTTTGCAGCGTCAAATTTTTTTAATGAAAAAAATAATTTATCTAGGGAACTTACCTAACTATTGCAAAAATTACAATTTTTTACATAGATAATCTACTTATTTACTCGCTTAGAGACAAGAAATACAATAGATTGGTACATATTGCTTAATTTATCAATCATTTTTAGAAAATTAAGTTTTTCTTTTATGGCTAAGACAATTTTTTAATAGAAAAAATACGCGCTAAAAATGTATGCGTGTACAGTTTTAAGACAACAGAAAAAAAATAATCAAAGAAAAAATCTTTATGGCTCTCCCGCGATTAGCCTTTACAATCATAATTTTGCTTTAATTTCCAAATGAAATAAAGCATTCACATCGTCATCAAAACAGCCTATTTCATTCCAACTGCTGGGACGCAGGCTTTTAGAATGGGCCCAACAAATGAACTAATCTTTCAATAGGGTCGGAAGTATTTTACTGACCGATATTACTCGTCACAGTAACAGGTATCGGTTTCGAACTAATATCACCCGTAGTGTTACTAGTATTTGTATTAGTAACAGCTGACGATACCGTTGCGATTAACTGAGGCATATTCAACGCGATTACATTCTTGTTATTATGTAGCAGTCTTTGTATTGGTACTGTTATTACTCTAGTTAGGTTATTATTGGTATTTGTACCACTTTGGGTGACTAGTACGTTATTTTCGGGGGGGTTGATTGGATTAGAAATGTCTTCCATAGCAATGGTTTCGACTACAGTGTGCTGTTGCGGCGGTTGTTGATTGCTGAATTGCGCATTCATTATAAGGTTTATAATGTCTAAGTGGAGCTTTGGAGTGACTTCTTTTGGCACCTTCTTCAAGAGACACCTAATGTAGTTAATGAAGATTTCCAAGTCGTCCACGACGGGTTTCGGACTGGTTCTGTACACGGGTTCGTCTGAGGATGCGCTGTGCTGTCTCTCTCTCTTGACGCTGGTATTTGGAGTGTTCACTGTCTTTGTTGATTTTCTGCGTTTAATGGGCGTCTGCTTTTTGCTTCTCGATTCGTCTTCTAAGTAGATTACTTCTGTGAATATGTCGCCGTCGTCTTCTAGGCCGTTGGTCTCTTCTAACGCGTTTTCGTTATCAGAGTCCTGATTCATTACCTGAGAGGGAAGAGGAATTTGTTATTATTTATTAAATAGCATACGGCCAAAATTAATAACCGATCTATCCACGGTTCGCTCTACTAGAGATATAAATTTGAGATTACTTCTATGGAGCATGTCTTTCTATCTAACCGATTGGAAAGAAAGGCTCTCGAGTGGTGAGTGAGACCCCCTACTAGGTGGGTTGATCACATGGGGAGCTGATGGATGCCAATAGTTCTGCCGTTCATGGAGGCGTTTAAAGGAAGACCTATGTTCAGCAGTGAACTTCTTCCGGATGATGATGAAGCGAACCGTTTCAATTTCGCGTGGTAAAGATGTAGATCAACCGCTGGCCATCTAGGCAGGCAAGCATGGCTTTGTACTGGCATTTTGTACGATTAACATAGCTACAATCTATATAAGTAAAAAATCTGTCGCCAAGCATCTATCAGTTTGTTTGTACGGCACTTGAGAGCCAGTTTCCAGTCCAGGCGTAGGGTGCCGCCTTCGACCACATCGTCACTTAGCAATGGGTGACTTGTGGTCAAAAGGCTACCCTGTAAGTAATAAAAAAAAAAAAGTCACCACTGCTGGGACACAGGCCTTCACTCAGAGAGAGTATGGGCCGTAATCTCCCACGCCGGCCTAGTGCGGGTTGGTAGATGTCGCATGCCCTTGAATGTTGCAGTTCTTGGACAATCCGGTTTCCTCACGACGTTTTCCTTCACCGTTTTGAGCTATAGCCAACTTACCCTCTGCGCCTTGTCAATGATCTCATCCAGAAGCTTGGTGTGTTGTTCCTCGAGATGGTTCTTCATATCCTCGATGTTGTTCGGCAGAGCTTCCTTGCAGAGGTTGCATCTGGCCTCTTCGTCTTCGTGGTCGAAGTGGCGCCATAGTTCTGAGGAGAACTTGATTGTGTGGTCGTCGGCGTCGTCTGGAAACCGAATGGGGTATCAGGAGCCAGAATAGTTTAGTGAGATGAGTCATCCGCGCCCATATGAAGAACTCTCTCATTTAAGCACGGAAATTTTTCACAATAAGATCAAGTTTATCGAAATTCGGTATGACTTAACGTACGGACGTTTATTAAACCGGCCCTAAGGCGAGTTCTTCAGAGCATTTCAAAAATGTTTTTGTACATTAACACCCGAAATGAGGGCTATTACTATGGCTTGACAGATTACTTCTAAAATGACATATTATGACATGACATATTGATCCAAAACCGCGGATAACGGATCGGATCGATTATTAATTTCGGGAATTAGGGACATTATGTTACACATTGTATATCTCTGTGTGGCCACACACATGTAATAAAGATCTTCATAAATATGTAAATATCATTTTGTTATCTCTATTGTTACTTTAACACTGTATTTTTCCGATAAAATTAATCATACCTACTCGATACGTAGTATTCTGTACTTATTTAAGCTTTCCTTCCAAAATAATTAACACAATAAGCAAATCAAACTAATAACAGTAATCGTGGGCATTGTAAAAGATCAGTAACGGGGAAACATGTAAACAAAAATACCTGGGTGTGGAGTGTATTAGCTAGTGGCTACACACGAAATTGTGATCCTACATAAATACACATTTACTATGTTTATGTTTTACATAAATTAGAAAAGAAAATGGAATACTTACCTAATCTAGGTACCTAATATTTGTACCCGAGTCTTAGATATTTCTATCTATATAAGTATTTATTTCTCTATATAAGTATGTATATCGTTGTCTAGTACCTATAACACAAGTTTCGAGCTTAATTTGGGGTAAGGTCAATTTGTGTGCAATGGTCCCCCGATATTTATTGATTTATTATGCTACCGTAATCATAAAGGGCTAGCTATTTTTAATGTTAACATAAATTATAATTGTACTTATAAGCAATCAAGAAGGTACTTTATTATCAGAGCTAATTAGGTTAGTTCCAATTGCGCAGTTACTCAATTCACTGCGTAAGTTTTAACGTAAATATGTGATACCTAACACTCAGTCACTAATAGAAAACTACATTACCCGAGTGTCACAGGCTACGGTTTTATTGTAATTAAGTAGATTTTCAGTGAGAAATCACGATATATTTTGTAAAACAAGTCGGCGAAGACTGTCTGCTTTATCAGCTCACGCTGGCTAAACGGTTTGATTACAGCAGATGTAATGTGTGAAATGTAGGCTTCCAGTAGGTGTACAAATAAGTCCGCGACTTTAAATATATAGCTATTAGGTACTAATTTACTTTAAACTTTACACGGGCTTTTTAGAGCAAAAATAAATGTCAAATAAATGTCGTTTTCATTCTCTAAATTAAGTTTGACAGGTCTAAGAGTAATGCTGTCCTTTTTTAAAACACTTTTATTAGCTTGACTTGTAACTAACTAACTAACAATGTAATCAAATGTTAGAAGTCAATTTTTTTACTTCTGTGGTTAGAAAAATACAGCAATACTATTAGACCCGTGAAACTTAGTTTAGTTTTAGAGAACGCAAAACCGAATCGACACCATTACTCGTATCACCCGAAGAAACACAAGTTTTGGAAATAACTAAAAAAAACAATATTTGACAGTTTAATTGCCGCCAAAAAAGTCATCATTTAAGTTTTAGAAAAAACATGTGGTACAAAATGAAACGCCATTTTATCAAATAAGTTTTTATACAAGTCTTTCACAAAAAAGTTTTCATTTGTCTGCTATCTATGGTTCATCACCAACGCTGGTAACGATAACGGTTTGTTCGTTATCCGTTACTAAATGCTTTACTTCCCCATTAATAGTAACAACCCTTTGCACTTCACTGTTACTAGTTACGAGCGCGTCGTCAATATTCACACCCTGTGATTTGTAACTGTTATTCGGCACCTGTGATTTGTAACTGTTATTTGAGACCTGTGATTTGTAACTGGTATTTTGTTGTTCTTGTAGTTGTGCATCCATTAATTGCCGGACGAAGTCGACTTGCAGCTGGTCGGCCTTGCTTTTAGGCAGCTTTTTCAAAAGCGATACGATGTATTTGCCAAATATGTCTATGGATGTCTCTTCTTGGGACGTCCGTTGGACGATTGGCGGGCTCTTTTGTAATTTACGCTTTTTTTGGATTGGCAAATTGTATTGGGCCGTTTCGTTTTCTTCGAAAATGTTTTCTTCTAAATATTCTGACGTGTTTAATGCATCGCTCTGAAAGAAATTTGTTAATTAGATATCGGTACAGATAAAAAAATCGGAGTATTTGTTTGTAATCTTAGTTTAATATATTTTTGTCAGTGTAGGCAGGTTACAACAGGCGTGGCTAGTTTTAGATTTGACGTTTTAAAGTGATCTAGTAACTAGCTACGCCTGTTCCAATCCCCTTACGCCGGCAAAAAAACAGGTATTAACGATTTCAGTTCCTCCAAGTCTCGGTAAGATTCGCTGAAAACAAAATATGTATGGATGGAGACGAAAACTTTTATAGTTTTTGTAAACTATCAAAACCTGTACTAGGGGTACAGACTGTGGAAGCGACTGCATTTTATACTATGTACAGATGTGGTGATTATCACTGATTTTTAACCTCACATACCTCTTCATGATTGTACTGCCAGTTATCACTTTCATCACCGTCCTCCTCTTCCTGCACCGGCTCCTGTTTCGCTACACCATCGTCTATCTCGTATATATCACCGCTTTCGGTTATCATCAGTTTCTTTGGCTGAAACAGGTTATGTGACATCAGTTTATTTTAACCCCGATGCAAAAAGAGGGGTGTTATAAAATTCAAAAAAAATAATTCAAAAAACTTTTTCATTTAATAGGATACATTGTGATCACTTTAAAACGTCAACTTAAAACTAGCTACGCCTGTTCCAACCCCCTTACGCCGGCAAAAGAACAGGCAAGAAACGCCCGGCAGGTAATTTTTTTGGCGCGATCACATTGACAATTTTATTCTTATTACTAATTGATTGAATTGGAGCAAGTTTGACATGTCTGTCTGTCTGTCAAAAGTCAAAATTTGTGTTATTCAATAGTACATTGGGATCACTTTAAAACGTCAACAAATGTCTGTGGCGCCGTAGCTCGCGAACGGATGAAGCGATTGCAATTAAGGTTTTTTTTTGTATGAAAGGTGAGTTACGGGCGAGTGTCTTAGCTATGTTTGATGAAAATCTGTCCAAAATGTCGGGGTTTTTTTAATTTTTTTAAGTCGAATATGATGGGTTTAATAAGTTTGTATATTTGTGTCTGTCTGTCGTAGCGTGTTTTCAGCTCTGATGGTCGGTTTTTATTATAAAAAATCTCTTGCTAGATTTGCGCGGGCGAATATTTGTCTAAATTATATCACGTATATGTCTCACGTGACTGTATATCCCGCTTTGAAGCTTTCCCCATAACTTTCCAGGACAAATATATCGTCGATATTTTTTACTCGCGATATATCGCTAAACGATATTTATCGGTAACGAACAGGTATCAATTTCGATATATTTTAAACGCTATTCTGGCTTCACAAGCACTAATGCAACGAACGAAAGTGATTGTATGATGACCTTTTTAAAACACTTTTATTAGCTTGACTTGTAACTAACTAACAATATGATCAAATCTTAGAAGTCAATTTTCACCTACTTCTTATTGTTTTATAATTACAACAGACTATGCTAGCGTTTGAACACGATCTCACTGATGGAAAGCGACGATGTGGTCGAAGGGGTAGCTCGCTTGCTTAGTAAATAAATCATCGATACTGTTCTCGACATGTTTTTAGGCTTCCGTATCCATGGAATAAAACGGGACCCTATTACAAAGACTCCGCTGTCCGTCTGTCACCAGGCTGTATCTCATGAACCGTGATAGTAAAACAGTTGAAATTTTTTCAATTACCCATTCTAACATGCGTCAACTCGTGAACGGGTGCTGCTTGTGGGGTCTGGTCTGCTTTGGTTGTGATCCCGCAACTCGTTAATATTCATGTTCCCATATCCCAATGTGTACAACCAAACAAGAGAAATCTTCTTATTAGTAAAGCTAAATAAAAAATATCGGACTATTAGATGACAAAAAAAAAGCTTGGGATTTTAGTGAACTTGCTCCAATTCAATCAATTAGTAATAAGAATAAAATTGTCAATGTGATCGCGCCAAAAAAATTACCTGCCGGGCGTTTCTTGCCTGTTCTTTTGCCGGCGTAAGGAGGTTGGAACAGGCGTAGCTAGTTTTAAGTTGACGTTTTAAAGTGATCACAATGTATCCTATTAAATAAAAAAGTTTTGAGTTTGAGTTTAACCTCAAAATCTTGTGATCCCCATTTGCCTCTGAAAAAAGGTCACGTTTCGTGTCTTACCTTAGATTTAGGCCCCTCTAAATCTATACGAGGGTGTTTTCTCCTCAAATGCCTCTCTAAGTCGCGGTCGTCGTTGTATTCTACCCTCTTTTTGCAAACCAAGCATGACGCTATCTTAAGCCTTTCGCTTAGGCATTTGAAGTAGGCCCATACTGCTGAATCCTGCCTGAAGGACAAAACAATACAACAGTCAGTACAATATCACGATAGATACCTTTATTATCAGTTCCTGCTTCCTACAGGGTTTGATCACAAGTCACCTGATGCTGCTAAATTACGATGTGGTCGAAGATGCATCACGCTCCACTTTGGTGGGGGAACTGGCTCTCAAATGGGGCTGCCGGAAAACACCGATAGGTGGTTGGCGAGTACTAGAAAATGCCCTACCACCAAGCTATGGTTTCATCACGATGTTTTCCTTCACCGAAACCTCAAGCTCATTGTAGGATTCAATCTCACGTGGATCGCAAGCCGACGTTACTACTATTGAGCCATCATCTCTTCCCGCACAGTTTGATTTGTGAAAATGTGGCCCAAAGGTCCAGAGGCATCACGCTACGCCTGGACTGGGAACTGGCTCTCAAGTGAGGCTGCCGGAACACACCGATATGTTATCGGCAGATTCTTAACTTCCGAGAAGTTCTTTACTGATGAACACATTACAAGGTGGAACTGAGAACTGGTAGGTGCTTGGCGACAGATTCTTAACTTCAAGACACTTCTTTACAACTTCTAAACTTGCTTGTAGTATCCTAAATCAAAAACAACTCACTTGATCTCCATATCACCATCCCCTTCATCATCAGAAGAGTGATCGAATGAAATACCCTCATGTTTCCTCAGCAGGTGTTTCTTCAGATTCGTCAGGCATTTGTATAAGAAATCTTTCGCACAAATTTTGCATTTGGCTACCTTGTTCTCTTCGTCCTGCACCTCAAAATATTTCCATAGGGAGCTGCGGAAATTCCTCTGAGGCGTATGCTTCGGCGTTCGAGCACTGGGAGGTCTACAATTGATAACGACGAGATAAATCCCACACAAAGCACAGCTCTTAGGCTGGTATTTATAGAATGACGCTCGAGCGATGATCATGAACTTGAGAACAGATTTGACGTTGTCAAGTATTGATGACGACGCGTTAGCCGAGTTGGTAGTGACCCTGCCTGCGAAGCTAGCGGTCCCGGGTTCGAATCCCGGTAAGGGCAAATGTATGTGTGATGAGCACGAATATTTGTATCTGAGTCTTGGATATTTCTATCTATATAAGTATTTATTTATCTATATAAGTCTTTTTTTTTAATGCCCGCACAATCACATACATAGGCTCTGACCCCTAACTAGGTTTCCCTGTCTCTAGGGTATCAGAAACTACGAGGATCGGGGATCCACAACACCCAGACACAGAACAAATACTTGCGCTTTTTTTTTTCAATGCACAAATATTTGTCCTGTAGCGGGAATCGAACCCGCGACCTCACGCTTCGCAGTCGGCTATCCGCCCATTGCGCCACTTCGGTCGTCAAAGTATGTATATCGTTGTCTAGTACCCATAACACAAGTTTCGAGCTTAATTTGGGGCTAGGTCAGTTTGTGTGCAATTGTTTCATATTTATTTATTATTATTTATTTACTGATCAACACTTGAACGTTATTCTAGAATACGGATTACTCTCCTTACATCTAGGGCATCAGAAACTACGCGGATCGGGGATCCAAAACACTCAGATACGGGACAGTTTTCTTCAACGTTTGTCCCGTAAAGGAGATGGGAGTCCAGTAAGTCTACCAAGAAAACGTCTCTCCGAAACGTCAAGCCGAAACGCAAGGGTTTAAGTTACGAAAGATCTGCTAGCATATGAACCAAGTCCTTTTTGGGAGGTACTGTGCACAGCAGCAGTGTTCGCACCATCATATAATATTACTAATGGCTTATTTTTTTATTAATTATTTACACGGCAGCGTTTGACCACAAGTCACCTGATGTGTGACGATGCGGTCGAAGATGGCGCCACGCTACACCTGGACTGGGTGCTGGCTCTCAAGTGAGGCTGCCGGAACACACCGATAGGTGCACGGCGACACATTCTTAACTCGAGGCTGGTAGCTAGCCAGGCGAGCACTAGAGCATGCCCTACCACCAAGCTATGGTTTCATCACGATGTTTTCCTTCACCGAAAGCTCAAGCTCGTTGTAGGATTCGAACCCACGTCCTACGGATCGCAAGCCGACGTCACTACCACTGAGCCATCATCGCTATAAATTATGTATGCTTATGTACAATGTTACTGTTTTTTGTGCGTTTCTTTCTTTATTTTTTGTTTCGTTATTGTGTGCAGTTTTTCTCTCTCTTTCTATCAAAGTTTGTTCAGAGCAGACCACTAAGTTACGAGTTTAGGACGAATGAAACTCGAGTGGTATCTTCGGAACAGATAGATTTCGGAACTGCGTTTCATGGTTGGCCTACTGGACCTCGCTGTCTCAACGATCGTTTCAAAAGAACATGATAATTTTCGCCCGAAATTAATAATCGATCCGTTATCCGCGGTTTTGGATCGATACGTCATTTTAGTAGTAACATGTCAAGCCCTAGTACAGTCAGCCACAAAAGTAGCTGAACATAGATTTCTAAAAGTAATATTGGCTGTTTTTTACGGCTTACATGGTAGCGGTTGACTACAACATAATACCCCTGATATTAAGTGATGGTTCGGTCAAAGGTAAGATAATAAAGAGATTCGGAAAATTAGTAATTGTTCAGCTACTTTTGGCGCTGACTGTACTTAAATGACATATCGATCCAAAACCGCGGATAGCGGATCGATTATTAATTTCGGTCGCTAGTGTTTCAAACTAACATGGTCCATAATATTAGGATTAGGTTCAGGTTCGTAGTATTCTCGTGATCATGGCGCTTGGAACAGTGCCTAAATATCGAGAGCTAAAACTAATACATGGTAACTATTCCGTTACAAAACCTAATCCTAATAACAATTTAGTATCTAGATCTATTGTTTTTTATACAACGAGATGACGGAACAAGATGTATTAAGACACGTATTAGTAAAAGGGATGACTAAATAAGATCACAGAGTATTAATAAATTAAAGTTTTTGAGTTCTGTACCCCTAGTACAGGTTTTGATAGTTTACAAAAACTATAAATGTTTTCGTTTCCATGCATACATACTTTTTTCGAATCTTACTGAGAATTGGAGGAACTAAAATCGTTAATACGGGGTATTTTAAATCGTTATAATCATATTCCAACAATGTTATTGAGTTAAGCAGTTTTGAATTTAAGCAGATCGAGTTGCCACTTTGACAGGTCGGCGGTGGTAAACGTCGACGTTTACCAAAACTTTTATCGTTTTCAAAACTTGTACTAAGGGTAATACTGTTTTGCAAATCATTTTATATTTTCTTAAAATAACGCCTTGGCTAAAAGAAAAGCACCTAGCAGCCGAGGTTTTGTAACTGTTAAGGTCTTAGTAAGAAAGTAACACAAAAAACTAACGTTTCACCCGGTTCCGTCTCTTCCCTGTCCGAGTTAGCAGACAGCTTGTCGCTATGCACTCTCTGCATATGTTTCATAAGGTTGCTAGAGAAATTGTATCGAATACTCTTCCCGCACACATTGCATTTTGCTATCTTGCCGATAGGATCTGTATTCTCGAAATACTTCCAAGCTTTACTTTTCCTGCGTTTATTTATTACGAGTTCTCTAGTTTCCCTGAAAGATTTAAAATATCGGTATCGTTTCACGTAGTACCAAATACCTGTTACCCAAAATATTAGGTATCAATTTTGTTTTTGTTTGGATAGCCAATTTTTTTATCTTTATTGGTCAAAGCGAGCAATCGTTTCAAATAGGGCGGTTTTAAAGCCAATTAATAACACACTAGCAGCCGAGGTGTTTAAAACTGAAGTTAATGTCTTAAAAATAAAAACAAGAAACTAACTTTTTACCCGTTTCCGTTAGGTCGCCATGCGCTCTTTTCACATGTTTTATAAGGTTGCTATGGGAATCGTATCCAATACACTTTCCGCAAGTTTTACATCTCGCTCTCTTGCCGATAGGATCCGTCCTTTCAAAATACTGCCAAGCTATACTTATATTTTTTCTATTTTTTAATCGATCTCTCGTTTGCCTGAAAGATAAAATTTATCGGTATTGGTTTACTAGGTACAAAATACCTGTTACAAAAAATACTAGGTATTTTGACGGCTATATTCTTTGTCCTTATTGGTCGAAGGCTCGAAGCTAGCAATAGTCCCTGTCGCTTGTGGGCGAGGCTGTTAATAGAAGGGCCAGACAGTCATCACCCAAGACATTAGTGATCCTAATAAACTTGTTATAATAATAATTAATACTACTCACTCTTGAATCTCGTCTTTGTCTTCATCTGAGTCATCGAGATATATATAAACTAGCTGTTCCCCGCGGTTTCACCCGCGTGGCCCGCGCGAGCGGCACGGTGGTTTTATTTTCCATTGGATTGACATTTTAATTTCGTAATATCTTTTGAACGGAATGTCTGATTTCAACAATTCAAAAAGTAATCTACAGGTATTGGAACAATCTTGAACACGAAATGATTTATTTAGATAAGGATTAATATAAAAGTATGGATAACACGGTCAGATTTTAGTCGGCATTTTTAACAACTTTTAAAATGTAGAAAAGTAGTTGTAGAAAAGTAGGAGGTTGGAACAGGCGTAGCTAGTTTTAAGTTTGACGTTTTAAAGTGATCACAATGTATCCTATTGAATAAATAAATAAATTGAAATTGAAAATTGAAATTGAGTTATAGTATGTTATCCTTATGAGATAGACATAATAATATGCCATCGCGGACTTTTTTGTAGACCTACATAAGATACACAATTCCACCATAAATCATTTTGTTACATCTCAAAGGGTTTAGGCAGCGTTTTCGTTGAAAGCTCCCAGATGGCTTATATTTTTCCGACATCTCCAACAAATATCGTTATATTTTAGCCAATGTATACAAAAACATGACAAATTATATCCTAAAACCTTCCTCGAGAACCACTCTATCTATTGGTGAAAACGGCATGAAAATCGGTGCAGTAGTTTTTGAGTTTATCGCGAACAGACAGACAGACAGACGCGGAGCGGAGGACTATGTTTTATAATAAGTAGTGATATCGGGGACCATTGCACACAAATTGACCTACCCCCAAATTAAGCTCGAAACTTGTGTTATGGGTACTAGACAACGATATACATACTTATATAGAGAAATAAATACTTATATAGATAGAAATATCCAAGACTCAGGTACAAATATTCGTACTCATCGCACATATATTTGACCTTACCGGGATTTGAACCCAGGACCGCTAGCTTCGAAGGCAGAGTCACTACCAACTTGGCAACCGCGTCGTCATCAGCAATCGGTTTTGATTCGTCTCTGTCATTCCTAAAACGAGGACAACATGACAGACAAACAAGATCTTCAAAAATAAAAATATCAGAACGGATAAGGATACCTAGTATTTTTACATCATCATTGTATACGTATTAGGTAAATACTAGTATTAGTTATCGTTTACCTTATACTCGTATCAGTTATTGATTTGTACAACGCATTACGTCGTTGGTAGGGTTACCATAACAAAATTGGAACTGTCCTAATTTCAAATCTTAATAACGAATCCCGCGCGTAGATAACATAGGCGAATAAATATTATTAAAGAATATAATAAATAGGGATAAGATAAAGGTAAATTTCGTTTATTTCAGCACTTCATAAAAGTACGACATACGTAATAATGTTCTATTTTTTGACGTGACAACGTCTTATAATTCGATAGAGCCGGCTGCACGCACGAAAAAACATGACTCATGCGGCGTTACCTCGCTCTGAGGCGTTCCATGTAAGGCTTGAAGTGCAAGCGAGAGCGCGGAACGAGCGACAAAGAAGCACAATCGGCCAATCGACGTTGTCACGTTTAACTATCGTCAGTAAACCGACTTTACAGACTTTTTTTTTGTAAGGATTATTTTTAGTTATCGCAGTGGAAACATAGCTTATGTTATCCATGGTAGAAAATTTGTTATTGTTTTTTTGTTATAGAAAAATGTAATTTACAGATATCAAATGACTACCTAAACAGATTAGCTAAAATGATACCAAAACAATGGGCAAAAAGTCAAAATTCTCAGTTATCGATGCGGTCGAAGGTGGCGTCACGCTACACCTAAACAGGGAAGCTCTCAAGTGAGGCTGCCGGACACACACCGATAAGAGGACGACTCCGAGACTCATTTCCCATGACGTTGACCTTAGTGTGGCCTGGGCATTAGAGAAGGCCAGAGTCCCAGCAGTGGGAACGCGAAGGCTTACGATGATGAAGCGAACAATCCGATTAAGACGAGGAATTGGCAATATTGGCTGCAGGGATTTCCTTTTTTCTCAGCAATTACAAAACATACAGAGCTAATATTTATGTGCATTAAAGATCATGTTTTTGATATCAAATTGTCGGAAGGATAACACGACTGAATAACTTTCATAGCAGACAAACAATGATCGAAAAATGCCCTCTAAAAAAAAGATTTTCATTTTACAGGCATACAAAACCGATTTAAGAGTTGACATTTTTTTGTATGGTATATATACACATTCTTTAAAGAACTACAGATTTAGTTTTATAAAATTAACGATAGTTTTCATTTTAAACGAAAAAATCCCTTTTTTGGCGCATACGAACTTACGGCATTAGTCAGCTCGCTTGCGTTTTTGTATGGAGCTGATTTCAGATTCATTGTTTATCACGGCGTCCTCTTACACTAGCACTTACATTGGATTATCTGTATCCACAGATATCTTATTTATCACTAAAGTAGGGTGTTTACATCTCAGATGTTTCAACAAGTTCGTCACAGCGGTTCTGTACGACAAAACTTGATTGCAGTATTTACATCTAGCGGTGTGTTTAGCAGCTGATACGATGTCGTAGTGAGGCCAAGCCATGCTTGTTCGCCGCTCGTTCAGTCTACAAGAAAGGAGCACGTTTTACAAACTATCTGTGGTACAGTGGCGGATTTACACATTTGCCGCCAGTAGGCTAAGTATTCAAATTTTGCCGCCCCTACCAACCTCTATTACCTCTACGGCCTCTGCCTTTCCTTTTTAAATGTGTCATTTTTTTATGCATCAGACAAAAATTGAAGAAAAATCAAGTGGTGAACGATGTTTAATTGTTTGTGTGCACATAATAATATTTAAATACATATATACGACTTTTTTACTATAAAATAAATAAATAAATAAGTATCGGGGACAATTGCACACAAATTGAGCTAGCCCCAAATTAAGCTAGCCCCAAATTAAGCTCGAAACTTGTGTTATGGGTACTAGACAACGACATATACATACTTATATAGAGAAATAAATACTTATATAGATAGAAATATCCAAGACTCAGGTACAAATATTCGTGCTCATCACACATACATTCGCCCTTACCGGGATTCGAACCCGGGACCGCTAGCTTTGCAGGCAGGAAACCATATAAATAATATAAATAAATATAAAATCAATAAAATAAATATCATATCATAAATATCATTGAAACATTTTTTTTAAATTAACACTAAATTTGCCGCCCCTAAAATCTGCCGCCCTAGGCTCCAGCCCACTCAGCCTGCTGCTAAATCCACCACTGCTGTGGTATATCCCGTCGTCTCTTTGTAAATAAATATAATGACCCGGCGAACTTCGTATCGGCAGTAAAAGTAACCTTTTAAACCTTCCCTGAACTTCCACAAATATTTCAAGATCAAAATTAGCCAAATCGGTTCAGCCGTTCTCGAGTTTTAGCGAGACTAACGAACAGCAATTGATTTTTTATATGTACGAAAATAAGAAGAGGATGATTATTTTATGATTAATTAATTTTTTTATCTGTTGAATGGTTTTATAATTTTAAGTCTAATAGTAAGTACACATTTTCATGTTGGTGTACATACAATAGATCAAATCAGCAATCTAATTTGTAATGATAAAATAAAAACAAATAAACCTAAACTAATAACTAAAATACATTATGCAAAGAAGTCCCTTTAGGCATGGTACCGAAGATACTGGCAGCGTTCCCCCTTTGGATGGCTAGACTAATTCTTTGTCCGAATTTTAATTAATTTAATTTTTTTCTTTATTTAATTATTTTTTTTAATTAATTTATTTATTTATATTAATGGTTTGTGTATGATATTACTGTATTTTTGTGCGTTTCTTTCTCTTGTATTGTGTGCAGTGTTTTCTAATTAGTGGTACGCCTACCCCCAGGGGTACGTGAAGTTGCATCAACAGGTACGTGCGGCTATCAGTAAAAACAAGAACAATGTCCAAAATATCATTTTACTAGCTGTGCCCCGCAGTGTTACCCGCGGTTTAAGTAGCCTATCTGTTAATCCAGGGTGTCAACTACCTGTATACCGAATTTCATCAAAATTGGTCCAGGCGTTTGAGCGTGAAGAAGTCACCAACATACACACACACTCACAAACTTTCGCATTTATAATATTAGTGTGATTGCTACAATAAGGGGTACGCAGGTATGAGGTTTTTTTTGAAGTGGTACGCAGCAAAAACTAATTGGGAACCACTGATCTAGATGATGATGTGTGACCCAGCTACAAGCCGGCCCAAGCACTATAGTTCCCTTTGTATTTAAGTAAAGTAGTGGCACTTTACATAAAATTTACACGGACTGTTTGGAGCGAATAGAAAAGTTTCAATTTCCCACATTCGTACACATTAACATCATGAAACATTTTGCTCTCCTAACGGCCATTAGCCACATCCTTTGATTGAGGCGCTAGGTACCTAACCCACGTGCCCGATGTACTGGTACTCACTCTTGACTCTTATCTCTCGCTCCATTCCCGTCGGAATCGGTAACGAGATCAATGCTCCCATGCTCATTGGCGACATGTATCTTTAAGTCCGATTCGTGCATAAACGACACCTCCTTACTGCACAATTTACATTTGGCAAACTTCGCAATCTCGTCAACCGCGTCAAAGCATTTCCATATGTTGCTCTTTCGTTTGGGCGCAACGTGAATCGACACTGAATCGTAACTGCTTCTTACCCTGGTCCCGTATGTTTGGGGTAATGAAACGTCACTGTCGTCCCTAAAAAGAGAACGAATTTAAAGGTGGAGACTGGACATGAGCATTCACTCGATGTGTGAACATTCGCATGGAGAATTTGTTTGTTGTGAGCAAATGCTCACGACACCTGAATCTTCGCGATGAATCTTCGCGATGAACATATGCTCGACTAAGCTCCATCCCCAGCAGTTGTAGTCAATATAGCGGACGCACGCTCCTGCTAGCGACTGACTTGTAATGTAACATTCAAAGGGATTCGCTAAAAATCCGACAGCCGGGTGGAGCTCGCTCGGGTGCTCGGCGCTCGTCACCGAGCTGCTCGGCCTGTACTGACGCCGAATGTTCGACTTGTAACGTGCTCACATCGAGTGAATGCTCATGACAATCCCCACCCCACCTTAAGAAGGGTGAAGTTTTGTTCACGCTGACACCATTGCATTGCATTTCGTCATGTAAAATAGCATTGTGTTTTAAATCAGGTCAGGCCAAAAAGGGGTTGGACTGGGGTGGGGAGCTGATGAGGCATGCAATGAAGACTCTTTTGTATGGATCATTTATCCCTGAACTTAATAATATCTGAACTACAAAGATTACAATATAACTTTGATACGTAGGGTGCGGCGGGGGTAGCTCTTTAGTCATCCCTAAACCGTAAACATGCTAAATAAATTAAAAAAAATGAGTTCAAGGTTAAGGACGTAGAAGTAAATTTTTGAGGTCAAAGTCAATGACCTCAGGTTCCGAGTGAAAAATCACGTGGTTCGCGACGATGATAACACGTAGTTAGTTTCGTTTTATTTCCCAACAAAAACGCCGGTAATGTCCGCAACTATTAAGAAGACCTTAAATATAACATAATACTACCTGTCAAAACAAACAATGTATCTAGAATAGAACCCGCGACCTCACGCTTCGCAGTCAGCTATTCGCCCACTGCGCCACATCGGTCGTCAAAATAAAAATACACAAGAAACCAAAAATAAAATTGTTGAACTGGCTCTCAAGTGAGGCTGCCGGAACATACCGATAGGTGCTTGGTTTTTTTCTATTTCCCTATTGTTTTAAGCTACAAAAAAAATTGTCTATTGATGCTATTTGCTTGTTCTGTCATCTCGATACTAAACTTTGTTAACAAACATGCGATATTTAACATGTTTTGGTACAAACTTTGTTGATAATAAACATGCGATATTTATCGTAATTATATTAGCTGGATTTGAACACCCACACATGGAAAAAATTCTTCTTGCATTTCTTTTACAATGCACAAATATTTATTCCGTGACGGGACTGTGGTGATTGAATAATTATCGCGATAATTATCATAACGATATTTTAAAAAGATACAATCGTTATTTTCTTAATAAAATTACTTAATATCTGGACTTATCGCAATGATAATTACCTATCATGATAACTATCAACAAAAAATTGGAACAATCACTAATTAAATTATTACTTAGTTGGGCTGATAATGATTATCAGAGTGGCTAATTAAACCTAGTACTTACAACGAGGTAACATTATCCGTAGACTTCCTAGTTAACTCTAAGTTAGGATGACTGCGCCTCACATGTTTCACCAGATTGGTGACGGACGTTCTGTACGAGAGGACCTTGCTGCAGTACTTGCACCTAGCACTGAAGGCCTCCTCCGATATGATCTCGTAATGTGGCCAAGCCATGCTAGACCTCCGGTCTCTCGCTCTACAATAAAACCAGCTAAGCTATATAAACTGGACAATGGTGTCGATTCCGTTTCGCAAAAAACAAAAACTAAACTAAGTTTGAAAGGTCTGAAAGTAATGCTGTCTTTTTTTACTTCAGTGGTTAGAAAAAGACAGCAATACTATTAGACCTGTCAAACATAGTTTAATTTTAAGGAACTGAATCGACACCATTATTTACTTATTACTTACAGAGTAGCGTTCGACCACAAGTTACCTGATGTTAAGTAGCCTTGTGGTCGATGGTGGCGTCACCCTACACCTGGAGTGGGCTCTCAAGTGAGGCTGCCGGAACACACCGATAGGTGCACGGTGACAGATTCTTAACTCGAGGTTGGTAGCTAACCAGGCGAGTTATAAAATACCCTACCAGCAAGCTATGGTTTCATCATGATGTTTGCCTTCTCCGAAAGCTCAAGCTCAATGTAGGATTCGAACCCACGTCACTACCACTGAGGCATCATCGCTTAATCTTTACATAGTATAAAATGAAGTATAGTATTATTTTTATTTTTACCATTTACAGGGTAGCGTTTGACCACAAGTCACCTGATGTTAAGTGACGATGTGGTCGAAGGTGGCGCCACGCTACACCTGGACTGGGAACTGGCTCTCAAGTGAGGCTGCCGGAACACACCGATAGGTGCTTGGCGACAGATTCTTAACAAGAGGGTGGTAGCTAGCCAGGCGAGTACTAGAAAATTATTATTACGTAGAGATTATGGTATTAAACAAACTCATTCACAAATAGGTACCATTGCTTCGCAGGTGTCATTATATCATGATGGCTAGACAGTTAATTGAATGATCTATTACCTAAATAAATGATCAGATACTAATAATAGTTCCCAATTTTGACCATCAAACCCTACATCTTAAAATCCACAAAATAGAAATGCAATGCAATGGTGACAGCTTTATTAAAAATTCGTTAAACGTTAATTAATTAATATTAATCATAAATTGACATTGGTCTGTTTATAAATGGACGAAAGTACAAATAACATCAAGTATTATGACATTCAAAATCCAGGCATTTTGTCAAGAGACATTCCAAAAGAAGAGGCAGTCCAAAATCCAAACCAAAGGATTTTTGTGAAGCCATTTCTAGCCACTTCCACTGGCTTTGGATTGCCATAAGTGCCTTCTTGTAAATGCTCAAAGATTTTGTTTTGTGTTAATTGATTAATTCCAGCCTTGCATACTTCGGTTAGGGCTTGCAGAATTGCAGATACTTGAGTAGGATCTGACTGATGAACCTATACCTATTATTGTTAAAAAGTACTCAATAATCCATCAATAAATAATAGCATCCTATATCAGAGACTGGAGTATCAAGGTCAATACGGTAGCGTACTTATATCGATATAAAATAGGTAAAAACTAAAAATACTTACGTGGTATCGTCCGTAACCGGAACGTACTCAGCGTCGGAGTCTCCATCTTCGTTTTCCAAGTCTAACATTGTCGCTTTTATAACAATTTCGCACTAATATTAACACTGAAACCGTCTTACGATTTTCGGAATAGGTATGTGAATATTGGGTAATATTTTAATATCACACTCGTAGTTACAATATCTTCAAAGTATCAGTATTGTTCCACGTTCCACCATTTTGTGCGAGCCAGCCTTGCGGAGACGTAATTTGACGGACGCGTTTAGTGTTGCCGTTGTTGAAAATTATATCCAAACAGACAGGCCGGCTGAAGTGGCGTGTGTTATCGGAGGCCAAGACTCACTTTGGGTCGTTGCGCCATCTCGGTTAGTTTTTTTTTAGTTAGTTAGACAGGCCGGCACGGCTCCCGGTCGCTTGCACTTTTGTATGAAACCGCGGCAGGAACCGGTCGTGATATTCACTAACTTGAGCGTCAAGCTTTGCCATAATCTATGGTCTAGCGTGGAAGTATTAAGTACGGATATCTCTTCAAACCAAATTATAACGGCTAACGCCGAGTCACAATCAGTGAATCATGTGATGGTGATTTGTGACGCAGATTGACGCACCCTTGCAGAATGTATATAATGGGGCGTCAGCGAATCTTGTAGTAACGGTAGCGGAACGAATGACCGAGACCGAACAGAATGAATAAAAATGTTTTTTTTTATCTCATTCTATGGCATAGATAAGATAGTGCTGAAAGTGGGACGGAGTTAAAAGTTGGTATTGCTGCCTAAACGACAGTAGATATTTCATATTAATTATTACGATATATTATGTTATTAAAGCAGATTAGGTATTATGCTGGTCCCAATTTTTTGTATTTGTACCTTTGTAAGGAAAATAAATGTATAATTTATTGATTAGTATCTACTAGTTCTTTGTTACTATTGAATGATTATTAATCTAATGTAGTAAGTTTATTTTTATCGCAGGTTTGACTGATTATTTAAGTATTCATTAACTAGTATTTATTAATATAAAATACCTTGCTAGTTGGTACCTATTATCTACTCGTAAATTAACGTTATTTCCCGGAAATATCATAGATGGGTAACCTAACGATAATAATATCGGGGAACCATTGCACACACATTGATCTAGATAAGATAAAGCAGTTTTTTTGGCGGCAATCGAATTATCGACGTGAAAAATTTTATTTTTATTTCCAAAACTTTCTATATACCTAGTTGCTCCAAAGAAGTCCGTGTGTAAAGTTTAAGTAAAGCGCCACTACTTTACTTAATCACTATCCTCATCCCAACATCTCATCATCATCATCATCATCATCATCATTTAAACTTGATTCAACTCTCCGAGATTGAAAAATTTTATACTTGACACTTGCAAATACACTAATCGTGTGACGCCATAACAAAAAAAGATAAAAATAAATAAAGCCTGGTGACAGATGGACAGACACACAGACGGACGGACAGCGGAGGCTCCTTTTTCACCCTTTGGTTACGGAACCTTAATAACTATTAAACAAATTGCCTGCTAATCATTAATCATACAGGTTTAAAGTAAAACCATTTTATACAAGTCACGTGATGCACTACACACCTGCCCGTGTTGACGTCACGATATCAGAACTTTCGTGTTTTCAAAAAACGTAAATATTGATGTGCCCACGTGACGTCAGTCTTCAGTGGTGACGTCAAACGCTCTGTTTGGGCAGATGTTAAACTCAGCTATACAAAGATATCGAGTGCGCGCGCACGTCTGTTCTCGATTTTGTGAAAAGTTAATCTTATAACACATACTAGTATTATAAATAGGGTATTTTGATTGGATGTAGAATATGAAAAAAGTAAGTATATTTAACAGCGGTTTATAATAATTATCTTATGTTTTTTGTTTTTTTTTACTATTTACAGGGTAGCGTTTGACCACAAGTCACCTGATGTGAAGTGACGATGTGACCGAAGGTGGCGCCACGCTACACCTGGACTGGGAACTGGCTCTCAAGTGAGGCTGCCGGAACACACCGATAGGTGCACGGCGACAGATTCTTAACAAGAGAGTGGTCGCTAGCCAGGCGAGTACTACATAGAAATACCCTACCACCAAGCTAAAATGTTAATCTAATATGCTGTAATTCTATTACACTAAACGCTATTTTATGTTATTTAATGTTTTTCTGTTATGAGATATGTTATGAGGAGGGATGAAAGTCATATTACCAAAATAGTGATGAATATGAATGTTGATGGATGGAAGGGAAGAGGAAGACCAAAGAAAAGATTCACCCGCGTCAACTGGCTCTCAAGTGAGGCTGCCGGAACACACCGATAGGTGCACGGCGACAGATTCTTAACTCGAGGCTGGTAGCTAGCAGGCGAGCACTAGACACTACAATTGTCAATAGTACTTTATTCAACAGGATACATTGTGATCACTTTAAAACGTCAAACTTAAAACTAGCTACGCCTGTTCCAACCTCCTTACGCCGGCAAAAGAACAGGCAAGAAACGCCCGGCAGGTTTTTTTTTTGGCCGATGTGTTAATCCAGAGTATAAGCTATCTCCATTCCAAATTTCACTCAAATCCGTTAAGTAGTTTTTGCGTGAACGAGTAACAGACATAGATACATACACACTCACAAACTTTCGCGTTTTTAATATTAGTAGGATAGGATAGGATTATAATTATGGAAAGGAAAAATCATTCTTTTGACACATCACTACTATTCCCTACATAAATAATAGACATCCCCAAATTAATATTTTGTAACAGTTATGTATCAATACCTGTTATTTAATGAGTGTTACTACGTTGAATCAATAACGTCTCTCATACCGACACAATAAAGAAGGGACTTCCCAAAAAACCAGTGACGCTCAACAATTTGTAATGCTAGAGGCTAGAGAGGTTTGTTTTTTAGATGTGTTAGGGTTTTTTTTAGGTGTATATCTCTTAATAATCGATCCTGATTCGTTATCCGTCGTTTTGGATCGATATGTCATGTCATAATATGTCATTTTAGTACTAGGGCTTGACATATTACTACTAAAATGACATGACATATGGATCCAAAACTGCGGATAACGGATCAGGATCGATTATTAATTTAGGGCGTTAATCATTAAAAAGATTAATCTCTACTAATATTACAAATGCGAAAGTAACTCTTGTCTGTCACGCTTTCACTCCTAAACTGCTGAACCGATTTAATTGAAACTTGGTACGGAGATTGTTTGAACCCTGAGGAAGGACATAGGATACTTTTTATCGCGATAAGCTGAAGCCCACGCGGGTGAAACCGCGGGGAACAGCTAGACTAAAACATACTTTAAATGAATGTTTTTATAGCTAAAATTAATAGTTATTATAAAATAACTAGCTAAAAGTATCGTATGTTCTTTCTCAGGCTTTATACTATCTCTGTACCAAATTTGGTTTAAATCGGTTCAGTAGTTTACGTGATAGACAGACAGAGTGAGGTACGTTCGCATTTATAATATTTGTAGGTTTTTTTTTTGTGATTATTGTCCGGTTGCCTATTCGATTGCCGCCAAAAAACCCGTACAAATGTATTTCTAGGCAGTTCCATAGCATCAGGGCCGGATTATCCAATAGGCAGAGTAGGCAACTGCCTAGGGGCCCCGCATCGACTAGGGGCCCCGTGGCCCCATTTCCCGTGCACGCACCAAGAAAAAATTAAGTAACTTTTCATAGAATGCTATTTTTATCCATTCAATTCAATTCAATTCAATTCATTTATTTCAGATTATGTCAAAATCCATACAGGTCAATTTAATTAACTAATAAAAAAAAAAATACATAAAAACATCAATTAACAATTCTAACTCTAAGACAAAACAGGCACAATATAACAAAACAATGGTATTATATTAATGTAATCCATATTTCGGTTTGGATCCGGAATGTCCAATATGCAACCTGGTCCAATGCTGCATTATTGGGCAGTCTAGATCCATCCGCCAGGCGAACAGCTGCAGGTAGCTGTTGGAGCTGCCGCGCACCCGGCGCATCAGGGACGCAACCCGCTTGCGCATGATAGCTGCAAAGCCATCTATGTGCGCGTCCGCAAACATTCCCGATGCGATGATTCAAAAATACTTCTCCATTGTATTGTGATTGACAAATTGAATTTTTGAAAGTAGGTAATAAAGGAGTAGAGGAAAGGGGCCCTGAGAATTGCATTGTCTAGGGGCCCTGATAGGGTTACTCCGGCCCTGCATAGCATGGCATGACGTGTCATTGCGTTGCGCGACTCAATGGAGGACAAGGTTCAACCGCCTTGAATGTGAATTGAAATGAGTTCTTTTGTCTATAAGGATGTTGAGGCGAAATAAATTACGTTCAAATGTAGTTGAAGTTACTTTATACAACGCTAGCTGCACTGCAACCTACGGGTTTACTCGCGAAAACGTAAAATAAATAGTTAAAATTAATCAAGTTATGTAGGAGTATTTTCAAAAACTATCTAAATATATATAACTCAAAGGTACTGACTGACATAGTGATCTATCAACGCACAGCCCAAACCACTGGACGGATCGGGCTGAAATTTGGCATACAGGTAGATGTTATGACGTAGGCATCCGCTAAGAAAGGATTTTGATTAATTCTACCCCCAAAGGGATGAAACAGGGGATGAAAGTTTGTATGAAACTTTGTCAATTTTAAACCGATCGGGCTGAGACTTTGCATGCATAAAGCTGTAGCCCACGCAGGTGAAACCGCGGGAACAAGTAATATTATAAATGCGAAAAATTGTGTGTGTGTGAATGTTTGCCAACACGTATCACCGTAAAACTACTTAACCGATTCTGATGAAATTGGGAATGGAGATAGCTTGTACCTTAATTTAACACATAAGCTACTTTGTATCCCAGAAGGTTCGTGTGTGATGACGGAAAGACTTTTTTTTTACTATTTACAGGGTAGCGTTTGAGCACAAGCCACCTGATGTGACGATGTGGTCGCAGGTGGCGCCACGCTACACCTGGACTGGGAACTGGCTCTCAAGTGAGGCTGCCGGAACACACCGATAGGTGCACGGCGACAGATTCTTAACAAGAGGGTGGTAGCTAGCCAGAAAATACCCTACCACCAAGCAAAAAAACGCGGGTTAAAAACTTAAAACCGCGTGGCGCAATTAGTTTAGAATATTCTAGATTCTGAATCACTAATTTCTAAGAATAAGAATCATTTATTTGCAACAAATTATACATGATAAACACATTATGTAGAAATAAGAAAAAAAAGAAACAGAAAATGTATTGTTGCAAACCGACCTCAACTCAGCGTTGTGCTGGTCGTTTGACCAGCGCTGGTCTTCCGTTGAAGCCGCTTTTGATGACGTCACTGGCATGAAGGTATTTTTAAATAACTAGGTAATAAAACAACATTTCTTGTACGTAAAAAGGCGTAACACACGTGACTCAAGAGTTTTTATTTCGTGCTCCAAGGGAATCAAATAGCGATTATGGCGACCTCCCACATGGTCTAACTTCGGATATTCTCTCCCTCTCTCTCTTAATATTAATAGATACATAACAAACTTTCGCGTTTATAATATTAGTAGGAAGTAGAACTAGCTGTTCCTCGCGGTTTCTCCCGCGTGGGCTACAGTTTATCGCGATAACAGACAGTCCAGGTGTAGCGTGGCGCCACCTTCGACCGCATCGTCACTTAACATCTGGTGACTTGTGGTCAATACCCTCCAAATTTCAAGTTACTACGACCAGCGGTTTGGTCTGTGCGTTGACGTTGATTTCGTTTGTGTTTTGCCCTACTAAACATTTGTTACTATTTAAATAATAGATGGGTATATTAAGAATCTGGAAAGAAAATGGGGGAGACCTTTGCCCAGCAGTGGGACAGTATAGGTTAAAAAAAAAAAAAGAAAAAAAATTGGTTGTCTGTAAAGTCGGTTTACTGACGATAGTTGAACGTGACAACGTCGATTGGCCGATTGTGCTTCTTTGTCGCTCGTTCCGCGCTCTCACTTGCACTTCAAGCCTTACATGGAACGCCTCAGAGCGAGGTAACGCCGCATGAGTCATGTTTTTTCGTGCGTGCAGCCGGCTCTATCGAATTATAAGACGTCACGTCAAAAAAAAATATTAAGAAGCATCACTTACCTGTCTTAACAGTTAGTACAGGCCCAGTTGTCTCATTACACATCTGTTCGTACATGGAAGGATGTGTGTGTTTCAAATGATTTTTCAAATTACTTATTGTCGTTTTAAACGATAGCTTCTTCCGGCAATAATTACACGTGGCTTTTTTATCAAAACGGTCCACAGAGCTGAAATGGTTCCAAACCGGCACTAATACTCTAGACATTTCGTATTTATGTACCTATTTACTTTTTATACAAATACTTAATACGAGACTAGGCAATGCACTTCACTAAAACTTAATACAACACAAGTATTTGAACACGGTATTGTAACAAGCTATATTATTCGACAAAACGTTGCGAGCTTCACGAAACAGCAGACAACGTGACTGCTATAATATTTTATTCGCGCTTTTTCAATCTACTCTCTAACCAATGCGCGGCCATCTTGCGCACAGCCCCTTCCCCTTACGTCAGCCCGCCTCAAATGCGAACGATTCTTGTAAACGAATTTTCGATCTTATTTCAATGTTGATAAAGTTGATATTATGCGTTAAGCGAAACAGCGACATCTAGCGGTCACCTGAGAACTAATCTGTGTCAGTAGACAGTGTTTCTAGAATCTGCTATCCATAGATATTACATGCCGTTGCAGGAATATAGCCTGAGAATAAATTTATTAAAACCTGCTGATCTGGCGAACTTCGTATCGCCAATAAAAGATGTCTGAACTTATATATTTTAAATGAAATAAAGTCCGTTGGTTTTTTTTTCACCTTTTATACCTTCCTTGGACTTCAACAAATATTTCAAAACCAAAATTAGCTAATCGGTCGGATCGTTCTCGAGTTTTTGTGAGACTAACAAATGACAATTCTATTTTATATTACAGCGTAGATAAACGCCTGAAATTAATAATCGATCCTGATCCGTTATCCGCGGTTCGATATCGATATGTCATCTCATCATATTATGTCATTTATTGGGAATAATGAATCTAATGAATGTCATTTTGATTTTATATATTTATTGACATATTGACATATTTATTGACATATTGATTGAATGACATATGTCAAGCTTTACTACTGATTGACATAATTATGTTAAGCTTTGCCACTAAAATGACATGTTATGACATGACATATGAGATCCAAAACCGCGGATAACGGATCAGGATCATTATTAATTTCGAGCGATAGCATGCGGCACTGAAAATAATAGCAGGCTGATTATACGTTATTTTTATCTGCTATGTATGAAGTTGTAATATAATGTGCAGCTTTACTAACGGTCGGAAACAAACCGCGGCAGTCGTGGAGTAGGTACTCGGTCGCTAACGCTTATATGTCATTTTAGTCCTAATTTAGATGTGTTTGCGGATGAATGTATGACTATTTTGTCGGAATGCTTGGATTTTTGCGAGAAGAGTGTGTTAGGTAGTTTTGTGACAGTATTATGTTGACTTTTTTATTTAATTTTATATTTTCTTTGACATTGTATGAACTATTTTTATTTTTGTTTTGTTTTCTGGCCTTTATTTATTACCATTGTTAACTTTTTTTCTCTATTATTATTGTTTATATTTTTATTTTTTAATGTTTAAAATTATTTAGGTAATTGGCTTTCGCCGTCTAAAATAATGTAACAATAAATAAATAAATAAAAAGTAGTAATACGTAAAGCCCTAGTACAAAAATGACGTATATGACATGACATATCGATCCAAAACCGAGGATAACGGACCGGATCGATTATTAATATCTGGCGTTAGTATTTTAGGCGTGAGAGCGAAACAGACAGACAAACAGACTTACTTTCGCATTTATGTTTTATTAGGGAGCAGGGAAGTAGGGATTCTAGTACAAGTACAACACTAGTCAGTGGTGACACATGCCAATTCTTACGCATCATAGTGACGTGAAATGTATTCACGACGTAACGTACCTAATACCTAAAGTTTATCAGCTGTTATTGATACCTATAGATAGATATTGTGATTCACGCACCCGTTATTTTCATGCATGCGATGTATGAAACCATTTACACGAGGAAAGTTACTCGCCTTCAACGTACGATGAATTATTCATCGAAGCACATAACTAATACCCGAAATTAATAATCGATCCCGATCCGTTATCCGCGGTTTTAGATCGATATGTCATGTCATATATCATTTTAGTAGTAACTAGCTGTTCCCTGCGGTTTCACCCGCGTGGGCTACAGCTTATCGCGATAAAAAGTATTCTATGTCCTTCCCCGGGGCTCAAATTATCTCTATACCAAATTTCATTTAAATCGGTTCAATAGTTTAGGCGCGAAAGCGTATTTATTCCGTAGACTCCAAAATTATTCCCGCACTTCGGGGGTCACCGCGTTACCTGCTATAGGTACCCATTATCCTATTTCAATTCTAAGTTAATTTTTCTTGGACCGCACGTTTGAACCGCGCAGTTAAAGGTCTTCCTGGGCCGCGCACTTTAATACCTATTTCATAGATTCTCCCGGTACCCCCCCTCACCTCACCGCGTTTCCCGCTGCGCTGCGGTGCGGCGAGTTTATTTTTCTACTACTACTTACATTTTTAAACTCGTGATATCTTTTGAACGGAATGTCCAAATTGAATGATTCAAAAAGTTGTATAATGGTATTGAAGCAGTTTTGAATAAGAAGTAATTTATTTTGATAAGGATTAACACCAAGATACAAATAAAGAGCCTTTTCTAGCGGCGCATAAAAAATTAAATTTTTAAAATAAAAGATCATTTATTGTGGCATAACTATAATAGTTAGACATATGCTCTCGCGGACTTTTTTGTAGATCTTAATGAGACCTACAAACCCGTAATACATTGTTTTGTTCTAGTGTCCATAGTTTTTGCAGCGCACGCAAAAATAGATTTTCGATTTCACACCTTGGGTTGCAAAATAGCAATTTTCTTACGGATCCCTAATTTTTTTGGAAATAAAATATAGCCTATAGCCTTCCTCGATAAATGGTCTATCCAACACTAAAAGAATTTTTCAAATCGGACCAGTAGTTCCTGAGATTAGCGCGTTCAAACAAACAAACAAACAAACAAACAAACAAACAAACAAACAAACAAACAAACTCTGCAGCTTTATAATATTAGTATAGATATGTCAAGCGCTAGTACCTACTTTACTTTAGTAGTTGCTTTTGAAGCTGCGATAGCTTAGTGGTAGTGACGTCGGCTTACGATCCGTAGGACGTGCGTTTTAATCTTACAATGAGTTTGAGCTTTTTGAAAACATCGTGGTGAAACCATAGTTGGGTGGTAGGGTATGGAAGTACTCACCTGGCTAGCTACCAGCCTCGAGTTAAGAATCTGTCGCCAACCGAGAGGATTCGAACTCGGTGTAAGCGTCTTGTAAGTACGGGTTACCGTTTTTTATTTATTTATTTATTTATTTATTTATGCAAATTGTAAAATCACAACATGACCCTGTTAGGGTATAGCATATAGAAACATAATGTCATAAAATTCTAGTTACGGACAACACATACATAAAGAAATTATATACTTAAGTAGGTAGATACACACAATATTATTTTAGAGGTAGTGAAGGTAGTGAGATTGTGACGCTTTTATCGTCAATGAATTCTTGAATTGTATAATAACATTTATGAATTAATAAATTTTTAAGTTTTATCTGAAATATTTTTTCTTTTTTTTCATTTCTTAGTTCAACCGGTAGTTTATTAAACATTTTTATAAGCATTCAAGCAATGGTGGCGTTCGGCCACCATTGCCGGAATGTAAACACACAAGTGCCAGTCTCGCCTGGATGTAATCACAACGTGCGAGTAACTCGCCTCGTCTAAATGTTGCTGTTGTTATTTGACAGCTATTTCTGTAACTGCTTTCCTAAAATACAAAGACGGTTGTGGTGCCAAGGAAACATTTTATAATTTTGTTGTTTTGGACATCGCTATCTGAAGGAATTTATTAATGGAGCTTCGCTCGTTATTGTTTCGGTTGTACTAAAATAGGTGGTACCTACATACATAACAACTATGTACTTTAATAGTACCCTTAATAAGTGTTTTTTTTAACTTAAAAACTAACTGAGATGGCGCAACGACCCAAAGTGAGTCTTGTCCTCCGATAACAAAAGACGCCACTTCGCTCTGTCCCGCGCCACCTCCCGTCAGTCCTCCACCTGGAGTGAGCGCAAATCCTTCGTGACTTCGTCTTTCCAGCGGCACATGTCTGGTTTTATTATTATTATTATTTTATGTAATAGATTAGCAAACAAGCTGACGGCCCGCCTGATGGAAAGCGGTCACCGGCGCCTATGGACATCTGCAACACCAGGGGAGTTGCCGATGCGTTGCCGACCTCTAAGAACTCTTTTCACACCCATCTTGAAGAATTGCAATCTGTAGCACAGCGGAAACACTTGTGGGGGGGAGCTCGTTCCACATTTTGCAAGTATGCGGGAGAAAGGAGCGCATAAATCGCGAGGTGTGGGATTTCCAGGACTCGATATTATTTTTTACTTCAGTAATTTTGAATATTTAACGGGTTTTATGACAACATCCGGTTGTCAAAAGTCTTTACCTACTGAAGCCCTGCTTGTTTGCTACCTTTTCACAATCCACTGAACCAATCTTGAAGAAGTTTAGTCGGTAGGTATAGAGACGAAGGACATACGATACTTTTTATCGCAATAAACAGTAGTTCACGCAGGTGAAACCGCGGGGAATAACTAGAATTACATAGACATACATACATACAAAGTTTAAAGTCAATACGACAATAGTAAAATTCAAAATTAAAATCATTTTTATTCAATAGGATACATTGTGATCACTTTAAAACGTCAACTTAAAACTAGCTACGCCTGTTCCAACCTCCTTACGCCGGCACCGGCAAAAGAACAGGCAAGAAACGCCCGGCAGGTAATTTTTTTGGCGCGATCACATTGACAATTTTATTCTTATTACTAATTGATTGAATTAGAGCAAGTTCACTAAAATCCCAAGCTTTTTTTGTCATCTACCTAGTAGGTTAAAATAGACTTCTATGATTTGATTACTACATTCTACTTTGTTAGTAAGTTACAAGTGAAGCTAATAAAAGTGTTTTAAAAATATATAAATGTATAATAATACTAAGTCATTATAACATAACACCAAAATGCCTAAAGTCTAACCATCTATTCTAGGTAGGTACATCAACATTTATACGTAAGCACAAGCAAGCTATAACACCAACCGGTCGGAGAGAAAGGCGGTGTTGCCGCTCCGTGCGCCGCGTAAACAACGAGGTGACGGCTGGTCAAATAGGAACGTGATCACAGAATACGTACTAGTATCGAGTAGATTAAACAAGCGTTCAGTTTACGGTTGCTAAAATGTAGTATATTTTATTAATATTACTAGCTGACCCGGCGCACTTCGTATCGCCAATAAAGGTCACCTTTTAAACCTTCCCTGAATATCCACATATATTTCAAGATCAAAATTTGCTATATCGGTCCACCCATTCTCGAGTTATAACGAGACTAACGAAACGAACAGCAAATGATTTATATATATTTAAAAAGATTTTGAAGTCTTTTATTTGTATGTATAAAGAATTGATTAATTTACTAGCGCTTCGCCCCGGCTTCACTCGGTTAGACAACCGAAAGTTCTTTTCAAAACCTATTTTTATAAAACACTTTTATTAGCTTGACTTGTAACTAACTAACTCCTATGTTTTAATCCAGGGTATAAGCTACTATCTTTATTCCAAATTTCACTTAAATCCGTTCAGTATTTTTGCGTAAAAAGTAACAAACATCCATCCATCCATACCCACAAACATTCACGTTTAGTAGGAACGATGTAAATAACAGTTTCAAGAAAATGATATAAATGATTTTCTATTAAATTCTGAAACATCTAATAGTTCTTGAATGCTAAACACATTACTTTTTTGGGACACTTGCAATAAAGTTATAATGTTGTTCGTGTTTTAAAGTTTATAAAGTGAAGGACTCAACAGGTGTGGTTAACAGGTAGACTGACTTCCGATCACGCACGCCATCCCATCCGGTTGCAGCCCCAAGGTCACAAGTCCCTTGCAAAACTAAAACTTTGAATAAATAAAAGTTGCATCAAGAAAATATTAAGACGTTAAGAATCTATTGCCAAAATCACCAAGCTTCTATCAGTGTGTTTTGGCAGCCCTCTCTTCTTCTTCTTCCCCTGGCCTCATCTATTTGTGGTCGTTGCAGCGTGTACTCTTCTTCCACTCTCCCCTATCAGCCGTCATCGCTTCATTCACTCCCCTTTCATTCATATCAACCCTCACACAATCCATCCATCTTTTCTTTGGTCTTTCTCTTCCCTCCCATCCATCAACATTCATGTTCATCGCTTTATTTGTAATATGACTATCATCCCTCCTCATAACATGTCCATACCAAGCCAAATGATTCCCTTTCAACTTATCTGTTACTGGTGCTACTTTCATACTTCCTCTATTATAACTTATTCCTGATTTTATACATTCTTGTCACTCCGCACATCCATCTCAACATTCTCATCTCTGCTACATGGAGTTTCCCCCAACATTCCGATCCATACATGGTGACAGGTCTTATTACGGAATTACGGATTTGTAGATTTTACCCTTCAAATTGAGGGACATCTGTGGATCAGTGTGAGATTTCTTCACCTTCCCAGTCTCACTTGATGGTAAGTGATGACGTTCGATCGATCCTGATCTGTAATCCGCGGTTTTGAATCGATATGTCATGTCATAATATGTCATTTTAGTAGTGGGTAATATGTCAAGCCCTAGTACTAAAATGACATATTAAAGGGACTTCTTTTAATAATGTATTTTAGTTATTAGTTTAGATTTATTTGTTTTTATTTCTTTGTTATTTTTAGTTTGAAGTAATAAATGACATATTACATATTATGACATATTACATATTATGACATGACATATCGATCCAAAACCGCGGATAACGGAAATTTCAGGCGAAAATAAATAATTGTCAAACCAACTAGTAAATTTAAATGAAGCAAGTTCTCTCGACTCCAGAAAAATCAGGTATCAACAGCTACCCATTCCATTTATAGACTTCTGCTTCTGTTGATCAATAAACACGCGCGGCGTTGCCAGCTCTCCGTCCAAAACAAGCTGGCTCTCTACGTTGCCGTACTTAACACATTTCGTAATTCACTTGTCAAGTTCACGAGATTGTAGCCGTTATGCCTGTGCAGATAGAGGTCATAATTGCTTCAAGCGGAAAGAACTATGTGATTTTCTGGAATGTTTTTAGCATGTAAACAAGATTTTGTTGTAAACGATTTTGGGCTTTATTTTTTGGGAAATAAATGGGAGTTTTGTGTGATTGATATTGATTCAAGATTGTTAGTGGTGTGATGTGCGTAGCTTGTAGGAAATCATGTGGACATCGAATATTGTAGAAGAATAAAAAATACCTAATATGTTTTATGAATACATAATACATTACATAAATTACTACAAAATAATTAAAAAGGTAGAACCTACTGACCTCAAATACGTAGGGTAAATACTTACTTTTAAATAGCAAAATCTTTCCAAATAAGTAGTTAAATATATCAAACAAAAATACCATACAATCCTTTTTTACTATTAATGGACAAAAATGTTTTTTAATAAAAGTAGAAAGCTATTTTAGCTTCATAGAAAAATTATAATGTTGACATATCTAACTGCTAACGCCATCTAGCGGTGAAGGTTTAGGAAGTGTTTGTCGTAGAAAACAAAACGTTCACAATTTATAAAAAAATCAGACAACCAATGTGCCGTAACATGTGAACTGCGGATTTGGTACGAAGCGAGAGGGCGCTGGTGGACAAATATGCATTGATGGCAACGAGTAATAACAATATTATAATAAGTAACCCTAAATTATTTTTTTATTATGCGAAAAGAAGGGTTTTATAAGTTTGGCGTCGATGTCTGCTGTGGCATCGTAGCTCTCAATCAGAGATTTTGAAGCGGGATTTTTTTTTCATTTGAAAGCCAGTTCGTTCGTTTTGTATGTTTGCTTTATATCGGTCCAGCAGAGAGAATCAGCCCTTCTCCAAAATTATGTAGGTAACGATTTTTAGCTATATTTGATGAAAATCGGTCTAAGATGATGATGTGATGTGTTTTTTTTTTATTATAAATTTTATTAAGAAAATATAAGGATACCCCACGGCTATAGTGTGTGCGATGAGTGTCATAGCATAGCATAGGCCAAGCGAGTGAAACCGCAGGCCACTGCAAGAGCTTTAATCCTGCTTTAATATTATCTCATTCCATAATTTGTGACGTCATATAAAATATGAATTACACTTCCTCCACAGGCTGAGGAAGCGCCAACCGGGTGTTTTATAATTTTAGGCATAATAAATACTGATCAGTCCAACAGAAATTGCGATTTGACTGCTTTGCCTCCCTTCTAGTACTCTGAAGTGGTACAAAACACTTAAAAATAAAAAAAGTTAACTTTAGAATTTCACGTCCCTAATTAAAAAACAACATTCAAAACAACCGCGTAAAAATATCGTTATTAAGTTTTTGAAAAACTATTTTAAGCAGTTATTAGAAAACGGTGTACGGTCTGTATTCTGTATGTGGCCACCCTAACAGTTGCGTAACGTTATTGTAAAATAAAAAACGGAAACGAAATAGCCAACTGGTATATCGACAACATTTTTTCCCACTCACCATCGGCGTCGGCCTCCTCCGTAACGGCATCTGCATCGTTTCCAGTATCTTCGCTCCCCTTACCGTCCCCGAAGCAGTCGTAAAAAGCATTCGGATGCTTCTTCTTAAGATGGCAACGCAACAAGTTAGTCCTATCCGTCCATTGGAGTCGACAATAATTACATCTCACAAATTTACTGCCTGGTATATCAGTGAAATGTCGACGAACAAGCGTCGAAACGGCATTTTTCTTCACCGATATCAGTTTAGCAAGAGCCGATCTAGTCCCTTTTCGACTAGTAAGGGACGTTATACACCGCCTCAGATGGTGTCTCAGATTGCAGGAAGTTGATACAAAGGACAAGATACCGTTACAAATTAAGCACTGCGCTTTTTTCAGTTCATCGTCGACGATTTTGTAACAGTCCCACGGGTTTGCAGGATTCATCACTATATTCTCAACTGATAATCACAAACGGAAATTACAGTTATTCGTTACGGCGCTGCGTTGTAATAACTGAGGTTATGTTATTTAAAACAAGATGGCGAACTCACTGACTTAAAGTAGTAAAGTACACGACGCCTGCGGACCCGAACGACTGGTGGCAGGGATGCCCGATACGAGTCGATATTTCGTAACATCGATACAGCTATACGATTTATAATGTTTAATACGATGTTCTGGCCCTACAATACGCGCGATATATCGTATTCATATTATTATAAAAATATCATACAATCCTTAATATCCCTACTAATATGTATTATAAATGCGAAAGGAACTCTTTGTCTGTCTGTCTGTCGCGCTTTCACGCCTAAACTACTGAACGGATTTAAATGAAATTTGGTACAGAGATAGTTTAAAGCTTTCTATTGCTATAATCTGTAGCCCACGCGGGTGAACCGCGGGGAACAGTTAGTGTTAATAAAACAAGGGCAGCCTACTTTTGTTTAGACTTGTAGAAAAATCCACAGAGCTTAGCAAAGAACAATGGCCAAAAGGCCAAAACGATTGCAAAAAGTGTTTTAAAAAACGAGTAATAAATAAAAAAATTGAAATTTTTTGCTTATTAAGATTACACAAACGATATTTTAAGAAATGATAAGAAAAAATATATTGAATTATTAACTTCGTAGTGTCTAATGATATTTGTTTGCTTTTGCTACGCTACAATACGTCTTATTCTACCAATTTTGTTGTACTTTTTTCTTTTTCTGAACTTATCGTTAATTTCGCAAACCAATAACTGTTTTAGGTCGGTCGTATAACTTCAATAAGCTATTCGTAATTTTTATACAAAATATTTTGCTGTCAGGTCCAAGCCAGTATGAAAAGTGGCCAATGTTCTTTCTTATATTTTCTCCGCTTCGGTGAGGATCAGTGGCAACTGTGAAAACGTCTTATATTCAAATTCAATACATGGTTAAACTTGTTTTTTCTTTTATTGAATTAATTTATTTTAAAAACATATTACCTGTTTTGTTTTTCAATTAAAAAAAACAAAATGAAAGAATATGGTAAAAAATAACATTAAAAATACCCTTTTGCATTGATAAATGTTCACTATCGATTATGCATGCGATATTGTTACGATACGATATACCGATTAAAAGGGAGCGATAGTATCGTGAATCGATCGATACAGTTACGACGCGATATATCGATATCATACACTTTTATGGCCATTCCTAACAAAGGAATGACATAACGAATGTAACGTCAGTCTGTTATAATAATAACTAATCGTGGCTTCTCTATAATCTGTGGTTTCTCTAACTCTATTTATAGCATATTCTTATCTGAAAAAAAAACGAAGGAATAAAATTGTGATCTCACCCAAAAAATTACTTGCCGGGAGTTTTTTGCCGGCGTAAGGAGGTTGGATCAGGCGTAGCTATTAAAGTTTGAGTGTATGTAACTACCATTTGATTTTAATTTCGAAAGAAATAAAAATGAAACACGATTTATTAGTAAATACTATAATTTCTTCCTTAATTTTAACATTATACTAAACATCACAGCACAGTGAGTGTTAGCCCCTGCACAGAGACCACTAAGGGTAGCACAGGCGGGGCGGAACGGGGGCTCTCTTCATCCGACTCCGAGTCCGACTGACAGAGAGCTGTGAAGTTTGACACTTGCGCTGACAGCTCGTCAGCTAGCTCTTTGGTTATCACCACCTGTCAACCAAAAAAACGTACTCTAAAACATTTACAACACATTGGCGGCAGAAATTAATAATCGATCCTGATCCGTTATCCGCGGTTTTGGATCGATATGTCAAGTCATAATGTGTCAAACCCTAGTACTAAAATGAAATATTATGACATGACATATCGATTCAAAACCGCGGATAACGGATCATAATTTCGGGCATTAAAGTTGACCTTTACGGCCATGCATAATCACAATTCACAATTTTTCGGCCGAGATCAATCTCGCCCATTTCTCGGCCGATATCAATTTCGCCCATTTTCCGGCCGAGATCAATTACGCCTATTTCTCGGCCGAGATCAATCTCGCCCATTTCTCGGCCGAGATCAATGACGCTAAAAAAGGCCGAGATCTCGCGAGGACGAGATTGCATTCCGTAGTTAGGGCTCCTCGCGCCACTTGCCTGCAGCCAGTCCCCGCTGGCGGCGAGGGGGCGCGCGGCGGACGCGAAGGCGCCGCTCACGGAGGGCGGCAGCATGCTCACCGCGCAGCCGCCCGCCCGCCACGTGAAGTGCGCGCCGTGCTTTATTCTGCCGCTGACAATGGGATAACAATACAGTGTAATCTCACTAATCCGGCACTATTAAAAACCGGAGGGTGCCGGATTATTGGAATGTTCGGAGTACTGGGTTATACTGAAAAAGTCATCGGTAATAAATAAAATAAAGCATTTCATAGAGAGAATAAATGTATGTAATGTATTATGGTGTTTTGTGTTTTCGTTTATTTGACATTTTTAACTATAAACTAGTCTCACTTGAAAGAAACAATACGTTATCACGTGCACGTGATAAGTTTTGAGGTTGGACTGCTAGTCGATGACGCAGCGACCAAAGCGCACAGGTATAGATGGGAAAGGGAGGTGTGGGCGGAGGGTGCCGGATTATTGGACGTGCCGATCTATCGAAGTGCCGGATTAGTGAGATTCTACTGTACTTATTTTCACCTCAGCAGCTCGGAAATAGTCTATTTGTCATTCGAAATCTGAGTGCAAAAGCGCATTTCGGCGGTAGAAGGAGGCGTCTTACTTACTCGCCTCCTCCCGCCCCACCATAAAGGTGTTGTAGTGTTTGTCGGGGGGTGTCACTTCGAGCTGGACACCCCCCCCCCCCCCCCAAGGTGCCTAGGTACCGTGGGTGTGAGGCCCGGAATGAGAGAGTGTGGGCCGACTGTCACAGTGACCCCCTCCCGCCCCATCAAAAGGCTCAAACTCAAAACTTTTTTATTTAATAGGATACATTGTGATCACTTTAAAACGTCAATTTAAAACTAGCTACGCCTGTTCCAACCTCCTAGCGGCAGACTTTATCTTTACTTACTCGATTGCCAGCGGCAGCAAGCTGGCTCCCTCGGCATTCATGAATATATGCACCGTCTCGAAATACTGTACGCTCTCCTCGTCACGCCACGAGCTCTGAAATGTTCACAAAACACAACGTTGAACATCCAAAGTCAAAGGTTTTTTATTCAATAGGATACATTGTGATCACTTTATTGATATGTTTGCTGATGAATGGAAGGTAATTTTGGCACATGCGTCAACTCGTGAACGGGTGCTGCTTGTGGGGTCTGCTCTGCTTCGGTTGTGATCCCGCAACTCGTTAATATTCATGTTCCCATATCCCAATGTGTACAACCAAACAAGAGAAATCTTATTAGTAAAGCTAATTAAAAAATATCGGACTATTAGATGACAAAAAAGCTTGGGATTTTAGTGAACTTGCTCCATTTCAATACGCTACGCCTGTTCCAACCTCCTTACGCCGGCAAAAGAACAGGCAAGAAACGCGCCGTAGGTATTTTTTTTTTCGCTATCACATTGACTATTATATTCTTATTACTAACTAGCTGTTCCCCGCGGTTTCACCCGCGTGGGCTACAGCTTTATGCATGCAAAGTCGCAGCCCGATCGGTTTAAAATTGACAAAGTTTCATACAAACTTTCATCCCCTATTTTATCCCCTTCGGAAAAGAATTAATCAAAATCCTTTCTTAGCGGATGCCTACGTCATAACATCTACCTGCATGCCAAATTTCAGCCCGATCCGTCCAGTGGTTTGGGCTGTGCGTTGATAGATCACTATGTCAGTCGGTCACCTTAGAGTTATATGTATTTAGAAGATAGATGAGAGTGCATATGTGTGCGTGGAGACGGGCCTGTATGTGCAGACAGGTGTGTGTGTATGTGTGACTCACCGCGGTGTCCGTGATGTGAGGCAGCGCCCTCTCCATGCTCGACATCTCGAAGCTATCTGTAGACATGTGCCCCACCGCCTGACCTGCGGACACAATCACAAAGCTGGAAATTAATAACCGATCCCGATCCGTTGTCCGCGGTTTTGGATCGATATGTCATTGTAGTTACAAACGAGGCGGTATTATTCGTGGCGATGGTGGCCGAACGGAAATGTCATGTATTCATTCTTTGCTTGCGGCGGCGTCGTGTGCCGGGTCGCCCTCTTCCCTCTCATATGGTCGAGGAGAGCGATGGCTGGCACATGCGTCAACTCGTGAACGGGTGCTGCTTGTGGGGTCTGGTCTGCTTTGGTTGTGATCCCGCAACTCGTTAATATTCATGTTCCCATATCGCAATGTGTACAACCAAACAAGAGAAATGTTATTAGTAAAGCTTATTAAAAAATATCAGATGACAAAAAAAGCTTGGGATTTTAGTGAACTTGCTCCAATTCAATCAATTAGTAATAAGAATAAAATTGACAATGTGATCGCGCCAAAAAAATTACCTGCCGGGCGTTTCTTGCCTGTTCTTTTGCCGTAAGGAGGTTGGAACAGGCGTAGCTAGTTTTAAGTTTGACGTTTTAAAGTGATCACAATGTATCCTATTGAATAAATAAAAATTGACTATTGACTATCATTGAGGTCATAGAATATATGTAGAAGCCAATTACCAATTTTTCTTTTAAACATATGAACAGGTAGCTCTTTAAACTCATTTGGCAACTTATTATAAACAATTATTGCGTTTACATACGCATTTCGCTTTTGTATTTCAAGCTTACATAAAGGCTGATATCTATAATATAAAAATGAATCGCAAAATGTGTTGGTAAGCGCATAACTCAACAACGCCTGGACCAATTTTGCCAATTCTTTTTTTTAAATGTTCGTTGAAGCCCAAGAATGGTTTTTACGGCGAGAAAAATCTGAATAATTGCCGGGAAAACCCCTAAAAACAGCCCTTTTCTTTTTCCCATACAAACGTTTTCTTCCTAAAATGTAGAGCCAATTTGAACTTTAATACCATACCATAAAGTTAGAGAGGTTCCGGGAAGGCAAAACAATTGAGTGACGTTAGTATCGTATAAATATTGATGTCTATTTTCAATAAAAGTAGAGATCTTTACTAAAACTCCAATAATGTGTGTATTATAATTTTTAATGATTTTTTTGTTAAATACCCGTGCGAAGCCAGGGCGGGCCGCTAGTAGTTTATATTTATTCCTCGGCATGACCACAGTAAAGTAAGAACAGTAGGTTAGCTAAGGCCGCTCGACGAGTTAATTGCCTACTCTTGCGGTGACGCATAGGCGGCGCGTTCCGTACTGAGTGCATGGCCGCGGCCCCGTTCGTTTGTGTGCGTGAAAAGTGCGTGCGTACACGGTGCCGCTACTCTCGCACACATTCAAACCGGCGGTTGGCGGCCGATTTGTATGAAGCTGAACTACTACTCTTTACTATGGCATGACGTTAGAAGCTAAGCTACCTTTAGTAGTAGCGGAGTCTGTGCTCATCGCGCTGAGCCCCCGCTGCAGCGCGTCCTTGATCTGCTGCTCCACCCCCGCGGACAGCGGCGAGGGGGGCCCCTCCCTCCTCTGAAAATACCGAGGGGAGTGAGTGAGTGGCGTGTTTATTTCTTATTTTGTAGCCTTCGACTACAAGTCACGGCACCGTCAGTCAGTCAAGCGTTCAGCTGAATTTTCAACTCATTTTGCCTCGTCGTGTGGCACCAATTGCCTTTTTGTATGAAACTGAATGCAGCCGAATTTATGCTATACAGTGGACCCCCGATAATCCGGCCCCTGTCTAATCCGGTGCCCCCTGTAATCCGACATGACTTAGAATTACATGTATGTTTGACAATCTTTGCTAATACATATAGATCACGCAGGTTTGAACAGGTCACAACTCGTACACGCCACCGCTATTGTGCTCGACGCGTATGCATTGTTTTACTTAGTTTGAATTTGACTACTAGTGATAGCGGTACGGCCTAGCGTGCGTTCATTGTTTACTATTTATTCATTGTGTATTAGGTGTAGTACCTAGTAAATGTCGTCACAAACCCAGAAGCGAAAGCACAAAACGTTGACAATTAAAGAAAAATGTGATATTTTAGATCGCTTAAATCGCAATGAAACTCAGTAGTTTAGCAAGTGAATACGGCGTAGGCCGATCTACAATTTATGACATTAAAAAAAACCACGAGAAGATTAAGAAGTTGCTTAATTTTATAATAAAACGTAAGCTCTCAATTGTTATTTAATTTACTAAATTCGACTTACATAAATTAAGTCTGATTTGTACTTCAAAGTACATACATATGTACGTATAATATATAGATTCTTGTCATTAGATATGTAATTTGTCGGATTACAAAGTACTCTTTCGTAAAAAAATCCGGACTATAGGGGTCTTAGGCAGTGCTCTATAATCCGACAAATTCGATAGTCCGACACTGCCCTGCATAATGTTTGCCGGATTACCGGGGGTCCACTGTATACCGAAATTCTGCGACTCACGACTCACTAGATGACGCGCGTATGGTTTCTACATTCTCCTAAACTAAATTTGACAGGTCTAATAGTATCGCTGTCTTTTTCTAACCACTGAAGTAAAAAAAGGACGGCATTACTATTAGACCTGTCAAACTTAGTTTATTTATTTATTGATCACCAGCATAATGTACACCGTTGCAATTATAATATAGAGACAATACACACAAGTAAGGCTAAGTGTCATTACATTTATAGGTGAAGACAACATGCGATGATGGCTCAGTGGTAGTGACGTCGGCTTGCGATCCGTAGGACGTGGGTTCGAATCCTGCAATGAGCTTGAGCTTTCGGTGAAGGAAAACATCGTGATGAAACCATAGCTTGGTGGTAGGGTATTTTCTAGTACTCGCCTGGCTAGCTACCAGCCTCGAGTTAACAATCTGTCGCCGTGCAAAAAAATTATGCAAGTTAACAAAATTGATTTTAGGTAAAAAAAAAATCTATAATATAAAAATGAATCGCAAAATATGTTGGTAAGCGCATAACTCAACAACGCCTGGACCAATTTTACCAATTCTTTTTTTTAAATGTTCGTTGAAGTCCAATAATGGTTTTTTCGGCGAGAAAAATCGAATAATTGCCGGGAAAACACTAAAATTAGCCCTTTTCTTTTCCCCATACAAACGATTCGTAATAATACTTAAGTCAATTTGAACTTTAATACCATACCATAAAGTTCAAGTGTAAGTGGAGAGGTTCCGGGAAGGCAAAACAATTGAGTGACGTTAGTATTGTATAAATATTGATGTCTGTTTTCAATAAAATTAGGGATCCTTACTAAAACTCCAATAATGTGTGTATTATAATTTTTGCGTTTTTGCTAAATACCCGGGCGAAGCCGGGGCGGGCCGCTAGTTAATACAATAAAATTTTGAGTTGATAAATTAATGAATACAACAGGTAAAATACTGGACAGTTAAGTTTTAGAGAATTCAAAACCGAATGGACACCAATGTATAAGGAGGAGAACCTGCCGCCGTTGAAGTGGGAGATGGGTCGAGTCGCCGCGGTGTATCCAGGTGCAGATGGCGTAGTTCGAGTCGCAGATATCAAGACTTCAGGTGGTCTGCTTCGCAGATCATTCAGCAAGATTTCAACGCCCGGGGGCATGTTTAGATTTAATTAGAGCCTGCCAGAATTATGATAGCAAACGACAAGTTACTTTCGTAGTTAACTTTGCTCGTCTCTGGCGGGGTTCAAATGTTTTTATGTACACCATCAATTTAAAAAAGAATAAAAAAGAGTTAGATGCTGTGAACACGTAATCTTGCCTTTTTATTTACAATCTGATCAATTTCTCCCCTAAATACCTGATTTATCTCAACACTTATTGAATAAATAACTATTGACTATTACTAATAGAAATGTTTTAAAAAATCCTTGGTAAGTGTCTCGTACCTGCACCGGCACCCATCTGACGACGCAGGAGACGCCCGCGAGTGGGGAGTGGGAGGGGGGGGCGCGCCGCGCGGCCAGCCCGCGCGTCGAGGCGCGGCGCCGGGGGGACGTCACCAGGTGCGCGCCGCCGCAGCTGGGGGGGTGGGGTTCATCAATTCATTTAATACAAAACAAAAAAAAATGTGGGAATATATCAACGTAATAAATTAAAAATACAACAACAAAACATTGAAAAATACATCGATATAATCCTAGTAATAAACATCATCATCATTATCATTATCAGCCTTCCACGTTCCCACTGCTGGGACTCCGGCCTTCTCTCAGAGAGAGAGTATGGGCTATAATCTACCACGCTGGCCCAGTGCGGGTTGGTAGATGTCGCATGCCCTTGCAAATGTTGCAGTTCTTGGGTTTCCATGCCGGTTTCCTCACGATGTTTTCCTTCACCGTTTTGAGCGATGGCAAATCCGCACATAACTTATTAAGTCATAGGTGCGGGGCCGAGAGGATTCGAACTCGGTGTCGGCGTCTTGTAAGTCGCACGCCAAACCGTTCGGCCACCATCGCTCTAATAAACATAATAATAAGAAATAATAATAATAAAATAATAATTGCGAAAGTGTGTGTGTGACAGATTTTTCTTTTTAGTCTCATAATAAGTAAATCACCGACATAGCTCAGAATTTGCATGTTCAAGTGGCAATGGGCAGGCCACATCGCTCGACGAACCGACAGGGAAGGTTTTCGAGAAGCGCCCACGATTCTGTAGGTATGCCGACCACTTCATGATAGCATTTAGGGTTTCTAAAGCTTCGATACTGTGGCGCAGTCGGTAGGATCACTGGCGGCTGAGATTTATGACTTTATGACAGTGACAAAATATTGCGTGTCGCAGGGATCCGATGGATGCAAATGGCTAATAGCCTTCCATGGTGGCGTTCAAAAAGGGAGGCCTAGGTTAAGTAGTGACCTTCTTTCGGCTGATGATGAAACTTGGCGCTTACCATCAATTTCACTCAATAGTATAAAGTAAGTGACTTACTTGGCATCCTCCCTCATCAGCTTGAGCACTTCGAACCCGGACCCCCTCTGCGCCGCCTTCAACTCTCTGCCCGTGCAGCCCACAATCTGTAAAGAACATACGAGTTAATAGCAATGGCAGTTGCAGCAGTAGCAGTTTTCTAGAGTATGTAAACTTGTTCTAGTGTATGCTAACTTGTTCTGGAGTATGCGAACTTGTTCTGGAGTATGCAAACTTGTTCTAGAGTATGCAAACTTGTTCTAGGGTATGCTAACTTGTTCTAGAGTATGCAAACTTGTTCTAGAGTATGCAAACTTGTTCTAGAGTATGCAAACTTGTTCTAGAGTATGCAAACTTGTTCTAGAGTATGCAAACTTGTTCTAGTGTATGCTAACTTGTTCTAGAGTATGCAAACTTGTTCTAGAGTATGCAAACTTGTTCTAGAGTATGCAAACTTGTTCTAGAGTATGCAAACTTGTTCTAGAGTATGCAAACTTGTTCTAGAGTACGCTAACATGTTCTAGAGCGTTCCAATTCGTTCTACAGTATGCGCTTACCTGCAGAAACTCGACAGTCCCGTGCGGAGTGCGTGCGGTGGCGAGTGTGGGGTCCCTCGCTACTAGCAGGTGCCTCACCCGGGCGCGGTGCGGGCCCCCGTCCAGGGCGCGGTGCCACGATATGTGATCACCGGCGCAGAATTTGTTACCTACAGTAGAATATTCATAACTAGTTGCGCCCCGCGGTTTCACCCGCGTATTCCCGCAGGAACCTTTTTCCGGGATAAAAAGTAGCCTATGCGTTAATTTTTTTATTTTTTTTTTTTATAAGAGATAGGCAAGCATTTGACCCCAGTCTCACCTGATGGTGAGTGATGACGAGGCCGAGGATGGAGCATGCTTGCCTAGAAGATACCTATTCACTCTCGACTTGAAGGCTCCCAAGTTATACTTATCGGGAAACAAAGACGCTGGCAAGGTGTTCCACTCCTTCGCCGTTCGCATTATAAATGTGGAAGCGAAACGTTTTGTGCGGATTGGGGGAATTTCAACCTTGTACGGATGACGTGTTTCCGTGCGTCTTGTTGTTCGATAGTGGAATGGGGATGGTGGAATGAGGTTGTGTAGTTCCGTCGCACACTCTCCATAATGTAACCTGTAGAACACAGATATGCTGGCAACTTTACGGCGGTGATCAAGGCTCTGAAGCCTCGCCTTAACCAGCTCATCATCACCTATGAGTCTTTTCGTTTTTTGCGTTAATCCAGGGTATAAGCTGTCTCCATTCCAAATTTCATTCAGATCCGTTGAGTAGTTTTTGCGTGAAAGAGTAACAAACATCCATCCATCCATACTCACAAACTTTCACGTTTATAATATTAGTAGGACTAGCTGTGCCCCGCGGTTTCAACTAATTAGATTACAGTTCTTGCGACCGAAAATCCCTACTAATATTATAAATGCGAAAGTAACTGTGTCTGTCTGTCTTTCACGCCTAAACTACAGAACCGATGTAAATGAAATTTGGTACAGAGATATTCTAAAGCTTGAGAACGGACATATGCTACTTTTTATTGCGATAAACTGTAGCCCACGCGGGTGAAACCGCGGGGAACAGCTAGTATATATATATATTTATATAGTAGGAATAGGGATAAAGTCATAGGTGCGGGGCCGAGAGGATTCGAACTCGGTGTCGGCGCCTTGTAAGTCGCACACGTTACCGTTCGACCAGTATCGCTTCATGCGAAATGTAACCCACCAGTACTACTGGTGTCCGACCGAAAGTTCGGTTTCGGTTTCGGCCGAGTTTCGGCGGCAGTTTCGGTTTCGGCCAAAATTGGCCGAAACTGATTTCGGTAGTTGTCATGCACTCTCGCTTAACTTCGTTTCTCGCGGCAACGCTTTGGCGGACGCTGGCGGCCCTGTTCGGGAATTGTCGTTCGCTGTTTTGATAGCTCTGTAGCAACAAAACTTAGTCAATGCGTTATTACCCGACGCAATTAAACGAACAATTTATAATAATTTACCAGATTATATTGAAGTACTGCAGGGCAACAAATTTAAATGCGAACTACGAAAATGGCTATTGGACAAGTGTTTTTACACAATTGATGAATTTATTAATTTTAATTGACCTATGTAATGTGTGCGACTAATTATGTATTATTATTATTATTTTCTTCTTCTAATTAGATATATATAATTTAGACTAGTTTTTTACATGTTTTTTATTATCGTTCATATAATTTTAAATTTTAATATTATGTAAGTGAAACATTTGCACGCCTGCTTGCAGGCTGGATACATTGACGTATATTTTTGTAACATCTCATGTATATAAGTTGTATTTTTGAAAATAAAAGATTTGATTTGATTTGAAACATTCTCATAATGAGTAAAATGCATCAAATTTTAGTATTTGAATTTTTTCTTATATAAATAAATATCGTGGGGCCACACAAATTGAGCTAGCCCCAAAGTAAGCTCGAAACTTGTGTTAAGGGTACTAGACAACGATATACATACATAAACAGAGAAATAAATACTTATTTATATAAATAGAAATATCCACGACTCGGGAACAAATATTCGTGCTCATCACACATATATTTGCCCTTACCAGGATTCGAACCCGGGACCGCTAGCTTCGAAGGCAGGGCCACTACCAACGCGGCTACCGTGTCGTCTTATACTTGACCACGTGAGTTTCGGTTTCGGTTTCGGCCGAAACTGAAGCGACGGCCGAATATTCGGTTTCGGTTTCGGCCGAAAAACCAGTTTCGGTCGGACTCTAACCAGTAGTGAAGACGTATCTAGCCAGGGCCTGGCACAGGGCTGCGGGCCACAGGGGCGGCTGCCCCGGCCGCTCCCCCTCCGCCGCCAGCCGGAAGGTCAGCTCGAACCCGTACCCGGACTCCGTGCTCGGGGCTGGTGGGTGTACTCGACCGTCGCCATGCAGGTCTGATAGGCCGAAGCTGTAATAAAAAAAAAATTTCGTAATAGACGAGCAGCCTGAGGCTGATGTGCCTATATCATGCTGTGTTAAATAGGGTATTTAAACCATTTTTAAAAAGTGTCTTAATTACATTTAATAGTACCAGTGAACCACTAAAAAATTCAAAATTTTTTTATTCTATCGTTATGTGCCATAAAAATGCATTTAAATTTTGCAGTTTGAATTTCGCGCGTAATTTGACGAAAACACTAGTCGCAGTGGACGCCATATTGCTCTGTGGTCATGATGTCAGTCAGCTGTGTTAACAAAAGGTATTAAGGTACCACTTTTTTGGCGGCAATTGAGTTGTCAACGTGAAAATTTTGTTTTTATTTCCAAAACTTGTGTTTCTTCGAGTGATAATGTGTAATATTGGTGGATTATTAACCATTATGTGTTCGTTAATGTGTACGAGTGTGGGAAATTGAAATAAAGTTGTGAAAGTGACTTTTCAAGTTGCTCCAAAAAAGTCCGTGTAAAGTTTAAGTAAAGCACCACTACTTTACTTAAACACTATCCTCATCCCATCATCTCATCATCATCATCATCATCACCATCATTTAAACTTGATTCAACTCTCTGAGTTTGAAATCTTTTATACTTGACACTGGCAAATACACTAATCGTGTGACGCCATAACAATACAAAAAAAAAACAAAAGGTACGCTGATAGTTAGAGGTGGGCGTTTAAACGAAAAGCGGTTTAAAAACGCCGCTTTTAAAAATAAGCACATAAGCGGGCTTATTAAAATAAGCAGACTCCGTTTAAACGTTGACGGTTTTTTTTCCAAAGTCCAAACAAATGCAAACCTTATTCTAATACAGATACAACTGAAAATCGTCGCTCTTCAAAATAAGCGCATAAGCGGGGCGCGGGCTGATGAAAATAAGCCAACTCCGTTTAAACGATGACGACTTTTTTCCAAAGTCCAAACAAATGCAAACCTTATTTCGATAGGTGTACATTTCAAAATAAAAACTGATTGTTATAAGCGCAAGACTCAATAAAGATTTTTAATTGTATTGGATTCACATTATTTCAACCTTATTTTTATGCATTGAAGGTGCAATATTAATTGAATTAGATGTTATATTACGCGGCTAAATTACGTTCTGCTTATTTACGTAATATTTGTGGGGGACTGGCAACGCCTTGTGATTGGTTGGTTAGTGTTTTACAACGAAACCGAAATGTTCCTCCGTCTTCCATTTAATTTTCTCTAGTTTGCTTTTTGTTGTTGACAAATTAAGTTCAGCGAGGGCTTATTTTGTTTATTTACATTACGCGCGCGAATGAGCTTCGAGATTTACGTGTTATGTAACAAAAAAACAACAAAAAAGGCATTATTCATGTATATAAAACAAGAATGTAAATATACCGTAGTGAAAACAAGTGTAAATAATACATGATGTAAATAAAATCAATGAACTTCTAAGTACGCCTGAAATGAAACCCAGTGATTAATGGAATGATAATTCATTTCAGACAGTCGCCTGATAAGTACGAAGGGAAGTTCATTAATTCATAAATATTGATACTTTGTAGTCTAAAGTATTTATTTAGTAAGATAGAAGATAAAAAATATTAAAAATAAAATATAAAAAAATATACTAAATTACAACATAATAATAACAAATTTATTTAAGCTAGTAACAACACTAGCAAAGCCACGAATCATTAAACGCTTTTGTTAACTCTCGGCGTTTGTCACTAGTCGCTTTAAACATGTCTCCATTGTCTCCGTTTAATTCAACAAAAAGCGTTTAAGCGTTCGACGACTTTTTCAAGCTTAATAATATAAGCGGAACGCTTTAAGCGCGTTGTCAATTTTAAGCCGTTTATCACATCTTTACTGATAGTAGACAGATGACACTTCTTATGTTTACACGTATGACGTAATAACATGGCGACTGCTATGGTGTCAATGGTGTTTTCAAACAGATTAAAAAATCTGAAACTTTTGAATTCAATTTTAAAATTTGGTCTGCTATTTTATGAACTAATACTATAAATTTTCGACTGCTTTATTGCCTAAGCTATCTCAATAATATGTTTTTAGAAACAAATAGAGTAAAATATCCTATTATGTCAATGTCCAAAAGTGCAGAGGAAAGTCAATTCTGTAGCAAAATCAAAAATCAAAATCAAAAATATGTTTATTCAATAGGATACATTGTGATCACTTTAAAACGTCAACTTAAAACTAGCTACGCCTGTTCCAACCTCCTTACGCCGGCAAAAGAACAGGCAAGAAACGCCCGGCAGGTAATTTTTTTGGCGCGATCACATTGACAATTTTATTCTTATTACTAATTGATTGAATTGGAGCAAGTTCACTAAAATCCCAAGCTTTTTTTTTTTGTCATCTAATAGTCCGATATTTTTTATTTAGCTTTACTAATAATAAGATTTCTCTTGTTTGGTTGTACACATTGGGATATGGGAACATGAATATTAACGAGTTGCGGGATCACAACCAAAGCAGACCAGACCCCACAAGCAGCACCCGTTCACGAGTTGACGCATGTGCCAGCCATCGCTCTCCTCGACCATATGAGAGGGAAGAGGGCGACCCGACACATGACGCCGCTGCAAGCAAAGTCACTTTCGTGAGCATGACTGTTTTGGCTGTTTACCGAAAATGGTTAGAATAGGGGAAATAGGGAGAATAGATAGATAGAAAGAAAGATAGATAGATTAACTACAATCCCAAGCTTGTTTGTCATCTAGATAGTCCGATATTTTATAATAAGCTTTACTAATGAGATTTCTCTTTATACGAATTTGAAATTTTGTTATTTTGTTACATTGTGATCACTTTAAAACGTCAACTTAAAACTAGCTACGCCTGTTCCAACCTCCTTACGCCGGCAAAAGAACAGGCAAGAAACGCCCGGCAGGTAATTTTTTTGGCGCGATCACATTGACAATTTTATTCTTATTACTAATTGATTGAATTGGAGCAAGTTCACTAAAATCCCAAGCTTTTTTTTTTGTCATCTAGCAAGGAAGCATTGTTTGTTCGCAACCACTTGTCCAGTCTGTTTTTAAAGTTGTTCACTGAAGGTGCCGACACAACGTCTTCTGGTACTCTATTCCAGTTGTGCACCACTTTAGAAGCCAGGAAGTGGTGCCCGGAAAAGGTTCCAACGCGATAACGGGAAGACGCAGGCGCGGGTAAACCCGCGGGGGCGCGGCTACTTTTATAATAACTTTTGTAGCCAGGCAACCCTGCGAAGCCATAAACAACGCTTTCCCTTACGTTTCTCATCCCTACGTTGGCTGCATTGAGCCCAGCATCCATGCATCGGTACACGCGCGTTATGATAGGTCATCGAGGGATGACCAATCATACGGCGAAGGCGTTGGCGCCAAACGTACCAAGAAACGCACGCGCACATGTGGCCAGTCACAGTCCGACGTTGACCCTAACCCGTGTGCCCCGCGACGTTTCTCAGTCCGCAACCGAAGGGCACCGGCCTATTTAATATTGTAATCTTTCTCTCTTGTTTATTGTCTGACTTTTGTGAAATTGTTGTGAATATAACTGTGTTAGTTTTGAACTCAGTGTTTTCAATTACTGCACCCATCACCGTTAGAAGGTCCAAACCCATGCCCGTCGGCCACACTTTTTTTTAAGATTTTATTTTTATATCTTTGGTCTTGAAGAGTTATCAACTAGTCTTGGATTACCTGATATAATGCCAATGAGCGGGTACTCGCTCGTCCGGATTCCCCGGGCTCCAGTACATGCTTATGTAGTCCAGGGGGTCCTCTCCTCCGAGCCTAAAATATAATGTCTTAATTTAACATATCGTCGGCTAGCTAACAACACAGAGCAAGTCAAATTTTGCAACTTTTCAGGATAGACATAAAACTGTTTCAATTGTATGTTTTTTATGTAAATTATTGATTAGAGATCTAACCATATGTAGGGACAGACAAAGGGAAGCGACTTTGTTTTATACTATGTAGCGATGCTGTAACAGATCAACCTATCAGCTGGCTATCAGTCTTCGAGCCATGTTGGAGGCATTCAGGTGGCTTGACTACTTCGACATCAGAATTGACCACTAGCTTTAACAATAGAAGAAGACTCCAGCTGCCTCTAGGTTCAACAAGACCTAGATTATTAGTTTACGTACCAATATTTAAGTCGAGTGGTAACTTGCAGAGGGTTGGGCTGATCGGGGTAGAGCTTGGAACACGTCTCGCAGAGGGATTTCAACCCTACAGGCACCATTCTATCTGCAGCGGAATAAAAAATTGGTTAACATCAGCCGAATGAGGTTCTTTAACAACTATTGATCATCGTCACCAGCATATTACGTTCCCACTGCTGGGACTCTGGCTTCTCTCAGAGAGAGTATAGGCCGTAATCTCCCACGCGGACCCAGTGCGGGTTGGTAGATGTTGCATGCCCTTGAATGTTGCAGTGCTTGGACATGCCGGTTTCAGCACAATGTTTTCCTTTAACGTTTTGATGGTTTCAGTAGAAACCGATATGTTTCGATGGTAAATCCATATTAAGTCATAGGTGCAGGGCAGAGAGGATTCAAACTCAGTGTTAGCACCTTGTAAAGCACACTCGTTACCGTTCCACCACCATCGCTTTACCACAACTATTAGCCATTTGCATCCATCTGCTCGCTGTGACTCATCAATATTTTGTCACTGTCATTACGTCATAAATCTCAGCCGCCAGTGATCCTACCGACTGCGCCACAGTATCAAATGGCTTTAGAAGCCTCATCTGCTATCACTAAGTCGTCGGCCTACCAACAGAACGTTCGGTTCGTGGTCACCACTCGAGAACCTTCGGTATCGTTTCGTCGAGTGATGTAGCCTGCCCATTGCCACTTCAACTTGTAAATTCTGAGAGATTTGTGGTGATTTTTGGTTCTTCGGCAAATTTCCTGGCTCTCAAACATCGTGAATTTTATTGTCTACGACACTATACTATACCGGCCGAACTTGTGATACTCGTTTGAAGTCGTTTGCCCTACATTTTACAACCTCTATGAATCACAAATACTAATTTATTTCAAAGTTATGCTCGGAAAGCAGTTCCTCCTTTCATTTTACCTGCTTCTTCTGCTTGTGTCATTTGATCTCCACTTGTCTCCTGAAGATTTGTTTGCCTCTGGGCATTCTCAGATTCAGCTGGTTGCAAGGATTGCGCAGACGCAACGAAACTAAGAGCGCTGTTGCGCACCACTCCTGCAGGGGGCGGAGCGCTTGCGCTGCTGGCACCTGACATCTTTTTTACTTTACGATCAAAAATAAAGAAATCTTCTCTTAGAATAACAACAAATAACAAAGAAATACAAAATGAATATGCTCAGCTGGCAATTTCAGGCTACCATTTTTGTTTTGGTCACGCGTTCCGTAATTTATATTTCTTTGATGCGTTCTTGAGCATGAGAAAAGGAAAACTATTACAATAAAACGAGACAGCAAACACTTATGCTAAAAGTATGTACATACATGATTTTTTTCATTTTCATTGACATTTCTGGTTTTTGAACGAAATAAATCTTTATGATGTCAAATGTCATTATGTCATATACAGTGGTCTCGAACCTACCGATTTTTCGGTATTTCTACCGATATGAGCTCTGTTCTACCGAAATACCGAAATGCAACGATTTTTCCACGATTTCCGAAAATACATTGAAATTCTCCCGATTTTTCTACCGATTTTGGCGATTTAACATTTATAAATTGGCAACCCTTTTCATTTTTAAGATAATAAATGTATAAAGGACTTTTTTGGCGGCAATTGAATTACTGTCAAAATAAAGATTTGTTTTATATATCCAAAACTTGTGTTTCTTCGAGTAATAATGTGTAATATTGGTGGATTATTAACCATTATGTGTTCATTAATGTGTACGAGTGTAGGAAATGGAAATAAAGTTGTGAAAGTGACTTTTCTAGTTGCTCCAAAAAAGTCCGTGGAAAGTTTATGTAAAGCGCCACTACTTAACTTAATCTCTATCCTCATCTCATCATCATCATCATCACCATTTAAACTTGAATCAACTCTCTGAGTTTGAAATATTTTATACTTGTCACTGGCAAATACACTAATCGTGTTACGCCATAACAAAACAAAAAAAAAATTTTGTAGCGGGTTTAGATAACGTTGCGGGGAATCCCCCAATGGTACAGGTAGGTAAGTATTACAGAATGTGCCATAGATAGATAGATAGATTAACTCTTTATTGGCACACCACAATACAGGGAAAATTAAAACTAGTAAAACAATAAAACTTAATGGTAAGTGGCACAACGGGTGGTCTTATCGCTCAAAGCGATCTCTTCCAGACAACCCAAGTGCCATAGATTTTGGAGAATACGCTTGAGTCCTACAACTCGATGATAAGGGGATTCCCGCTCGAGTATTCACTTGTCGATAGGATTTTATTTGTTTATTAGCGTTTTGTGATCAAACCAGTGATGACCGCGGCTATGGCCAAAAAACTTGGTATGATCAAAAAAAGTAAAAATATTAAGCCTGTAAGTTGATACTTAATAAATAAAATACAGTTTGTAATATGTATGTAATGTAATGTAGAAATAAATAAACGAATTTGATTCCATATTGATTTTTTTATATACTACCGATTTTTGGTACAAATATACCGATTTTGGAGGGCAACTCTACCGATTTCGCACTTTGACGTTCGAGAACACTGGTCATATACCTATCTGGCTCTGTCAGTTACGTTTATGAACGAACTCCCCGGCCGAAGTCGAAATTCCAAAATCGTTCGTCTTATTTTTATTTTGCATATTTTCCCAGTGTTTATTTCTATTTATAAACGCATATTACTCACGCGTAAACTATAAATAACTTCTTCAACTTCTGAAGGACCGTTTTAACCGAGTTTTGTTTCAACAAGAGTGAAATTCTCGTCAAGATGCTGTACTTTTATCTGATCACTATTTTAAGTGTGGTATATGCTTTTGAACAGGACATGACCATCACTGTTCAAGCTAGGAAGATCGACTGCATCTACCAGTCTGTCATGCCGAACGATGTAGTTGATATTGAGTACCAGGTGAGCCTAACTTGAGAATTTATCTGAGCTTAAACCTAACCCCCTAAAATATTTCTTAAACCTTTAAAAGCTTATGAGTACCTTATTAGGCTTCATCCAGCGGACCAGCCTACTAACCATAGAGGCGTAGCTTCATAGACGAGGGGGCTATATCACCTATTGCTCCCTGGCTTCACAGTCTAACGGCCGTTCCCAATAACCTATGCATCAACCATTTTAGTAATAAAATCTATCTTTGGTAAGCAAATAACGTCCCAATAATCTATCGAAGGTTAAGAACTCTTACTGTCCGAAGCTATCTATCGATGAGAGGACCTGTCTCATACAAAAGATAGTGTTTTTTTTTACTATTCACAGGGTAGCTTTTGATCACAAGTCCCTTGTGTGTTATATTTGTATGGAATGTCGACAATATGCGTCGCAATATCGTTTTGCTAATTGCTAAAACAATAAGCTTGGGATTTTAGTGAACTTGCTCCAATTCAATCAATTAGTAATAAGAATAAAATTGTCAATGCAATCGCGCCAAAAAAATTACCTGCCGGGCGTTTCTTGCCTGTTCTTTTGCCGGCGTAAGGAGGTTGGGACAGGCGTAGCTAGTTTTAAGTTGACGTTTTAAAGTGATTACAATGACAATGTATCCTAATTTTGAATTTAACGATTATTTACTGATTTTTTCAGGTGATAGATGCATCACATGGAGACCTAGACATTTCTTTCCAAATGACAGATCCTGTTGGTCGGCAGATCGTTGTAGACTACAAGAAGCCTGAGAACTCACACCGTCACACTTCAACCCTGCAGGGGGACTATCGGTTCTGCTTCGATAACACTTTCAGCACATTTAGTACCAAAACTGTAAGTACATGAGTGATGGTGGCTGAACGGTCAGGCGTGGGCCTTACAAGGCGTCGATACCGAGTTCGAAACTTCTCATCCTGCACCTATGACTTACGGCTGGTTTCAATATCAGTACCCCTAGTACAGGTTTTGATAGTTTACAAAAACTATAAAAGTTTTCGTTTCCATCCATACATATTTTTTCCAAATCTTACCGAGAATTGGAGGAACTAAAATCGTTAATACGGGGTATTTTAAATCGTTATAATCATATTCCAACAATGTTATCGAGTTACTTTTTGAATTTAAGCAGATCGAGTTGCCAATTTGACAAGTTGGCGGTGGTAAACGTCGACGTTTACGAAAACTTTTATCGTTTTCTAAACTTATACTAGGGGTACAGATCTATCCACGATTTGCCCTACTGGAGATGAAAATTTGACATAAGCGCCATAGAAGTAATGTCAAATTTATGTCAAACTGTGGACAGATTGGTTATTGAAACTAAGTTAATAAGTTATGTGCGTATTCACCATGACTCAAAACGGTGAAGGGAACAATGTGTGGAAACTGGCATATCCAAGAACTGTAACGTTCAAGGGCATGCAGCATACTCTCTCTCTATGAGAGAAGGCAAGAGTCCCAGACACTTGCATCACCTTTCATCCTTAGCCTATTACCGTTCCACTGCTGGCCCTTTCTTAGAGAGAGTATATGCTTGATGTCAGGGCATGCTCTAGTGCTCGCCTGGCTAGCTACCAGCCGCGAGTTAAGAATCTGTCACCGTGCACCTATCGGTGTGTTCCGGCAGCCTCACTTGAGAGCCAGTTCCCAGTCCAGGTGTAGCGTGGCGCCATCTTCGACCACATCGTCACTTAACATCAGGTGACTTGTGGTGAAACGCTACCCTGTTAGTAAGAAAAAAATGTGCCGTAGTCTCCCACGCGGGCCCAGTGCGGGTTGGTAGATGTCGCATGCCCTTGAATGTTGCGGTTCTTGGACATGCCGGTTTCCTCACGATGTTTTCCTTCACCGTTTTGAGCGATTGTAAATATAGGTTACTTTTTACATTGCTAATGAGGTTCTTGTTTCTGTTCGTAGGTTTTCTTCGACTTGCTAATACAAAAAGAAGGTGTTGAGGACATCAATTATGATGAAGATAAAGAAATGGAACTAGGTATGTGTACGACACACACTCACGCACACACAGACACAATCACATGCACAAAATAATCTTCATGTATGTTTTCTTCTTCCCCTGGTCCCATCTATTTCGGCGCAGCATGTACTCTTCTTCCACTCTCCCCTATCAGCCGTCATCACTTCACTCACTCCCCTTTCTATACTAATATTATAAAGTTTGTTTGTTTGAACGCGCTAATCTCAGGAACTACTGGTCCGATTTGAAAAATTCTTTCAGTGTTGGATAGTCCATTTATCGAGGAAGGCTATAGGCTATATTTTATTTCCAAATAAATTAGGGATCCGTAAGAAAATTGCTATTTTGCAACCCAAGGTGTGAAATCGAAAACCTATTTTTGCGTGCGCTGCAAAAACTATTGACACTAGAACAAAATAATATATTACGGGTTTGTAGGTCTCATTTAGATCTACAAAAAAGTCCGCGAGAGCATATGTCTAATGGTCTTTTATTTTAAAAATTTAATTTTTCATGCCTCTGCTAGAAAAGGCTCTTTATTTGTATCTTGGTATTAATCCTTATCAAAATAAATTACTTCTTATTCAAAACTGCTTCAATGCCTTTATATAACTTTTTGAATCATTCAATTCGGACATTCCATTCGAAAGATATCACGAGTTTAAAAATGTAAGTAGTAGTAGAAAAATAAAACCGCCGAACCGCAGCGCAGCGGGAAACGCGGTGAGGTGAGGGGGGCACCGGGAGAATCTATGAAATAGGTAAAGTGCGGTCGCGGTCAGGAAGACCTTTATCTGCGTGGTTCAAACGTGCGGTCCAAGAAAAATTAACATAGAATTAAAATAACGCGTTGAGGGGGCACCGAAGTGCGGGAATAATTTTGGAGTATACGGAATATACTGAACCGATTTAAATGAAATTTGGTATAGAGATAATTTGAGCCCCGGGGAAGGGACATAGGATACTTTTTATCGCGATAAAATGTAGCCCACGCGGGTGAAACCGCGAGGAACAGCTAGGCATTCATATCAACCCTCACACAATCCATCAATCTTGCTACAGAATTGATTTATCTCTGCACTTTTGGACATTGCTATAATTCAACACAGCATGATATAGGCACATCAGCCTCAGGCTGCTCGCCTGTTACCAAATAAATGTAATGACGTAACTTTGTTTATTTTTTTTAAAGGCAACTCGGCAGAAACCTACATGATGAAAGTCCGAGACATATCGGAGGCTATATCGCGCGTGCAAGACATCGTGTCCTCTATACGGCGGCTGCAGGAGATGCACTCGGCGTACGAGGCGCGCGACAGGAACCTCGCCGAGGGACTCTGCTCCAGGTACGTCTGGCAACACTGCTCTGTACCCTCAGTACAAGTTTTGAAAACGATAAAAGTTTTCGTAAGCGTCGACGTTTACAATCGCCGACTTGTCAAAGTGGCAACTCGATCTGCTTAAATTCAAAAAGTAACTCAATAACATTGTTGGAATATGATTATAACGATTTAAAATACCCGTATTAACGATTTCAGTTCCTCAAAGTCTCGGTAAGATTCGCTGAAAAAAATATGTATGGATGGAAACGAAAACTTTTATAGTTTTTGTAAACTATCAAAACCTGTACTAGGGGTACTGTTCTCTGTGGAATTTTTATGACTGGCAATAAAAAATTTGTGCGAAAAAATTCCGATAGATGGCGTTGTTACACAAACATTGCCTGTCTATTTAGTAGGATTGTATACTAGCTGTGCCCCACGGTTGCACCTGTGCCATTCTGCTACCCCGCAGGAACCTTTTTCCGGGATAAAGAGTAGCCTATGTGGTAATTCAGGGTATAAGCTATCTCCTTGCCAAATTTCATTCAAGTAATAGAAGTAATATGTCAAACCCTAGTACTAAAATGACATATTATAACATGACATATCGATCCTTTCGCATCCTTTCGCAACTTTCGCATTTATAATAAGAGTATGATAGATACCTATAGGTCTACCAGGATCTGATGGCGGAAAAAAGTTTAATAAATAACGATTTTCATATGGCAACGAAAAAAATGTCATCTGTCAACTGAAATTTCGAGGAATTGTTTATGGTTTGGCTTCAAATAAGTAGGTATAGTAGGTACTTTTTCCCATTTTGCCATCAGATTCTGGTAGACCTTATAGTTTATATGTGACGTAATATTTCTCGTTTGTTGCAGTGTACTCATTTGGTCCATATGGCAGATTAGTCTAATGATTTTTATCGGCATTATGCAGGTTAGTAATTTTTTTAATCACACACTTTGCTTCCTTAGAGCTGCGTTGACCTTTATACAATTAAATTGCTATACTTGGCTACAACTTTGATAGTGGCAACACTGTCCAAAGTTGATTTGAGGACGGCGTCGAATCACAGTGGACTTTGATTTCTTCAGTACCCTTATTATAAGTTTTGAAAACTAAAAGTTTTGTCAAAGTTTACTACTCGCCGTGACATCTACCAACCCGCCCCCGGGCCCGCGTGGTAGACTACAGCCCATTCTCTCTCTCTGAGAGAAGGCCAATGATGATTAACTCTCGAAGTTATTAATCGATCCTGATCCGTTATCCGCAGTTTTGGATCGATATGTCATGTCATAATATGTCATTTTAGTATTAAGGCTTGACATGTTACTCCTAAAATGACATATCGATCCAAAACTGCGGATAACGGATCAGGATTGATTAATAATTTCGGGCGTTAATTAATTAAAATAACTATTGTTGTGATTCCTTTTCTTTATTCCCAGGTATTCTTCGTGAAGAGCCTTTTCGCTGATAAGAACAGTAGCAACGTCATAAGTAGATTCATGTACAGAATCTTGCAATGAAATAGTTGCGGAGGCTTCCACGGCTCTCGGTGAACTCTTGTCGACACTCGTAGCTTTCCAACAAGGAAGCACCTCGTCACACTACAGGTGACGGGCGCTTGTCTAAAAGCCTTTTTTTCATGTGATGTTCTATGCCAGAGCGCAACTATCATTATTTCTAACACAAATTCTTTCTTCGCAATGCTGGCAGGTATATTCTAGAACATTTTTCAAAGTTATGTTTGTGCTACATGATATTCATTAATTATCAAAAATAAATCCGTGTTAATATCTTTAGATTTAAAGCTGTTGCCAACGTTAATGCAATAATGGTTGAGCAATAAACGCTGAACACCGTGTCACAGCTCCCATTGACCCCATTGTGTGACGTAAGGGGTTGATAAATGAACACTGACTCAGGGTGTGCAGTTGTGCACTCGCTCGTATTCGATTCGTATTTTTGTACAGACAAAATTGATTCGTTAATTTGCGAACAACTAACTTCGCTGCACTAGAAACGCGCATCAGAGCATAAAATAACTTTTTAAATAAAATTCGCTAAGCAAAGAACAAATTTTCCTATTTTATTTGTTGTCATCTTGAACTCAAACCTACAACAGGGTACAAGTATTCTATTTTCCCCGTCAAACATAATATAAATAAATAAATAAATTAATTTGTAAGCAAAACGGTGGTATGCTCCTGTAGCCTCACTTGAGAGTCAGTTAGTCCGGTCGTAGCGTGACGCCATCTTCGATCACATCGTCACTTAACACCAGGTGCATTGTAATCAAGCAATCTACCTGCATAAGATATTAAAAGAATCGATCCGTATAAGAAGTTCCTGGAAATTAATGAAACGCCACGCGTTAAAAGAGAAGCTTCGGTTAGTGTAGTATAAGATAAAAAGTTAATATTAGCTTCCCCATCCGGCGTCACATTATTCGTCCGGTTCAAAGCGCATTCACAGCCATACCGCGTCTAAAAAGTTTTACTTTTAAAAACACGAATACGAATACGATATGATGCAGTGCAAATATTTATGTTTGCCATATAAACTCTTCCGATTATTGCTAAATTATTAAATGTTTGGCGAGTTCCGATGGTGGTAGCTAGCTAGGCGACCACCAATCTGACGCTGACGATTAATAATTTCAAATCATGTTAAACTATAGTGATATTAGATATAAATACCGGTGGCTAACAATTATTATTATAATAATATTGTGAGACTCGCGCCATTAAGTAAATAGTTAAAAGAGCGGACAATTTCATTGCTCTCTCTCTCCCACTACACTTTTCATGTAGCTGTGGGAGTGAGAAAACGATATTCCTTGGCTTTCGTCAAAACCACAGAACAGAATAGCAATCATAAATACTTTTTTTTAATTGCGTGAGTTAATGTTTTGGCATGTGATGTTCGTTACGGAGTTTCATGAAATTTGGTGTAAACTATAGTAAGTAATTAATTTTAAGTAATCAAACCAAAGCGCAATATTTGTAGCATTTAATTTCACGGGGTAATGCCAAAAAGGACCTTGTGCAAAAGCAATGATGTTGATTCCTATGTTTCTTTTCTAATACTAGAATGATAGGTCATAAGTTGGTACATATTCTAGTATGACGCTCAAGTGTATATCACTACTTGAGCAGCGATTGAATGACATATATGTATGAAATAGCGATGATGGCACAGTGGTAGTGACGTCGGCTTGCTATCCGTAGAACGTGGGTTCGAATCCTACAGTGAGCTTGAGCTTTCGGTGAAGGAAAACATCGTGATGAAACCACAGCTTGGTGGTAGGGTATTTTCTAGTACTCGCTTGGCTAGCTACCAGCCTCGAGTTAAGAATCTGTCACCGTGCACCTATCGGTGTGTTCCGGCAGCCTCACTTGAGAGCCAGTTCCCAGTACAGGTGTAGCGTGGCGCCATCTTCGACCGCATTGTCACTTAACATCAGGTGACTTGTGCTCAAACGCTACCTGTAAATAGTAAACGAAAAAATAGAAATGACAGGCCCAAATCTGTACTTAGTCAAAGATATTTATTTCGTAAATTTATAGCTTATGTACGAGTAAGTATAAAATAACGCAACAGAAGCCAACCAGATAAAAAGTTGAAGTTGATAATACTGCTTGACCGTCATTCTAGAATTCTCGTTCTTACATTTGAATTTTCTGCTATTATCCTTTTCTTTCTTCCGTGATGAAAAAAGGACAGTGTTACTTTTAAAACGTTTACATTATCCTTGTTTCAGGTTGTAAGTAATCCCTCAGGTGCTTTCTTAATGGTCCTTAACCCATTATGTATAAACAAGTTCATTGATCAATTTCCATCGTTTGTTTTCTATTTTTTCTACGATATTAGCGAAATTGTGGCAACCCCGTAGAATCTACTAAGAAAAGTTACATAATGAAATTTTTGCGTCTATTCTCCATGACATAAAATAAAAGTCACAATGTTTTCACAAGTTTTTCGTAAGGGTTTAGATTAGCAGAATATTATCGTGTCATCCTACTATCCTAGATACTAATATTATAAATGCGAAAGTGTGTGTGTATGTGTGAATGTTTGTTACTACGTATCACCGTAACTACTAAACCGATTTTGATGAAATTCGAAGACAAATTATACCCTGTATTCACACATAGGCTACTTTTTTAAAAAGGTTCCTACGGAAAGACGTGGGTGAAACCGCCCGCCCAACTAGTTCATTATAAATATGAGATTGAGACTAGACTTTGTTGAGCAAGCGTGCAGTTTTTAGAGTTATTCAATCTCGACTATTTAGCCTGAAGCAGTCGGCAGTCGTCTGCTTCAAGCTGCGACTGCATAGTGAACTAGAGACTTGTACGTACGTACATACACGAACCGCTCGAGCAGTTGCAGTAGTTCACTATGCAGTCGCAGCTTGAAGCAGTCGATCCTGACTGCTTCAGGCTGTCCGTGTATGGCCAGTCTATGACGAGCAATCGTAAATTAATGCGTCAAGTCGAGGCGAAGTGGACTGCACGCGCTGCGTTGCGTGCATTCTTGATGTAATAATTCGAAAGTAAGCTAACGGCCGTTTGAGATAGAAATCGGACATAACTTCTATAAGTAATGTCAAATTCCTATCTCCAGTTGGGCAAATCGTGGATAGATCGGATATTGGCAACGGTCGTTAGTCAGTCGGATGCGTTGTAGTGTATCTCTAAGAGGTCCTTTCGGTTTTAAGGAAAAATATTAGTTTTGTGATTTAATTAAATAAATATTGTGTACAAAATTGTCACACTTGAGTATTCTTGACTCAAGTCATAAAATAGTATGTCCATATGTACGTGTTTTTAATAAGTAAAGTAAATATATTAGTTTATTTTTAATCTGTGTTTTATTTTATACAAGAGGCATCCTGCAGTTCTGCTATCAGACAAAGAGTTTCCCTTATATCGTAAGTCTTACTAAAAAGAAATATCAGAATACTGATTACTGTTAAACTCGGACATTGTTCTTTTGTTTGTTAGGATCGTCGTAGTCTATATCTATAGTAATTACTTAAGAGAACAAATGTATTTGTCCGAAATTGATTAAGTATAATAATCGTATGGAAAACTTATAATTCCGACATTCGGTTGCTGCTAGAATTTCTGAATAAAATTATTAATTTAGGGGAATTTAGCAAATTTTATATATTAGAATCTGGCAACTCTAAAAGCTTACTGTCAGAAACCAAATCAAAAATGGCTGAAGTTTTGTTTTGTTTTGATTGATTCGCGTCCGTCGCTACTCGTTCGACTGTGTTCTTATTTGCCAATTAACATATAAATTAGCGATTTCAGTAATTGGAGTGTAATGTAATTTGCATTATTGCTTTCATCAAATGTCACAAGGAACTGTGTTTCGTGAACAAATTAAATAAAATGCTGGCCGTGTTATTCCTACACAGAATGAACAAAAAACGCCGGATTGCTTCCGAAAAACAAGCTGCTACTCCTAATAAATGCGAACAGGACACTTCTGAGAGTGCCTACTGCCGGACTTGCCTTAGCACGGAGAATTTAGTGTCGATATTTTATAGTACTGATATTGGAGAAAAAATGTCGCATAACTTGAAACTTGTAACGGGTTTGGAGGTTTGTTTCGTTGATTTCAATTGCTATTTACCTTCGACCACATCACCACTTAACTTATTATGAGCCAGTAAAAAATCTAGTTGGCGCTTGGCACATGTACGCCGTGAGATGTTGTTGACGCCAGGCAGCGGTGGCCTTATAGTGGCTACCATCAAGTGACTTGTGACAAACGCTGCGCTGTAAGCTTCAAAAGACAATTAAGTAGACCCAACGTTTCACATTGCAGATAAAACTAAACGACGGCCTTTCCCAAAAGATATGCACAAAATGCCTTAACATTTTCAACGTCACACTCCAATTCAGACGGAAAAGCAAGCAAGCCGAGACAATCCTACTCGGCATGCTCTCCGGAGACATCTCCAAGCCGATAAAGTGCTCCATGAAATTGAACCAGCAGAAGTTACGGAAGATTAAAATTCAGGAAGCGAAGGTGGAGAAGGAAGAGTGTGATTACGAAGATAACGTGTCGTACGGAGACGACTATCAGAACGATGAAACTTTCGACTGCAAGGAGGATGTTAAACCTATTTACAGGTTGAAGGAAGTACGTTACATTGTTGTAAAGCATCCATAAATTTTATTTACCTACATCAAACTTTTCGCTTTTCAGTTTTATTTTTAGGCGGTACAATTGTTTTTTAAATAGATTCTCCAAGAGGAAATAATATGCAGATAACACGACTCTACAAAAAAATTTTCGTTCTTTGTCCTAAAGTTTATACTATTATTTTCCAGTTAGTTATGCACAAAAACGAAAAGAAAATACCTTTTTTCGGTATAAAGTTTGCTTTTGTGATAGTTATAATAATAATACTCATTTTTCAATTTTTTCATAAATTTTAATTGATTTTAATATTTTTAAAAAGACCGCGCGGTGAGAGTGGGGTATTAACGTTTACACTGTGCCGCTAGATGGCACCCGAGTGATAAACAACCATCAGATGTTATTTACAAGCCCAGAATAACTTAAAATGTCGTCACGAAAGTGCGAAACTACGAAAAAAACTACGAAAAGTTGGTTGAGGATATGCTTACAAATTTTAAGGCCATAGGCTGCAGGATGTCATTAAAAGTACATATGCTGCATGCTCATTTGGATAAATTTAAAAACAATATGGGAGCCTATTCCGAAGAGCAAGGAGAACGTTTCCATCAGGACATCATGAATTTTGAACAACGCTATCAAGGCCAATACAATGAAAACATGATGGGCGACTATATTTGGGGTTTATTGAGAGAAAGTAGCTATGAACATAAAAGAAAAAGTAAAAGTGTGCACTTTTAAGTTATTTTCCACTTTTCTGTAAGCTAATTTGATAGTAAAACTTAATAAAAATAGTAAACATTTCTATTTCAATAGTTTTATTTTCAATCAAAAATTAAAATCCGAGATTTTAAAAAATTTCGTTTAATCAGTCTTCTAAGCACAAAAGCAAAGTTTTTCATGCCATATATTTTTTTTCCGTCTTATTACGACCTAAACTACCGAAATTTAATGCTTTGCAATCAAAGTCAAATTTCATGTTGACCCGTGATACGCGCGCCATCTAAATCGAACACTGCGCACTACTTCCTGGCTTCTAGAGTGGTGCACAACTGGAACAGACTACCAGAAGACGTTGTGTCGGCACCTTCAGGGAATTCCTTTAAAAACAGACTGGACAAGTGGTTGCGAATGAACAATGCTTCCTTGCTACAGAATTGACATTTTAATGAACTTTTGGTCATTGCTATAATTCAACACAGCATGATATAGACACATCAACCTCAGGCTCGCCTGTTACTAAATAAATAAATAATAAATATGCCTTATTAGAGAGTGATGGTGGCCAAACGGTTAGGCGTGCAACCTACAAGACACCGACACTGAGTTCGAATCCTCTCGGCCCAGCACCTATGACTTAATAACTTATGTGCGGATTTGCCATCGCTCAAAACTGTGAAGGAAAACATCGTGAGGAAACCGGCATGCCCAAGAACTGCAACATTCAAGTGACATCTACCAACGCCCACTGGGTCAGCGTTGTAGATTACAGCCCATACTCTCTCTCTGAGAGAAGGCCAGAGTCCCAGCAGTGGGAACGTGGAAGGCTGATAATGATGATGCCTTATTAACTTTTCAGCAGAACCAGCTCGTTAAGCTAGAGGGTAGCACCGCTCGACGGAAACCTGTACGGATACCGAACGCCCTGTCGTACAAATGTTCTACTTGCAACAAGGAGTTTCGGATGAAGGCCACATACAAGGCTCACATGAGGTTTCACACTAACTACTGTGTTTGTGAGGTGAGCTACGTAGCTTTTGCACATTTGCCTACGTAGCTATCAGTGGCGGATTTACACATTTGCCACCAGTAGGCTAAGTATTCAAATTTTGCCGCCCCTACCAAACTCTATAACCTATACGGCCTCTGCCTTTCCTTTTTAAATGTGTCATTTTTTTATGCATCAGACAAAAATTGAAGAAAAATCAAGTGATGAACAATGTTTAATTGTTTGTGTGCTCATAATAATATTTAAATACATAGAGACGACTCTTTTAATATCATTAAAACATTTTTTTTAAATTGACACTAAATTTGCCGCCCCTAAAATCTGCCGCCCTAGGCTCCAGCCTACTCAGCCTGCTGCTAAATCCACCACTGGTAGCTATCCTACCACGTTACATAAAACAAAATCACTTCCCGCTGTCTGTCTCTATGTATGCTTAGATCTTCAAAACTAAGCAACGGATTATAATGCAGTTTTCAGCATAGATAGAGTGATTCAAGAGGAAGGTTTATATGTATAGCTAGCTGTTCCCCGCGGTTTCCCCCGCGTGGGCTACAGCTCTATGCATGCAAAGTCTCAGCTCGATCGGTTTAAAATTGACAAAGTTTCATACAAACTTTCATCCCCTATTTTATCCCCTTGGGGGTAGAATTAATCAAAATCCTTTCTTAGCGGATGCCTACGTCATAACATCTACCTGCATGCCAAATTTCAGCCCGATCCGTCCAGTGGTTTGGGCGGTGCGTTGATCAAAGTCAAAGTCAAATGTTTTATTTAATAGGATACATTGTGATCACTTTAAAACGTCAACTTAAAACTAGCTACGCCTGTTCCAACCTCCTTACGCCGGCAAAAGAACAGGCAAGAAACGCCCGGCAGGTAATTTTTTTGACGCGATCACATTGACAATTTTATTCTTATTACTAACTAGCTGTTCCTCGCGGTTTCACCCGCGTGGGCTACAGTTTATCGCGATAAAAAGTATCCTATGTCCCTTCCCCGGGGCTCAAATTATCTCTATACCAAATTTCATTTAAATCGGTTCAGTAGTTTAGGCGCGATAGCGAATATATTCCGTATACTCCAAAATTATTCCCGCACTTCGGTGTCCCCTCAACGCGTTACCTGCTGTAGGTACCCATTATAATAATAATAATAAAGCTTTTTTATTTCTATATAAAAGTATGTTCATAATTCAAAGTATTAGTAGATTTTTTATACTAAGTTAGTTTGTAAAATTAAATGTTTATTTGTATTTAAATAACTGCTCCTTTTACACGAACCCCTTTTGGGTAAAAGCCTCCTCTAATTCCGTCCATTTGTCTCTATTTCCCGAAAATTTCAGCCAGTTTTTACCTGCTACTTCTTTTATATCGTCAGCCCAACGTTTGAGTGGTCTACCTTTGCTTCTTTTTCCAGCAGGCCCTGCCCATATAGTAGCTTGTAAAGACCACCTCTTGTCCGTATATCTTGACAAATGACCAGCCCATTTCCACTTAAGTCTCAAAGCTTGTTCAAGAGCATCTGTAAGCCTAGTTTTCCTCCTAATGTCTTCACTGCGAATTTTTTGTATTTTTCTTATTTTAAGGATACTCCGTTCCATTGATCGCTGGCATGTTTAGATTTTACTTTTTATTTTATTTGTGAATGTCCATGTTTGGCTGCCATAAGTTAGGCTTGGAACTATACATGTGTCCATGACGATTTTCTTTAGTTTTAAATGATAGTCTCCCTTCACAATGTCCTTGTGTAGCCAAAACTTCTTCCATGTGCTATTGATCCTTCTATCCACTTCCTCTTCATTACTGTTTTTGTTGAATGAGACTTGTTTTCCGAGGTACACATATTCTTGAACATAATTGATCTGTTGTTCAAAGACTTGTACAGGTCTTTCTATGCTGTTTGTCATCACCCTAGTCTTGTCTGCGTTCATTTGTAGACCACATTTTTTACTTTCATATGCAAGAGATTGCATCATCTGTTCTAACTCTTTGGCAGATTTGGCAAACAGAATGATGTCGTCTGCAAATCTCAGATGACTCAGGTGGAGCCCTAGTATGCATATCCCATTCCGGCTCCAGTCAAGGTTTTTGAAGACACATTCCAGTACCGTTATAAATAGTTTCGGCGATAGAGGATCACCTTGTTTGACACCTTTCTCTATTGAAATCTGTTCTCCTTTATTTTCCATCTTGATTTTGCTTGTACTTTGAGAGTAGATGTTTTTTATGATATTAATATATGTCTTACTTATACCACAGATATTGAGGGCTTTCCAGATGGAGTGGTGGGATAATATGGTATCGAATGCCTTTGTGTAGTCTATAAAAGCAACATAGAGAGGTTGATTGAATTCTTTATATTTTTCTAGTATTTGTTCTAAGGTGTGGATATGATCTATTGTTGAAAACCCTGAGCGGAAGCCTGCTTGTTCGATTGGTTGTGATGCGTCTATGATTGGTGTGATTCTGCTTAGCAGTATTGTTGTGAAGAGTTTATAAATGCTTGGTAATAGACTGATTGGTCTATAGTTCCCAATGTCTAGTGGGTCACCTTTTTTGTATAGCAGAACTATATCGGAATTACACCATTGTTTGGGGACCTTATCTGTTTTGAGGGATAAGTTAAAAACTTCTGTTAGATGTGAAAGCATGAGGGGTGCCCCAATTTTTAAAGTTTCATTCGTGATGTTGTCCGGGCCTGGACTCTTTTCTGTTTTGAGTTTTTTGAGATGTTCAAGTACCTCAAATTCATCAATAGGTGCTATTGTTTCTGCTTCCTCTTCAAGATCTATTTGACTGTCTTCTGTCTCATTTGTTTCTGGATATTTTTTATATAGCTCCTTGTAAAACTCGGTGGCATGGTACCCATTATCCTATTTTAATTCTAAGTTAATTTTTCTTGGACCGCAAGTTTGAACCGAGCAGTTAATGGTCTTCCTGGTCCGCGACCGCACTTTACCTATTTCATAGATTCTCCCGGTGCCCCCCTCACCTCACCGCGTTTCCCGCTGCGCTGCGGAGCGGCGGTTTTATTTTTCTACTACTACTTACATTTTTAAACTCGTGATATCTTTCGAATGGAATGTCCGAATTGAATGATTCAAAAAGTTATATAAAGGCATTGAAGCAGTTTTGAATAAGAAGTAATTTATTTTGATAAGGATTAATACCAAGATACAAATAAAGAGCCTTTTCTAGCGGCTAAATTTTTAAAACAAAAGATCACTTATTGTGGCATAACTATAATAGTTAGACATATGCTCTCGCGGGCTTTTTTGTAGATCTAAATGAGACCTACAAACCCGTAATACATTATTTTGTTCTAGTGTCAATAGTTTTTGCAGCGCACGCAAAAATAGGTTTTCGATTTCACACCTTGGGTTGCAAAATAGCAATTTTCTTACGGATCCCTAATTTTTTTGGAAATAAAATATAGCCTATAGCCTTCCTCGATAAATGGACTATCCAACACTGAAAGAATTTTTCAAATCGGACCAGTAGTTCCTGAGATTAGCGCGTTCAAACAAACAAACAAACAAACAAACAAACTCTGCAGCTTTATAATATTAGTATAGATTGATTGAATTGGAGCAAGTTCACTAAAATCCCAGACTTTTTTTTGTCATCTAATAGTCCGATATTTTTTAATTAGCTTTACTAATAAGATTTCTCTTGTTTGGTTGTACACATTGGGATATGGGAACATGAATATTAACGAGTTGCGGGATCACAACCAAAGCAGAGCAGACCCCACAAGCAGCACCCGTTCACGATAGATCACTATGTCAGTCAGTCAGTCACCTTTGAGTTGTATATATTTAGAAGATGGACCTGTAACAATGTTGCAGGCGTGCGGCAAGCGTTGCAGGAACAACAACCAGTTGCAGGAGCACAAGCGGGCGCGGCACGGGCTCGGCAGGATTCACAAGTGCGCCTACTGCGAGTACAGTTCCGCCACGAAGGAAGCACTCGTTGTGAGTACACTGCTGCATCCTATCCTACTATAATATTATTAATGTAATTGGCTTAGCCGTATTAATTGAATTGAATAAATAAATAAATAATAAATAAACGAGAAAGTTTTTAGTAAAGTTTTTTATAGCGATGATGGCTCAGTGGTAGTGGCGTCGGCTTGCGATCCGTAGGACGTAGGTTCGAATCCTGCAATGAGCTTGAGCTTTCGGTGAAGGAAAACATCGTGATGAAACCATAGCTTGGTGGTAGGGTATGCTCTAGTGCTCGCCTGCTAGCTACCAGCCTCGAGTTAAGAATCTGTCGCCGTGCACCTATCGGTGTGTTCCGGCAGCCTCACTTGAGAGCCAGTTCCCAGTCCAGGTGTAGCGTGGCGCCACCTTCGACCGCATCGTCACTTTACATCTGGTGACTTGTGGTCAAACGCTACCCTATAAATAGTAAAAAAAAATAAAAAAAATTAGTGAACGTATCTGAGTGAAATTCGGAATGGATATAGCTTATGACGACGCGGTAGCCGAGTTGGTAGTATCCCTGCCTGCGAAGCTAGCGGTCCCGGGTTCGAATCCCGGTAAAATATATGTGTGATGAGCACGTATATTTGTACCTGAGTCTTGGATATTTCTATCTATATAAGTACTTATTTCTCTATATAAGTATGTATATCGTTGTCTAGTACCCATAACACAAGTTTCGAGCTTAATTTGGGGCTAGCTCGATTTGTGTGCAATTGTCCCCGATATTTATTTATACTCCTGGATTAACACATAGGCTACTTTTTATCCCGAAAATGATGACGGGAAGACGCGGGTGAAACCGCGGGGCGCGACTAGTTTTAGTCATCATCATCATCATCATTATCAGCCTTTCACGTTCCCACTGCTGGGACTCTGGCCTTCTCTCAGAGAGAGAAAGTATGGGCTGTAATCTCCCACGCGGGCCCAGTGCGGGTTGGTAGATGTCGCATGCCCTTGAAAATGTTGCAGTTCTTGGACATGCCGGTTTCCTCACGATGTTTTCCTTCACCGTTTTGAGCGATGGCAAATCCGCACATAACTTATTAATTATTAAGTCATAACTTATTATTTATTAAGTCATAGGTGCGGGGCCGAGAGGATTCGAACTCGGTGTCGGCGTCTTGTAAGGCGCACGACAAACCGTTCGGCCACCATCGCTCTTAGTTTTAATAGTATAGAATAGAATTATTTATTTGCATTAAAGATCATGTTTTTGACATCAAATTGTCGGAAGGATAACACGATTGGTTAACTTTCATAGCAGAGAAACAATGATCGAAAAGTGCCCTCTAAAAAAAAAGATTTTCATTTTACAGGCATACAAAACCGATTTAAGAGTTGAAACTTTTTTTGTATGGTATATATACACATTCTTTAAAGAACTACAGATTTAGTTTTATAGAATTAACGATAGTTTCATTTTAAACGAAAAACCCCCTTTTTTGACGCATACGAACTTACGGCATTAGTCAGCTCGCTTGCGTTTTTGTATGGAGCTGATTTCAGATTCATTGTTTATCACGGCGTCCTCTTAACTATATGATTGTTTAGATCCACGAGCGGCGTCACACGGGCGAGCGGCCGTACATCTGCGACCACTGCGGCACCACGTTCCACCGGCGCGCTAACCTGGTGCAGCACATCGCTATACATCTGCCGGAGAAGAACTTTCAGGTAACCAGCTTTAAACTGTCGTTTTAAAGAATAGAAAGAAAGAAAAAAATAATATAGGTAGGTATGTTTTTTTTTTGTTATGGTCAAACAGCAGCCTCACTCCAGCCAGTTCCCAGTCCAGGTGTAGCGTGACGCCATCTTCGACCGCATCGTCACTTAACATCAGGCGACTTGTGGCCAAACGCTAACCTGTCAATAGTAAAAAAAAAAAACAGAAAGTTTAAATGATGATGATGAGATGATGGGATGAGGATAGTGTTTAAGTAAAGTCGTGGTGGAAAACATCGTGAGGAAACCGGCATGCCCAAGAACCGCAACATTCAAAGGCATGCGACATCTACCAACCCGCACTGGGCCCGCGTGGTAGATTACAGCCCATACTCTCTGAGAGAAGGCCAGAGTCCCAGCAGTGGGAACGTGAAAGGCTGATAATGATGAAAGTAGTGGCGCTTTACTTAAACTTTACACGGACTTTTTTGGAGCAACTCGTAAGTCACTTTCACAACTTTATTTCAATTTCCCACACTCGTACACGTTAACGAACACATAATGGTTAATAATCCACCAATATCACACATTGGTGTCGATTCGGTTTTGCATTCTCTAAAACTAAACTAAATTTGACAGATCTAATAGTAATGCTGTCCTTATTTTACTTTAGTGGTTAGAAAAAGACAGCAATACCATTAGACCTGTCAAACTTAGTTTAGTTTTAGAGAATGGCTGGCACATGCGTCAACTCGTGAACGGGTGCTGCTTGTGGGGTCTGCTCTGCTTTGGTTGTGATCCCGCAACTCATTAATATTCATGTTCCCATATCCCAATGTGTACAACCAAACAAGAGAAATCTTCTTATTAGTAAAGCTAAATAAAAAATATCGATTAGATGACAAAAAAAAGCTTGGGATTTTAGTGAACTTGCTCCAATTCAATCAATTAGTATTAAGAATAAAATTGTCAATGTGATCGCGCCAAAAAAATTACCTGCCGGGCGTTTCTTGCCTGTTCTTTTGCCGGCGTAAGGAGGTTGGAACAGGCGTAGCTAGTTTTAAGTTGACGTTTTAAAGTGATCACAATGTATCCTATTAAATAAAAAAGTTTTGAAATTTGAATTTCAAATTTTGAAATTTGAATGCAAAACCGAATCGACACCATTATCACTCGAAGAAACACAAGTTTTGGAAATAAAAACAAAATTTTCACGTTGACAATTCGATTGACGCCAAAAAAGTCAGGATATAATATTATGTTTATTTGCAACAACAACACATAAATAAATATAAATATCAGGGGACCATTGCACACAAATTGAGCTAGCCCCAAATTAAGCTCAAAACTTGTGTTATGGGTACTAGACAACGATATACATACTTATATAGAGAAATAAATATAAAAAGACGACGACCGATATGGTGCAATGGGCGGATAGCCGACTGTGAAGCGTTAGGTCGCGGGATCGATTCCCGCTACAGGACAAATATTTGTGCATTGAAAAAAAAAGCGCAAGTATTTGTTCTGTGTCTGGGTGTATTGGATCCCCGATCCTCGTAGTTTCTGATACCCTAGATACAGGGAGACCTAGTCAGAGCCTATGTATGTGATTGTGCGGGCGTTATTAAATACTTATATAGATCCAAGACTCAGGTACAAACATTCGTGCTCATCACACATATATTTTACCGGGATTCGAACCCGGGACCGCTAGCTTCTTCGATATAGTCGTGTCCGGAGTTACCCATGGCTGTACTTTACTCTAAGCTATTTCTGGATACATTAGGATGAACAACAGCTCCACAACGTCAATGTACATACAAACCTCACGACGTTACAGTGCGACATGTGCCCAAAAAAGCTGAAATCCAAAAAGTTCCTCCAAATCCACAAGCACAACGCGCACACCGGCAAGCGGTACGGCTACCTGTGCGGCGTGTGCGCGCACCGCTTCGAGAAGCCGAACAAGGTGCGCGCGCACTCGCGCCGCGTGCACGGCCTGCCCGACCACCAGCAGGGGCCGATACAGCGGGTGCTGCTCTAGGGATGACGACAACTAATCGATTTTTTAATTAATCGATTAATTTTAATCGATTTTTAATAATCGATTATCTTAATATGAAAAATCGATTATTGATAAATCGTTTTTTTTTATAAGTAAAAAATAAATCGATTTTTTTACCTAACTACTCTCTTTTTTTAAAGTAATAAAAGATGAAATAACGTTCGTATTGTTGGAGATTAAACCAATGTGTAGCCAAATTACACATTTCAATCGAATTTTGCAGTTATAAGTTACTCTAAAAGTAATTTTAATACAATGTACAAAAAATGCAACATTTCGAATAATTAGAAAAAAAATATTATATAAAAAATCGATTATTTTTTATTTAAATTTTCGTTTTTTACAAATCGATTTATTTTAAACAGATAAAAATCGATTAATAAATAATCGATTTTTACAGGGTGCCGTTCTAGGGGCGGGGCTAGTGATGGGCAACGGTTAACACCTTCTTTTATTTCGTGGCAATGGTTTTATATATTACTAGCGGTTTCACCCGCTTGGACTGCAGTTTATGGCGATAAAAAGTAAAGTAGGCCGATACAGTGAGTGCTGCTGTAGTATAGAATAGAATACATGATTTAATTAAATCTAATGTCATTATTTGCTAACGATAGATAGAAGCTAGAAAAGGAGCTTCAGCTTTATTTTAGGACCTGTCAAATTTATTACAGTCAAGTAACGCACAGAATCGACACCAGTTAAACTAAGAGCGGTTTCAGACTAGCGTATTTTTTTGCGCGTATACGGTCGTTTCAGCATACGCGCTTCTAAAAACCATACTCGCGTAAACGGGCATATTTCGGCGTGTTCGCTCAAACCGGTGGTGTCGTGTCAGTATCAATCAACATGGATTCTGACGAAGAAACATTACTATTTGCGAGCTTACAAGCGCGTCAACGCTCGTACGAGTCGAGCGTGTGACAAAAAGACGCGCCTATACGCGTTTCCAAAAACGAGCTCATACGCGCGTATAAAACGCTAGTCTGAATTGGCTCTAAATGTACTCAAGTAAGTAATGAAACTAATTAATTATAACAATTAGGTTTTGAAACGGGATATTAAGTACATATTTGTCTTAGTTCTCGATATTGTGACACTGTTGCAAGCGCCATACAAATCACATGGCAAAAACATTCACAGTTTATACACATAATTAATAATTCCCTAAAAATTAAAAAGGTATTATCGTCGTTCTAATATGTAGTAGGTAATAAACCTAGGACTGATTTTTTAATAAAACTTAGATTAGTTTAGGTTAGGAAGAATGGTATCGGCCCCTGCGGCGCTCACCTGAAGAATATCTCTAAGGTAAATGGCACTAGATGTTGACAAAGATAAATATCGTTTGCTTAAATTGTAATGGTTATTTTATATAGCCATCAACCGTTTCCGCATGCTCCTACTGCGTTCTCCTACTAGGACTGGTGCTCCTACTAATGGGTTGTCATCTAATCCACTATATCTATATCCTTTTGGAAAAAATTAAAATGATCCTACAAGTAAATCTTTTTTGATTTAATAAAGGTGTACTTAAATTAAATATTCAACGCGGGTTCGCAGGTGTTCAAAATCAAAATGTGTTCATTTGCCAGCACATTAATTATAAAACGTCAAACTCAAAAACTAGTCATAAAAACTAACAAAAGCTAAAAAGGTTAGTGTCGGAAAGAATAAATAAAGTTCAAATAATTAAAGTACATACAACAAGCGAACCCTATAGATTGTCTATAGAAGCAATCGGTGTTCCGGCAGCCTCATTTGAGAGCCTGTTCAGGTGTAGCGTGGCGCCATCTTCGATAACATCGTCACTTAACATCAGGTGACTTGTGGTCAAACGCTACCCTGTAAGTATTAAAAAAGAAAAAAAAGCAGTATATTATTACTCAAAATTAGCTGACAGTTCACAAGCACAAGAACAAGTAGGAGCACAAGGATATAGTAGTCCTTAGGAGACATATTCCTCGTACTCCTAAAAGTAGGAGATTCCTGCAGGAGCATGCGGAAACGGTTTTCGATAGCTTCTAAAATTTATTATAGCTTAGTACTGTGCGCTAGTGGTTGACATTTCATTTTTTATATTACATGCCACTACCAAATTAGTTTTGGTAGTTTCACAAAATGTCGCGATTTGTTGGTTTATTATGATGTTAAAGTAAAGTTAATTTTAATTATTGTTTATCAGTCAACGACTAGTCACATGTCAAACACTAGTGCCCTTTATCTTATGTGTAAAAAATATAAAAACTAAGGGCCTGTTCAGTGCGACGCGGATGACCTACGCGGACATCCGCGACGGACGGTAAAATGTATGAAACCTTACAGCGCGTTCAGAGCGACGCGGAGCTGTCCGTGTCGCGGAGAGCTATCCGCGCGCGGTCGAAATCGCTCCGCGCCGCGGACGTCCGCCGGCGGACGGTGCTTGCTTTTAATGTATTTGTTCAGTGTTCGGCGGACAGTCGCGCGGAGCGGATGTAAAGTACTGTCGTTGTCATGGCGGCTGCGTCAAATGTGCAAACCGAGAGGGTTATACAAGAAGTAAGACTCGATCACTATCCGCATCGCACTGAACGACAAATTCATCCGCGGCGGACGCAAAACCTAGTCCGCGTGCGGATGGTCCGCGTCGCACTGAATAGGGCCTAAGATGGCGCAACGACCCAAAGTGAGTGTTGTCATCCGATAACAAAAGACGCCACTTCGCTCTGTCCTGCGTTACCTCCCGCCAGTCCTCCACCTGGAGCGAGCGCAAATTTAATTTATCCACTTTTTTGCTCCCAAAACTGTGTTTTTTTAAATAAATTCCGTATTGACACATTTATATACAACCGTGGACCGGATGTGGATGAAGATTTCCGCCTTTCTCTCTATTATTAACTAAACTTTACTAACTTTACTTCTGGGACACCTCAGGGCCCGTAGCCAAGATGCATTCTGCAATCGTTGACGCTAATAGAAAACAAGAAAAAGTATTGGTTTGACATATTTCTGACCACGTGACTTAGCGTTGAAATATGTCAAACCAATACTTTTTTCTTGTTTTCTATTAGCGTCAACGATTGCAGAATGCATCTTGGCTAGGGGCCCAGCAGTAGTTGCACCGCGCAGTTTCACCCGCGTCTTCCCTCTATCCCGCAGGAACCTTTTTCCGGGATACAAAGTAGTCTATGTGATAATCCAGGGTATAAGCTATATCCATTCCAAATTTCATTCAGATCCGTTCAGTAGTTTTTGCGTGAAAGAGTAACGAACATCCATCCATCCATACTCACAAACTTTCACGTTTATTATATTAGTAGGATATTCTTATGATAATAATATCGAATTCATCCTCCACTGCTGGACATAGGCCTCTCCCAAAGCACGCCACTGAGTCCGATCTTCGGCTCCTCTCATCCAACTAGGGATGCCCAAAAAAGTGTATTGTATCGATATATCGCATCGTAACTGTATCGAACTTGGTTGTATCGATACACGATATTATCGATATATCGTATCGTAAACGTATCGCATGCCTTTCAATTAATATGCGATATAATGAGTATATATCGTGCAAGGGGTTATCTTTTTAGTAGTTTTACTATATTCTTTTGTATTTTAAAAACAAAGTCCAAAGATTTATTTAAATCTACCTCCAAGTCTAAAGAAAAGCCGGCTGTTCTTGTTCCATAAACAATTTTGTCGACGTCATCATTCGTCTTATTACTAATAACAATATATTCAATGGCACTGTCTATTATCGTTTAGTGATGATGTAATAGGAACTTTTAAATTATACAAATTAATCACCGACATAGTTTGATACGATACGGTAATGCGATATTTTTATAAGAATGCGATATATCGAAGCGTATCGTATGGTCAAAATATCGCATCAAATATCGCTATATCGTATAGTGCTGTATCGTTATTCCGATATATCGTATCGTAACGGGCATCCCTACATCCAACCGCTGCCAGCCATTTTGAGTATATCGTCGCTCCACCTAGCCGGAGGACGTCCTGCATTTTGTTTGCCAAATTATTGGTTTGATAATGTTTTTATTTTTGCAGTGTTCATTTTGTCCTACGCGGGAAAAGTCGAAGAAACGTCTCCAAATTCACATATCGAAGAGGCACAAAGTGAGACGTTACAGGTAATTTTTCAACCTCATCAGTCTATTACGTTCCCACTGCTGGGACTCTGGCCTTCTCTCAGAGATAGTACGCGCCGTAATCTCCCACGCGGGCCCAGTGCGGGTTGGTAGATGTCGCATGCGCTCGAATGTTGCGGTTCTTGGACATGCCGGTTTCCTCACGGTGTTTTCCTTCACCGTTTTGAGTGATGGCAAATCAGCACATAACATAATTATAAAGACATAGGCGGGGCTGAGAGGAATGGCCATTCTCTAGTGCTCGCCTGGCTAGCTACCAGCCTCGAGTTAAGAATCTGTCGCCATGCACCTATCGGTGTGTTCCGGCAGCCTCACTTGAGAGCCAGTCCCCTATCCAGATGTAACGTGACGCCACCTTCGACCACATCGTCACTGAGCATCAGGTGTTTTGTGGTCAAACGCTAAAATTACGTGATATCTGCCGAGACCCTTCCTTCTCGCCACGTGTCATTAGCTGAGAATCACTCGACCGCCACGCCCCCTAATCTCCTCACATAAACACCGAACGCCCCCACATCTCCTCACATAACCACCGGACGCCCCCACTTCCAGCTACAAATGCCCCCGCTGCCACAAGCTGTTCCAACGCAACGAGCACGCGCACCGTCACCTGGCGCGGGTACATCACGTGCCGAGGGCGGAGCACCCCCCCATAGAGAAGGTGCCCTTGGAGCACTGCGACAAGGAGCTGTACAGGCCCCTGCCTTACCGCAGCGAGCTCAACGCGTTTACTGCGGAGGGGGGCGTCGAGTTTAGTGTGACGCCCCTGTGATGTTTATTGTGTACTTTCACATTCACAGATTAAAACAATAGACAAAATATAATTTTTCACTATTATAATCATTATTAAAGTATGTTTGTACTGCTTAAAAAATAAATTGTTTTCAAATTGCGTCATCGTCTTTAGTAGTATGACATAAGTAGATAAACGTCAAGCTTACTACTGACAAATGACGTCATATCCTAGAATTTGTTTAGCGGCACAGGAAAAAAAAATTAATTATACAAATTTTTATTTATTGTATAAAAAATATGAGTGTCATTTAATAAGAATAACGGTTGATAGATTATTGATTGTATAATTAAAAACATTGATTTAAATCCCATTGTAGCGTGGCGCCACCTTCGACCACATCTTCACATAACATCAGTTGAGAAGTGAAGGAGAATAAAATCCTTGTAAGCGTTTTCAAGCAATGTGTTTTTTAACGGAAGTTTTTTTGTTTTAATACAATGCAGCGTTTGAGCACAAGTCATCTGATGTTAAGTGACGATGTGGTCGAAGGTGGCGCCACGCTACACCTGGACTGGGAACTGGCTCTCAAGTGAGGCTGTCGGAACACACCGATAGGTGCTTATTTTTTGTAATGAAGCTCATTTATAATAAGGCTTATAAATATTTTAATTAGTTACTTACGATAGTTATTAGTGTTGGAAAAAACGATTATTATAAACTAACTGTTCCCCGCGGTTTCACCCGCGTGGGCTACAGCTGTATGCATGCAAAGTCTCAGCCCGATCGGTTTAAAATTGACAAAGTTTCACACAATCTTTCATCACCTATTGTATCCCCTTGGAGGTAGAATTAATCAAAATCCTTTCTTAGCGGATGCCTACGTCATAACATCTACCTGCATGCCAAATTTAAGCCCGATCCGTCCAGTGGTTTGGGCTGTGCGTTGATAGATTACTATGTCAGTCAGTCACCTTTGAGTTATTTATATTTATAGAAAATATTAATTTGTTAAGTACTATGTATTTATTGTTTTGTGTTGAGATTTAAAAGGGTTTTTTTTTACTATTTGCCTTCAAGATGGCTTTACGAGTGATAAAGCCGGGACCGACATGTTAACTTTCCTTCCGAAGCACAAAAGTTGAAATATCTGTGCCCCTAGCCAAGATGCATTCTGCAATCGTTGACGCTAATAGAAAACAAGAAAAAAGTATTGGTTTGACATATTTCTGACCACGTGACTTAGCGTTGAAATATGTCAAACCAATACTTTTTTCTTGTTTTCTATTAGCGTCAACGATTGCAGAATGCATCTTGGCTAGGGGCGCTGGGCCTCCTTTCTGGGGTAGTATGTTCGTGCCTTTTTTATTTTATCTGTGGTGAAGACTTAGCTGTATCTATTGTTTATAAATAATTCGTTAACATTGTTGTTTTTATATTTGAGTTCTGTTTTTTTAACTTGAGATTATTTTATTTGCCTATTTTCGTTGCTTGAATAAGTGTAATTATTTTTTACATTGGCATCGCTAAAATAAATCATTAGCTATATTCTTAAACTGTTTTTTTCTTATCCTGAAAATCATAGTTTCCATCAGATATATCAATACAGGTACAGTTCAGGAAGATTATAAGGATTACTAGTTGTTCCCCGCGGTTTCACCCGCGTGGGCTACAGTTTATCGCGATAAAAAGTATCTTATGTCATTCCCCAGGGCTCAAACTGTCTCTATACCAAATTTCACTTAAATCTGTTTAGTAGTTTCGGCGCGAAAGCGTATATATTCCGTATACTCCAAAATTATTCCCTCACTTGTGCCCCCTCACCGCGTTACCTGAATTTTTCAAATCGGACCAGTAGTTCCTGACATTAGCGCGTTCAAACAAACTCTGCAGCTTTATAATATTAGTGTAGATTATTCAAAGATCTGTAGTGCAATTCTAATTCACTCGGCAAGTTTCCGTGTCGGATTCGACGTCACTTTCGCTTCACGGAAACGTTTTCCGAGAGAAAATAGGTGGCGGAAACTTTTCCGTGAGTGAACAGCTGGTTTGTCTAATTAAATGTCAGTTTCCAAATTCAGATTAATGAATCGTGTTTAAAAAAATCTGAAGGAATTTTTTCCGGATTCGCGGTCGGAAGAGTTTCCGTGTGAATTAGAATCGCAGCAGGCCCTGTTTCCCAGCTGTGGGAACAAGACTCTGATGATGATGATACCTACCTACCATGGTTACCTCATTGGTTGGCGGTTCTATTGTAGCAAAATAATAGACCAATCACACTATCACACATTTATTTATCATGATATTTTTTTCGAATCTGCTTTCAACAGTACTTATATCAATTGAGTTATGATATTTTAGATAAGACATACATTTAGTTAAAATAACTAGGTACATTCAGTGAGTATATGACTATCATTTTTTTCATATTAAAATCATTTTTTAATGGGAGAATTTTCTGACACGCAATTAAAAAAAGGGAGTGACTATTCGTACGGGTACTGGGCGAATAAATAATAATATCTAATTACTGTACGAATAAATTTATTTATTCGTACAGTAATAGATAAAATATAGTGTCATAGTAGGGTAGGGTGCGGCGGTACTGGACGAATAAATTATATTTATTCGTACAGTAATAGGTAAATAAAATATAGTGTCACAGTTTTTTTGGTTTAAATTAAAAACAAATAGAAACGCAAATATTGTTTTTTAATTTGCACTCCAATTGATAAAATAAAATTATTCGTCCGACTTCCGTACGAATAATTATAAATTGTTCGTACAGTACCCGTATGAATAGACTCAGCCTAAAAAAAACAGTCAAGTGCGAATCGACTAAGGGTCCCGTACCATTATCTGTAAAAAACTGCAAAATATTCACGTTTGTTGTATGGAAGCCCCTATTAAATATTAAAATTTATTTTATTCTGTTTTTTGTTCTTATAGCAGCAACAGAGCAGAGTATCACGGTTCATGAGATACATACAGCCTGGTGACAGACGGACAGAGACGCACGGACAACGAAGTCGTAGTAACTTAGTAACAGAGTCCCGTTTTACCCATTGGGTACGGGACCCTAAAAAGGCTTGTCCCACTTTTTATATTTCGTATTCCCATAGAAATATTGGGACACACCAGTCTCATCAGCGCCATCTGTAATTCTTCACCTGTCAAAGAACTTCCCATTTACAAGTAGTTGCTACATATTATTAATATACATTTAGATAAATAAACATGAAAATTACATCATTCTGACTAGTATAATAAATGCTGAAAATCAAAATAATAACGTTTAAAACTAAAATCACAGTGATACTTATATTACAATAATAATAGTACATAATGGTAACTCAACTATTTTGAACTTGATTTTAATAACAAGAAAAAACTATTTAATAGTCTAGATTGGTTTAGGCTTGGGCAAAAATATCAACATTTATAGATATTTACACAAAAAATTATCATCGATATTTTAATTGATAATTAGTGTTTTTTTAGAGTATCAAATTCAATCCATTGTCTATATTATATTATCAAGTGTTAGTAACCGAACTCCTCCGATACTGCTTGACAAAATAATTATGATTTTTTTGGTTTGACATTTTTTTTTTGTAAACTACTATTAATACCCCTTTTTATCGCGACAAAGTGTAATCCACGCGGGTGACACCGCAGGTTAAACCTAGTAATATGAGAAAATTATCATTTTTATATCATTGCTTTTTACTCGTTAATTTTATCGGCACGATCAATTAAGCGTTTTTTCCATCTGCCCAAACCTATATGGTTTTGTTGTCAAAAAAACCTCCTTTAATTAATTATGTTATACTAAGTACTAACACTACAATAATAAATATTATGCTATTTTACTAAGTCATTGACAAAAATAGATGAACACCAAATTTTTTAATTCTAAACATCCTGTACCCTAGTACAGGTTTTGATAGTTTACAAAAACTATAAAAGTTTTCGTTTCCATCCATACATATTTTTTTCAGCGAATCTTACCGAGACTTGGAGGAACTGACATCGTTAATACGGGTTATTTTAAATCGTTATAATCATATTCCAACAATGTTATTGAGTTACTTTCAGAATTTAAGCAGATCGAGTTGACAAGTCAGCGGTGGTAAACGTCGAAGTTTACGAAAACTTTTAACGTTTTCAAAACTTGTACTAGGGTATTGATCACCACTAAATTCTCTAATCTAGTTAATATTATTACATTATCATTATTATTTATTATACATTATTATGTAAGAAGTCTGTGCCAATAATAATTTACATTTAATAAAAAGACACATTTAAAAAAAAATTGGGCATGAACAGAAAGAACATTGGCCACTTTACATACTGCTTTGGACCTGACAGCAAAATATTTTGTATAAAAATTACGAATAGCTTATTGAAGTTGACGACCGGCCTAAAACAGTTATTGGTTTGTGAAATTAACGATAAGTTCAGAAAAAGAAAAATAAGTACAACAAGATTGGTAGAATAAGACGTGTTGTAGCGAAGCAAAAGCAAACAAATGTCATTAGACACTACGAAGTTAAAAATTCAATATCTTTTTTTCTTATCATTTCTTAAAATATCGTTTGTATAATCTTAATAAGCGAAAAATTACATTTTTTTTAATATTTTTTGATTTTAACTAGTTTTTTTACAACCTCAGGTCCGTTTTGGCCATTGTTCTTTTGACGCCAACTCTACCTAACTTACAGTTATTTTTCTCACAGTTAAACAGCTTTGAATTAATCCTAAAAATCGGTTTTTCAATCAGTGCCGATAACCAGTTCTGTAGTGCGTTTCTAATTCACTCGGAAAGTTTCCGTGTCGGATTCGACGTCACTTTCGCTTCACGGAAACGTTTTCCGAGAGCAAATAGGTTGCGGAAACTTTTCCGTGATTAAGCAGCTGGTTTGTCAAATTAAATATCAGTTTTTTTTTTTTTACTATTTACAGGGTAGCGTTTGACCACAAGTCACCTGATGTTAAGTGACGATGCGGTCGAAGATGGCGCCACGCTACACCTGGACTGGGAACTGGCTCTCAAGTGAGGCTGCGGAACACACCGATAGGTGCACGGCGACAGATTCTTAACTCGAGGCTGGTAGCTAGCAGGCGAGCACTAGAGCATGCCCTACCACCAAGCTATGGTTTCATCACGATGTTTTCCTTCACCGAAAGCTCAAGCTCATCCAAATTCAGTTTAATTAATCGTGTCTAAAAAAAACTGAAGGATTATTTCCGCATCCGTGGTCGGACGAGTTTCCGTGCGAATTAGAATCGCACTGCAGATTTAACAAACATAAAAAAATTAATACAGTCAATTGAGAATGTCCTCCTTTTTTGAATTCGGGTAAATAGAAGTAACTTGTGGTAGGTAGCCAAGCTGTCCACCACCAAAAACTCATTGCAGCATTCAATCCCGCAACCTACACTACAGACTTACACACCATGAATCAACTTTACTAATGAGCCATCAACGTCTCAAAAATCATAAAGCATTAAATAAATAAATAAATATCAGGGACCATTGCACACAAATTGAGCTAGCCCCAAATTAAGCTCGATACTTGTGTTATGGGTACTAGACAACGATATACATACTTACATAGAGAAATAAATACTTATACAGATAGAAATATCCAAGACTCGGGTACAAATATTCGTGCTCATCACACATATATTTGCCCTTACCGGGATTCGAACCTAGGACCGCTAGCTTCGAAGGCAGGGTCACTAAAACTCGACTACCACGGCATCATTCGTCTACATTGTGTCTGCATGCTCAATGAAATCCTTAAAAATAAGCTTGACTGGTTACAAATGAACAATGCTTCCTTGCTACAGAATTGACTTTTCTCTGCATTTTTGGACATTGCTATAATTCATTGATTGTGTAATTTTCTAATTATGAGGAGTAATAAATAAATATTATAAAATATTGTATAAATATTATTATTCAACACAGCATGATATAGGCACATCAGCCTCAAGCTGCTTATCTGTTGTAGAATAAATTATTAAAATAATTAGTCCTTATTAGTCATCCAATTAGCAAACAAATTTGTGATTTTACCATTTTGTCTGTGACTAGAGTTAAGTCTCCCATTTCAAAGAGACTGTAATGAACAAAAAGTTTTATTTTTCGTTGCGAATTCATTCAACAGGTTGATGTTGGTCATCTGAATTCTTTTTAACTTTGGCCGGGTTTGATTTAGGTCTCTTGGATCGCTTTGTAGAAGCCTTCACGAGCTTCGCGGTGACTTTGCGTGTTGACGTGCCTCGCACGGTCTCTTGATGGTCTTGCCATTCCTGCAGTCGATCACTATATTTACGCATTGCCCTTTCAAACTTAAATTCTCGCGACTGCATCAAACCAAAGATGTAAAGATCAGCTATTTGTGCCTGCATCTCGTAGTGAGTCTGCCGAGTCTCTTGATAGTTTCCTCGGTTATAGTTAAGGAGTGTAGCGTCCCATTGCTCGAAACATTCCACGACGCGGAGACAAGACTTTCTGCGGACGTAGTATATCTTGTCGCGCTCACACAAGTCGGAGTGTTCGGAATCTGTAGCAGCAGCTTTCATGAACACCAGCTTTTGAGTTTGTGAATTCATTTTTACGCGTTTTCTAGTTTGTTTTTATATAAAATGGAATGAACTGCCTCTTTGTTTTGTATTGTTTTGGTTTTTATCAATTTTGACAGGAAGCAAAGAATTGACAGTGACATAGTCGATCGACCACCACCACAGACATAGCAACCAAACTTACAGAACGTACTAAATCTGTGGAAGGAACCTTATAGTAGAAAACACTTTTTTATTTGCACATTTTGTGATTTTTGGGGCAGCAGACCGCGGAATTCACCAGATAAACCCTCGTTCGGTTGACTGCATATATCTAGCATTTTCGGGGATGGGGATAGTTTTCTTGATTTCATTTTAATGCACAGGCAATATATATGCTGTGGTTACTGTGCACAGATAATTTTTGTATAACATCTGTGGTGGGTCCAGAGTCCAAACTTGACAAACTTCCACTCTTCCACAGATAAAATTAATTAAGCTGGGGCCAACGGAAAAAGTAAACAAACATATAATTACATACTTAATTAAATAATAGTTTAGTCTATCAGCTACATACTCAATTTACAAAATAAATACTATTACATTCCTTCAATACGCTTATTATGGGGGAGTGGCAATGTTGTAGAACGTGTTTAAGTAATCAAAACTTGAATTTCATATTTCTGATTCCCAAACACAATGAAAAATATTCTGATGTCATATTTACTGCCACCGGAATTAAGGTAACTGATAATTTAGAGCAACAGTACTCTGCTGATTCTATTTTATATGACAACTTATCCCTATTCATTCAAAAATTATCACAAAAATGCGAAAGCAACTCTCTTGGTTCATCTGTCTGTTCGTAACCTTTTCACGCCTAAACTACTGAACATATCTTGATGAAATTTGATTGGGATATAGTTGAAGCCCTGGAGAAGGACATACAATACTTTTTTTCGTGATAAAATAGTTTAAACGTACTTGAAACCGCTTGAATGAAGCAAGCACAATCATCGTACCCTGCTGAACTTAGGCATTTTTTGAACAGTTATTACCCATCTATCAGCTAGCTGGGACTTACGATGTCGTCCATCCACCCGGTGGAAGGCCTACTTGCAGTCAATCAAAGCATTGTTTATTTAATATTAGCCCTTTCTCCTTTCACCCGCATGGACTACACTTGATCGCTATGGAAAGTTTTCTATCGTCGGCGAGCAAACAACACTGCACAAGTCAACATTTTATGGTATTTACATTTTAATGCCATTTGATGCAGTTTTGGGCACGTGGGATTCTATGAACCTGTCAGTTCCAAGGATTTTTACTAAACAGAAGCCGTTAACTAAAAATTGTTACACACATAAGTCAATAATTAGAATTAGGTTTTATAACGGGATAATTACCATGTATTTGTTTTTGTTTGAGTTCTCGATATTTCGGCACTGTTGCAAGCGCCATGATCACGAGAATACTAAAAGTTTTTGCGGGTAGGATTGTTGATGTTATAACGGGCAGACGTATCTATCTACCCGCTTCCGCTTTCTTTTTTTGTGTGACAGCAGAAAAAGCACCTGTCATAGCTCGCGAGGGGATACCGTGAGTTTTGTGTGTCGAGATTTGAATCGAGTTGCGAGTGACTTGTGTGAAAATGGTAATGTCATCGTAAGCAAAAAACGTGTGAGGAAGCGGGTAGATAGATACGTCTGCCCGTTATAACATCAACAATCCTACCCGCAAAAACTTTTAGTATTCTCGTGATCATGGCGCTTGCAACAGTGCCGAAATATCGAGAACTCAAACAAAAACAAATACATGGTAATTATCCCGTTATAAAACCTAATTCTAATGATTTTGACCATGGTAGTTTAAAACAGTATATTAAGTCAATAATTTACATAAAAACTTGCGCGGCGTTGTTAGTCAGCCGACTCTTATGTTTTTTTTTTACTACTTACAGGGTAACGTGTGACTACAAGTCACCTGATGTTAAGTGACGATGCGGCCGAAGGTGGCGCCACGCTACACCTGGACTGGAAACTGGCTCTCAAGTGAGGCTGCCGGAACACACCGATGTTAGGACAAAGGGTTTGAATTGATTATTGATCAACACTTGAGCGTAATTTTAGCATACGGGCTTAGAGGTAGTGTTTCAATGGGCCTTAGCGCAAGTTTCGATTAAAAAACCATATTGTAAACCATTCCAGGTCCAACCAAACGACTCGTACCCACAACAAATGTGTTCGCCGTGCATAAACTTCATAAACGACTCGTACAAATTCAGAAAGAAATGCGAAGAATCACAATTTACATTAACGGAGCAACTGAATTCAAAATCCATGTTTGAAATCAAGATCGAACCCAACATAATCAAGTCTGACTTCACAGCAGCTATAGATATAAGCGAATTAATAATAGACAACGACTTTAGAGACTACGATGACAATATCACTCTGAGCGAGTACAACGTAGAACTAGAAAAAAGTAACAACGACAACGGTCCAGCTAAACAACTCACGAATAACATACCAATTGACGAAGTAAAGGTGAAATTGAAAGAGACATCGCCAAGAATGACACAGAATAAACCAGCGAAGATGAGAGGGAGAACGAAAAAGGAGAATCAAGAAGAGAAGAGAACGAAGGAGAAGAAGGAACGCGTTAAAGAGGAAATACAGTGCGAGCTTTGCCATAAAGTGTTAACATCAAAGTTGTCTCTACGGAACCATTATAAGATACATACAGGCTTTGACGTTGTTTGCGAGGTAAGAAAAAAATCCGAGCAGTGATCAGTGTAAATACCACGTATTTTCCTGAAACTAACTAATAAATTGGCCTGCATGGTAGATTACGGCCCATACTCTACTCTCAGAGAGAGAGTATGGGCCCCTAGTCCAGTGTTTCCCAATTAGTGGTACGCGTACCCCCAGGGGTACGTGAAGTTACATCAAGGGGTATGTGCATCTATCAGTAAAAACAAGAACAAAATATCATTTTACTAGCTGTGCCCCGCGATGTTACCTGCGGTTTAAGTAGCCTATCTGTTAATCCAGGGTGTCGACTACCTGTATACCAAATTTCATCAAAATTGGCCCAGGCGTTTGAGCGTGAAGAAGTAACCAACATACACACACACTCACAAACTTTCGCATTTATAATATTAGTGTGATTGCTACAATAAGAGGTACGCAGGTATGAGGTTTTTTTTGAGGTGGTACGCAGCAAAACCTAATTGGGAACCACTGATCTAGTCTAACCATTTTCGGTAAACAACCAAAACAGTCATGCTCACGAAAGTGACTTTGCTTGCGGCGGCGTCGTGTGTCGGGTCGCCCTCTTCCCTCTCATATGGTCGAGGAGGGCGATGGCTGGCACATGCGTCAACTCGTGAACGGGTGCTGCTTGTGGGGTCTGGTCTACTTTGGTTGTAATGTCGTAACTCGTTAATTGATTCATGTTTCCGTATCCCAATGTGCATAACCGAGAGAAATCTAATTATAAAAAAAAGTGTTTTAATATCAGACTATTTAGATGACAAAAAGCTTGGGCTTGTTGTGAACTTGCTCCAATTCAATCAATTAGTAATAAGAATAAAATTGTCAATGTGATCGCGCCAAAAAAATTACCTGCCGGGCGTTTCTTGCCTGTTCTTTTGCCGGCGTAAGGAGGTTGGAACAGGCGTAGCTAGTTTTAGTTGACGTTTTAAAGTGATCACAATGTATCCTATTGAATTGAATTTGAATTTGCTCTCGGGAAACGTTTCCGCGAAGCGAAAGTGACGTCGAATCCGACACGGAAACTTTCCGAGTGAATTGGAATCGCACTGCAGACCCCACGCGCAGCACCCGTTCACGTGTTGATGCATGTGCCAGCCATCGCTCTCCTCATGATGTTAAGTGGCCGAAGGTGGCGCCACGTTTCGTTCTAACAGTTGTATTCCTGTTGTTCCAGCACTGTGGTAAGAAGTTCATAACCCGCCGGCTGCTCCTGATGCACTGTAAAGCCAAGCACGGCTACGAGAAGACGGACAAGTGCTCCTACTGCGACTACCGGGCCTCCAACGCAGAACAGGTCAAGGTGAGGCTTTGGTTATGAAAACAATCACATAACACTGCAACTTTGGTCGGTCGTGGGTTCGAATCCTAGAATGAGCTTGAGCTTATGGCGAAGGAAAACACCGTTATGAAACCATAGCTTGGTGGGTAGCATTCTCTAGTGCTCGCCTGGCTAGCTACCAGCCTCGAGTTAAGAATCTGTCGCCGTGCACCTATTGGTGTCTTCCGGCAGGCTCACTTGAGAGCCAGTTCCCAGTCCAGGTGTAGCGTAGCGCTTCGACCACATCGTCACTTAACATCAGGGGACTTGTGGTCAAACGCTACCCTGTAAATAGTAAGTTTTTTTTCATCGTTTTCCATCAGATCCACGAACGTCTTCACACCGGCGAGAAGCCCTATGTGTGTGCGCAGTGCGGCGCCGGCTTCCACAGAAAAAGCAGCTACCTGCAGCACGTCGCCATACACCTGCCTGAGAAGACCGTTCAGGTAAACTTGAGCGTAGTCAGTGCCGGATTAACCACGAAGCGAGAGGGCTTCGCCCGAAAGGGGACCTCGCATATTTATATTTATTCAAATTACACTCACTTGAGAGCCAGTTCCCTGTCCAGGAGTAGCGTGGCGCCACCTTCGACCACATCGTCACTTAGCATCAGGTGACTTGTGCCCAAACGCTGCCCTATAAGTAATAAAAGAATAAAAAAAAATAAAAATATATAGTTTAAAAAACTAAAAAAAACACTTTAAAAACGCACTGAAAAATATAAAATAATAAAATAGACTTGTATTAGTTACGATATAATGGTTAATTCAAAAAGTGTGGAGCGCTTTTTGGTTGTGTGTACTTTTATTTACCCAGTAAAAGAAGCGCTCCACACTTTTTGAATTAACCATTATATCGTAACTAATACAAGTCTATTTTATTATTTTATATTTTTCAGTGCGTTTTTAAAGTGTTTTTTTTAGTTTTTTAAACTATATATTTTTATTTTTTTACTTTTTAGTCTTTTGTTACCAAGTTCAATCTATTAGACTCATCAAGACGAATCATATGAGCCCAAACACGAGGGGTTTACTAGTAGCCACTGCAGATATGCCCTACCCACCTTCCGGCTGCATCATCAGACCCTCGTCACCAAGTTCAATCTATTGAACTCATCAAGACGAATCATATGAGCCCAAACACGAGTGGTTTACTAGCAGCCACTGCAGAGATCCCCTACCCACCTTCCGGTTGCATCATCAGACCCTCGTCACCAAGTTCAATGTATTGGGCTCATGAAGACGAATTATATGAGCCCAAACACGAGGGGTTTACTAGTAGCCACTGCAGAGATGCCCTACCCACCTTCCGGCTGCATCATCAGATCAGGTCGATGATACCAAATTATTGCATTGTCACCGAGATTACATACACATACAAAGTTTCAAGTCGATACGACAATTGGAAGTGGGTGAAAATTGACTTCTAAGATTTGATTACATTGTTAGTTAGTTAGTTAGTTAGTTAGTTAGTTAGTTACAAGTCAAGCTAATAAAAGTGTTTTAAAAAGGAAAGAAATCCAAAAGTTCTTAAGAACAGATACAGAATTGACATTTCTCTGCACTTTTGTACATTGCTATAATTCAACACAGCATGATATAAGCACATCAGCCTCAGGCTGCTCGCCTATTGCCAAATAAATCAATAATATGATCACTTTAAAACGTTAAACTTAAAACTAGCTACGCCTGTTCCAACGCCGGCAAAATAACAGGCAAGAAACGCGCGGCAGGTAATTTTTTGGGTGCTCCGATATTTTATAATAAGCTTTACTAATAACATTTCTCTTGGTTGGTTGTGCACATTGCGATATGGGAACATGAATATTAACGAGTTACGACATTACAACCAAAGCAGACCAGACCCCACAAGCAGCACCCGTTCACGAGTTGACGCATGTGCCAGCCATCGCTCTCCTCGACCATATGAGAGGGAAGGTTATTATTAAACTTACACTAAGATTTCAATCTATTTATAGTGCTTTGGATTCTAAAGTGTCGTCTCGTTTCCAGTGCGACCAGTGCCCTGCCCGCTTCAAGTCTGTAACATTGATGCGCATCCACCGCAACCGTCACCGCGCGCCGCAGTACACGTACAAATGTCGCGTGTGCGACAACACTTTCGCGCGCCGCCGCAACGTCGTGCGACATCTGCTGCGGATACACTCGCTGCGGGCGGAGAGCGAGCACATAGACAGGACAAAGTGCGCGTGACGTGCGACAAAATGTTGTGTGACAAACATGTAGTGCGACAAAACTGGACCAAGTACGCGTGAGGATGCCTTCAAAGTTAAAAATTCTTTATTTATTATGATCACTTTAAAAGGCCAAACTTGAGACTAGCCACGCCTGTTCCAACCTCCTTACGCCGGCAAAAGAACAGGCAAGAAACGACCGGCAGGTAATTTTTTGGGCGCGATCTCATTTTCCATTTTATTCTTATTACTAATTGATTTAAGTGGCGCAAGTTCACAACAATCCCAAGCTTTTATAATAAGCTTTACTAACTTTATACGGACTTGAAATTTTGCCATCGACAAGTCTTGCGACGAAATGTTGAACAACAAAAGTTGTGCGTCATTTGCAGCGAGTTTTTTTTGCTGGACGTGGAGAAGTCTGTAGAATTGACTTGGTACGCGTGATAATGTCGTGCTGCTCTCTAAATTTACTGCGGCAAATATTTGTGCCTTTAGGGCGTGTTTCGGCACCAGTATTTTTTAAATTATATAAATGTGTGATGAATTTATAATTATGTAGGTATTACTATTGTGATATTAGAATTAAATTATTTATTGTAAGAACAAATGTTTTTTATTTCTCCGACAAGTAGTTTTTTAAGGTTTTGGGCTCGGTTTTTTGATTCGTAGTCAAAATTAACCATAAAGTATCTTACGACTCTTGTATTATGTTGGTCACAACTTGGTGCAGTGACCAGGATCCGCATATCCGACCTTTTAAGACGCGAGTTAATTTGACTACGGATTAAAGAATCTGCAAGAAAGTTGGATTCCCTATAACTCAGTAAACACTATTATATATTCTGTGCCTTTTAAAGTTATCAAACGCCACCCAGTAAGAAAAAGGGACATTGTCACTTGTCTACTATCAGGTGACACTGCCTAAAATAAAGCTTACGAAATTCAATTCTTATAAAACTACTAGCTGCGGCCCGCGGTTTCACCCGCGTGGACTACACTTTATCGCGATAAAAAGTATTCTATGTCCTTCTCCAGGGCTTGAACTATCCCTGTACCAAATTTCATAAAAATCGGTTCAGTAGTTTAGGCGTGAAAGCGTAACAGACAGACTTTTGCATTTATAATATAGTAGGGATTGAAGCAACTAACTTCTTCCTACACAAAAAAACGACAGAATTTTTTTATGTAACTTTATTAAAGATCAAATTAATGAAACTTATCATAACTACATTATAATAACAATTTCAAAATAAATAAATAATAGTGGTACAGTCAGCGACAAATCAGCTAGATCATACTCGATTTTCCAAGTGCGTATTAGATCGGTAATGTTTATTTTTTCCTGACAACTTACAATGTTGCGTTTGACCATAACACAACACAGATGATGTTAAGTGATGATTCGGTCGAAAGCGAGTATTTAAGATGATAAGGAGAATCGGAAAATGTGTTTTTGTTCAGCGACTTTTGTCGTTGACTGTACATACAGATTTTGCGTTAAATTTCTAACAGGAAAGTGTAGTTACGAAATGCAAAAGGTAAAACTCCAGTGGCGGGTCTAGGAGGAAAGTCACGAGGGGCATTACCCCCGGCGCCTTCAACCATGACCTGAGTCTTATTTCGATTTAATATTGATAACTAGCGACCCGCCCCGGCTTGGTACGGGTGCAATGTGGATTTGTAGATACTAGGGCAGTTTTTAAAAATCTTTGAATTTTTAGGCTTTTCTGTACTGTAATATGTATGTCTTATTTATAAAACCCTTCCTCTTGAATCACTCTATCTAGAGTCTGTCAAATGAAAGTAGGCCCTGGAAAATCGCGGCAAATTCAAAAAATATTAGTGTGGCAATTTGCACACCGAAAGGTCAAAATATGGCGATCTAACTATTTCGTTTTATCACCTTATTTCCTTTATTGTGTACCCCATGTTTATGCAAATAAATTATATTGATTGATTGATTGGCAACCCATTAATTAATAGGACCACACATAACAATACTTTACGCCGCCATCTTCGAAACATTGGGGAACAGTAATGATACCACACTTCGAGTTCAATTCTCATTTTCCCTAATCTTTTGGAAAATAATCAAGAGTACCTACCCCAAACGACAACCAGCATGAAGAATATACGATACGATATTAAGAGAGTGAATGAAACGAAAGAAGTAAGTGAGATTTCATGGGAAATGTTGATCCGTGGTTCCTGCCTACCTCGCCGGGAAACCGGTATTTTTTGACTATTTTTCCGATTTAGAATGACAAAATCTATTAAAGTTATTAATTTGCAGTTCATAGGAGGGGGTTACAATTCACTAATATAGTTATAGTACGCGTAAGTATCATTTTATACCACCCTGAATTTACCCAGCTGTAGGACATAGTGTCCGTAGGTGCAAACACTTTAGTATTGCCATGTAAAAAGTTACGAAAAAATGCGAGTGCCTACTTTCGTTTGACAGACTCTATTGCTGAAAATTGGTTGCATAGTTTTAGAGATCTCAGCATAAATGGGGACAGACAGCGGGAAGCGACTTTGTTTTATACTACGCAGTGATTCGAAAACAAGAGACGTGTCTTGTCAGCGCCATCTATGCAAGGTTTAAAAACATTTTTAATCAGGTGCCAGAAAACCCGGAAAAAAACGTCTATAACTTGCGATTAAAATAGTGTTGCAATAACGAAAATCACTTTTAACGAATACGATTATTAAACATACGATTCAACGAATACGAATGCGAAAACATGTGTATTAATTTTTCTCTAGACGTTTACTGTATCACTAATGATGTATTAATTTAATTTAAATAACAATAATAACGCCCACACAATCATAATATATTTTATTAGTAGTTAATTACTTTAAAACGTCAAACTTACTATCTACACCTCTTCGAAACTCCTTACGCCGGCAAAAGAACAGGCAAGAAACGCCCGGCGAGTGATTTTTTGGACGCGATTACATTTACAATTTTAGTTTTATTACTAATTGATTGATTCTAAACTATTGTGTGCCCAGGGCCCTGCATGACTTAAAACGGCCCTGATTTATCTATCTATCTATCCATATCTATATATATATATAAGAATCAAAGTCCTGACTGATTGATACCAACGCACAGCCAAAACCGCTGCTCGTAGAAACTTGAAAGAACAATGGCCAAAACGGACCCGAGCTCGTATGAAAACGATTTATATACGATCAAAAATTGAATTGTTTGCCTATTAAGATTATACAAACGATATTGTAAAGAAAGTGTAGTAAAAAATGATATAGATTTTTTAACTTCGCAGTTTTTAGGACATTTTTTAACTTACACGATGATTGGATGTTTTGAACGCACTCCGCATTTTCGATTTCATTCCGTTTCACGCTTTGGAAGTCGGCCCTACTTAAATTAAGTCATCAAAATGAACGAAAACTAATCCTTTCAATCTATGTACTAGCAAATTGATTGTCACTGTCAAGTGACATTGACAGAAACGAAAATTTTTATACAAAATATATTGCGTTCAGGTCCAGGGTAGTACGAAAAGTGGCCAATGTTCTTTGGAGAGTGTGTTTGTCTTGGTGTGTAGGGGTGTACCTACTAAGAAAGTATTTTCTAAAATTCAACCCCTAAGGGGGTAAAAAATGGGAAACTGTACAACTAGTGTTATATATTCAACGATGGTTGACGCAATAACGATATTCGCCGAATAACGAATACTCCGTATTCGCTTATAATACTAATATTCGCATCCGTATTCGTCGCAGCATCACTAAAAGATTGAATTCAAATTTCACTAGACCTCCACTCTCGTTGGTTGTGTGTCAGTATCTGGAAGGAAAGATGGAATTATTATATAGTTCTTACAGGTTAGTGTTTGAGCACAAGTCACCTGATGTTAAGTGACGATGCGGTCGAAGGTGGCGTCACGCTACACGTGGACTGGGAACTGGCTCTCAAGTGAGGCTGCCGGAAGACACCGATAGGTGCACGGCGACAGATTCTTAACCCGAGGCTGGTAGCTAGCCAGGCGAGCACTAGAAAATACCCTACCACCAAGCTATGGTTTCATCACGATGTTTAAATTATTAAGTGACTTTAAATTACTTTTCTATCCAAACAGGTAGAACCCATCTGCCTTACAAAGCGCCGACACCGAGTTCGAATCCTCTCGGCCCCACACCTATGACTTAACAAGTGCAGATCTGCCTTCACTCAAAACGGTGAAAGAAAACATCGCGAGGAAACCGGCATGTCTAAGAACCGCAACATTCAAGGGCATGCGACATCTACCAACCCGCACTGGGCCCGCGTGGGAGATTACAGCACATACTCTCTCTCTGAGAGAAGGCCAGAGTCCCAGCAGTGGGGACGTAATAGGGTGATGATATCCGAAAATTTTTTTCTTTACCTTACCGCTGGAAGGAGGTTAGTTTGTCGCAGCTGGGTGTGCGCAGCTTCTGCGCCTCCGCAAACTCTTTGGAATTGCCGAAGTTGCGCGCTTTCCACGCCATACTGTCGCGGTAGTTGCGCTCGCGCTGGCACGCGTGCCGGAGACCCACTGGGGGGAGGGGGGATGAGAATTTTTGTTATGAACTTTATAATTATTTACCCCCATCTTCCCGTTATCCCGCAGGAACCTTCTTCCGGGATAAATAGAAGCCTATGTGTTAATTCTATATACCTTTTTTTTTTTCTTTTATTATGTATAATTATTTCTCCCCCCGTCTATTGGAGGGGCGAGTGGGGGTCACTGTAACAGTCTACCCACCCGCCCCGACGGAGAGGCCCGGAACTCAAGACATTCCGGGCCCCAAAACCCTGAGCACCTAAGGGGGGAGGCGTCTAGCTTGAAGCGACGCCCCCCAGATACCACAACTTCAGCACCTTTCTGGTGGGGCGGGGGGAGGCGATCAGAACGCCCTATACTACCGCCACTACACCCAACACAATTCTATATACCTAAGCTATCTCCATTCCAAATGTCATCCAGATCCGTTCTGTAGGTTTTGCGTGAAAGAGTAACAAACAAACAAACAAACAACCAACCAACGATCCAACCATCCGTCCGTCCCGCGAGGGACAGTTTATCGCGACAAAAAGTACCTAGCCCATGTCCTTTCTCAGGCTCTAGACTATCTCTGTACCAAATTTCGTTTAAATCAGTTCAGTATTTTAGTCGTGACAGCGTAACAGATTTATTTATTAGGGATGTTAAGCCTACGCGTTAATCCAGGGTATAAGCTATCTCCATTCCAAATTTCACTCAAATCCGTTCAGTAGTTTTTGCGTGAAAGAGCAACATACTCACAAACTTTCGCATGTATAATATTAGTAGGACAATGCTAAAAAGTTATACGCGTATATTTCACTTAAGTTCGTTAACCAGCGCCATCTGTGATTTTTTTTTGGAAGCTACCTCTGAAACTCACTAATTTATGTGTACACACCAATGTATTCTTCCTCTATAGCCATTTCAAGCCTGCGCAGTGACCCCTGGTAGTCAGTATGGAAGTTCTCCTTTACGTAGTACGGCACCTGGAAAGGAACACATTCTTCGTTATGTGATGGATCAGATAGCGGGGAAAGATTTGGATACGAATCAATGATGAACACGTTAGAAATGGCGATTTGAGATCGATTCAATAGTCTATAGTTATTTATTCAATAGGATACATTGTGATCACTTTAAAACGTCAAACTTAAAATTAGCTACGCCTGTCCCAACCTCCTTTCGCCGGCAAAAGAACAGGCAAGAAACGCCCGGCAGGTAATTTTTTGGCGTTATCACATTGACAGATTCATTCTTATTACTAATTGATTGAATTGGAGCAATTTCACTAAAATCCCAAGCTTTTTATTTTGTCATCTAAATATTCTGAAATTTTATTATAAGCTTTACTAATAAGATTTAAGCCGGTTGGTTGTGCACATTGTGATATTTCATTCTTCGTTATGTGATGGATCAGATAGCGGGGAAGATTTGGATTCGAATCACTCGATGAAAACGGTAGGAATGGCGGTTTGAGATCGATTAAAACGACGAATCGATTTTATAGCTCAGAAAATTCGATTTTCCTTTTTTTACTAATTACAGGGTAGCGTTTGAGCACAAGTCACCTGATGTTAAGTGACGATGCGGTCGAAGATGGCGCCACGCGACACCTGGACTGGGAACTGGCTCTCAAGTGAGGCTGCCGGAACACACCGATAGGTGCACGGCGACAGATTCTTAACTCGAGGCCGGTAGCTAGCCAGGCGAGCACTAGAGCATACCCTACCACCAAGCTATGGTTTCATCACGATGTTTTCCTTCACCGAAAGCTCCAGCTAATAAATAATAATAAATAAATAACAATAACAATTGCACACAAATTGAGCTAGCCCCAAATGAAGTTCGAAACTTGTGTTATGGGTACTAGACAACGATATACATAGATATAGATAGAAATATCCAAGACTCAGGTACAAATATTCATGCTCATCACACATATATTTGCCCTTACCAGGATTCGAACCCGGGACCGCTAGCTTCGAATGCAGAGTCACTACCAACTCCGCTACCGCATCGTCAGCTCATTGTAGGATTCGAACCCACGACACGCTTCAAATCATTGTAGTTTTTTTATCATTTAGCTGACCTTCATGAGCACCGTCTCCCTCGGCACTGGATACTTGGCGGACGGCGCGAGAGAGAACACGGGCTCGTTGATGAAGAAGCCGGACATCATGGAGAGGAGAACCAGCACCGCCACCGGCAGCAGCTGCACCAGCCCGCCGTGACCCTCGCGGGGCTCCGGCTCGCGGGCCCGCCGCCGCGTGTACACGGTGGGGCCGCCCCCTGGGGGGTCAGGGGGGGTCAAGAGGGGACGAGGTAGTCCAGGATGTGAGCTGTCTCTATTCCAAATTTCATTCAAATCCGTCAAGCCGTTTAGGGGTGATGACGCAACAAACATTGGTCCAAAAATAGAAAGTGTGCGCTCAAACGGCTGAACGTATTTGAGTGTAATTTGGAATGCGGATAGCTGTAACACTGGATTAACACGTAAGCTACTTTTTTTTCGAAAAAAGTAGCGGAGGGACGAAAAAATCGCAGCACAAATATAAAAATATATAAAAAGAGAAAAGATATCACCAGCACCGCAAACGGCAGCAGCTGGGGGGTCAAAGGGGGGCGAGGTAGTACAGGATATGAGCTATCTGTCTTCCCGTTATCCGGCAGGAACCTTTCTCCGGGATAATTCAGTAGTTTTTGCGTGAAAGAGTAACAAACATCCATCCATCCATACATACAAACTTTCACGTTTATAATGTTAGTAGAATTTATGATACTTTTGTGGAAGAGTCAAGTAAATTTCAGTTTTTTTTAGTTTCTCCATAATTATTTTTGGAAATAGAGCGTGGAGCGAAGGTCGGAGACCCAGCAGTGGGAACGTTGGCTGATGATGATGAACATATATCATACCAGCGGCACCGAAGAACATGTTGAACAGCTCCTCGGCCGTCAGGTCCGACTCGAAGCCCCTCGTGTAGTAAGTGTCCCTACTAATATTATAAATGCGAAAGTAACCCCGTCTGTCTGTCTTTCACGCCTAAACTACTGTACTGATTTAAATGAAATTTGGTACAGAGGTAGTCTAGAGCCTGAGAAAGGAGATAGGCTACTTTTTTATCGCGATAAACTGTAGCCCACGCGGGTGAAACCGCGGGGAAAAGCTAGTTGTTAATACAACGTTATGAAATGTTTAAATCACTGCAGATAGGTGCCATCGCTCAAAACGGTGAAGGAAAACATCGTGAGGAAACCGGCATGTCCAAGAACTGCAACATTCAAGGGCATGCGACATCTACCAACCCGCACTGGGCCAGCGTGGTAGATTACAGCCCATACTCTCTGAGAGAAGGCCAGAGTCCCAGCAGTGGGAACGAAAACGGCTGTTAATGATGATGATGATGGAGGTGACTAGTACATTTATCATACCAGCGGCTCCGAAGAACATGTTGAACAGCTCCTCGGCCGTCAGGTCCGACTCGAAGCCCCTCGCGTAGTAGGTGTGGTGCTGGTGCGGCGCCGCCGGGGGCTCCTCGCCGCGCACGTCGTATTGCTTGCGCTTCTCCGCGTCAGTGAGGATGGCCGCTGCGTTGCCGATGGCCTGCGGGGAGGTTTGTTCTAATTATTTCACTACTTTTTCACTATACTACAGTTTATCGCGATAAAAAGTCGCCTATGATCTTCCTCAGTGTCGGTTGACGACCGATGGGGCACAATGGTCGAACAGGTAACTGCGAAGCGTGAGGTCCGAGGGCTCAAATATTAGTGTGTTTATTTATTTATTTATTTTGGTAATAGGCGAGCAGCCTGAGGCTGATGTGCCTATATCATGCTGTGTTGAATTATAGCAATGTCCAAAAGTGCAGAGAAAAGTCAATTCTGTAGCAAGGAAGCATTGTTCGTTCGCAACCACTTGTCCAGTCTGTTTTTAAAGGAGTTCACTGAAGGTGACGACACAACGTCTTCTGGTAGTCTGTTCCAGTTGTGCACCACTCTAGAAGCCAGGAAGTGGTGCGCAGTGTTTGATTTAGATGGTGCGCGTATTGTCTGCATATTATTTCCTCTTGAAGATTTCATGCTCTCCTTGCATATGGCTGGCACATGCGTCAACTCGTGAACGGGTGCTGCTTGTGGGGTCTGGTCTGCTTTGGTTGTGATCCCGTAACTCGTTAATATTCATGTTCCCATATCCCAATGTGTACAACCAAACAAGAGAAATCTTATTAGTAAAGCTAATTAAAAAATATCGGACCATTAGATGACAAAAAAAAGCTTGGGATTTTAGTGAACTTGCTCCAATTCAATCAATTAGTAATAAGAATAAAATTGTCAATGTGATCGCGCCAAAAAAATTACCTGCCGGGCGTTTCTTGCCTGTTCTTTTGCCGGCGTAAGGAGGTTGGAACAGGCGTAGCTATTTTTAAGTTTGACGTTTTAAAGTGATCACAATGTATCCTATTGAATAAATAAATATATTGAAATTGAATATGTACAGGTTGTGGATGTCTGGTAGGTTATAAAAACCGCCTAAAAAAAAAACACACCTGTTTGTTCTGTGTACGGGTGTTGCGAATCCGTAGTCGCTGAAACCTCAGATACAGGAAAACCTAATTAGGGGTCTGAGCTGTGTTTGTAACTGTGTGGGCGATGTTTTTTATCATTACTTACTAGCTGCGCCCCGCGGTTACACTCGTGTCTTCCCGTTATCCCGTAGGAACCTTTTCCGGGATAAAAAGTATCCTATGTCCGTTGCCTGGTCCCAAGCTACCTACCCACCTTTTTTCAGCCAAATCGGTTCAGCCGTTCTTGAGTTATACATAGTGTAACTAACACGACTTTCTTTTATATCTATAGCCTTATCTTATATTATATTATCTTAGCCTTTTTAATAAAATCTCTCTCCAGGTTCACCACCAATCACATTCTCGTACTACGTTGATGTTACGATGACACTGGGGAGTACCTTGAACGCCTCCGAAGCCCCCGGAGCATGATTCTTGTCCGGGTGGAGTTGCAGAGCTAGCTTCTTGTACGCCTTCTTGATGTCCGAGTCCGTTGCTTCCTTCGTTACACCTGTAATATTTCAATACGAGTTTCTTAACACCCGATGCAAAGAGGGGTGTAAGTTTGACGTTGATGTGTGTGTGTGGCGTTGTAGCTGTCAAATGGATGGACCGATTTTGATGCGGTGTTTTTCATTTGAAAGCCAGTTTCCTTGCGGTGGTTCTTAGCTATGTTTGATGAAAATCAGTCCAAGATGTTGGGGATTTTATAATTTTAAATTTATGGTTAAATTTAGACCCGGCGAACTTCGTATCGCCCATAAAAATCGCCTCTTAAACCTTCCCTGAACTTCCACAAATATTTCAAGATCAAAATAAGCCAAATCGGTCCAGCCATACTCGAGTTTTAGCGAGACTAACGAACAGCAAATGATTTTTATATATAAGATTCATCAACGCCTCTAGTGTTGCAAAAGCCTATAGGCGACAGTGACCTCTTACCATTAGGTGCGCTGTAAGCTTAGTTAGCACTCTTTAAAATGAAAATTAAAAATGAGTTTAAATAAGTTGTTTGCTTGAAGGAAAACATTGTGATGAAACCATAGCTTGGTGGTAGGGCATACTCTAGTGCTCGCCTGCTAGCTACCAGCCTCGAGTTAAGAATCTGTCGCCAAGCACCTATCGGTGTGTCTACCTATCTATGATAATGCTGAAGAACTATATTGATGAGTTAGTTGGCATTTGTAGAGTTGCTACAACACAAAATTCCACCAATGTTGTGTAGAAATTCACCGACAAACCTTAGACCCTATTGCAACATCACATCATCATTGTCACATTAAAAACAAAGGCTTCTACCTTGAAGTTAGGCTCAATTCTACTAGGAAACATTGTCACAATACACGTAGCAAACAAAAAGAGCGATTAAACGACCTTGGGTCAAAACAGACGATTGACGAATTAATTATTCAACTAACCGAGTATTTCGTAATAATCCTTGCACTTGGTATTGATCCGACGGACCGCATCGATTTGGTCTTGGCTGTATTCCCGCTGAGGAGTCGTGTGGGTAGGAACCTTGCGCCTCCGAACGTCTTCTGACGGAAATTCTGGGCTTGGTTTTTTAGGCGTTGCTGAAGGTCCTGCTGCCCGCACCCGCGTCAAAAGTTCCTTAGCTCTCGGGGACGGGTATAATCGTTCAGCTTTCAGCAGAAACTTCTCGGCCTTTTCAACATTTCCCGTTGCGAACGCTGATTGAGCAATATTGATGCACTTATCAGCTTCATCCTTGTTCCCTTCGATCGTCATTTTTGGAGCTCCCGGCGGGTACCGTCGGCCGAACTTGGTGGCAAATGACGCGGCGAATAACGCAGAACAATATGCGGTGATGTTCTGCGTAATTTAATTAGCGCTAATAGAATTTAACTGCGTTTATTCACTCCATTTATTCAGTCGTACAAAGTACGTCCCGTAGTACGTAATAGAAATAATATGTACCTAATTATGTAGGTATATAAGTACCTGACCTGTCATCTTAGAACAATAGATCTATCAAATATAGTTTTCAGCGACATCTATTGGCAATTCACATAAACATTTAGCGTTAACTAACATTTATTGGTTTTTTGAGAAACTAACATTCAACAAAATCAAATCGATAAAGTGTTTTAAATAGGTAGAGATAACGTAGAAGAAAGTATCACTGTTTTTGTTGTTAAGGACTGACTGGGGTGGCCTGACCCCACAGGTGAAATTAGTTAGGAAGTACAACACTACAGTGCAACAGACCAATAGTACAACACTATGAATAAAAAATGCCTTGTGCTAAAAGACTTGAAATCGTAGCAAAAAAAAAGTTATATTATTGCGTTGCAGCGACAAATTTTAGATATATAGCATCAACTGTTATCACTCTTCCTTGCTCGCACTTGCAGGTTTCGCATCTGTTGTCCCTTTCTCACGTTGTCACCAATATTTAATTTTCTTACGTCATACGTGCATGACGTATGATGACGCATTCTTCAATTCATTTGGAAATTGGTATTTTTGTGCGCTAGGCGTAGCCGGGGTTTAGTTTTTAAGCGTAATATCCTCGAATAGCGTTGTACAGCTTATTTTCATCAATATATCTGCGTTTTTGCTGCGAAACTACCCCGTAAACAATGGCTGCTCCAATCTACAATCCCGTAAGTAATTCCAATATATCGACTAGACTAGCGTTATTTCGGCATTTTCAAGGGCATTTAGAACAATATGAAGCAATTAGCTACGTTACTAGCTATGTAAATACTATGTTTTGTTGGATTTGCACGTTATCAACGGCTTTATTTGGGGCGGTAAAATAAGGACAAATCTAATTCGAAATGTGTTCAAGGCTTGATATCCATTTCTAGAGTTATACACGAATTTTAGCACTAAAATACTACATTTTCCTTCCTCGTGCATTCAAAAATGACCAACAGAATGCATCACGATTATTTCTATCTATTATTATAACTAATTTGTGACAATATTAGCAACAGTGAAGGTTTTTAGAACCTACAATTTTATTGCTTGTTGGTTACAATGTTCTAAGAATGACGATCAAATTGTTCTTAACAATGCTTACTCTTATCTGATAAGGTTGTTATTTTGTTGAGTGTCACTTTGTTTTTGCATAATCAATGAGTTCAACGCTCGGCTGAAGACTTCAACTTCTCTCGTATATCTGTAAGAGCCTTAGATTGAAAAAATTACGGCTTTGGTTACTAAATTACCACAAGATTTTGAAGCTGTTTTTCTGCTACGCACACTTATAACTTACTGACGTTTATAAAACTGGTCCTAAGTGACAAAAGTTCCAGAACGACCCAAATTTTTCAATTAAAATTTAACATCAAGAACACAGATCTGATACACATTTAAAACATTAAAAGTGTTCAGTAACTTTTGTCACTTAGGGCCAGTTTTATAAAATTCCTTAAGTTAAGTTAAGTTTTTATAGCGATGATGGCTCAGTGGTAGTGACGTCGGCTTGCAATCCGTAGGACGTGGGTTCGAATCCTACAATGAGCTTGAGCTTTCGGTGAAGGAAAACATCGTGATGAAACCATAGCTTGGTGGTAGGGTATTTTCTAGTACTCGCCTGGCTAGCTACCACCCTCTTGTTAAGAATCTGTCGCCAAGCACCTATCAGTGACTTGTGGTCAAACGCTACCCTGTAAATAGTAAAAAAAAAGTAACTCTGACAGTTTGTCCGTTACCTTTTCACAACTAAACCGCTGGCCAGATCTTGATGAAATTTGGTACAGAGGTAGTCTGGACTCTGGGTAAGGACATAGGATACTTTTTATCGCGATAAACTGTAGCCCACGCGGGTGAAGCCGCGGGGAACAGCTAGTCATCTCGTAAATAGAAACACATCATCGTGCAATATAACTCGCTATGTATATACATATAGGTTTTGTATGTATGTATCAATGACATCATAATTGAGTTCAATGATTGTCTCGTTGGCTGATTATTAACAGGGAAACCCCGGTATATTGACTTGTTGTGCAGAATGGACTTGTTTAAATTTCAAAACGTTACCACTGACATATCCTACTAATATTATAAACGTGACAGTTTGTGAGTATGGATGGATGGATGTTTGTTACTCTTTCACGCGAAAACTACTCAACGGATCTGAGTGAAATTTGAAATGGAGATAGCTGATGGATGGATGAACACATAGACTAATTTTTATACTTTTTGTCATGTACTTATAAGTACATGTGAGGGTAGGAGAGAGAAAAACGAGTTGGTCTGGACTTGTCAACCTGGTTGTGTGTGCTCCCTGTAATATTACAGTTTTCGTGAGTATATAATAGTGGCGACGAGTGAAAACCAATTAAAAAGTGAATTAACATTATTAGTGACAGATAGGAAACAGTAAAAATAACTATGGGTATCAAATTTAACGAATTTGATGTAGCACATGGGTGCTGGCAAAATTACATTGCAAGGTTTTGCTACTGCCTGGAAGCAAATGAAATAGACGAAGATTCGAAGAAAAAAGCAAATTTAAATATATAAAAATATATATAAAAATTTAGGTTAGGCAGTGTCGCCACGCACTATCAGTTCTCTATTTATAGGTTTGTGAAAAATAGCTTATACCCTGGATTAACACATAGGCTATTTTTTATCCCGGAAAATGGTTCCTGCGGGATAACAGGAAGGCGCGGGTGAAACCGCGAGGCGCAGCTAATATAACATAATTAAATGTTTATTCAGAAAAACACATAGGTAATTAAGTAAAAACTATAGAGTCTGTCTGTCTATTATATCGATAAATTAATTGCGCCCCGCGGTTTCACCCGTTATCCCTTTTCGGGATATAAAGTAGCCCATGTGTTAATCCGGGGTATAAGCTATCTCCATTCCAAATTTCATTCTGATACGTTCAGTAGTTTTTGCGTGAAAGAGTAACAAACATCAATCCATCCATCCATACTCACTTTCACGTTTATAATATTAGTAGGATTTGGCATAGTAAAGGAGTAGTAGTTCAGCTTCATATAAATCGGCCGTCGCCGGTTCGAATGTGTGCGTGAGTAGCGGCACCGTGTACGCACGCACTTTTCACGCACACGCACACATAAACGAAAGGAGGCGGCCGGGGCCGCGGCCATGCACTCAGTACGGAACGCGCCGCCTATGCGTCACCGCAAGAGGCAATTAAGGCGCAGGTTTCCAAAAATGGGGTTATTTAAAGCTATCTTTCTGTGTAATTCTGGTCTAAAAAAAATCTAATAAAAATATATGTTGATCTACTTGATATATAGCAGGACACCTTCAGGCCGAAAAATGCAAAAAATGTATTTATATATTGAAAACAAATGTGCAAAGTCCCCATTTCCTAAAAGTTTAATACTACTTTACTCCTAAACTATATATGTAACAAAGACTTGTTAATACCATCAGCTTATAAAAAAATATAATACCCAGGACACCTTCAGGCCATTTTTTGAAAATACTGCTTTAATTATTTTTTGCGAATTTTTTACGTATTTCATACTCGCAAATCGGCACGTACACCCCTCATTCGCCCATAAAGTCAGTGCGGGACGAGCCGCCGTGCTGAACGGACCTGTGCCACTTTTCTCCGCATATTTTTGTAGCTGAAAGTCGTACGATGAACTACCTATAGGCTATGAGTGGTAGGTGCATAGTGCCGCGGCGAGTTAATTGCCTACTCTTGCGGTGATGCATAGGGTTGTCACTTTTATTTTTAGTTAAATACTAGCTGACCCGGCGAACTTCTTTCCGCATAAGAGGCAATAAATGAGCAGATTTAGGATTTTAAAATTAATTAACGTTAGTAATAAATAAACTCGCATAAAACAAAAACATCTTCAATTCACAACTTCAATATCAACCATAGACAACATTACGTTTAGCTGTCAGTTGTGTTTTGTTACACCATGTCAGTTGCATTTTGGTATACCATTTACAACAAATGAATGATTAATTTTATTATTTATGAGTATCATATTTTATCTTATTCCGGACGAAGACAAATGCAAAAAATCAAAGATTATAAAAATCGGTCCAGCCGTTATCGACTTATACCTAAGTGTTGTAACTAACATGCCTTTTTTTATAGATTATATTATCTGTGTATTATGACAGCGCAAGGTGTTTAATCATGTAATTTATTAAAATGTTTTACCAATTCATAAATGGGTTGCATATTAAAGACATTTTAATAATTATGAATTAATAAATAAATACGATTTATTATAAACTATACAAATGAAATAGTCAGTGAGAGCAGCAAATCCGAGCGAGCGAGCAGTGTAGTACATAAATGCGCGCGATCAAACGCGTGGCACAGCCCTACTGAGTCCCAGGCCGGTCCCTGCGTACACGGCGCTCGCTACTCACTCACGCGCACATTCAAATGGCGCGGCAGCGACTACTAGCCGTGCCCCGCGGCTTCGCCCGCGTGGGAATTGATGTGTTGTACAAACTTTAGAACGCCATTGCACAACCTCTAGGGGTTTTCTTAAATATAAAAAATACGTATTTAATTATTTACTTTATAGTTTATTTGTACCTACTTTTAAGAAAATCCACATAAGGAATAAAAAAAAGCAATACAAACTTTAAAACTCTATGGCACACCCCGTAGAAGTAATACATATCAAAAAATAAAAAATGCGTTTTCAATGATTTACTTTAAGGTTTATTTGTACCTATTTTTGAGTCAATCGAACCAAGGAATGACATTTTTCATACAAACTTATCTACCTCATTTAACCCCTTTCAGAGTTGACTTTTCAAAATTAGATTAGCTTATGTGTTAGTCCAATACCTAAACTGTCTACATTCTAAATTTCATCAGTCAAATTCGGTTCAGTAGTTACGTGGTAACAAACATTCACACACACACAAACTTTCGCATTTATAATATTATAGTAGGATGTTGCTACTGTGTATATATGTAGATACGGCGGGCTCGATTAGTAGAGGTACCGCGCCGCGCCGCATGGCGAGAGCGTCGCTTCGGGCGCGTTGGCCGCAGATGGCGTAATTTTGGTGAGGGGATGCGCGGAGTGCGCGGAGCAGTTTCACTTGATCAAGCAAGGTCAACGACGTTATGGAGGCTCTTAACTCGACGAGCGGCCTTAGCTAACCTACTGTTCTTATATACTGTGGATTTGGTGACAATTTTTTCACAAACCTATAAATGGAGAACTGATAGTGCGTGGCGACACTGCCTAACCTAGGGTACGCGGTCAAGGACCAATCTAGCATTTATTTCTGGGAAGGGCACAAAGGCCAGACAAGTAGGGAGTGTTTTCCCTCTCTATCTCATTACTGTTGTACATGCCATCATTAGATAACCGACTTGTATACTATGTAACCAGTCGCCCACTGTTCCAGGTAATACCATGCATCCACCCGATCCCCAACGGGATGTACCCGGGCCGCATGATCCGCGTGCAGGGCTCCACTCCGCCCGGCGCTCAGAGGTAAACAATATAAATTTAATTTATCTGACATTGTTTTGACATGGCCTGGTAATTTACATACAGCCTCTTTGTGACCCACTCAATAGTTTACTTGTCTTGAGGCGATGATGGCGCAGTGGTAGTGACGTCGGCTTGCGATCAGTAGGACGTGGGTTCGAATCCTACAATGAGATTGAGCTTTCGGTGAAGGAAAACATCGTGATGAAACCATAGCTTGGTGGTAGGGCATGCTCTAGTACTCGTCTGGCTAGCTACCAGCCTCGAGTTAACAATCTGTCGCCGTGCACCTATCGGTGCGTTCCGGCAGCCTCACTTGAGAGCCAGTTCCAAATCCAGGTGTAGCGTGACGCCACCTCCGACCGCATCGTTTACTTAACATCAGGTAACTCGTGGTCAAACGCGGGTAGCGTTAGTTAAAAAAAAATTATACTTTTGAGTATTTTGTAAAGTCCAGTTTCACTTACCACCAGGTTCGCGATCAACCTCCAATGCGGGCCCAACACGGACCCCCGTGACGACATCGCCCTCCACCTCAACTTCCGCTTCGTGGAAATGTGCGTGGTGAGGAACCACCTCACCGCCATGGCGTGGGGCAACGAGGAGACGAGCGGGGGCATGCCGCTGGCGAGAGGGGAGTCCTTCGAGGCGCTGGTGCTGTGCGAGCCTAACTCTTTGAAGGTAAGCGCATAAGTGTGAGAAAATAACCTTTTTAGCCAAAAATTTTGTTGACGTGACTACGTCTTATAACTCGATAGAGCCGGCTGCACGCACGAAAAAACATGACTCATGCGGCGTTACCTCGCTCTGCGGCGTTACCTCGCTCTGAGGCGTTTCATGTAAGGTTGAAGTACAAGCGAGAGCGCGGAACGAGCGACAAAGAAGCACAATCGGCCAATCGACGTTGTCACGTTCAACTATCGTCAGTAAACCGACTTTACAGACAACCAATTTTTTTTTAGTTGCCATATGAAAATCGCTATTTTATTATACTTTTTTTTTGCCATCAGATCTTGCTAGACCTATAGTGAGAAGTAGGACAGTAAAATATATGATAATGTCTTGTAACCCAACAGTCCCCTACTCCCAATTGCAGATAGCCCTGAACGGCATGCACTTCTGCGAGTTCCCGCACCGCGTGCCGTTCCAGCGCATCTCGCACCTCACGGTGGACGGTGACGTCATGGTGCAGTTCATCGGCTTCGAGGGCGCGCAGCCGCCGCAGCAGACGCAGATGTACATGGTACGTGGCGGGGGCAGCATCAGCATCGTCCGCTACGTTCCCACTGCTGGGACACTGGGCTTTTTTTGACCACAAGTCACCTGTACCCAGTATAACTAGCGGTAGGAAATTCTAGCGCTTGACGTCATTGCGCAGAAGTCAAAAATCAGGTATCACAGGGGGCTAGAGGGGCGAAGAGTGCGCGTGCGCAGCGCCGGTACGACGACCCGCGGACATCTGACCCTACAGTCGCGTTCTAATGTGAATTGATATTGGTGTCGATTCGGTTTTGCATTCTCTAAAACTAAACTAAGTTTGACATGTCTAATAGTATTGCTGTCTCTTTCTAACCACTAAAGTAAAAAAACATAAGCTAAGCTTTTTTTGTCATAATATAAATAGTCCGATATTTTATAATAAGCTTTACTAGTGAGGTTTCTCTTGGTTGGTTGTTCACATTAGGATTGGGATAAAACATCGTGATGAAACCATAGCTTGGTGGTAGGGCATGCTCTAGTGCTCGCCTGCTAGCTACCAGCCTCGAGTTAAGAATCTGTCGCCGTGCACCTATCGGTGTGTTCCGGCAGCCTCACTTGAGAGCCAGTTCCCGGTCCAGGTGTAGCGTGGCGTCACCTTCGGCCGCATCGTCATCTAACATCAGGTGACTTGTGGTCAAAACTACCCTGTAAGACGTAAAAAAATTGTCGAATAACCGGTAACAATTAGGGAAAACCTGTTCTTGAGTCTTTGACCAATCAGGTGACTTGTGATGACGTTATAAATTTCAGCTTTGGATGACCAACCTGTATCTAATTATCTATACAAGTTTTTCTGTAAGCATCTATCATAGCAAAGATGGCTCAGTGGTAGTGACGTCGACTTGCGATCCGTAGGACGTGGGTTCGAATCCTACAATGAGCTTGAGCTTTCGGTGAAGGAAAACATCGTGATGAAACCCTAGCTTGGTGGTAGGGCATGCTCTAGTGCTCGCCTGCTAGCTGCCAGCCTCGAGTTAACAATCTGTCGCCGTGCACCTATCGGTGTGTTCCGGCAGCCTCACTTGAGAGCCAGTTCCCAGTCCAGGTGTAGCGTGGCGCCACCTTCGGCCGCATCGTCATCTAACATCAGGTGACTTGTGGTCAAACGCTACCCGGTAAATAGTAAAAAAAAATCTAATCCGCAATCGTTGTTAATTCCAGCAGCAGCAACAGCAACCCGCGTATGGTGCGTACGGCGCTCCGCCCCCGGCCTACGGAGCCCCCGGGTACGGCGCCCCCCAAGGTGAGCATCTCGCAATACGTGCTAGCTCAGATACAACGGGAGGTAACCAATGAAATTACCAAAAAAAAATCATTCCAGCTACATTTAAACAAGTATAATTTTGAACAAAAATATAAGCGACTTCTATTTTCTCTCGATTCCTCTGGGATGCCATCATCAGATCCTGGTTTCCTTATCACGGTACTACACTTGGGATATCTCCTTTCCACCAATATATAGTTTAAAAAAAATTAAAAAAAACACTTTAAAAACGCACTGAAAAATATAAAATAACTAGCAAACCCGGCGAACTCCGTTTCGCCACCAGATGATGGCTTCGTTTTATGTAACATTTCGTTTGGTGATCAAAAGAAGACGAAAAATTTTTTTTTGTTTGTTTTTTTTGAACCATGCAAATGATAAATTTGTCCTTGTATCTGTAAACAATCATTTGTTGAAGAATACGGTGTAGTACATGCTATGTATCAGAGATGGCGCTGTATGTAAAAAGAGATTTTCCCGCTTTTCTATTGAAATTTTTCCTGAATTTTCTTTGCTATAAACCTCACGGAGCCCGAGACCTTTCCAGCGAATGCAAAACCGTGGAAATCGGTTCGTGCGTTCTGGAGTTATAGCGTCAGGAAGGAAAACCCGACTTATTTTTATATACGTAGATTAAATTAACTTGTTACAATATAATGGTTAATTCAAAAAGTGTGGAGCGCTTTTTGGTTGTGTGTACTTTTACTGGGTAAAAGGGGTGGGTGGTTTTTTTTTTTTTTTTTTTCCCAATTGTTTTTTATGTATATGTTTTGAATGTTATTACAAAATACACATTTATTTATTTTATTTATATTATATTAGACGGCGAAAGCCAATTACCTAAATAATTCATCCAAAAACAAAAAAATTTAAATAATCGTAATAGAAAAATAAAATTAACAATAGTAAATATAGGTACATAGTTCAAAAACAAAACGATAAAATATAAAAAATATAAATCATATACAATGTGAAGGAACAATGTCACATTAAATTGTTTTCACAACTTTGTAGTACCATTTCTTCCTTACTAGATGGCGCCACATAATGAACACTAGTATTTCATTGGTTATCCTTTCCCATAGTACAGTTAATTAATTAATTATTATTTATAAATTAACATAAGTATTATATATTTGGTGATTTTCAGTAGTTAGTCCTTATAAGTTCTAATTTAAACTAACTACTAACATAGATGTATATTTAAATTATTAACGGCCGTTCCCAATAACCGATCTATCCACCGATTTGCCTTACTGGAGATAGGAACTTGAGACAAGCTCCATAGAAGTAACTAGCTGTTCCCCTTGGTTTCCCCCGCGTGGGCTACAGCTTTATGCATGCAAAGTCTCAGCCCGATCGGTTTAAAATTGACAAAGTTTCATACAAACTTTCATCCCCTATTTTATACCCTTGGTGGTAGAATTAATCAAAATCCTTTCTTAGCGGATGCCTACGTCATAACATCTACCTGCATGTCAAATTTCAGCCCGATCCGTCCAGTTGTTTGGGCTGTGCGTTGATAGATCACTATGTCGGTCAGTCACCTTTGAGTTATATATATTTAGATAGATGTCAAATTTTGATCTCTAGTAGGGCAAACAGTGGATAGATAGGTTATTGGGAACGGCCCTAAAGGACAGATTTATTGTTGGTAGAGGGGGGATTACCCCCTCTAGCCCCCCAACTACGTCTATATTGTCCTTATTACTGATTTTTGCTGTTTTTTGAAATTACAATCGCATGATATGAATTGGTATTATTTAAAAATTTGGCACGCTTGGCTGTTTTAAAAAGCTTGTTATTTCTATTTTTTTTTTATATCAATACATTTTTACAATTTTATAATTATAAAATTTAACACGTTCGATTAGGAAATGTTGCAATCGAAGTGGCCTTATTGTCTAGGAAATTGTATTGTCCAACACTAGCGACGCGCCCCGGTTTCGCACGGGTTTCGATCTTCGCCCGAAATTAATAATCGATCCAGATCCGTTATCCGCGCTTTTGGATCGATATGTCATGTCATAATATGTCATTTTAGTAGTAATCTGTCTGTGTAAATGACATATCGTTCCAAAACCGCGGATAACGGATCGAATCGATTATTAGTTTCGGGCGTTAGGTAAAGATTTTGAGTCTGAAGTTTTTTCAACTTTTCATGTATAGAAGTAGATACTATTCGAGGTTATTTATTTTTCAAGCAGTAAAGTTTTTTTTTTTGATAAAAAGTAGCCTATGTGTTAATCCAGGGTATAAGCTATGTCTATTCGAAATTTCATTCAGATCCGTTCAGTAGTTTTTGCGTGAAAGAGTAACAAACATCCATCCACTACAAACAAACAAGCTAGTTTTACTTGTTCATATAATAATAAATTGGTACATATACATATTAAAAATATATCGGGGACCATTGCACACAAATCGACCTAGCCCCAAATTAAGCTCGAAACTTGTGTTGTGGGTACTAGACAACGATATACATACTAATATAGAGAAATAAATCTATAATATAAAAATGAATTACAAAATGTGTTGGTAAGCGCATAACTCAACAACGCCTGAACCAATTTTGCCAATTCTTTTTTTAAAATGTTCGTTGAAGCCCAAGAATGGTTTTAACGGCGAGAAAAATCTGAATAATTGCCGGGAAAACCATAAAAGCAACCCTTTTCTTTTTCCCATACAAAACGTTTTCTTCCTAAAATGTAGAGCCAATTTGAACTTTAACACCATACAATAAAGTTCAAGTGTTAATAGAGAGGTTCCGGGAAGGCAAAAAAATTGAGTGACGTTAGTATCGTATAAATATTGATGTCTATTTTCAATAAAAGTAGAGATCTTTACTAAAATTCCAATAATGTGTGTATTATAATTTTTAATGAATTTTTTGTTTAATACCCGTGCGAAGCCGGGGCGGGCCGCTAGTACTTATATAGATAGAAATATCCAAGACTCAGGTACAAATATTCGTGCTCATCACACATATATTTGCCCTTACCGGGATTCAAACCCGAGACCGCTAGCTTCGCAGGCAGGGGCACTACCAACTCGGCTACCGTGTCGTCATCATATCGACTGTTCGGATTACAAAGAGCGTAAAGGACATTTGGCCGAAAATGACTGTTTGATGGTGTCATACTCAGTTTTTTCTGCTCCTTCGATCTGTCTGTCTATAAACTTTACGATATTCGCAAAAAAATGTAAAACAAACAAATGATACTTTCTTATGAAAAAAAAAAGATAAAAAAAGATGAACTTTTTTTTACTATTTACAGGGTAGCGTTTGACCACAAGTCACCTGATGTTAAGTGACGATGCAGTCGAAGATGGCGCCACGCTACACCTGGACTGGGAACTGGCTCTCAAGTGAGGCTGCCGGAACACACCGATAGGTGCACGGCGACAGATTCTTAACAAGAGGGTGGTAGCTAGCCAGGCGAGTACTAGAAAATACCCTACCACCAAGCTATGGTTTCATCACGATGTTTTCCTTCACCGAAAGCTCTAGCTCATTGTAGGATTCCAACCCACGTCCTACGGATCGCAAGCCGACGTCACTACCACTGAGCCATCATCGCTATAAACGGGAGACTAACGAACAGCAATGTATAAGATAACGGGAAAGTCGAACGTAACCGCGGGGCGTTGCTACTAAAGAAAACAATTCCAATTCACTCCTCAATAAGGCTACATATAGTTAATTTTTTAAAACAATTTCAACAAAAACGGTTTAGTTTTCGAAATAACCATATTTTGAATGTAATGTTTTGTACGCCGCGAGTGTTTGATGTATATACAAGTGTATATTTATATAAAAACGAAGGTAAGTTTGTCTTTAATATGTATTCGTATACACACATACACTTTACATACATGTACGATGCTTATATTGTTGTATGTTTATATGTATTGATTAATAAACGGAATAGTTGTATGTTTGTTGCAAATAATTTTGTTTGAGTGTAGGATTGATCTTATACTAGGTTCATGCTTATCCTGCTTTTCTATTCTCGTATCCAATTCTACTGTCTTATCCTACTATCCAATTCTATCTGGTGCTATCTTATCCTACTATCCAATTCTACCATCTATCCTACTATGTTATCGTGCTAATCTACTCTTCTTTCCAATTCTACTATCATATCTTACTATCCTCAAATTCTCCTATTTAATTCTACAATCGTATCGTAATATCCAGTTCTATTACCTATCGTATTATCCAATCCAATTCAATTCCAATTGGAATGTTATTAGAAATCTGTTAGTAATTCTTTTTGACGTATTTTACTATCGAGTCCTACTATGTTATCCCCCTATCTCAAATTCTACTATCCCATTTGACTATCTCATTTTTCTTCTACTATCATATCCTAACTTCCTATCCTACCTTTTACCAATGTAATAAATACGACAGTTTTCTTGGATTTAGATGTTTTTTACTCAAACAAACCGGCTGAACGGATTTGAATGATTTGAATAAATATGTGCAGGATACTTTTAATTCTCAGAAAAACAGCGCCGCGCATTTATATATGTACTTTGAAAGATCAATAAATGTATTGTCGCATGTGTGGTTCGATTTTTGGAAATATTGATTTATACTAACACAATTAATATTACTAAAAAATTACAATAAAATAGTTAATTATTCTAAAAACGTAGCATAATTTACTGCTTTTGGTGATGGTATCATCGTACGTTATAAAAAGTTATGTTTAATTTTATATTTCTATGTAATTGGCAACATTGTTTTTGTTTTGTTCTGTGGCAACATTGATTTATGTAACTATTTTTCTTTTCGTTTGGCGCAGGCTTCTACTGACGAGCTTCGTAGATGTGGCAGTTAATTAAAAAAAGGTATTTTGATCATTTTTACTTAATACAGAAATCTTTAATGTTAGTAAATACTCAAAATCAGTCGGGAATAGTCGGGAAATAACATTACCATAAATTATTTCATTAAAAATCCAAGAACAGACAATTTACACTGTACACAGTTCGGTTATCTAAAGCTGGCACGTGCCAGTACTCACACCAAAGCAATTTCATTATACAGTAGTAAAACAAAACTATAATAATCTCTGTCGCACTCGTAGCCTCGCCCGCGTGCGAGAGAGACGGAGAGCCTTCTCACGATGCATATGCAGTGCGACGTAACCTCGCCCGCGTGCGAGAGAGACGGAGAGACTTCTCACGATGCGTATGCAGTGCGACGTAACCTCACCCGCGTGCGAGAGAGACGGAGAGTCACGATGCGTATGCAGTGCGACGTCATGCCGTGCGCTCATTCGCAGTGACATGTGTGAGTGTGTTGTACGTGTCAGCTTTAGATAACCAAGCTGTAGATTGAAATTGCAATAGTCTAACGACTGCTATCCTAAAACCGACGGCTCAACGTACCACTAATGGTCACCTATCCAAGTAGTGACTGCAGAGCACATTGCTTAATCTAGTTGATCGGTTAACAACGACTAGGCAAGCTCCTCTACGAGTGCTTTTAATTATTAGTTGTCGGGAAATATAGACGACGGCGCGTGATCCACTCCTTTACCGTTTTTGTGATTTATTGTATCAGTTTTAATAGTATTATTTATTTGCTAGAATACATGTAAATATGGACACACAGTATTCTGTCTGCAAGCACGTGCAATTTTTTTATGTAGATACTAGCTGTACCCCGCGGTTTCACCCGCGTGGGCTACAGTTTACCGCGATAAAAAGTATCCAATGTCCTTCCCCAGGGCTTGAACTAACCCTGCACCAAACTTCATATAAATCAGTTCAGTAGTTTAGGCGTGAAAGCGTAACAGACAGACAGACAGAGTTACTTTCGCATTTATATATTAGTAGGGATACCTACGGGACAAATATTTATGCATTGATAAAGTTCAATAAATACCCGACAGAATTATATACAAAAAATGAAATTAAAGGGTCGTCAAATGTTTAATTTCCTTGTCTGTTTGTTGCGGCTAATCTCTGAAATATAAATATAAATGTATATAAATATCAGTGACAATTGCACACAAATTGAGCTAGCCCCAAATTAAGCTCGAAACTTGTGTTATGGGTACTAGACAACGATATACATACTTATATAGAGAAATAATAAATACTTATATAGATAGAAATATTCAAGACTCAAGTACAAACATTCGTGCTCATCACACATATATTTGCCCTTACCGGGTTTCGAACCCGGGACCGCTAGCTTGCAGGCAGGGACACTACCAACTCGGCTACCGCGTCGTCAACGACTAGGTAAGCTCGGTGGTGGACATTAGGGGACATTAAAATTAGGGTTCAGAGATTGCAATGAAATCAGTTTTTCAAATTTTTTTTAAAGATACCTTACAACATTTTATGTAATTAGGTATAAACTGATATAAATTAGAATACACAATAATTATTTTAGTATTACATTTATAAATACACATTTTATTTAAAACTGTTTTTGTTACAGCAATTAATGTAAATTTTCTTTCAATTTTCAGGTGCCTTGTAAAAAAAAAACTGAAAATGGGGATTTGTAACAGCACAAACTGCATCATAAATGGTTTTATCACTCCGCTAAACTCTCGTTTGTTAATAGATTTTAGTATTATGTTATTTCATTGAACGATTTTATACATTTAAGAGTAGCTTCCTGTATTGACGGACAGCTGACTATTTTATTCGCACTTTCCTATGTTATTTTTTATCTTCTATATCGCACTCTTAATGAAATAAAGTGTTTTTTTTATATATATCCCAGTTAGTGCATTTTGCTCTTTTAAGTAATTTTACTAAAAACTCACAATTTGGCAAAATTATGATTTAGGTCATTGTTTTACTGAGAGTGCGATATATTTTACATAAAATTTATTAAATTAAATATAGTAGTGTCGATTCCGTTTTGCATTCTATAAAACTAAACTAAATTTGACAGGTCTTATAGTATTGCTGTCCTTTTTCGACTAGTGAGTAAGAATAGGACAGCAATACTATTAGGTACGTCGTTGCTCGATCTATTTATGAATGCTATCTTTACGGTCGGAACTTTTCTTCTTGAAGGAAGGCAACCCGCACGGCTGCTCTCTTTATAATTTCCTGAATAGGGATGTTAACCATTTTTCGGAATTGCTTTTATTTTAAAGATTGACTCTTGTTTACAATAAAGAAAATATTTTATTTAAAATTATTAGTATTTTCGATGAGAAAATATACAAAATTAGAGTAATTATGAATTTTTCCGCCAAAACACTAACAACTGTCACGTGAGTGACATGACGTCACTGACCGAAAAACACGATGGTCGCGATTCTTAGTGACGTAAGAAGCTCTTTTTGGTGTTTGCAGTCACGTGACAACAGATTATAAATATAGCATTTAAAATCATTTTTATTTAAATTATTAATTTATATTTAAATACAAAAATATGTTTTTCGATATCCTAATAATACATACTAACATAACAGTAAGATTAAACATTATTTTGTAATTAGTGTTAACGTCCCTATTATAGAGATGCATTCTATAGATTCAAACAGTACGTTGAGTTCCTAGAAGACACAAAGTGAACCTTACAGTGCGTACATTATTATAGTTTAGTTTTAGAGAATGCAAAACGGAACCGACACCATTAGCTTCACTGAAATTCGATAATGGCTCGGCCAAATCGTTTTTTGCTAAATGTACATTTATATTATTACGTGTAGGAATGGTTATTAAATAAAAATGTCATTGATTGAAATAAAATAGTCTACTGTACTGTCCTAAGTGTTTTTTTTTCAAAAATTATATTAATGCCAAAAAAATTAGATGCACACTTGATGAAAATAAAAAAAAATGTTATCGTTGCTAGAATTTTAGATATTGTATCGGTTGTAATTTCGATATTAGGCGAAACTATTCCAATTTCTTTTTGTTTATCAATAGAAGTTATCAATCTAGCCAAAGCGTTGCGCCACCTCCGACCGCATCGTCACTTAACATCAGGTGACTTGTGGTCAAACGCAAAAACATTTGAAATGAAAAATTGAAAAATTTGTCGTTAGTAAAAAAAACATTTTTCGCTTCGTTGTGCTTAAATTAATATTTGGAGCCTTTAGAAATACACATTAGTGTTGAAATGTGATAATAGAAAGGAAATTTTGGAGACTAAAAAATGTGTAAAAATCGTCCTCATGTACATGCGTACACATTTTTTTATATTTATTTTTGTGCAAAACAGTAGCTTCCTACAGTTAAATACATATTTTTGTACATTGAATACAAAAAATATACATAGTGTGTGTTTATACAGAAATTTACATAGTGAAAGTGAACATGATGATTTTTTCACGGCGAAAAATATACAGTAGGATAAAAATTAAACTAAACATCTGCAAATAAAAAACCTGATTTAAGTCTCTACCTAATGGTAGTGTGCCCAAGAGACTGGCGACATTGCCTCTTTGGATGGCTGATTCGTTGACCGAGGTAAGCGCCAGCCCTCTGGTCATTCGTCGGCGTCAACGACGTAATACAAGAAATATAAAAGAAAAAAAAACATAATTCTTACATAGAGGAAATTAAAACGTATTTTGTACGTAGTGAAAACTAAAATGTAATTTTACATAGTGGAAGTAATACATAGTTTTGAAACGCTTCTGTTAGCTTGTCTCCTAACGTAATTCGCTTCCGATTCACTTATAAAAATTGTCGCCTACATAACACTCGTCTTGAAAATATGTAAACTTACGCTTTTTTGGTAAAAATGCATATTTAAGAGTGTGTTTTTTTTAAATAGTTTTTTAAAAATGATATGTTATATTCAGGATGGCGATGTAAACAGGGTCAATTCTGATGTGGAATTTCTTTAACTAAACTAAATTTGACAGGTCTGAAAGTACTGCCGTCCCCTTCTTACTACCGTGGTCAGAATAGGATAGCGATACTTTAAGGCCTGTCAAACTTAGTTTAGTTATAGAAAATGCATATCAGTATCGACAACTGTGTCTGTTTTCTAAGGCGGTGAATATGCACCGAGAATCAATAAACAAGATTACACATTGCAAAAGGAACAAAAAACCCGACAGCGCCAAAATAAAGTACCCTATGTCACTCCCACAATAAAGACGGATCTAATGACACCTAATATGCTAAAATCCGTCAAGCCGTTTAGGCTACAGGCTGTGCCAAAGTAATATTCATACATACATGCACTCTCTTTCTTTGTACTATGCAAAGTTACCAGTTACCACGTCACTTCCCTACCTATCAGGCTGCGTGTAAGCGAGACGGACTATCTAGCTATCTCACTCACGCTTCCCGCGCGCTGGCGTGTCAGGTCATTGACCTTTAGGGTGTCCATGTTTTCTCGATTAGCGGCGGAAATTAATAATCGATCCTGATCCGTTATTGATTGATATGTCAATCCATTTTAGGGGTAAAGCTTGCCAATAACCAATCCGCGGATCGAATTTGCAATCTCTACATTCAGTCTATCCTTGGGAGGACAAATCCATCCATACTGGATCTCTGTTCCAAAACGATAGAAATCAATTGCCATTAACCAATCTGTCAATTTTGACAGTTGGTTTGACAGATTTGCGGCAGGTTTCAATAACCGATCTATCGACGGCTTGACAGAAATTTGACATTACTTCTATGGAGCTTGTGTCAAAATACTATCTTCAGTAGGGCAATCCGTGGATAGATCGGCTATTGAAACCGGCCGCAGATCTGTCAAATCAACTGTCAAAATTGACAGATAGGTTAATGGCAATTGATTTCTATCGTTTTGGAACTGAGATCCAATCCGTGATCGCAACCAATCGAACGATATGTAGGTATCCGAGATCGATTATTCTTTTCGGGCGTTAGTGGATGTTTTTAGACATGCATTTGTAATTACTTTCTACATTTTAGATTTTTGTTAATTGCTTCTGTTGACGTCGCCATCTTGTAATGCTGGGGCCACACTAACGGGAAATGCCGTTAAATAGCGCGATGATTGACGTTTGACATAAGTGTGGCCACGACATTGGACAACGGCATTCACATTGTCGTTTGACGTCAGATGATAACTCAAGTGCATTCACGTTGACCGTTCAAGTGTAATAGTTAAATTGTGTAAATAATTAACGCAATATTTATCGCGATGATAGGCATTGACATTTCCCTTGTCCTTAGTGTGGCCCCAGCAAGAGAGGGTATATTATGAGGATGAATATTTTAAAGTCCAGCATTTTGGTTGCATTTAAAATGAATCAGTGTAGCGAAACCAATTAAAACTAGTAATACAGTGTGTATATTGTTTTAAAAAATGTATATTTATTCGAAATATGTTTAATTAAAATATGTATTGGAAAAAATGTCGTTTGATTTGTCACCCTACAGACCTAACCTAACGCTGTATTGACGCTGTTTGACGACCGATGTGGCGCAATGGGCGGATTGCCGACTGTGAAGTGTGAGGTCGCGGGTTCGATTCCCGCTACAGGACAAATATTTGTGCATTGAAAAAAAAAGCGCAAGTATTTGTTCTGTGTCTGGGTGTTGTGGATCCCCGATCCGCGTAGTTTCTGATACCCTAGATATAGGGAAACCTAGTTAGGGGTCAGAGCCTATGTATGTGATTGTGCGGGCATTATTATTATTATTATTATTGTTTAGTCAGCGACCAGCAGTGCGATTCTAATTCACTCGGAAACTTTTCCGACTGCGGATTCGGAAAGTTTCCGGTAGAATTTCAGAGACGCGATTTATTAATCTGAATTCGGAAACTGACATTTAATTTGACGAGCTGTTCAATCGCGGGAAAGTCTCCGGCACCTGTTTGCTCTCGGGAAACGTTTCCGTGAAGCGAAAGTGACGTCGAATTCGACACGGAATCTTTCCGAGTGTTTTAGGTCGCACTACTGTACCCCAAGTACGTACAAGTTTTGAAAACTATAAATGTTTTCGTAAACGTCTAAGCTTACTACCGCCAACTTGTCAAGAAAACTTTGTTGGAATTCGAACACACCGATAGGTGCACGGCGACAGATTCTTAACTCGAGGTTGGTAGCTAGCCAGGCGTGTATCTACTAGAAAAATCCCTGTCACCAAGCTATGGTTTCGTCACGTCGTTTTCCTTCACCGAAAGCTCAAGCTCAATTGTTTTTCTTTTTACTATTTACAGGGTAGCGTTTGACCACAAGTCGCCTGATGTTAAGTGACGATGCGGTCGAAGATGGCGTCACGTTACACCTGGACTGGGAACTGGCTCTCAAGTGAGGCTGCCGGAACACACCGATAGGTGTTTGGCGACAGAATATTAACGGGAGGGTGGTAGCTAGCCAGGCGAGTACTAGAAAATACCCTACCAACAAGCAAAGTAGGATTTACTAAGACTTTGCAGAACACATCATTATTTACATCAAGTGTCGCGACAGCATATGTCTAACTGTTATAGTTATCTCACAATAAGTGTTCTTTTATTTAAAAAAAAAATTTGACATGTCGCCGCTTGAAAAGGCTCTTTATTTGTATCTTTGTATTAATCCTTATCAAAATAAATTGCTTCATTTTAAAGACTGCTTCAATACCTTGATATAACTTTTTGAATTATTCAATTCGGACGTTCCGTTCGAAAGATATCAATGGGGAATTGAAAATGTAGATGAAGAAATTTTATTTTAACTATGTACCTAGTACTAAATAGAATATATTGATGTTTGAAGAATTGTCGAGCGGCTCTGTGCCTATCAGTAACGCGTGTGAGCGAGCGAGCGAAGGCCGAGCGAGACAGCTGCTACCATTTAGACTCCACATAATCCTACTTAATATTTTACACGTGTTTGTGAGTATGGATGGATGGATGTATGTTTATTACTCTTTCACGCAAAAACTACTCAACGGATCTGAATGAAATTTGGAACGGAGATACCTTATACCCTGGACTGATACATAGGCTCCACTTTATCCCGGATAAGGGGTTCCTGCGGGATACCGGGAAGACGCGGGTGAAACCGCGGGGCGTAACTAGTAATTGACTTTAGGATTACTTTTAACGTAAATTTGTTTGATATTGTTACAGGATTTGCTGCATCGGTAAGTTTATTGAAACATTTTAATTTAACGACAAACAAACGTGTTAAAACAATCGTTTGGCTACAACTTGGTGCTGTGACCAGAATGAGTCAACACTTTGAGACAACTGTTTGGCCACTAAATAACTTGGTGCCATAACCAGAATGAACGGTGAACATGTTAATACAACGGTTTAGCCACTACCTAATTTGGTGCCGTGACCAGGATGTTTTAAACATGTTAGTTAGAGAATTGTTTGGCCACAACTTGGTGCTGTGACCAGGATGAGTAAACACGTTGAAACAATTGTTCGGCCACTACCTAACTTGGCTTAAGCCAAAGTAAAATAGGAATCCATAGTGCATACTCATATTATAAACGCAAAAGTAACTTTGTTTTACCTTATCACACCTAAACAAAAAAAAAGATCTTGATGAAATATTTAGTATGGTGATACATTTTATCTCGAAAAATTGTAGTAATAAATATGCCAATCAAAGGGATCAGATCCTTAAGATGTTATAAGCATTCTCCTTTAACGCTGTTGTATAATACCATTCTTGTAAAAACAAATGTTTAATTGTAGCCACAGGGCCTGCAGCAGGGACCACCGATGGGCTACGATACTCCCAACACGTACGTGCAACCTCAGCAACGACGCGGGATGGGCACAGGAGCGGCAGTAGGGCTGGGGGTAGGGGCACTTGCGGCTGGGGGGCTCGCGGGTTACGCGCTGGGGGGTGGCTTCAGCAGCGACAGCCCCGAGAGGGAAGAGGTGGGTATTCCTCGAAAACACTTCACTTTTCTTTTTCTTTCTTCTTCTTCACTTTTTACACATCATATTATGTGATATAAGTATTTTTTTTACTACTTACAGTGTAGCGTTTGACCCTAAGTCACCTGATGTTAAGCTACGATGTGGTCGTAGGTGGCGCCATGCTACACCTGGACTGGGAACTGGCTCTCAAGTGAGGCTGCCGGAACACACCGATAGGTGCACGGCGACAGATTCTTAACTCGAGGCTAGTAGCTAGCCAGGGGAGTACTTGAAAATACCCTACCAACAAGCTATGGTTTGATTACGATTTTTCCTTCACCGAAAGCTCAAGCTCATTGTTAGTTTCTAACCCACGTCCTACGAAGCGCAAACCGACGTCACTACCATTGAGCCATCATCGCTATATCTAGCCTATATGAATGCTTATCAACATGATTTATTCACACAATGTTTTTCAGAATCAGGAACATCCTCCAGTTCCACCTGACATTCCCGAGGTCGATGACCAACCTCCTTCTGTCAATGATGACGACTGACTGTTCGATACACTTACCAACACCTGTCCGCCCGGATTCCCATTTACCCGTAACTCTATCCCTTTGCTGCCTTTACTGAATATTTAATTATCATTTATTAGTCATATCCTTCCTACTAGTCCTACTAATTATTATAAACTTGAAATTTTGTGAGTATGGATGGATGGATGTTTGTTACTCTTTCACGCAAAAACTACTCAATGGATCCGAATGAAATTTGGAATGGAGATAGTTTATACCCTGGATTGACGCATATCATTATCAGCCTTTCACGTTCCCACTGCTGGGACTCTGGTCTTCTCTCAGAGAGAGAGTATGGGCTGTAATCTACCACGCTGGCCCAGTGCGGGTTGGTAGATGTCGCATGCCCTTGAATGTTGCAGTTCTTGGGCATGCCGGTTTCATCACGATGTTTTCCTTCACCGTTTTGAGCGATCGCATATGCTACTTTTCCCGGAAAAAGGTTTTGGCGGGATAACGAGAAGACGCGGGTGAAACTGTGGAGCGCAAGCGTAGGTTATAATATACGTATATCGTCTTCTTGCCCTGTTCGTATCCTATCTACGCAGCATGTATTTTTCATCCACTCTCCCCTACCAGCCAAATCTTCCCTTACATAATCTATCCACTTCTTCTTTGGTCTTTTAGGTATATATATAGAATAGAATAGAAAACTTTATTTGCAAAAAATGTGAAAACAACACGTATACCAATTATCAATTTGATTTAATAAAGGTAATGTTTTTCAGGTGCAGGTGGCCTCATTCTCAGAGTCAGTTGATTTCGGCGGCGACGACTGGGCGGAGTAGTGCCCCGGTGGGGTCATGAGTAGACTTTACTATGAACGAGTTCATTTTAGTATAATCAGTTAATCACAGAAGATATTTTAGGATTATTTCGATTTTTTTTTTTTTTTTTTACTATTTACAGGGTAGCGTTTGACTGCAAGTCACTTGATGTTAAGTGACGATGTGGTCGAAGATGGCACCACGCTACACCTGGACTGCGAACTGGCTCTCAAGTGAGGCTGCCGGAACACACCGATAGGTGCTTGGCGACAGATTCTTAACAAGAGGGTGGTAGCTAGCCAGGCGAGTACTAGAAAATACCCTACCACCAAGCTATGGTTTCATCACGATGTTTTCCTTCACCGAAAGCTCAAGCTCATTGTACGATTCGAACCCACGTCCTACGGATCGCAAGCCGACGTCACTACCACTGAGCCATCATCGCTATAAATATTATTTATTTATTATTATAATATTATTTATTTATAAAAATAATCATTGTTTTTAGACAAAACACAGAGAGTTAATTAAAATTTAATGTAAAAAGCACTAGCAATTTTACCTCTATGATATAAAAAATACGATTTATTGCCAGTATAACCACAGACATCATATTATGTTTTAGTTACCTACTAAACTTATTAATTATAGGGCAATAGGACAGCTTCAGCAAATACAAAAATCTAAAATTTTGCAAATACTAAAATATACTCGTTCACAAAAAGTCAGGAAAGATTATTATATTCACATACGATAAAATTATTATAGCTATTAAGAATCTACCAAACGTTTGGTTATGCCTTGTAATTTAATATAATAAAACTATATTATCTTAGCTTTAATGCACATAGTTATTCGAAATAAAAAGAAATATATTTCCTTATTAAAAGAAAAAATATTTAAATTGTAAATGGGAGATTTTCTGACTGGCAATTAAAAAGATTAGTTTCAAAATTATGCTTGGATTTACCATCGCTCAAAACGGTGAAGGAAAACGTCGTTAGGAAACCGGCGTGTCCAAGAACCGCAACGTTCAAGGGCATGCGACATCTACCAACCCGCACTGGGCCCGCGTGGGAAGATTACGGCCCATACTCTCCCTGAGAGAAGGCCAGAGTCCCAGCAGTGGGAACGTACTAGGCTGTTGATAATGAAACAAGCATGAACCATATCTCTTCAGCGCCATCTACACCTGGTTTTGGAACAAGTTTTGACAGTTGTCAAAAAATCTCCCGAAAGGTCGGACAAATCCATACGAAATGGAAAAAGTGAGAGCTGATTTGAATTATTACGAGTTGCCAGTATCACCGCAGCTATATTTGTGTGAGGCTTTAATAAAATCGTTTGAAATGTAGCACTTTGATCGAATCAAAAGAATTATGAGATTTTCTTTTTTAGTGTATACAAGAATTAATATTGTAATCATGATTCATTTTTGTATTCACGTGATTCAAATATTGGTTCAATTTGTTACTACATATTTGGTAGATTGGTGTAATTATTAAATATATGATTCATATTTTGATTCAAATGCATCAAGTATTACACGATTCAATCTCGATTCAATTGTTTAATTAAAATATATAATATGATTCACATTAATCAAATCAAATATTTACACGGTTCAATCTATTACAATATGATAGATCGAAGCAATTATTAAATTTTTCATATTTAGATTCACTGGATCACAAATAAGATGTAATAAGTAACTGGATCACCTGATCCAGTTATTCATTAGTTTATTACATATTTGCGAAATTGGATCGTGTAAAATTTACATGTTACATTGGCTGTACGTATTTAGATTTATAAAGTGTGATATACGAATAAGCTATGTTATAGTAAAAAGGCATAGAGATAATAATATATAATGGTGTCGATTCGATTTTGCGTTCTCTAAAACTAAACTAAGTTTGACAGGTCTAAAAGTAATGCTGTCCTTCATTCACTTCAGTGGTTAGAAACGTAATAAAGACCTGTCAAACTTGGTTTAGTTTTAAAGAATGCAAAACTGAATCGACACCTTAAATTGGTTATGTTATATAGCTATTGGATTGGTATAAATTTTAATATTTATTTGAATAAAGGTAATGCAAAAGTTGAAAGTCTAAATTCAAGCTAGCTAAGGGTTATATTATAACAAAAAATCAAGTTTTTGTGTGCCTTTAGGAACACCTGCGTGGCTTGAATCACCGTTATTGTTTAAAAAGTGTTATAATTAATATGAAGTAAATAATTTACCGTTTTATCGTGTTTTATTTCTATACTTACATAAAACAAACCGTAATTCAAAATTAAAAAAAAAAATTCAAAATTCAAAACTCAAAACATTTTTATTTAATAGGATACACTACTGTGATTACTTTAAAACGTCAACTTAAAACTAGCTACGCCTGTTCCAACCTCCTTACGCCGGCAAAAGAACAAGCAAGAAACGCCCGGCAGGTAACTTTTTTGGCGCGATCACATTGACAATTTTATTCTTATTACTAATTGATTGAATTGGAGCAAGTTCACTAAAATCCCAAGCTTTTTTTTTGTCATCTAATAGTCCGATATTTTTTAATTAGCCTTACTAATAAGATTTCTCTTGTTTGGTTGTACACATTGGGATATGGGAACATGAATATTAACGAGTTGCGGGATCACAACCAAAGCAGACCAGACCCCACAAGCAGCACCCGTTCACGAGTTGAAAAAGCATATAAGTATAGCATGTAAGTACTTACTTAAGTTAGGTATAACATATAACTATCTTAGGTAATACTAAACAATAAGGTAACATAAGTGATAAAGAAATAAAACATTTAGTGAACAAATAATTTAATGACCAACAAAATGCGTGCTTACAACAAAATTAAGGTACCTAGAAGGGATTTCTGAATGTTTATTGGACCATAGTAGGTACTACATCTGTTCAGAAACTGTTATTTCCGGCAAGATTCTGTATCTCAATTCTCCAGCTCACATTACTTCTATACGTGTAGGTATAAGTCGAGTGTAAGTTTATAAGTTCAGTGTAAGTTTATAAGTTGAGTTTTACGCTTATAAGTCGAGTGTAAGTAAGTTCAGCATAGGTTTATATGTTCAGTGTAAGTTTATAATTTGAGTTTACGTTTATAAGTCGAGGGTAAAGTTATAAGTTCAGTGTAAGTTTATAAGTTGAGTTAACGCTTATACGTCGAGTGTAAGCTTAGAAGTCGAGTGTAAGTTTATAAGTTCAGTGTAAGTTTATAAGTTCAGTGTAAGTTTATAAGTTTAGTGTACGTTTATAAGTCAAGTATAAGCTTAGAAGTCGAGTGTAAATTTAAAACTTCTTATACGTTTCTTCAGCTGTCAGAAAACCCTCCACTAGGTTTTGATTCTTCTAGGGTTCTTTAGTATTCCTCATGGAACGGGTAATCCGGATGGTGAGTGCTGTAACAAGCAAAATGATAACATCAGCAAGGGTCAGCGATATGTACGGCGTCCTGGCAACACTGGGGAAGGACATAGGATACTTTTTATCGCGATAAATAATAGTCTACCCGGGTGAAACTGCGGGGAACTGCTAGTAATCCTATCCTACTTTTATGTGAAAGTAACTCAGTTTGTTTGTTTGTCCGTCTGTAACGTTTTCACGCCGAAACTACTGAATCGATTTAATTGAATTTTGGCACAGAGATACTCTAGAATAGTCTATTTTATACATGTGAAAGTTTGTGAGTATGGATGGATGGATGTTTGTTACTCTTTCACGCAAAAAACTACTGAACGGATCTGAATGAAATTTGGAATGTAGATAGTTTATACCCTGGACTAATACATAGGCTCCTTTTTATCCCGAAAAAAGGTTCCTGCGGGATAACGGGAAGACGCGGGTGCAACATGTTTGATGTAAATTTCTTGAGAGGATACAGGAATTTAACACGCTTTTACTAGTGTGAATGTCTACAGCTTCCTCAATGCGAAAAAGTGAAATCTACATATGACAACTTTCAGTGTCGATTTGACTGCCTCACTGTTTCAACTCCTAATTTAGGTGCCAAAAAGCCTTCGATTTTATGATCCATAAACAGTGTGTTAGCCGACGACACGGGTCATCAGCTCGCACATCTGTATCTTCGGAACGAATGAGGCTACGGTGAAGTATTATAGCTCAAAATTTGAGGAAAAAATGATTGCCAAATAAAATAAAAAAATTAAGGTTCTAGCTAGAATACTTTTTGAGCTATGAGCTATAACAACTGTGTAAGCCGGCGACCCGTGTCACCAGCTCGCACATCTGTATCTCTAAAACGCGTGAAGATAGAGTTTCGCTGAATAGCTCAAACAAGGTTGTATAAATAAATACCTTGGCTGGGAAAGTTTCAAGTCTCTACATAGGATACTTATTGAGATATGAGCTAAAACAAGTGTGCGAGCCGGCGACACGGGTCCCCAGCTCGCACACCTGTATCTCTGAAACGCGTAAAGGTAGAGTTTCGTTTAATAGCTCAAAATGTAGGTCATAACTTTTCACTTTGACAACAAAATTTTGAACACCATAGACCCAGTAGTTTCAGTGCAAAAAGCAAAAAACTGATTCGCCGCCAAAAATTTCAAAATTATTTCCAAAACTTGTTCGAGCGTCGTGTTGCCGTTTCGTGCGCTACACCATTACAAGCGAATCTGGCCGTAAGGTATGAAGCAATAAAAAGCAATAAAGGTCATTTTAGCGTGGGCTCTGAAAGTCGCAGAGAGAGTAGGTAATAACCGGTTAGATCCTGTACTGAGAGCCAAGACCAAGGGCTTGCTAACAATTTGCAAAGAACTGTTTTCGTTCGTTCTCCAAATATAATTTTAGAAACAAAAACAACCGGTAGGTACGGTTATGGTAGGTAGCGATAACAAATTCATCTAATTTCAATTAGTAGTTTTACGGGAAGAAACAAAACTATCTTTCTGTTCCTATTTAACCCCATTCAGGGTTATTGTTCATAATTAGATTAGCCCATGTGTTAATCCAATACCTAAATTATCTAGATTTTGAATTTCATCAAAATCGGTGTAGAAGTTATGGTGATACGTGGTATTATAATAACAAACATTCACACACACACACACACAAACTTTCGCATTTATAATACTAGTTGTGCCCCGCGGTTTCACCCGTAGGTATCTTCCCGTCATGCCACAGGAACCTTTTTCCGTCATAAAAAGTAGCCTATGTGTTAATCTAGGGTAGGTATATAATTAGGTATGCTATCTCCATCCCAAAAAATCTGCACTGCAATTTGCAAAAAAATTATTGGCATACCCACCTATTTAATTTGATATGGAATACTTTTCACCATTAACCAGCTCGGTGAAGGTCGCTCTTCAAGGAATCCTGTTCTATTTCGTCGTAGGTAAAAAAGCATTCGGTATCCTTTGTATATGCGTCGACTAGTGGATAATTAGAAGAAAAATAGACCTTATTATAACTGGGTTAGAGTAGATATGTTGTTAAATGCTATCGCCGTTGTATAATATGTTCGGCTTTTCCTTTGAAATAAGCCGCCTTCGCCGCGGTTGGTGTTTTTGGGAATGTAAACAAACAGAATTTTTCAGTAAAGCAGTCTTATTACTAAGGCAATAAAGGTCATTTTAGCGTGGGTTCCGAAAGTCGCAGAGAGTGGGTAGCTCTTTACGGACGCATAGGTAGTTAGGTACACGAGAACGAATTGCCGCGCATCTATTTTAGGTATTGAGTCCTACTACTACATTCGGATTCGCTAGGCGTCGAAATTATGAGTAAACTGACGCAGCTTAATTGTTACGGATAGATAAGTCGATTTTGTCAATTGTTATTAGGTCGATTTTTGTTAATTATTATAAGTAGCAGATTATACTACATAGCCTTTATGTATACCTGTATAAATGTATAGCATCATTAGTAAATTCTAAGTTAGAAAATGTCACGATGTGCTGACCTGTGATTAGAAAGAGACGCACCTCCCGCAAGAGCGGGACAGCGATATAGATCGCGCGCGCGCCATGCGACGCTCTGATTGGACGAGAGGCGCGTCATACCCACTGGTGCCTGGCACTAGTTGCCGACACAAAAATTGTACTTAAGCTAAGAGAAATCCTGTTTTAATGGTATTGCTTCAAAGTGTTGTATCTGAACCTAAATATACAGTCCACAAGTTTATGGAAAGGAGTCACTCAAGAGTTTCATTTCATCGAGCACCCTGACCCCAATATTAATACTTGAGCCTACTTTTATTTAATTTTTCTAGCCATGTATTTTTTTTATGCTTACGTTTGATTTGTTTTCAAAAAGATTGAGAGAAAGTAGATACCATTTATTTAATTAACCGATTTCCAAAAAGGAGGAAGAGCGACCCACTCTCTGCGACTTTCGGAACCCACGCTAAAATGACCTTTATTGCTTTCTATTGCTTCATACTTTACGGCCAAATAAGCTTGCAATGGTGTAGTGAACGTGACGGCAACACGACGCTTGCACACATTCAACCGGCATCGGCAAAGCAGTCTTATTACTCAATGCATAAACTATATTGTTAAATGCAAGAAAAAAATACAAAATTCTTTAAACTATTGGCTACCTACCTATATAACAAAATACTGTCTCCTATGAACTTCTGTTTTCGTGGTACCCAAGTAAGGAAGTAGGTACTTTCCTTCTAATAATTATGTATAATAAATGCAAAAGTAACTCTGTCTGTCTGTTACGCTTTCGCGCTTATACCACTGAACCTATTTATATGAAGCCTCATTTACAAATTGAATGTGATTATTTAGTTAAGTACGAGTGACATCAATCAAAAGCAATAATATATGAAAGTAGGAAATATTTTTATAGCGATGATGGCTCAGTGGTAGTGACGTCGGCTTGCGATCCGTAGGACGTGGGTTCCAATCCTGCAATGAGCTTGAGCTTTCGGTGAAGGAAAACATCGTGATGAAACCATAGCTTGGTGGTAGGGTATTTTCTAGTACTCGCCTGGCTAGCTACCACCCTCTCGTTAAGAATTTGTCGCCAAACACCTATCGGTGTGTTCCGGCAGCCTCACTTGAGAGCCAGTTCCCAGTCCAGGTGTAGCTTGACGCCATCTTCGACCGCATCGTCCTTAAACATCAAGCGACTTGTGGTCAAACGCTACCCTGTAATTAGTAAAAAAATAATATAATATTATGATATGTTGTTAAATTTATCGTCGGGTAAGTTAGCATTTTCTGATTTGAGTTCTATAATTATTTGTATACTGCAGTGTACTTTTATTTATTTTTACATAATTACGATACGATATTTTGAGATCGAATATAATCGATTCACTAGGTTCTGATTTACGATCCAGAAGATCGATTCGACGCAAAAAGCGGGCATCCATAACAATGGTCTATGACTCTATGTCCCGCTCCTGTCAATGTCACTGACAGTGACAATCAATTTGCTAGTTTTTTTTTATATTTGGCAATTGTCTACTTTGGACATTTCTGCCAGTGTCACGTCATTATAATTTTCCAAAAATAGCGGCAACGGTACAAATTTAGAAAAAGGGCTGTCCAAGAAACCAGTAAAGCTGAAATAAAATTAGTATGTATTATTGAATTAGTAACGTAGGCAGAACACAACTACATATTAATCAATTTGCTAGTACATAGAATAAAAAGATTCGTTTTTGTTTATGTTTGGTAAATTAATAACTTATTTAAGTAGGACCGACCTCCAAAGCGTGAAAAGGAATGGCAATGGCATAATGGCAAAGAAAATGCGAAGTGCGTTCAAACCATCCAAGCATCATCTAAGTTAAAAAATTACATTAGACACTACGAACTTAAATAATCAATATCTTTTTTTTCTGCAGTTTTCATAAAAGTTTCTTAAATAACCAGGGCCGGATTTAAATTTGTGCCGCCCTGGGGCACTGAAGAAAATGCCGCCCTATGACTTAAATTTTATTTTAATAGTTTTGATATCGTTTTTAGTTAAATTTCCTATATTATAATATACAAAATTTGAATGTGATACATAATACTTGAATTATATTTCTTGAAAGATAAAATGTTTATTTAAAAGAATTAGTTAATTATATATTGTATAGAAAATTTTATTTCACTTTCCAAATTTTGCCGCCCTAGAAAATTTGCCGCCCTGGGCACTAGCCCCGACTGCCCTAGTATAAATCCATCACTGTAAATAGCTAACAAAGCGAGTCCAAACCAAACTCGCTTAGACTTAGTGCTTGCTACTCGTCGAGGAGTTCCAGTAGCAGTCTCTGAAGTTCACCTTCAGGTCACACCATCATTGAAATGAAATGAAATGAAATGAAATGAAATGAAATGATTTATTTGCTTTAAGTATTGGTAGTAACATATTATCATGATCTTAAAAAAAAAAGATGACGATCCAAAATACTTAGTCAGAACTAATAATAGTGACATGCAAATATTTAGTAGGGATATATAAAAAAAAACGAACAGTCAATGAAGTCAGTCATTGAAGTCCGAGACGACCAGACGTGAAACCCTTCTTACTTTTAGCGAAATAAAATATGTTATAAAATATGTGAAGTATCAAATTTGGTTTATCGAATCCTGTACTATTCCGTCGTGGTTAAAAAAGCACTCTGTATCCTTTGTAAATGCGTCGGCTAATGGATAAAGAAGAAAAATAGACCTTATTACAACTTCTTTAAAGTATGTTGTTAAATGCTATCGCCGTTGTATAATTGGTTCGGCTTTTCCTTTGACAAAAGCCGCTTCCGCCGCGGTCGGTGTTTTTGGGAACGACTAGGGCCGGCCGGGAACTCAATAGGGCTGCGCCACGCGGTTGATCGCATCCATTCGACATTCGAGAAGGTACTACACTGCTCGCTCTCTCGGATCTGCTGCTCTCATTGACCCTTTATTTGTATAGTTTATAATAAAATATATTTATAATTAATAAAATATGTCTTTTATATTTCAAATGTATTTGTGTATTTAAAACCTATTTATGAATTGGTAAAACATCACTATCACTACTTATTATAAAACAAAGTCCTCCGCGCCGCGTCCGTCTGTCTGTCTGTTCGCGATAAACTCAAAAACTACTGCATTGATTTTAATGCTGTTTTCACCAATAGATAGAGTGGTTCTCGAGGAAGGTTTTAAGATATAATTTGTCAAGTTTTTGTATACATTGGCAAAAAGAACAAAGCCAAAAAAAAAACCAGACGGCTTATTTTTTTGGTAAAAAAAAGCCGTCTGGGAGCTTTCAATGAAAACGCTGCCTAAACCCTTTGAGATATAACAAAATGATGTATGGCGAAATTGTGTATCTTATACAGGTCTACAAAAAAGTCCACGATGGCATATGTCTATCTCTTAAGGATAACATACTAAAACTACTTTTTTACTTTTTAAAAGTTGATAAAAATGCCGACTAAAATCAGACCGTGTTATCTATACTTTTATATATATATATATATATATCCTTATCAAAATAAATCATTTCGTATTCAAGATCGTTTCAATACCTGTAGATTACTTTTTGAATTGTTGAAATCGGGCATTTCATTCAAAAGATATTACGAAATTAAAATGTCAATCTAATGGAAAATAAAACCACCGCGCCGCCCGCGCCCCGCACCGCCATCCATGGCCATGCAGTGGCCGCAGTGCAGCGGGTAGGTTACGCGGCGGGCACTGAAGTGCGGGAATAATTTTGGAGTATACAGAATATTTATGCTCTCAAGCCTAAACTACTGAACTGATTGAAATTAAATTTGGTACATAGATAGTTTGAACCCTGGGGAAGGACATATGATACTTTTTATCGCGATAAACTGTAGCCCACGCGGGAGAAACTACGGGGAACAGCTAGTACTTTATATAATAAAATAAAATCGTGTTACAACACTTATAACACGTGAACGGCTGGACCGATTTTTATAATCGTTGATTTGTTGAATTTGTCTGTAGGCTACCTACTACATATCTATAAACTTACACTACTTAGATAAATACACACATAGTACATATACATACATAAATTCATAAACATTATTATAATATATATTTAATACTTATTTCACATATACAGTTATTTTCTAACAGATACCCATACATAATATTATATATTTAAATATAGGAAATATCTAAACGCTTTGTTTACATTGAGTTGTGCATTGGAAACGAATCCCTAGCCGCGCGCTCTATTGTTCGTACCGCGAGCTGCGGCGCGTCACCGCTGCGCGTGTAGTAGTGAGTCCACGTGGACTAGGTACCTGCGCGCGCGCAGCCCGCGGCGCGGCGGCCGCCGGCCGGCCGCCTCGCCAGTCTGCTGTACTGCCCGCGACGCGAAGCCCGTGTCGCTCGCTCTTCCACCCGCGCACTCGATCGCTAATTATTATTTATTACTGTTACCTAAACTCACTTACCTTCATTTTAAGTAATTTGGAATAAACGGAATTGGATCCACACACTCGTTTTGCCAAATGTCGTCGTTCGGAATAGGATAATAAGTACATATTAAAATTTGATAATATTTTTTGAATTAAAAAAAATTAGCCGTTCATTTGTATACATGGTAGGTTACCAGAACGCAACTGATATGGTGTTATATAACAAAACCAACAGCTAAACGTATTGTTGTCTCTGGATGAAATTTAAATTGACCGGTTGATGTGTTTGTTTCATGCGAGTTTATGCGATCCTACTAATATTATAAACGTGAAAGTTTGTGAGTATGGATGGATGGATGTTTGTTACTACTGAACGGATCTGAATGAAATTTAGAATGGAGATAGCTTATACTCTGAATTAACACATAGGCTACCCGGCTTTTTATCCCGGAAAAAGGTTCCTGCGGGATAACGGGAAGACGCGGGTGAAACCGCGGGGCGCAACTAATTATTGACATACATTAATTTTATAATCTGCTCATTTATTGCCTCTTACGCGGAACGAAGTTCGCCGGGTCATTCAGCTATTATTTAATTTTACTTTTTTTTACTTTTTACAGGGTAGCGTTTGACCACAAGTTACCTGATGTTAAGTGACGATGTGGTCGAAGATGGCGCCACGCTACACCTGGACTGGGAACTGGCTCTCAAGTGAGGCTGCCGGAACACACCGATAGGTGCTTGGCGACAGATTCTTAACAAGAGGGTGGTAGCTAGCCAGGCGAGTACTAGAAAATACCCTACCACCAAGCTATGGTTTCATCACGATTTTTTCCTTCACCGAAAGCTCAAGCTCATTGCAGGATTCGAACCCACGTCCTACGGATCGCAAGCCGACGTCTCTATCACTGAGCCATCATCGCTATAAACTAAAAACAAAAGTGACAACCCTATGCATCACCGCAAGAGTAGGCAATTAACTCGTCGAGCGGCCATAGCATTAGTTTAGTTTTTACCTCTGCGACTTTTGGAACCCACACTAAAATGACCTTTATTGCTTCCTATTGCTTCATACCTTACGGCCAGATTCGCTTGTAATGGTGTAGCGCACGAAACGGCAACACGACGCTCGAACAAGTTTTGGAAATAATTTTGAAATTTTTGGCGGCGAATCAGTTTTTTGCTTTTTGCACTGAAACTACTGAGTCTATGGTGTTCAAAATTTTGTTGTCAAAGTGAAAAGTTATGACCTACATTTTGAGCTATTAAACGAAACTCTACCTTTACGCGTTTCAGAGATACAGGTGTGCGAGCTGGGGACCCGTGTCGCCGGCTCGCACACTTGTTTTAGCTCATATCTCAATAAGTATCCTATGTAGAGACTTGAAACTTTCCCAGCCAAGGTATTTATTTATACAACCTTGTTTGAGCTATTCAGCGAAACTCTATCTTCACGCGTTTTAGAGATACAGATGTGCGAGCTGGTGACACGGGTCGCCGGCTTACACAGTTGTTATAGCTCATAGCTCAAAAAGTATTCTAGCTAGAACCTTAATTTTTTTATTTTATTTGGCAATCATTTTTTCCTCAAATTTTGAGCTATAATACTTCACCGTAGCCTCATTCGTTCCGAAGATACAGATGTGCGAGCTGATGACCCGTGTCGTCGGCTGACACACTGTTTATGGATCATAAAATCGAAGGCTTTTTGGCACCTAAATTAGGAGTTGAAACAGTGAGGCAGTCAAATCGACACTGAAAGTTGTCATATGTAGATTTCACTTTTTCGCATTGAGGAAGCTGTAGACATTCACACCTTTTACTAGCTTTTAGGTGAAACTAAACGAGCGTCATCTTGTGAGTCGTGAGTCGCAGAATTTCGGTAGCATAAATTCTGCTGCATTCGGTTTCATACAAAAAGGCAGTTGGTGCCACACGACGACGCAAAATGAGTTGAAAATTCAGTTGAATGTGGCGACCGAAAATACGCGACTCGCAAAATTACGCTCGTTTGTTTTCACCCTTATAAAACGTCACTCACTCCCCCATGGAGCAGAGCCGCCCGTTGCACTCCAAGCTGGCAACCTGCGCCACGTCATCTCTCGTCAGCTGGAAGTCGAACACCTGGAAGTTCTGCGCGATCCGGCTCCGAGTCACGGACTTGGGGATCACGACCATGCCGCGGTCGATCGCGTATCTGGAACCAGTTTAGGGACTAAAGATGAAATCGCTGCAGCACTACTAGGCTCCTTAGGGTGACAAATCAACATCGAGCTATGCTGCGCTTTGCTTAGCTCAGTATAAAAGTAATCAGTAGCTCGTGTAGTCGTTTATCTCGTCAAAAATGACTTTATTTTCAAAAAAACGTGTAAACATTACGATATAGTTGAATCCGATGAAGATGAAAGTGAAAAAGAAGCGGAATCTACGGAATCTTTGACCGGTTTTATTTTCTTTCTTTTTCGCCAATCCACCTTCCATTACCTGATGAGCACCTGAGCTGGTGTCTTGCCGTACTTCTCGGCGATCTCCTTCAGCTTAGGATCGTCCATGAGCTGTGGGTCTCCAGGCTTGGCCCAGGGTCTGTCGGGGGACCCGAGGGGGGAGTACGCGGTCACAGCTATGTCCTGGAGCTTGCAGAAGTCGAAGAGTTTCTGCTGGTTCAGGTATGGGTGGACTTCGATCTGGAAGACATGATTTTTATGTAGATTTTTTAATCCTCTTTAAATGAAATGTTTGACCACAAGTCACCTGATGTTAGATGAAGATGTGGTCGAAGATGGCGCCACGCTACACCTGGACTGGGAACTGGCTCTCAAGTGAGGCTGCCGGAACACACCGATAGGTGCACGGCGACAGATTCTTAACTCGAGGCTGGTAGCTAGCCAGGCGAGCACTAGAGCATGCCCTACCACCAAGCTATGGTTTCATCACGATGTTTTACTTCACCGAAAGCTCAAACTCAAGAGACAAAATTGACACAAGCTCCAAAGAAGTAATGTCAAATTTCTATCTCCAGTAGGGCAAACCGTGGATAGATCGGTTATTGGGAACGGCCGTTAATAGGGTGTTTTACTCGATTTGTGAAAATTTCTAAAAACATATTATTGAGATGCAAATTGCAGATTTCCGACTGCTTTTTGCCTCATGCAATCGATAGTTTTAGTTCATAAAATAGCAAATTTAGTTTTTTATAAATTGAATTCAAAAGTTTTAGCTTTTTTAATCTGTTTGAAAACACCATTGACACCATAGCAGTCGCCATGTTATTACGTCATACGGATAGGTAAACATTAGAAGTGTCAACTGTCTACTATCAGCGTACCTTTTGTTTACATAGCCGACTGACGTCATGACCACAGAGCAATATGGCGTCCACTGCGAGTAGCGTTTTCGTCAAAGTACGCGCGAAATTCGAAAAAACAAAATTTTAATGCATTTTTATGGCACATGACGATTGAATAAAAAAATTGTGAATTTTTGAACTATAAAATCTAATTGAGACACTTTTAAGAAATGACTTAATACCCTATTGTCGTTGACCATACCTGCAGCGATTGTGGTTTAATCTTCGCAGCCGCCAGGACCCTCTCGATCTGGCTCTTGTTAAAGTTGGAGAGACCAATGCTCTTCACCAGGCCCTTGTCCACGAGCCCTTCCATCGCTTTCCAGGTGTCCACGATGTCTACAGGTGACGGGATGGCCTTGTCGTCCGCGTCCTTAGGGAATAGGTCATCGCCTTCCTAAAATAAATTTTGAAAATGAAAAATGATGAAGGATACCTACATTTGATAACTTTATAACGTCTGTTCCAACCTCCTTGCGCCGGCAAAAGAACAGACAAGAAACTTCGGCAGGTAATGTTTTGGGCGCATTGAAAATTTTATTCTTAAAACTAGTTACGCCTGTTTCAACCTCCTTACGCCGGCAAAAGAACAGGCAAGAAACGCCCGACATTTTTTTGGCGCGATCACATTGTTAATTTTATTCTTATAATAATTGATTGAATTTGAGCAAGTTCACTACAATCCCAAGATTTTTTGTTATCTAGTACGATATTTTTTAATAAGCTAAAAAAAACTGCAATTTCGCTATGACATCAGCTTTGAAAGCAGAAGTTGCAAGTACCTTATAAGCCTGGGGCCAGTGGATCAGGTAGAGGTCCAAGTACTCCAGGCCCAGGTTGTCGAGCGAGGTCCGCGCCGCGCCCTCCACCAGGTCCGGGTGGTGGAAGGTGCACCACAGCTTCGAGGTGATGAACATGTCTTCTCTGGGGGATACAATATGTGGTTTATTAGGGATAGATAATCATTTTCTTATTCTTTTTCTTCTCTTACTAAAAATGCCTTGGTGACTGATTCAATTTTATTTAGTTTAGTTTTGTACGTAAGTAATTCTCAGGGCAAAACGTGAGAAAAATGAAACGAGATAGATTTAAACATAGATAGATTTTTGCGTAAATCCACCAAGAAATTTGGAAATTCGGGCAAAACTGACTGTTTTTATTAGCTTGTTATATATTTATCTCGTTGTTATCCGTGAGGACCAATAATTGGCTCTCAGTTTTTAGTAGTTTCCTGCGGTTTCACCCGCGTCTTCCAGTTATCCCGTAGGAACCTTTTCCGGGATAAAAAGTATCCTATGTCCGTTTCCTGGTCCTAAGCTACCTCCCCACCAATTTTCAGCCAAATCGGTTCAGCCGTTCTTGAGTTATAAATAGTGTAACTAACACGAGTTTCTTTTATATATATATATATATATATATATATAGATAAGATTTATGAAAGCATGTATAAAAGCTGTTGGTCTTCCTATAAATAAAAAAACGTCCGGTTGATAAAAAAATAAACGGAATTAGGTACTGAAGCAAGCCCATAAAACAAGGCGTCTGGTATTACCTACAACAGGCTTGCCCTTGGATGGAAGGACGCAGACGTCAAGATGAAAGATGGACGATGTTGACAATGTGTAAACCAAGAGATTAATTAGATTAGGGTATGAGCTAACTAGATAAAACAGATCTACAAGGCCCGTAAAGTCAGCTACTATCTCAAAGGCCAATGTGTGTGTCAGGGCCGGATTTACCATAGAAGCTAAAAAAGCTGAGGTTTAGGGCGGCACAATTAGGGAGGCGGCAAAATTGCACCAAAAAAAAATTTAACTAACTAACTCCGATGGCTCAGCGACCCAAACTGTGTCTTGGCCTCCGAAACGAGAGAGCGCCACTCTTCTCTATCTTGAGCGATTTCAGCCCAGTTGAGAGTCTGGAGCTCGCGCAGGTCTGCATCCACCGCGTCCTTCCAGCGGTATCTAGGGCGTCCGACCGGCCTACGGCCATTCGGTCGTCCCAAATAAGAACGCTTTGCCGCCCGATCCTCCCCCATGTGGACTACGTGGCCGAGCCAACGTAGTCGGTGTGAAAAAAAAATTTAGTACAGAAAAAAAGTAAAGCTTAGCTTAAAATATACTCAAAAAGTTGTAAAAATAATCTGGAAACTAGATTATTCCCTAAAAAAATTTCTTTGTGAACAGTATACCTAATTTTAGAAGTTAAAAGAAGCGGCAAAAATGTTATAGCTTTGGGGCGGCAAATGTGTAAATCCAGCACTGGTGTGTGTACCTTTTTTCAAAGACATCCCAAGTAACCATTTATAGCGATGACGGCTCAGTGGTAGTGAGGTCGGCTTGCGATCCGTAGGACGTGGGTTCGAATCCTACAATGAGCTTGAGCTTTCGGTGAAGGAAAACATCGTGATGAAACCATAGCTTGGTGGTAGAGTATTTTTCTAGTACTCGCCTGGCTAGCTACCACCCTCTTGTTAAGAATCTGTTGCCAAGCACCTACCGGTGTGTTCCGGCAGCCTCACTTGAGAGCCAGTTCCCAGTCCAGGTGTACACCTTCGACCACATCGTCACTTAACATCAGGTGACTTGTGGTCAAACGCTACCCTGTAATTAGTAAAAAAAAAAAAAACCAGAAATAAATCTAAGCTATACTTGTCAATAGCTATACAATTTCAAGTCCTCGAAATTCAAGGCTCGAAATTAATAATCGATCTTGATCCGTTATCCGCGGTTTTGGATCGATATGTCATGTCATAATATGTCACTTTAGTACTAGGACTTGACATATGAGTGCTAAAATTACATGTTATGACGTGACATATTGATCCCAAACCGCGGATAACGGATCAGCCTTTACGTTCCCATCACTGCTGGGACTCTGGCCTTCTCTCAGAGAAAGAGTATGGGCTGTAATCTCCCACGCGGGCCCAGTGCGGGTTGGTAGATGTCGCATGCCCTTGAATGTTGCGGTTCTTGGACACGCCGGTTTCCTCGCGATGTTTTCCTTCACCGTTTCGAGCGATGGTAGATCCGCACATAACTTAGTCACAGGTGCGGGGCTAAGAGGATTTGAAATCGGTGTCGGTGCGTTGTAAAGCGCACGCGGTTACCGTTCGGCCATCATCGCTCTTAAGATAGGATGCAGTAGGAAGTAGAATTACCTCTTAACAACTCCCTCAGCGAACTTCTCCTTCAGCGCTTCCCCCACTTCTTTCTCGTTGAGGTAGATGTGCGCGCAGTCGATGTGCCGGTAGCCGATATCGATGGCATCCTTCACAGCTTGCGTCACCTCCCCGGGCTGAGACTGCGGACAAACATTACGTCATCATCATATGTATTCCTGAGTCTTGGATATTTCTACCTATATTTATTATAAAACTAGCGGCCCGCCCCGGCTTCGCACGGGTATTATTGGAGTTTTAGTAAGGATCCCTAATTTTATTGAAAACAGACATCAATATTTATACAATACTAACGTCACTCAATTGTTTTGCCTTCCCGGAACCTCTCCACTAACACTTGAACTTTATGGTATGGTATTAAAGTTCAAATTGACTTAAGTATTATTACGAATCGTTTGTATGGGGAAAAGAAAAGGGCTAATTTTAGTGTTTTCCCGGCAATTATTCGATTTTTCTCGCCGTAAAAACCATTATTGGACTTCAACGAACATTTAAAAAAAAGAATTGGTAAAATTGGTCCAGGCGTTGTTGAGTTATGCGCTTACCAACATATTTTGCGATTCATTTTTATATTATAGACAAAGTCCTCCGCGCCGCGTCTGTCTGTCTGTCTGTTCGCGATAAACTCAAAAACTACTGCACCGATTGTCATGCTGTTTTCACCAATAGATAGAGTGGTTCTCGAGGAAGGTTTTAGGATATAATTTGTTAAGTTTTTGTATACATTGGCTAAAATATAACGATATTTGTTGGAGAGGTCGGATAAAAATAATAAAAATAATAAAAATGAGCTTTCAACGAAAACGCCGCCTAAACTACTGAACCGATTTAAATGAAATTAGGTATAGAGATAGTTTGAGCCCTGTGGAAGGACATAGGATACTTTTACACGCGGGTGAAACCGCGGGGAACAGCTAGTTTCTCTATATAAGTATGTGTATTGTTGTCTAGTCCTACCCATAACACAAGTTTCGAGCTTAATTAGGAAGGTCAATGTGTGTGCGATGGTCCCCCGATATTTATTTATTTATCTGAAAGAGCGATGAGCTTTAGCGATAATGGCTCAGTGACGTCGGCTGGCGATCCGTAGGTCGTGGCATCGAATCCTATCCTATCTTGATCTTCCGGTGAAGAAAAACATCGTGATGAAACCATAGCTTGGTACTTTTTTGGCGGCAGTTGAATTGTCAACATGAAAATTTTGTTTTTATTTCCAAAATTTGTGTTTCTTCCGGTGATAGTGATAGATTCTTAGAGTGATTGTTTGTCTGGGTGTTACGAAGTGCTCTGGCCTACCTAATTTACAATTTGTTGATAACTAAAACAAACAGTATTTTTATGGTTTAAGTGCTAATTAGAACCATATAGTTTCAACTCCGTACGTGATAACAAGCTCTCAATATCAGAGCTGTGTTTTCAAGATTTTACGGCCATAATTAGAATAGGCCTCGAAAAAATGACTACAAGTCACCTGATGTTAAGTGACGATGTGTTCAAAGGTGGCGCCACGCTACACCTGGACTGGGAACTGGCTCTCAAGTGAGGCTGCCGGAACACACCGATAGGTGCACGGCGACAGATTCTTAACTCGAGGCTGGTAGCTAGCCAGGCGAGCACTAGAGCATGCCCTACCACCAAGATATGGTTTCATCACGACGTTTTCCTTCACAGAAAGAATCAAACCACGATTTGCGGGTCGAAGTTCGACGTTACATTACCATATAAACCGACGAAAATAGGGAGGAGGTTTCGTAATTCGACCGTATAATTATATTGTTATCATCGCTGTGAAAAACATATAATTATATGCAAAAATAATTAAAATATAGTTTTAACCAACCCTCGAAAAAATTTAATCTAGTTAATTCAAAACAATTCTGATTCTGTGGCCTATATTTAGATTACAAAAGGCCAAAGGCCAGAAATGTTATTAAAACAAAATTATGCAATCATGAAAAATACAGCAGATCATTTAGAAAGTAGTTACCTATATAATTATATATATTGATTTTCAACAAAGATCTTTGAAAACGCAACGGACGAAGCCTTTAATATATTTGCTAAAGAAAATATAATTATATATATCGGGGACAATTGCATACAAATTGACCTAGCCCCAAATTAAGCTCAAAACTTGTGTTACGGGTACTAGACAACGACATACACACATAAATAGAGAAATAAATACTTATATAGATAGAAATATCCAAGACTCAGGTACAAATATTCGTGCTCATCACACATAAATTTGCCCTTACCGGGATTCGAACCCGGGACCGTTAGCTTCGCAGGCAGGGACACTACCAAGTCGGCTACCGCGTCGTCATTATAAACTTAAGTTCAAGATTGAAAGACTGCATTCTGTAGCACTGCGGAGAGACTTCTGGGGGGATGCTCGTTCCACATTTGTACAAATATGCGGGAGAAAGGAGCGCATAAATCGTGGAAATCGTGGACTCGATAGTGTGTGGATGAGCTTTTAAACACGTTCGTTGCGTTAGGAGATCTATCAGTACCCCTAGTACAGGTTTTGATAGTTTACAAAAACTTTAAAAGTTTTCGTTTCCATCCATACATATTTTTTTAGCGAATCTTACCGAGACTTGGAGGAACTGAAGTCGTTAATTCGGGTTATTTTAAATCGTTATAATCATATTCTAACAATGTTATTGAGTTACTTTTTGAATTTAAGCAGATCGAGTTGCCACTTTGACAAGTCGGCGGTGGTAAACGTCGACGTTTACGAAAACTTTTATCGTTTTCATAACTTGTACTAGGGGTACAGATTTCGTGCCCGACTTTAAAGAACACGAATTTAGTCGTGTTCTTTTACTCTATGCGGGAGGCCCTAACGTCAAAAGTTCTTTGTGTATGAGTAAAACCTATATACATCTTTGCTTCCTGCTTAAAGTTGGACTCAATGGCGGTATTATATATATATATAACTAGCAAACCCGGCGAACTCCGTTTCGCCACCAGATGGCTTCGTTTTATGTAAGATTTTCCCGCTTTTCTGTTGAAATTTTTCCTGAATTTTCTTTGCTACAAACCTCACGGAGCCCGAGATCTTTCCAACGAATGCAAAACCGTGGAAATCGGTTCGTGCGTTCTGGAGTTATAGCGTCAGGAAGGAAAACCCCACTAAAACAATTTTTATATACGTAGATTTGGAGATGGATTAGGTCTCTAACGGTCTTTAATCCGAAATACATAAATATTGATTGGTTTTGAGGAAGATATATCAAAATTATTTTGAAAACTATTGTCTTAGGAGACTACTTGACCTACTTGATTAGGTCTCCAACGCACCAGCAGAAAGTTCCTTGAAAATGATGCCGCAGTGAACGTGTTAATATAGGTAGGTACTTTAAAACTACCCTTTCCGATCCTGATCATTACACATTACTTGAATAGTAGAATAATACTATACTTAAAGCCAGGCACTCGGCACCACAATCGCGCCGCCCTATATTACTCTACTTTGATATTAAAACCGATAAATACTACTATGTGCTTCGGAAAATCGATAAAAGCTGCTGTTTGCTTTGAAATAACCTTCCTCTATAATGTATCTAGTGAATATTGGAGTAGTTTGAACTAGTTTTCATATCGATTCGCTCAAAACGGTGAAGGAAAACATTGTGAGGAAACCGGCGTGTCCAAGAACCGCAACATTCAAGGGCGTGCGACATCTACCAACCCGCACTGGGCCATTGGGCCAGCGCCGTCGTCTTCTTCGAAAGAAGAAATCTTTATCTTCTTCTCTCATAATATGTATCTACATATATAAAAATCAAGATGTTAATGTAAATGTATTTCTTTTTGTTGTGGGTGATGTCCGATCAAGGTTTGTGTAAAAGTTTTTTTGTTTGGTAAATTACCAGAAATATGAGATATTCCGGTAAAACTGTATATTATAAATGCGAAAGTTTGTGTGTGTGTGAATGTTTGTTACCACGTATCACCGTAACTCCATAAACGATTTTGATGTGGAATGGAGAAGGTTATACCTTGGATTAAATCTTAAGTAGGTCCCGGAAAAAGGTTCCAGTGGGATAACGGGAAGACGCGGGTGGAACCGCGGGGCGCAACTAGTATTTTTCTATATTAGAAGGAAGATTATACCTAATAAAGTATTTACTCAGCAACTTTTTCATTTTGAAATACACATAAAAAGTATTAAAGTGGGTACTTTCTGTATTCATTTTATAAAACTTACAAAAACAAAACAGTCGTTAAATTCAAATCCAAAACTTCAAAATATTCTTTTTAATTTTTCTGAACGAAAGTGGTAAAGGCACTTACTTTCCAAGTGCCAAGTCCGATAACTGGGCAAGTGTGTCCGTTGTTGAAAATGATCGGCGCCGGCACTGCCATTTTAAATTAAATTAAATTAAATTAAATTGTCAATTTATGAGAATCTACAAAGACGTGTGTCCGATACAAAGTGTAGAGACAGACTGGGAGTGAGATATGGGTGCTATTTCTATAGCAAATGGCATGCACGGCTTAAGGTCCGGTCTCGATGTTAATACTTTTGTTGCGAGGCGGTGCGACAAGTCGCGCTTCGTCGACAATGGTGTCGATTCAGTTTTGCATTCTCTAAAACTAAACTAAGTTTGACAGGTCTAATAGTATTGCTGTCTTTTTCTAACCACTGAAGTAAAAAAAAGATAGCAATAATATTAGACCTGTCAAACTTAGTTTAGTTTTAGAGAATGCAAAACCGAATCAACACCATTATGAAGTAATGGAAGGTTTACTGACAGCTAAAGAAAGGTTCTTAAATCATGACGCTGGCGAGATATTGACCTTTTATTGCATTTGTTCAATGAAAAAAACATTTTTTTAGTATTTTTAGAGATATTATCTACAACTACATGCAGGTAAATCATATTTTGAATAAGCTATTCAAAGCAAACAGCATTAAAAGACAATCAACGAAATAATTGATACAAATATACTTACCTACTATTTATAATCGGATGTATTACATATTATGTAATGAATTAATAATTTTATTCATCAATGTCAAAATAGACATTTGGGTCAAAATGTTACACGTGCAATTCAGTTGCCAAGTGTTTATTTGCCATAATAAACTAAATTAAAGTGGGATGTTGAATATATAAATATTATATTAACCCAATTATATTATTAACGAAACACTAATATCATTGTTTTCATAAAATATTTATCAATATAGTTTGTTCAGGTGAGAAAATATTATGGCAATTATTGGTAGCTGATAAATAAAGTATTCAATGAATTTGCATTCTATCTATATAGATCAAATGTAATGTCGTGTAATATGAACAATTATCACTACAGAACAATTTCACTGTTTTGGCTGTTGCCATTGGTAAATGGTGGATATTCCCTATACCACCTTTACGCACGACGCGTTTTGTTTCCACATTCATCTACCATGCGTACCGCTAAGGAGTGGAACTCCTTGCTGGATTCTGTGTTTCCCGATCGCTACATTTTGGTGATTTTCAAGGCAAGAGTGAACAGGTACCTTCTTCTAGGTGTCTTCTAGGTCGAATTGAATTTCGCATTCTCTGTAAATGACAGGACATAACATAGATGATTTATGAAAGATTTTTTTTGCATATATGATTGAAAAATTCGGAATAAGTAGAAATTTTTTTTTATGCATCTTTTGTATTCGTATTATCACAAGAACCGCCTTATTGGCCTACCCGTGAGCAGCCGGGGTGGTTTATATAGGACTAGCTGTTCCCTGCGGTTTCACCCGCGTGGGCTACAGTTTATCGCGATAAAAAGTATCCTATGTCCTTCCCCGGGGCTCAAATTATCTCTATACCAAATTTCATTTAAATCGGTTCAGTAGTTTAGGCGCGAAAGCGTTTATATCCCGTATACTCCAAAATTATTCCCGCACTTCGGTGCCCCCTCACCGCGTTACCTGCTGTAGGTACCCATTATCCTATTTTAATTCTAAGTTAATTTTTCTTGGACCGCACGTTTGAACCGCGCAGGTAAAGGTCTTCCTGATCCGCGACCGTACTTTACCTATTTGATAGATTCTCCCGGTGCCCCTCACCACACCGCGTTTCCCGCTGCGCTGCGGTGCGGCGGTTTTATTTTTCTACTACTACTTACATTTTTAAACTCGTGATATCTTTCGAATGGAATGTCCGAATTGAATGATTCAAAAAGTTATATAAAGGCATTGAAGCAGTTTTGAATAAGAAGTAATTTATTTTGATAAGGATTAATACCAAGATACAAATAAAGAGCCTTTTCTAGCGGTGGCATTAAAAATTAAAATTTTAAAACAAAAGATCACTTATTGTGGCATAACTATAATAGTTAGACATATGCTCTCGCGGACTTTTTTGTAGATCTTAATGGGACCTACAAACCCGTAGTACATTGTTTTGGTCTAGTGTCGATAGTTTTTGCAGCGCACGCAAAAATAGATTTTCGATATCACACCTTGGGTTGCAAAATAGCAATTTTCTTACGGATCCCTAATTTTTTTGGAAATAAAATATAGCCTATAGCCTTCCTCGATAAATGGGCTATCCAACACTGAAAGAATTTTTCAAATCGGATCAGTAGTTCTTGAGATTAGCGCGTTCAAACAAACAAACAAACAAACAAACAAACAAACTCTGCAGCTTTATAATATTAATAATAAGTATAGATAGGTACACAATATATCGAAACAAAACACTTGTATCAATAATCGGTTTTAAATGTCACACATATCGTTGCAAGAAATGAATTTCCATATTATGTTAAATTCTTGTAGATTAGTAAACTAGCGACGCGCCCAGGGCTTCGCTCGGAAGGAATTTGATGTGTTTTTATACAAACTTTGATATCTTAAATGACTCTTTTGGGGGGTGACTTTCATAAAATCCTTTCTTACCCTGCACTACCAAAGGAAACTATGTTGATATAATCAGTGAATAAGTCAGGATGCAATGCAGCGGCCTTTTTATTTATATATTTATACTTTAGCACATAAAATTATACAAGGAAGACTTAATGCTTAATGTCCTTCATTTCAGATACCTATTGGTGACGATTCTGTAGTGCATCGGAGGTTTTGAAAAATCTTTCACTGTTAAAAGGCTCTATTACTACTGAGTGTCACAGGCTATAATATGTTATTCTGATAAAAATCCTGTTAAATTCACGCAGGTAAAACCGCGGGGCGCACTAATCTTCATTACAATTTTTATACTGCGACTTTTTGAGTTGTCGTCTGCGACAAGTCTCGTTGGCGTGACGATGCCTTAAGTTTCACTTTAGTGGCACACTTTATACAGTATGGAGTTCCCGTAGTTTTATGTGTTTACGTTATAGAGGTTTTCAGTTATAGAAGGGTCAAAAGTGGCACCAAGTGGTTCGTGTATACTTGCGCTGGCTAGCCAGTTCCTTTGCTTGAACTTGGCTTGACTAGATAGCCCTTTCCATAGTTCGCTGAGCAACTAAATCGGTGGACTAGTCGTGTCGTGAGTGTCCATACTGCATATATGTAGACTATTTTAGGCTTGACTCACTTGACTGTGCGGAAAGTAACGAATTACGTGTCCGAGACCTTGACTGCGTTGTACCGCCTTTTCGGCGTGGATCTAACGAAGTATGGAAGGATTCCGATGGAATTTTATGTGGACGCGAGGAGACTAGATAACTTTTGTTATTGTTTATTATTGTTCTTCCGTTACTACCTCAAAAGTAACAAAAGTGTTTTAAAAACAGAACCCTTAAATATGGATTCCACGTTTGTTTGCCATGATCATAACTCTTTTTTTCAAGAATGCGTTGAGGTATGAAGTTAAAATTAATATCAAACTACATAGTTGTGCTTTGCGGTTTCACCTGCGTCTTCCCGTGATCCCGCAGGAACCATTTTCCGGGATAAAAAGTAGCCTATGTGTTAATCCAGAGTATAAGCTATCTCCATTCCAAATTTCATTCTAATACGTTCAGTAGTTTTTGCGTGAAAGAGTAACGAACATCCATCCATCTATACTCACAAACTTTCACGTTTATAATTTTAGTAGGATAGGCCTACGTTTCAGAGCAATCTTTCGTGTCTGCGTGGGCCAGCGTGGTGGATTATGGCATAATTATGGCTCTTGTAATACGCTCCAAGAGAAGGCAGTCCCAGCAGTGCGAATGTAATATGTAATAGGCTGTGACGATGGCTTCTCGGTAAACACCAGTGAATTGTTTCATAAAGAAATTCTGCTTTTGATTATGTACCTACCTACTTACTTTTTGAAACTCCACAGCAATCAAAAGAGTTTTTATTCTAATGTTCTAGTCTTGTCTTTCAATCATCTTAATTTTGTCGGTGTCATCTCTAAACCTTACATTCTCTTTGGTCATCTCTACTACACAGTGACAGTCTGGCATTCTCAAAAAGATGTCAAAATTTTCAGTTTCTAGAAACAGTAGGTCATTTCTATGCAGTAGGTAATAAAAATATAATAAAACATCATGGGAACTAAAAAAGCTATTTCACAGGAATTTATTTGCTTCCCATCCCTTTTAGATGGGTAACGTAAGTACCTACGATTACAAGTACTTTATATATACATATTACCTATCGAAAATGCTATGGAAAGGACATTGCTTGGAGTTTCTCTGAAGGATCGAATCAGAAATGAGGTGATCCTACAGAGAACTAAGGTCACCGACATAGCTCACAGAACTAGCAAACGGAAGTGGCAGTGGGCTGGTCATATAAGCCGCAGAACCGATAACCGTTGGGGTAGACGTGTTCTTGAGTGGAGTCCGTGACTTGGCAGACGTAGTGTAGGACGCCCTGCGACAAGGTAGAGCGACGACTTGCGCCGAGTGGCTGGGAGGAGTTGGGGGAGAGGAGCCGGGGACCAGGCTCAGTCTCAAGTTTGGCAGCCAGAACATACTGATAGAAGAGAATATATCTATGTTACGTTTTATAAGATTAGCTAACTGGCCTACGAGTAAAAGTCCCGTCAAAATCGATCCAGCCGTTTCAAAGATTGGCCGGATTAAACAGACAGACAAACAGACAAACCAAATTTTTTAAATTCATTTATCCGGTATATAAAAATCAATTGCTGTTCGTTAGTCTCGCTAAAACTCGAGAATGGCTAAATCGATATCGATTTGGCTAATTTTGATCTTGAAATATTCGTGGAAGTTCAGGGAAGGTTTAAAAGGTGACTTTTATTGGCGATACGAAGTTCGCCGGGTCAGCTAGTCCGGTATATAAAAATCGATTGCTGTTCGTTAGTCTCGCTAAGACTCGAGAACGGCTGGACCGATTTGGATAATTTTGGTTTTGAAATATTTGTGAAAGTTCAGGGAAGGTTTAAAAGGTGACTTTTATTGGCGATACGTAATTCGCCGGGCCAGGGGATAATATATTTCTGGTTTTTAAGACGCACTCGCGTGGTCGCCACTGCCATGCTCATCCCCTCGGCGGCGGTCAGGGCAGAACATTTGATAATGACACGAGCTGCAGTCCGTATGCCCAGGAACTGCAGCTTTACTCCCAGTACCCCCCGCTGCAGGGGGGGTACCCCCCCAACCAGAGCGGGTACCCTCCCCCACCGAGTGGCGCCCCGCAAGGAGTTTACCCGCCGCCTCCTGGATACAGCCCTGATCAGGTAAACAATGATGATGATGATGGTCAGATGTAATCACAAAATTATAAATTCGAAAATTCTTTTTTTAATCCTACTAATATTATAAACGTGAAAGTTTGTGAGTATGGATGGATGGATGTTTGTTACTCTTTCAAGCAAAAACTACTGAACGGATCTGAATGTAGATAGCTTATACCTTGGATTAACACATAGGCTATTTTTTATCACGGAAAATGGTTCGCGCAACTAGTAGGATACATAATATGATCACTTTAAAACGTCAAACTTAAAACTAGCTACGCCTGTTCCAGCCTCCTTACGCCGGCAAAAGAACAGGCAAGAAACGCCCGGCAGGTAATTTTTTGGGCGCGGTTACATTTACAATTTTTATCTTACTACTAATTGATTGAATTGGAGCAAGTTCACTACAATCCCAAGCTCTTTTTGTCACCTAAATAGTCCGATATTTTATTATAAGCTTTACTAATAAGTCCCTATTGATCCTACTATTTATAAGTCCTATTAATCCTACGAATCCCTACTAATATCCCTACTTTCCCTACTTATATATATAATTTAATACAAGCTGTTCCCCGCGGTTTCACCCGCGTGGGCAACAGTTTATCGCGATAAAAAGTAGCCTATGTCCTTACAATTTCAATCATTGATTGCATTCTTAAGTTAGTATACATGAGATCTTAGAGGTTAAGATTAGTGAACATATGGACCCGAATAGGGTAAGGCAATCTAGGAGCGGACCGATCCATTTCAGTCATTTCGAGAAGTCATTTGAGCTGCTTTCTCAGGCTCTAGACTATCTCTGTACCAAACATTTAAATCGGTTCAGCTGTTTAGGCGTGAAAGACAGACAGACAGACAGAGTTACTTTCGCGTTTATAATATTAAGTAGGGATTATAATGTTATAATGTTACGCCGACACCGAGTTCGAATCCTCTCGGCCCCGCACCTATGACTCAATAAGTTATGTGCGGATTTGCCATCGCTCGAAACTGTAAAGGAAAACATCGTGAGGAAACCGGCATGTCCAAGAACCGCAACATTCAAGGGCATGCGACATCTACCAACCCGCACTGGACCAGTGTGAGAGAAGGCCAGAGTCCCAGCAGTGGGAACGTAATAGGCTGAACTGAAGCCTTTGTCGGCTGTTCGTCCAATGCGCCAGTGTCAATAATCATGAATAATGTCACATTTTTAAATTTTCCAGCAACAAGGGTATGGACAACAAGGCCAGGGGTATGGACAACAGGGCCAGGGGTATGGACAACAGGGGTACCCACCACAGGGTTATGGTCAACAGGGGTATGGACAGCAAGGTCAGGGGTATGGACAACAGGGGTACCCACCACAGGGTTATGGTCAACAGGGGTATGGACAGCAAGGTCAGGGGTATGGACAACAGGGCCAGGGGTATGGACAGCAAGGTCAGGGGTATGGACAACAGGGTCAGGGGTATGGACGCCAGGGGTATGGACAACAGGGCCAGGGGTATGGACAGCAAGGTCAGGGGTATGGACAACAGGGCCAGGGGTATGGACAACAGGGTCCTACGGGTTAGTACATTTGTAAGCCTGTTTTTATGCAAATTAGTGGCGAGACGAGCAAGTCGCTCGCATGATGGTAGTCCAGGTGTAGCGTGGCGCTATCTTCGACCGCATCGTCACTTAACATCAGGGGACTTGTGGTCAAAAGCTACACTGTAAGACGTGAAAAAAGTTCACTTGGGATTTTGTTGAAGACTCGATAGAGTCGGAAATAGTGTTGTCAATCGATTATCGACGATTAATCGATATCCAACCAATCGCAACACAATCGATAGGCCTATCGGTAATATCGATAGTGTTGTTATTCGCGAAGAGTAAACTATCGATGGAATCGATAGTATTGTTGCATGTAAATTAAAAAACGAATTTCAGCTACAACCGTCGGAAATCGTAATATAACAAAGAAACCGATGATGGCTCAGTGGTAGTAACGTCGGCTTGCGATCCGTAGGACTTGGGTTCGAAACCTACAATGAGCTTGAGCTTTCGGTGAAGGAAAACATCGTGATGAAACCATAGCTTGGTCGTAGGGCGTGCTCTAGTGCTCGTCTAGCTAGCTACCAGTCTCGAGTTAAGAATCTGTCGCCGTGCACCTATCGGTGTGTTCCGGTAGCCTCACTTGAGAGCCAGTTCCCAGTCCAGGTGTAGCGTGGCGCCTCCTTCGACCGCATCGTCACTTAACATCAGGTGACTGGTGGTCGAACGCTACCCTGTATGTAGTAAAAATAAAACCCGTTACCGTTTCAGCTGCCCCCAGCTTGGGGAAGGCAGCGTGCTGCGGCGCCCTCGGGGCGTGCCTCACGTGCCTGTTCTGTTCGTGCTGCCAGGCCGCCCTGGGAGGCGTGGGCCAGGAGGAGGGGGACAACGGGGGCGAGGAGGGTGGTGCGGAGGGCACGCAGAGCGTCGCGCCGCCTGAGCACACCGCGCACGATGACGACGATTAGAGGTAGGTATGGTGGTTTCAGATTTTTTTTTTTTTTTTACTCTTTACAGGGTAGCGTTTGACCACAAGTCACCTGATGTGAAGTGACGATGTGGTCGAAGATGGCGCCACGCTACACCTGGACTGGGAACTGGCTCTCAAGTGAGGCTGCCGGAACACACCGATAGATGCTTGGCGACAGATTCTTAACAAGAGGGTGGTAGCTAGCCAGGCGAGTACTAGAAAATACCCTACCACCAAGCTATGGTTTCATCACGATGTTTTCCTTCACCGAAAGCTCAAGCTCATTGTAGGATTCGAACCCACGTCCTACGGATCGCAAGCCGACGTCACTATCACTGAGCCATCATCGCTATAAAATTAATCGAAGATTTATTGGTCCAGAAAATCGATTAGGAATCGGTTTCAGACACTCAAAAATCAAAATTTGTTTATTTTTCTGTTTCGTTATGAATGCAATGTGCTGAAAGGCCGCCACGCCGGGGGGTCATGCCCCCAGAGGGACGAGGGACGAGGGGGCACGTAGAGCGTGGCGCTGTCGAGGAAAACGCACAATGCCGACGATTAGAGGACAGATGCTTGGCAATACTAGTATTGCAATCAAAACTGTATTGTCTAAAGCTGGCACGTGCCCAGTATCCACCCCAAAACAGTTTCATTATACGAGTACAGTAGTAGAAACAAAACTATAACAATCTCGGTCGCACTCGTAACCTCACCCGCGTGCGAGAGAGATGGAGAGACTTGTCACGATGCGTATGCAGTGCGACGTAACCTCGCCCGCGTGCGAGAGAGACGGAGAGACATGTCACGATGCGTATGCAATGCCGCGTCATGCCGTGTGCTCATTCACAGGGACAGGTGGGAGTGTGTTGTACGTGTCGGCTTTAGATAAAACCGAGCATTATTATGTACTAGCAAACCCGGCGAACTCCGTTTCGCCACCAGATGGCTTCGTTTTATGTAACATTTCGTTTGGTGATCAAAAGAAGATGAAATATTTTTTTTGTTTTTTTTTTGAACCATGCAAATGATAAACTTGTCCTTGTATCTGTAATTACAAACAATCATTTGTTGAAGAATACGGTGTAGTACATGCTATGTATCAGAGATGGCGCTGTATGTGAAAAGAGATTTTCCCGCTTTTCTGTTGAAATTTTTCCTGAATTTTCTGCTATAAACCTCACGGAGCCCGAGACCTTTCCAACGAATGCAAAACCGTGGAAATCGGTTCGTGCGTTCTGGAGTTATAGCGTCAGGAAGGAAAACCCGACTTATTTTTATGTATTATTTTACAGACTATTGCTGCTGCTACCAGAAGCTGTTGGGCGAAGATGACTACATAATGAAAATTTTAAGTAAATGACTATTGAAATGTATACATTGGAATTAAAATAAAGAATAAAAAATAAAAACATAGCAAAATATAAAGGTTTCGACTTTTATTTATTTTGTCCTGTGTCTTTGCGTCACCCTAGGTTGGCAAATCGCTACTTTAATTAATAATTATAAATGCGAAAGTAACTCTGTCTGTCTGTCTGTCTGTTACGCTTTCACGCCTAAACTACTGAACCGATTTAAATGAAATTTGGTACGGAGATAGTTTAATCCATGAGGAAGGACATAGAATACTTTTCATCGCGATAAACTATAGCCCATTCGGGTGCAACCGCGGGGAACAGCTAGTAGTATTTTTTTACAAATCCAAGAAGGCTGACTTTAAAAATAAATTATTAAAATCGGTACCAATTTTGAGGTTTCTCAGGGTGCTAATTAAGAAAAGATATCCAAAGTATGTACTTTATCAAAAAAAATATTGGTCTTATGTGTGGTTATGGTTGAAGGTAGTGACTTGGCGACACGATACCCTGGAGCAAGTGAGGCTGCTGGAACACCGATAGGTGCTTCGCGACAGATTTTTGTGGATGGTAGCTAGCCAGGCGAGCACTAGAGCATACCCTACCACCAAGCTACGGTTTAGTGACGATGTCTTCCTTCACTCCTCGAAGATCATTGTAGGATTCGAACCTGTGTCCTACGGGTCGATAGTAGATATACTAAGCTAACATCACTTCCATACAGTAGGTACTCATAATGAAGAGCTAGTTCCCAGAAGGGAAGTAAAATTTCTTTTTCATCTTACAAAGGCGAAAAATAAGTTTATTGTAAACAGCGCCATCTAGATTTCAAGTGTGAAAACTAGCATTCAACGTTCATCCAAGTACCTAAATTTTTCAAGGAAAACAGATGGCAATTGTTGATAGTACACCTACGCAAATGGGAGTTTAGATTTAGAATTAACATTTCCTAATACGTAGATTTATTTAGTGTAATTTATTCATATTCTCAATTTTAATATTAAAACCAAAGTTACTGATTTAAAAAAACAGCCAAGTGTGAGTCGGACTCGCGTACGAAGGGTTCCGTACCAATATACCTACATAATATATAAATGCGAAAGTAACTCTGTCTGTCTGTCTCACTTTCACGCCTATACTTCTGAACCGATTTAAATGTTGATACGGGGATAGTTTGAATCCTGAGGAAGGACCTAGGATACTTTTTATCGCTATAAACTGTAGCCTACGCGGGAAACCGCGGGGAACAGCTAGTTTAAAAAATAATAAAAATGGCAATAAAATCACGTTAGTTTTATGGGAGCCCCCATAAATATTCATTATATTCTGTTTTTAGTATTTGTTGTTATAGCGGCAACAGAAATACATCATCTGTGAAAATGTCAACTGTCTAACTATCACGGTTCATGAGATACAGCCTGGTGCACTGGTGACAGACAGACGGACAGAGGAGTTTTAGTAATAGGGTCCCGTTTAACCTTTGGGTACAGTACCCCTAGTACAGGTTTTAATAGTTTACAAAAACTATAAAAGTTTTCGTTTCCATCCATACATGTTTTTTTCAGCGAATCTTACCGAGACTTGGAGGAACTGAAATCGTTAATACGGGTTATTTTAAATCGTTATAATCATATTCCAACAATGTTATTGAGTTACTTTTTGAATTAAGGCAGATCGAGTTGCCACTTTGACAAGTCGGCGGTGGTAAACGTTGACGTTTACGAAAACTTTTATCGTTTTCAAAACTTGTACTAGGGGTACGGAACTCTATAAAATGTACATGCAACCTTTTTGTGTGACAGAAGAACCTCTGCCGTGAAAGAATCAAAAAAGAACAAAGCAGAACTTGAAATAGCAGAACGAATACATTTGAATTTAGATTCGGCATCACAACTTTTGTTCAGACACCACAGAATTGGACGCTCTCCTAACATGACCCAAATTTTCAAGTAAAGTTGCAAAAAAACATCAAAATTTTCAAGTTCCAGCCCGGCGTGTAACCTGTTTTATATCAAAAACCTTCTATCGAAACCATGGCTCTAGTTTTGAGGAAGGCGGTTTTGCCGCGAAACGTATCGCTGCTGAAATGCATAAAGGGACGGTCCCTGGCTTCGGCGGCGAACAAAAACACTGCTGCACCTCTATGTGAGTATTTCTAATTAATTTTTCAAGTTTTAGCGCGTATTTCGTTAGTGCATCTAGTTTTTTCGGTTCGTAGTAGGTATGACGATCAATTATTCGAAGATTCGATGTTTTTCTCAATCGATTCTATAAACTACATCGATTATAGGAAGAATCGTCATCCCTATTTCGTAGTCTCAGTTCATGCGTAAAAAGCGGTGTTTATCGGTTTTTGATTTTAAAAGTGCAGACCTATCGGTAAAATCGATTTTTCATTTCATTATAAATGTACTGTTGTAATTGGTGTACTCATTAAAGAATCTAGTTGTAAAAGTCCAAGTAGAGGCAGGTAAGTGATAAAACCAATATTTTCCGGCAGTTTTTTTTGCAAAGAAATGACTATCGTTGCTGTCATAAAATATCTGTCAAATAGACATGACGTTATTTGAATCGACACGTTCTATTGAGTTTTTCTCGCGTTCATTTTTGATTTTTCATTGCGGCTGTTACGTAAGATACGTTATTAAAAGAAGTTTTTATTGCTGGTTGATATTATGTGAAAGAATTTATGTAATTCCGGAACGTTAGTGAATGAAATACGAAAAAATACAGAGCAGTGATCTGTTCATTACGTCTACAATATGGCAAGTCGTAGGATAGAACACCTAATTGACGATAGATGGCGTGTTCAGTTCAGTGTTGCCATTAATTTCAACACTGGTGAGGGTCTGTTATTTAGGAGAACGGTGGTCGCCGCCGTAAGACCTCCAGGCTATAATACTCGACGAGAGCGCGCCCTACGTTCTTCCTAATAGCACGGACCATCTCGCCAAGTATTATATCTTGGATGTCTTTGCAGTGACTGTCAACGGCACGGCCACGTTCCAAACTAAGAATGGGTTTACGAAGCTGCTATGTTGCGGGGACCAACGCGGTTCGTTGCGCCAGTTTGCTGATAAAAAGGAAGATGATAAGAAAGATTGCCAGTCTTGTGGCTGCCCTTGCGGACCATGCGGGCCATGTGGGCCATGCGGACCTTGTGGGCCTTGCGGACCATGCCCATGTGGCCCATGTGGACCTTGCGGACCCTGCGGACCCTGTGGACCCTGCGGACCTTGTGGGCCATGCGGACCTTGTCGTTGCCCATGCCCGTGTGGTCCCTGTGGACCGTGTGGACCGTGTGGACCATGCGGACCTTGCGGGCCTTGCGGGCCTTGTGGCCCATGCGGTCCTTGCTGTCCGTACCCATGTGGACCTTGCGGCCCTTGTGGTCCCTGCGGACCGTGTGGACCTTGCGGCCCGTGTGGACCATGCGGACCTTGTGGACCCTGCGGACCCTGCTGCCCGTGTCCCTGCCCATGCCCTTGCCCGTGTCCATGCCCTTGCCCCAACCCTTGCCCTAAGCCAAAGAAGTGCGAATGCGGCAACTGCCCTACCTGCTCTTCCAGCCCGGCACCTTCGAAACTAGAAGAAAAAGAAGAGAATAAGATTTCCGGCCTCAGTGTCGCCGGAGCAGTCAAAATGTCGCCATGACTGTCTCGAGACAAGAACGTACTGTATCATTAATTCTATTTATACTATTTCATAATCAGTTTGGAATTTTTATAAGTACATACATATTTGTTAAGAGATTTTTATTGGAATAAAAAGTTATCTGAATATATTATTGGTTTAATTTGTTGCTTATTAGGTAGGCGGTTAGGAAATCGAGTATTCCAGGTCGTTAATCGAGGTGAACAGCGTAACATACCTTTGCAGCCACGGCGGTGCCATGCCGGAGACTGAAGGAGACGAAGGCGCGGCTCTTGGGGTACCTCAAGATCGACAAAGCGAGGCGGCCGTCACCCGCGAGGGAACCGCGCTTGACAAACAGGAGCTCGTCGCTGCGATACTGCATATCCTGCCCCACCCTCGTGCCGGCATCGAGGAAGCAGCCCCATCTGCCTCTGCGTCACATCAGCCCCGACCCACCTAGGAGCAGACCCGTGTCTTGCGAAGCTACGCAACTTTACGCGAAAGGGCTAAGTTTACCATTTTCTCACAATCATTGGGGTTCTAGTCTCCTGCAGCCAGCTGGGACTGCGTTGAGCTCTGCGAGGGCGTATTCTAAGGCTTGCTGTGCTGGCTGCCCTTGTCCGTTTCCCTGCGGCCCCTGTGGTAACGCGTGCGGCTGCGGCTGCCTCCCCCCTCCTTGCAACACGCCCCCTCGCTGCATCCAGTACATGACCGGCTACTACTACTATCCGTATGGCGTCTGGTTCTGCGGCCCGTACCACGTGACTGGGACCTGTGCTCCTTGCGGGCCTTGTAACCCCGGTGGACCTTGTGGTCCCTGTTGCAACCCGGGTGGACCTTGTGGTCCTTGTGGGTCCTGTTGTGGTCCGTGTGGGTCCTGTTGCGGTCCGTGTGGGTCCTGTTGCGGTCCTTGCGGGCCCGCTTGCGGACCTTGTGGGCCGTGCGGGCCCGCTTGCGGACCTTGTGGGCCGTGCGGGCCTTGTGGGCCTTGTGGACCTTGCGGGCCTTGTGGACCATGTTGCGGTCCGGCTTGTTGCGTTCCTGGCTCTCCATGTGGCCCGCTGCCTCCCCTCCCTCCTTGCGCATCCCCTAGCAGCCCGTCTAAATGCGCTCCAGCATGTGTGTGCCCCTCACCTGGTAGTTTTCTTGGGGATATGACGCCCCCAAGTTTTAAGCCAGGTCCGCCGTCAGCTAGTTTTTCTGGGAGCCAAATTCAATCTCCATTGTCGAGCTCTCAAAATCACCCACTGAACCCATCTCAAGCGGGCATATCGAAGTACTTTCCGTTTAATTCTACCGTGACGCCGCAGTCTACCATGAGCTTGAGTAAAGACCCAAGAGTGCGATACAAAACGTCTCACTCCCTCTCTAACTTCACCAGCCCTTATAGTACGCAACTTTACAGTACGCAGGCTTCTCTGAAGGGACTCAACGAACCTAGTTCGAGCCTCTTCGATACAAAACCAACTAATACGCAAAGCATGCCCAGAGTTCGTACCAAAAATAACATGAAGATAAATCGGATGTCTTCTCAAGCGTTCAATCGGTCTTTTTCGGAATGCTGTGAGAAGAGAAGTCCGATAAGACGTAAAAAGTCTACGCATAAACGTTATCTTTACGAAATTTATCCCGCGCTAGACCAGTCTAGGGGAGTGTCGAGTTGGCAGCGAAGAGATGCAGCTGGGCACGGAGCCTTTGACCACACATCTGATAGGAGCTCGCATCCGTTTGACGTTTTTGGTTTTAAACCTTACGATTCTTAAATGTCAGGCTAAATTTTAAGTGACACGTTGAAATTTCAATCTAAAATCTTAATTTTACATATATGTAATAAGATTGTACATTTAATATTACACAATAAATGGTCCAATTCTAATGAATGTTTTATTTCCAAGACCGAATCCTCTTCAGGTATAGATAGGTTCTTGATAGGATAGGCTTGGATTGTCATTACAATTACGAAATCCTTTCAGCGAATATCGGAATCGAACAGAAGAGGAACTTGAGAGAGCAACTAAAATCGATTCGCGAGATTCCTAAAATCAGGATGGAGGAGGTGCCCGTCGTGAATAGAGAGAAGCCCGTCCAGCTCACCCACTCGCTGTTCAAGAGCATATCCTGCCCGTGCTTCGTGCCTGGCTTGCCAGAAGCAAGCAAGCACGAGAACCTGCCCAGGAGCCAATCTGCGGTCTCCAACTCTGCACAAAGGCACAGCCACAATCAGGCACAAGCCAGCTTTCAGTCGTGCTTCCTACCAAACGTTTCCTCGCTCAACACCAAAGGTGCAGCAGAATCCGCGAGTCCTACATCGGATATCGTGAAACAGATTTGTAGCGTTTGCGGGTGCGCGTTTCCTTGCAACTGTGGGTGCTGCCTTCCAAGGCCATGCAACACACCTGCTAAATGTCTGCAGTTCATGAACGGTTACTATCACTACCCTTACGGCAATTGGTTCTGTGGACCCTATCATGTGCGCACGGGTCCTTGTTACGGCATTGGTCCTGTTAGCCCTGGAGGTCCGTGTGGCCCGAACCCTCCAAATCCGGGAGGTCCCTGTGGCCCCTGCAGCTCTTGTTGTTGTTGTTTCCCATCTAGTTACGCTGGTTGCCAAGGCAGCTGCTCTGGCAGCGTCTACGACCCTTTCAGTACAGCTTGTTTTAGCAGTTTACCTCCTAACGCATTCGGTAGCTATCCGAATCAACCCAATTCCGGTGGTCTTTTGAGCCCAAATTTAACTTGTTCTTTTAGTTCCAGTAGTCCAACTTCAGTATCTTATAGTACGTCCAGCAAATCGACTCCTAGCTCGGATAGCAGTAGCCCGAACCTACCTGGCTCTAGTAGCTGTGGTCCTGATAGCTCAAACGGCCCGAATTCACCTAGTTCTGATCAAAAATCGGCTCCTTGTGGCCCTTGCGCTACTTGGGGCTGCTTGCCTCTAAGTCCACCATGCAGGAGTAGTAAATTCTTTAAGACTAGCCCACTGTGTCATTGTAGAGATTGTTGTGCATACATTAAAGCCTGTTATGGTCCCTTTGGTCCGTGTGGACCTTGCGGGCCTAGTGGCGTTTGTTGTGGAGCTTGCGGCCCCTGTCGTGGTATCTGCGGGCCTTGTGGGCCTTGTGGCCCTTGCGGGCTCTCTCGTCTCTGTGGGCCGTGTGGCCTCTGCCGCTGTGGCCCTTGCAGCCCTTGCTGTGGCTCTTGGTGTGGACCTTGTGGTGGCTGTGGACCCTGCGGTGGTTGCGGTTGTGGTGCCTGTGGCTGCGGTGGTGGATGTTACGGGTGCGGTTGTGGACCTTATGGATGCGGGGGTTGCGGTTGCGGAGGTTGTAGCTGTGGACCATTTGGTTGCGGAGGTTGTGGCTGTGGACCATTTGGTTGCGGAGGTTGTGGTTGCGGAGGATGTGGTTGCGGAGGTTGTGGAGGTTGTGGAGGTTGCGGAGGATGTGGATGTGGAGGTTGCGGTTGCGGTCCATTTAACTGCGGCTGCGGTCCATGTGGCTGTAGTTGCGGTCCATGTGGTGGCTGTGGTTGTGGCCCGTGTGGTAGTAAGCCCTGGTGTGGTCCATTCTTCAATTGTTGCTGCCCTCCAACACCTGCTGACGGTATCTCCTTCCCTACCACTGTTCCTAATCCTGCTGTAGCTTTTAACAATCTAGCAGGCTTTTCGCCAAGTTTTGAACCTTTTAGTCCTGCGCCCATCTGTGCTGCAGATGCTTCAGAATCGTCTTTCAAGGTTCCTCATACCCCTGAAACGGTTACCGCACCTCATTTATCGACAAAGTCGTCGCAAAACAGAAGCGATTTGAACCCCAATCTCGTGAGGACGTTCCCCTTCAACAAACCTAAGCCTACATTACACCGACGCACCTTACCTTTGCTCAGCACCCTACACACGACTTACTTTTCTACAATGTGCGGACTACCTGCGGCAAAATTGAAAGCTGTGAAACCAAGTCGGAGAAGCCAGTGCGCTGGGTACCACAACACGCTTGGTCACAGTTGGAGCGCCCCATGCAACCCTAATCAAAATACGCCAGCTTCTGACATCTGTTCTGTCATATTTAGTCCAAAGTGCCTGCTGACTCAAAAGGAAAGGGATTGCCCTTTCATTCCGCCCAATTCCTTCTCCTACTTGAATACGCCGAACTTTAGGAAGCCATATCCTTCGCCGTGCTTCGAAGAGGGCATGCCAACTGGATTGACGGCGCGATAGTTGGGTAGTGAGAGACGCTCGGTTCTTTAGCTTGATTTTGTGACTGATTTGTACTGACCTCTGTATCACCAAGATTTTAAACTTTTATAATGTGAATAAAAATGCAATATTGACCAAAATTTTATCGGCTTTTTACTGTTGACTGAACTGATAGGACCTTACTTAGAAATAAAACGGGTTTTTACAATCTCCACGAATTTAACTGTCTAGCTTTCAAGTATTGTAGGTAGGGCATCTATTTATGGGCGAACTTAGGAGTTCATGATAGACTTAGATTAATTGCTCTAGACAAGCAGTTTACTAGTAGGAATCTAATCCAGCCTAGGTAACGAAAGGGCGACGCTTCAGGAACAGCATGTCTCCCAAATAGGTTTGTAGGACTTTTTACCAAAATGTCTTGTGGATCACTGAAAGAAGCCAGGTGAACAGCGTAATATACCTTTGCAGTCACGGCGGTGAAGCAACGCTGGTGCTCGAAGAACAAGGGGCGTCTCTTCGGGAACCGCAAGGAAAAGACGAGCCTGACGGCGTCCAAGAGGGAAAACCACACGCTGAAGGGGACCCCGCCGCTGCATCACAACCCGTCCTGCCCTACCCTAGCACCGGGTCTGATGACGCCGTTCTGCCTACAGACGCGACACTTCAGTCTACCTAGTATTCCAGTTAAAGAAGCCTTTCATCACAATCATGCCTATGGCCAAAAGCTTCAACCTTCCAGCCAGCAAAACCCTCAGGTTACGCCCGCGAGAGCATTCTGCAAAGTCTGCCCCAAAAGCTGCAATGGTAACGGCAATGGTAAAAGCAGTGATAATGACAAAGACTCCAAATCGACTGGCCCCTGTCCGTGCCCTTGCGGCCCTTGCTGGTACCCCAACTGCTGTTTGCCACCACCCTGTCACGGGCCTCCTCGCTGCATTCAATACATGACCGGCTACTTTTATTATCCTTACGGCTACTGGTTCTGTGGTCCTTACCAGGTGACAGGCACCTGTGTCCCTTGCGGCCCCTGCAAAGCTGATGGATCTTGCAAACCTGATGACCCATGCAAACCTGATAGGCCTGACGCTAAGCCTGTTGGCCCCTGTCCGTAGTTCTGACTTCTCTACGCAGTATACACGGTTTGCCCTACTAGAGATAGCAATTTGACACGAGCTCCATATTATTAATGTCAAAAATCTATCTCTAGTAGAGTAAACTGGATAGATAGGTAATAAGTTTCCAGCGTAAGCGAACTAGAGCCAACTAGAAAGATAAACCTATTCAACCGTAATTACTTCTTTCTACCAACGCATACAAAAATTTCGTAACCTACATAAAAATTGGCTACTTCTCTGTTCTGCCTTCATGCCTCTCCTTTTTCTTCAAACCTTTTTATCTGCCTGTCAATCCGCTCAGATTTGCGTGTTAAATTTTGTACAGTAGTACAGGCCAGCCATTTATCTTGGTGCTGTAATTTAAAGTATTTGGTGCTCGAGCCATTGAATTATAAAGTAATGCGCCTCATTCGCAGCGAATTAAATATAAGTGCCTCGATGCTTGGTCCGTTTCAAATCTAATTACTTAGCCCTAACGATTTGATTTAAGCCTGAAAACTAAATAATTTATTAGCACGGCAATGATTTAAGTATTTTTTTTAACTAAGTGCAATAAATTGGTAAGACACACGTAAATAGGAAATAAATAAGCGTCCAACAAAAAGTACTTGTTTCATTTCTAAGCCCATGTATACCTTCCTCAGGTAGGATTGTCCTGTAGGGTTTCTGTTAGTGATCCAACGATCATGATAAAAATGTTTATATAGTAGGATACGTCATGTGAACGTCCAACTTAGAGCTAGCTACGCCCGTTCCAACCTCCTTACGCCGGCAAAATAACAGGCAAGAAACGCCCGGCAGGGGCGCGATCATATTTACAATTTTATTCTTATTACTAATTGATTGAATTGAAGCAAGTTCACTTCAATCCTAATAGTAGAGGGTACAGCAATTTTATCTTTGTGTTATGTTGTTAATACTAGGGTATTATAATTGTGATAATCACTTCTAGAAGCTTTTCACACTTTTTTGTATATAAGCATTAATTAAATTTACATAAACTTAATATTATATCAACATTCCAGGGCATGCGACATCTACCAACCCGCACTAGGGCAGGTTTTTAGATTACGGCCCATACTCTATCTGAGAGAAGACCAGAGTCCCAGCAGTGGGAACGTAATAGTTTGATGGTGATGAAACATATTGACAAACAACTGTCATTATTTTAGTTAGAGATTCTCTATTTTAAATTCACGAACAGCTTTCTTCTGCAATACAAATATGGTGTTAAAATCAGCAGCGTTTCTATTAGGGATGAATCATGATTACAATAAGAAATCATCCTTTCAGTGAAAGACAAAAAGAAGAGGACGCTGAGAGAGCTACTTAAATCGATGTACAAGCTTCCTAAAATATTTATGGAGATACCGATGAGAAGCAATGAGAGACCAGAGGAGTTTCCGGACAAAACCAAGTTCCGTTCACCAAACTTGCCCGGCATCCCTCAAGAACATACGCCAAGCCAAGATCCTAGTAGAATAGCTGAACAGGACAAATTAGACCACCGCTACTCCTATATGCAGCATCAAGTCGCCATGCCTCACTATTTCCGATCATACTTCTTTCCAATCACTCACATTCCAAAACAGAACAATGCTATAGAAGCTGAATCAGCAAAAGCGAATGTAACAAAAGCTGATATTGTAGATACTGCTGAGACATATGGAAAGGAACGGATAGAAATAATAAGACAGCTGTGCAGTACATGTGGTTGTCCAGTGCCATGCACCTACTCTGTTCAAAAGCCTTTTGACTCCTGCCCAGGTCCTAGCAGTTGCTCCTTTCCAGAGTCTTGTTACAGCTATTCTCCTAGGCCTCATGACTACTGTCTTCCAGGTCTTTGCAGCAGCTGTCTTCCAGGGCCTAGCAGTGGGTCAGGGCCTTGTGACTACTTTCCACCAGGGGTATCTAACTGCAGCTGTCCGGGGCTTTCCAGCTGCTGTTGTACAGGACCTTGTTGCTGCTGCTACCCAGGATCTTGTGGCTGCTGTCCGAGTTGTGTGCCGTATCTGTGTGGTTATTATTACTATCCTTATGGCTTCTGGTTCTGTGGTCCTTACAATGTGAGTACCACCCCTTGTCCTGTCGGTCCCTGTGGGCCGTGTGGTCCCTGCAGCCCTTGTGGCCCATGTGGTGCCTGTGGCCCATGTTCTCCTTACGGCCCTTGTGGCCCTCGCGGCTCATTTGGCCCTTGCAGCCCGTGTGGTCCCTGCGGTCCCTGCAGCCCATTTGGTCCCTGCGGCCCATGTTACCCCTGTGGCCCATGTTGTTGCTGTTCAGCTGCCACTAGCCCTAATTCAAGTCAGTCTCCTAAGGGCCCCAGTGTCAAACCCTTAGGCCCTTGCGCTGCTTGTTGTGGCTGTATACCTTTTAGTTCTGACGCGGCACAACATCTGGATGGTGTTCTTGGCTCTTGCGCTTATTCTTGTGCTTGTTTACCTATGCATCCTGCCTACAGGTGTAGTAAATATTTCAATACTAACTTATCGTACGGACCTTCCACTCCTTGGGGTTCTTGCCCCAACTTCAATACCAATAATAACTCAAGCAGTCAGTTTGGATTATATGGTACCTCTTTTTATTGCTGTCCTGGAATCTCACAAGGTTCCAACCCTCAAACCTCAAGTGACTCATTTGGTCCTTACAGCTGTCAACAATTCAATACTAACTCTTCGAATGGACCTTGTAGCCCTTGGAGTTCATCTTCCAACTTCAATCCCTATAGTCAATTTGGACTATGTGGTACTTGCCTCCATTGCTGTCCTGAAGGCCTACGCAGTTTTAACCTTCCAAACCTCGGTGAACCAAGTAACTCTTGGGCTTCTTATTATGTTAACACTAACTCACTATGTGGATGCGCACCTTGGGGTCAATATTCCAACTTTAATCCCAGTAACAGCTCATATGGTCCGTTTGGATTGTGTGATCCTTGCCCCTATTGTGACTCTGAAGGCCCACGTAGTCCAATCACAGGTGGCCCCTGGGGTACTTGCAGTTCTTGTCTTAGCTGTTTGTCTTGCACTTCCCCTAGCCCAAGCAGCCAATACCATTCTCGCAACTACAGCACTGCACAAGGTTCCGAGAGTCCTGAAGGTGATGGACCAGTGGTTCCTTACGCTGACAGCTGTAACCCTGCTGAAACGTCTCATCCCGGTGGTGTTTTCTCTCCTATTGCTACCTCCAATACCTGTTTACCTATGTGTCCTCCATACAGATGCAGTAAGTATTTCAACACTAGCCCACTCTGCAAACCTTGGTACTGCCGACCTTGCGGACCCATGGGCGCATGCTCAGGCTGCAATCCCTGTAGTGGCCCTTGCGGTCCTTTTGGCGTATATGGCCCTTGCCGCTATTGTGGCCCTGGTGGCCGTTGTGGCCCATGTGGGATCTCCCGTCTTTGTGGCCCTTGCGGTGCCTGCCGGGGTGGCCCTTGCGTGCCTTCGTGGTGTGGCTGTGGGCCTTACGGGCCCTGCCGTTATTGCGGTAGCTGCGAACCGTGTGGCCCGTTTGGGCTCGGCCGCCTAGCTGGCCCTCGTGGTTTCAAAATCAAAATCAAAATCAAAAATATGTTTATTCAATAGGATACATTGTGATCACTTTAAAACGTCAACTTAAAACTAGCTACGCCTGTTCCAACCTCCTTACGCCGGCAAAAGAACAGGCAAGAAACGCCCGGCAGGTAATTTTTTTGGCGCGATCACATTGACAATTTTATTCTTATTACTAATTGATTGAATTGGAGCAAGTTCACTAAAATCCCAAGCTTTTTTTTTTGTCATCTAATAGTCCGATATTTTTTATTTAGCTTTACTAATAATAAGATTTCTCTTGTTTGGTTGTACACATTGGGATATGGGAACATGAATATTAACGAGTTGCGGGATCACAACCAAAGCAGACCAGACCCCACAAGCAGCACCCGTTCACGAGTTGACGCATGTGCCAGCCATCGCTCTCCTCGACCATATGAGAGGGAAGAGGGCGACCCGACACATGACGCCGCTGCAAGCAAAGTCACTTTCGTGAGCATGACTGTTTTGGCTGTTTACCGAAAATGGTTAGAATAGGGGAAATAGGGAGAATAGATAGATAGAAAGAAAGATAGATAGATTAACTACAATCCCAAGCTTGTTTGTCATCTAGATAGTCCGATATTTTATAATAAGCTTTACTAATGAGATTTCTCTTTATACGAATTTGAAATTTTGTTATAGACAAGTCTTGAATTTCACTTGGGATTTTGTTGAAAAAGCGTACACATTGACCTTTGAACGAGTTGCTAACTTTATGGAGCCTAGTGGTGGGTACAGCAATTTTATCTTTGTTTCTAGTATTAAAATTGTGATAATCACTTCTCTTTTTGAAGCTATTTAAATTTTTCCGTATGTACATTACATTTTCATAAATATATTGACAAATAACTGTCATTATTTTGGTTTCTTTAAACTTAATTCTTAAAGATTCTCTGGGGCCCATGTTATAAATCGCACGAACAGCTCTCTTCTGCAATACAAATATGGTGTTAATATCAGCAGCGTTTCCCCACAGCAATATTCCATAGGACATAATGCTGTGAAAATAGCTGAAATAGACTAGTCTGGCTGTATCAACGTCAGTAAGGTGACGGATCTTCTTTACAGCATATGCTGCAGAGCTAAGTCTGCTCGATAGACTGACAATATGTGGACCCCATTGCAATTTGTGATCTAAAGTTATGCCTAAGAATACTGTAGTCTTGACAAGGTCCAATTCTTCGTCCTTAATTTTTACATTTGTTGGTACTTCTTTAACATTGGGCAGCACAAATCTCAAGCATTTTGTCTTTTTTCCATTTAACATCAAATTGTTCGCATCAAACCAGTCTGTAACTTTGGAGAGAGCATTGTTCACGTCGTCAGAAATGTTATGTTGTCGCTTTAACTTAAATAAAAGCGACGTATCATCAGCAAACAATACTATTTCGTGATTGTCACTAACAAGGCTGGGCAAATCATTGATGTAAACTAAAAACAGAAAAGGTCCGAGTATTGAACCCTGCGGAACTCCCATTGTGACTACTGACCCCGAGGATCGCTTCCCGTTCACGTCAACTCTCTGAATCCTATCACTAAGGTATGAGGTTACAAGGTCCAGAGGAACACCTCGAATACCATAGTGCCGGAGCTTCCTGATCAGTGTCTCGTGGTGAACACAATCAAATGCCTTGGACAAGTCACAGAACACGCCTAGAGCGTCCCGTGACTCCTCCCAGGCATCATAGATGTGAGTTAATAACTCGACACCAGCATCAGTAGTAGAGCGACCACGCGTAAAGCCAAACTGTTTTTGATTAAGTAATTTGTTTGCTGAGAAATGTCTTTGCAATTGATTTAGAATAAGTTTTTCGAATATTTTACTAAATGTTGGTAATACTGATATTGGTCTAAAGTTAGTAGGGTCAGTCGTTGTACCCGATTTAAACAAGGGTGTTATCTTACTATGTTTCATCAGATCAGGAAACACGCCGTCGTCAATACATTTGTTAAATATTAGGGCTAATTCGGGTGCAATCATTTCAATTAATGGCTTAACAACGGTCACGGATATACCCCAGAGGTCAGTAGTTTCTGCTGCGACGACGTTTGTTGGCCCCCTGCTTGTTGCAATGGGTCTTGTGGTCAACATCCGTGTTGTGGACACCCTGGCCCTTATGGGCCGTATGGTCCTTGCGATTGTGGGCCCTGTGGTCCTTGCTGCAGCTGCAGATATTGCTACGGTCAATTGTTTAACTGCTGCTGCGTTCCAGGAGCTATGGATTAAGTTTATCATCCAGAAGGAGTCGCATATCCCATCACCCCCTGTCCTCAGTTCAGCCAAACAGAATGCTATAAAACTTGTGCTAATCTGGAAGAAAATTCGTCTCCAATCGCGTCCAACATCTCTCAGCTCTCTGAAGAGGAAAAGTTTTCATCCATATCAAATTCAGGAGCGTCCTTGCCTTCCAAAAATAACATGGACGATGCAATGGGAAACTTACCCTTCAATAAGCCGACCTCATCGTTGTACAAACGTCTCGCGCCGCAAGTCAACCTGATTCTAACAAGACATTTTAGTACTTCCATTTGCATAAATTCCTGTGTAAAGATACCAAGGAGCAAATACGAAGACACCGCGCCAAAAAGCTTCGTGAATTTAGTATGTACAAAATAGCTCTCATTATATCTGCGAAGCTTAGACCTAAGTTAATGACAGAGAGACCTAAGTACCCGAAGTGTATTTAGATCTAGTGAAAGCGGGACGAGTGTGAAATCGTCTCAGCTTCTGTTAATTTAGCTATCTAGGCTAATACTACACAATACATTTACTTTAAAGGCCTTGCAACGCACTCCGTAAGTCATAAAAGCAAAATTTGAAATGCGAGCCACATTTTAAATATTTGAGTTAGATCATTATTTAAGTTATTAATAGAATACGAGGGCAATGTTTCAGATAACTCAAAAATTACAAAGCACTATAAAAGTACATAAATGACTTCATGAGTTTCTAATGAAATTCACATTTCGCTGTCGTACCATTGGTGATACTGAAGGGCACATTATGAATGTAACGGTCAACGATGAAAGTCGCTGAACTTATACAAAACAAGAACGTTTTACCAACTCGCTATCAAATCTCGTAAAATCTATGTATGAAAACAGCGCCCCTAGCGGTAATTTCATGTAATTAAAATTATCTTCTACAATTTTCTTTCACACACGATAATCGATATTGAGCAGAGTTGTTGAAATGAAACTCGTCAATGGTCATATCGATTTGTTTTGTTTATGATCTCTAGACTTGGGATAATACACCGGAAACAACGGTTTTTATTTCCACTTGATTTATTTTATTAGTTTCATATTTGCCAGTCTGCTTTCAGAGCTATTCAAATATTTTTATATAATGAACTATTTCAAATATGCTTGAATTATAGATGCGTTGCAAGGCCAAAAAGTAAAACCTATGATTATGTTTGGCTTAAATAATTACTATGTTCAATGGAGCCTTCAAATATATGACGAAATATAAATAGGAGCCGAACCAAACTATTTGTAATAGAAGTCTTTGGTCATTTTGTAATGCAGCTTGAATGAAACATAAGTAACCTATTGATATAAAAAATGAGAAAAATAAAAAAAAATGCAAAATATGTGTTATTTTTTTTCTTCATTTTTTTTAAATGTTTATTTTTGGAAGCTGATATGGTGCAATGGGTGAGCATCCGACTGCAGAGTGGAAGGTCACGGGTTTGACTCTCGATACATTATACATAATTTAGATTATTTATTTATTTGGTAATAGGCGAGCAGCCCGCAGGCTGATGTGCCTATATCATGCTGTGTTGAATTATAGCAATGTCCAAAAGTGCAGAGAGAAGCATGCATTATGCATTGAAAAGCGCAAGTATTATTTTGTTCCGCGTCTAGATCCCTAGATACAGACAGGGGATCTTCGATAAAGGTCAGCTATGGTATGTAATATCCTAAAATATATTTTGCAGTTCGGATATATAGGGAAAGAAGGCTTAGTGTTAGCCAATCATTAGTCTGAACAGGAGCTGAACAATGTTTAATGAACTAAACACCGAAACAAACAAAATAAATTTAAAAAACCGATATTTTCTCAAATCTATCGATTTTACCGATTTCGTAGCATCACTAAGCACAAGCCGTTTGCTACCGCCCCGCCCACCGCTGCCGCCGCGCCGCGAGCCCGCCATTTTGAGGACGAGCCTACAACCTTTGTTGGACTGGGATTGACAATTTTATTTTATTTTGTGATAGTTCATCGGAATAGACTGTGCAGTGATGAGAAAATAAGTTCATGGTGCTAATAAACAACTTGTGCATACAATGGAAGAAGATTATAATATGGACACACAAGATACGTCCCTGATCGACCCAGGAAATCAAAGTGTTGACGGTTCAGACAATTGTGATTCTCTCAAGGATTTCGGTGACGCAGGTTTATACGACGAATCTTTTGAAGACGACGAAGGTGGTAACTTCCGAAACAACCGGGGACGTGGTAATTTCAGGTAAATAACCATGCTCACATGTATTGTCTCTGCCCAACTGCGTAACACGAGATAGTATTGATTTTACCGGCTTTATTGAAATGCAAGGCTGGATAGCGTGACCTCCTAGTTTCAATTGTGTTCTACGTTTTTCAATGTTTTTCGGCGTTTATTTGCATAGCTGGCGTTATTGAAATTGAGGTACGGCAATAATCTGATAAATTATAAACGCTGGCGTTATAAATCAATAACAACTAACTTATATTGGTCTTGTGGAACAACTGGACTGATTATGGTGTGTAGATGTGCCAAGATTCAACATAATTCTAACTGCCAATGCATTTTGTGGACATTACATGAGTTCTAGGTATGGATTTTTGGGAAATCCAGCTGCGCCCGGCGGTTTCATGCACGTGAAGTCTCCCCTAAGGTTACTATCGCAATAAAACAGCATTGAACACTCAGGGATAGTGCAGCTTGCTATTAGTGAAAGAATTAGCGGTCCCCGGTTCGAATCCCGGTAAGGGCAAATATATGTGTGATGAGCATGAATAATTGTACCTGAGTCTTGGATATTTCTATCTATATAAGTATTTATTTCTCTATATAAGTATGTATATCGTTGTCTAGTACCCATGACACAAGTTTCGAGCTTAATTTGGGGCTAGCTCAATTTGTGTGCAATTGTCTCCGATATTTATTTATTTAAATATTTGGTATCGAAACAGTAATTTATGGCTGCATTTAGTGCTCGAACTGTTTATATGGACCGTACGTGCGTAGCAATTCATCAGCTCTGCACTTTACGTTCATATGTTTTCATTGATATAGCTGTTCGACCAACATTAGCGCTCACTGTCGGTCGAGCATTAAATGCAGCCGTTTTTTTAATGCCATCGATCAAAACGGTGAAGGAAAACATTGTGAGGAAACCGGCATGCCCAAGAACTGCAACATTCAATGGCATGCGACATCTACCAACCCGCACTGGGCCAGCATCGTAGATTACAGCCCATTAGACATGTGTCCACTATAGCAAAACGTAACTGAGAACGGTTAACGTGCCTCTAACGTACCATACCGATATTGATATAGTTAGCAGTGGCTATCAGATATATTTGTCAACTAACGATGACGCGACGATGCCAACTAACTGACAATACCACAGTAGTTGGTTTCATTCAGCGATTCTCGTTTCGCTACGTTGTGGTAACCGATGCCAGAAATAGCTGATAGCGCCCATGTTTACAGCCCATACTCTCTCTGAGAGGCCAGAGTCCCAGCCGTGGGAACGTGAAAGGCCGATGATGATGATGTTTCAGGAACCGTGGCCGGGGCCCACCCCCGGGTTGGATGAGCGGGCCGCCTATGCGATTTCGCGGACGCGGCTACGGACCCGCCGGACCACCGATGAGGGGACGCGCCTACTTCCGCACCCGCGGCGGACCTCGCTTCAGCAACGCGCCCAACTTCGAGGGCAACTGGGGGCCTATGGGACCGCCTCCGCCAGGTGAATAGACCATGGACTTGTACTAGCTTAGATGGCTCAGCGACACAATTAATGTTTCGGAAAATGTGTTAAGCGACGATACACTAAACGGCCGAAATTAATAATCGATCCTGATCCGTTATCCGCGGTTTTAGATCGATATGTCACGTCATAATAATTATGTCATGTTAGTACTCAATCAATCAATCAATCAAAGGCATTTATTGACACAGTAGTATATACATTACAAAGCCTGACGTCACTACCACTGAGCCATCATCGCATCATAGCGATGGCTCAGTGGTAGTGACGTCAGGCTTGCGATCCGTAGGACGTGGGTTCGAATCCTACAATGAGCTTCAGCTTTCGATGAAGGAAAACATCATGATGAAACCATAGCTTGGTGGTAGGGCATGCTCTAGTGCTCGCCTGGCTAGCTACCACCCTCTTGTTAAGATTCTGTCGCCGTGCACCTATCGGTGTGTTCCGGCAGCCTCACTTGAGAGCCAGTTCCCAGTGCAGGTGTAGCGTGGCGCCACCTTCGACCACATCGTCACTTAACGTCAGGTGACTGGTGGTCAAACGCTACCCTGTAAAAAAAAAAAAAAAAAAAAATAAATTATGAAGCCTCTGGTTCCCGAACTAGTGGGAACTGTGTTTCAGGAACCAGATTCATCGCCCATTTTTGTGTGCAATTTACATGTCAATAAGTTAAACTTAATATTTTCTAATAGCAGTACATGATAAGAAAATAAAATGAGACATCATAGTGTACAAATTATAACAAAAATTTCAAATAGTCCAATCTTACTAATACATATTGTAAACGTGAAAGTTTGTATGTATGGATGGATGGATGTTTGTTACTCTTCCACGCAAAAACTACTGAACGGATCTGAATGAAATTTGGAAAGGAGATAGCTTATACCCTGGATTAACACAAAGGCTACTTTTTATCCCGGAAAACACGGACATAGTGAGAAGACTGAAAAGGACAAAACCTTTTGAGTTAGTGTAAATGAGTGCAAACAATACGTAGTTCAGTGAGTGCTACCTATAAAGAACACAAAAACAAAGTGCCTTCCCCTTAATAGAGACAATAAGAAAAGTGCTAATGGACACATTCTTAGTTATACTCTACCTAGCAACTTACGTTATATTTAAATTACTTATTAGCCATTATTGGCTAGATTGTAATAGTATAGAAGTATCCGCTTATAAGTAGAAACTTCTCTTAAAAAAAAAAAAATATCCCGGAAAAAGGTTCCTGCGGGAGAACGGGAAGACGCGGGTGAAACCGCGGCACGGGGCGCAATTAGATAAGCACAAGACTAAGTTGAACGTCCGAGTAGTTCTGTCCGCCATCGGCCGACAAAATCGGTTTTGGTGTACGCGTCTCATAAGATTCAATGCTGTCTGATGAACAGACTTAAAAAAATAAATGTAAAGATGCGATTCAAGGTATGATGGGGGGACCGCCGCCTTTCGGGCCGCCACCCGGCATGATGCCGCCAGGCGGGCCCATGGGGCCGCCGCCCAACATGATGGGGCAGCCGCCGCCGTTTGGAGGCCCACCTGGGATGCCCCCACCGAATATGGTAAGGGATTTGTTTTACTAGATATATGGAATTTGGTTTTGAAACGGGATATTTACTCAGCTTTCGAAACTTGCAAGCGCCATGATGACGGAAGGTGCTAAAGGTTTCTGCGGGTAGAATTGTTGATGTCAGACGTCATTATCTTTCCCACTGCTGGGACTCTGGCTTTCTCTCAGAGAGAGAGTACGGCCCGTAATCTAGCACGCGGGCCCAGTGCAATAGTCAATTGTACTTTATTCAATAGGATACATTGTGATCACTTTAAAACGTCGAACTTAAAACTAGCTACGCCTGTTCCAACCTCCTTACGCCGGCAAAAGATTACAACATACTCCACGTAGGCCCGATTTTATAAACATCCGTAAGGTCGTACCAAATATCGCTAAATTTGACATTATTGTCGAATTTTCCGTACTGAAATTTGACAATAAGAGCAAACTTACCGAAATATGACATTTTACTTACGGACTTTTATAAAACCTGCCCTTAACCATCAACCAGGTATTATCAGCTTTGCCTTTCGTTCTGTTACTTACGGTAAATTTAATTTCATTAATAACTAGCAAACCGTACCGGCGTACTCCGTTTCGCCACCAGATGGCTTCGATTTATGTAACATTTTGTTTGGTGATTAATCACCAAAGAAGAAAATTTGTTTTGAACTATGCAAATGATAAATTTGTCCTTGTATCTGTAATTGCAAACTATCATTTGTTGAAGAATACGGTGTAGTACATGCTATGTTGATACATCTCTGATGAGATGGCGCTGTATGTGAAAAAAGATTTTCCCGCTTTTCTGTTGAAATTTTTCCTGAATTTTCTTTGCTATAAACCTCACGGAGCCCGAGACCTTTCCAACGAATGCAAAACCGTGGAAATCGGTTCGTGCGTTCTGGAGTTATAGCGTCAGGAAGGAAAACCCGACTTATTTTTATATAGTAGATTTAATTTTTATTTAATAATTGTCCCCGCAGCCTGCGCCCGAGGTGTGGGTGGAGACCAAGTCTGAGGACGGCAAGTCGTACTACTACCACGCGCGCACCCGCGAGACCACGTGGACGCGGCCGCAGGACAGCGCCACCTGCAAGGTCATCACGCAGCAGGAGGTCGAGGCGATGGCGGCCGCAGGTGAGAGCGAAGATCAATTTATATTAACTCTCTTTTGCAAGGGTTTTCAAACTTATTTGGTCCCAAATTCAAATTGAAATGTTTTTTTATTTAATAGGATACATTGTGATCACTTTAAAACGTCAAACTTAAAACTAGCTACGCCTGTTCCAACGTCCTTACGCCGGCAAAAGAACTGGGCCCGTAGCCAAGATGCATTCTGCAATCGTTGACGCTAATAGAAAACAAGAAAAAAGTATTGGGTTGACATATTTCTGACCACGTGACTTAGCGTTGAAATATGTCAAACCAATACTTTTTTCTTGTTTTCTATTAGCGATTGCAGAATGCATCTTGGCTAGAGGCGCAGGCAAGAAACGCCCGGCAGGTAATTTTTTTGGCGCGATCACATTGTCAATTGTATTCTTATTACTAATTGATTGAATTGGAGCAAGTTCACTAAAATCCCATGCTCTTTTTTGCCATCTAAATAGTCCGATATTTTATAGTACGATTTACTAATAAGATTTATCTTAGTCGGTTGTGCACATTGGGGCTAGGCAGGCGAGCACATGAAAACGCCCCACAATCAACCAAAAATAATTAATTCATTTACCCTCACAGGTCAAATGCCGGGCATGCCGCCTCAGAACATGCAGATGAACGGGCCGGGCCCCATGGGCGGGATGCCGGGCAACATGCCCCAGAACATGCAAGGAGGCATGCCTCAGAGCATGCAGGGAGGCATGCCTCAGAATATGCAGGGAGGCATGCCTCAGAACATGCAAGGGGGCATGCCTCAGAACATGCAGGGGGGCATGCCAGGTGGGATGCAGGGTGGCATGCCTGGCGGCATGATGCCTCAGATGATGCCGCCCGGGCAGCAGCCGCCGGCCGGCGCTGTGCCGCCGTTCATGTCGCAACCGCCGCCCTGGGTTAAGGATGGTGAGTCGATTATGGCGTTCATAGAAATTGAATATATTCAGATTAGTTTATTTACCTACCATAATAACAATTGTTGCCATTCTAGGCAAGTCACTTATGCTCGAAATTAATAATCGATCCTGATCCGTTATCCGCGGTTTTGGATCGATATGTCATGTCAAAATTCAAAAATTCAAAATTCAAAATTCAATTATGTTTATTCAATAGGATACATTGTGATCACTTTAAAACGTCAACTTAAAACTAGCTACGCCTGTTCCAACCTCCTTACGCCGGCAAAAGAACAGGCAAGAAACGCCCGGCAGGTAATTTTTTTGGCGCGATCACATTGACAATTTTATTCTTATTACTAATTGATTGAATTGGAGCAAGTTCACTAAAATCCCAAGCTTTTTTTTTTTGTCATCTAATAGTCCGATATTTTTTATTTAGCTTTACTAATAAGAAGATTTCTCTTGTTTGGTTGTACACATTGGGATATGGGAACATGAATATTAACGAGTTGCGGGATCACAACCAAAGCAGACCAGACCCCACAAGCAGCACCCGTTCACGAGTTGACGCATGTGCCAGCCATCGCTCTCCTCGACCATATGAGAGGGAAGAGGGCGACCCGACACATGACGCCGCTGCAAGCAAAGTCACTTTCGTGAGCATGACTGTTTTGGCTGTTTACCGAGAATGGTTAGAATAGGGGAAATAGGGAGAATAGATAGATAGAAAGAAAGATAGATAGATTAACTACAATCCCAAGCTTGTTTGTCATCTAGATAGTCCGATATTTTATAATAAGCTTTACTAATGAGATTTCTCTTTATACGAAATATTTATACATAATATGTCATTTTAGTAGTAACTAGCAAACCCGGCGAACTCCGTTTCGCCACCAGATGGCTTCGTTTTATGTAACATTTCGTTTGGTGATTAAAAGAAGAAAAAATTTTTTTTGTTTTATATTTGAAAAGGAAAAATTTTATTTTATTTCACAACAGTAATGAAGTCATTATGTATCAGAGATGGCGCTGTATGTGAAAAAAGATTTTCCCGCTTTTCTGTTGAATTTTTTCCTGAATTTTCTTTGCTATAAACCTCACGGAGCCCGAGACCTTTCCAGCGAATGCAAAACCGTGGAAATCGGTTCGTGCGTTCTGGAGTTATAGCGTCAGGAAGGAAAACCCGACTTATTTTTATATAGTAGAGAAGATATGTCAAGTCATGGAGTACTAAAATGACATTATGACATGACATATCGATCCAAAACTGCGGATAACGGATCAGGATCGATTATATTGTTAATTTCGGGTGTTAGACAATAATATTTGAACTACTATTAATAACTGCTGCCACGCGAGTGAAACCGCGGGGAACAGCTAGTCTACGCATAAAAAGGATGTAATTTTCTATACATGTCTGATTTTTCTGATAGTTTATTTTAAACGGTGTTTGTGTGTTTGTCCCAGCCGGCAACAAGGACGCGATGAACCCCGAGGAGCAGGCGGCGGGCGCGGCGCCCTCGATGGAGCCCGACGACACGCCGCCCGGGGAGGCGCAGCTGCCGCCGGCCTCCGCCCCCGGCTCGGGTCTGTACCCATATTTATTTATACAAAAACAGTTTTCACCTAGTTTAAATAATAACAAACTAGGTGACCCGGCGAACTTCGTATCGCCAATGAAAGTCCCTTCCCTGAACAACCACAAATATTTTTAGATCAAAATTATCCAAATCGCTCCAGTCGTTCTCGAGTTTTAGCGAGACTAACAAATAGCAAAAAGAGAAGAAGAAGCTTGCTGATGATGGGATTCAGTGGAGGAGTCACATTAGGAAAGGTCAGAAGCTCCATGATATCCATGATCTGGTTTGACAAGCTTGCTGAAGAGAGGGCGAGGCGGCTCGTCAGTGACTCCGTTCCAACAAATGCTAATCACATCTGCACTAAATGTGGACGAGCCTGCCGTTCTCGTATTGGTCTGTATAGCCACCAACAAAAGTGTTCTTCAAACCACACTGACACGGTTTGAATCGTCTGTCATAGACGTCTGAGGCCATGTATGTATGTATGTAACAAATAGCAATTGATTTTTAAACATAAAGATAAAAATATCGGGGGACCATTGCACACAAATTGACCTAGCCCTAAATTAAGCTTGTTATGCTACAATAAATACTGTAAAAGGTGTTAAATATGTCTAAATAGATACCCATTGCTTTTCAACAGGTAACCCATACGCTGGAGGGCACGGAGGGCCAGGTGGACCCGGAGGCCCGGGAGGACCCGGAGGCCCAGGGCCCAACTTCTCTAACGCGCCGCCCTCTTTCTCCGGCGGGCCGCCCAACATGGGCAATCCGATGGGCAACCCCATGGGGCAGCCGATGGGCAACCCCGGCGGGCCGGGCGGGCCCCCCGGGGGGTTCCCGGGCGCGTGGGGCGGGTGGGGAGGGTGGCCGCCGCCGCTGGTCGCCAACCCTCCGCCCAATCTTGGAAACGCGGCTATGCCTGATGCAGGTATGGGTTTATTTTTGTCTATACTTCTATACTAATATTATTTGCTTGGTGGTAGGGTATTTTCTAGTACTCGCCTGGCTAACTACCACCCTCTTGTTAAGAATCTGTCGCCGTGCACCTATCGGTGTGTTCCGGCAGCCTCACTTGAGAGCCAGTTCCCAGTCCAGGTGTAGCGTGGCGCCACCTTCGACCACATCGTCATTTAACATTAGGTGACTTGTGATCAAACGCTACCCTGTAAAAAGTAAAAAAATAAAATTCTTCAAATCTTTGAATTTTCAATTTTTATTACATGTTCACAAGATTTTCGCCATTCATCGATCCCTATTCGAGAGAAAGCTTCTTCAGTTCACACGAAAGATGCGATAAACCAAAGTATCAAGACTTGTCATTCCTACTAATTTGAAGCCAAACCATAAACAATTCCTCGAAATTTCAGTTGACAGATGACATTTTTTTCGTTGCCATATGAAAATCGCTATTTATTAAACTTTTTTTTGACATCAGATCCTGGTAGACCTATAGTATTGTTGTATGCCAAGTTGTATCCTACTAAGTTCCGAGTTGATGTCCGCCTCCGCAGGCGCGGCGGCTCCGCAGGCGGCGCCGACGGCCGCGCCCGCACTCGGCCAGGAGCCGCCGGACGCGCCGCACCAGCCGCCGCCCAAGAAGGAGATCGTGAGTTGCATCCTATATTATTTTAAAACACTTTTATTAGCTTGACTTGTAACTAACTAACAATGTAATCAAATCTTAGAAGTCAATTTTCACCTACTTCTAATTGTCGTATCGACTTGAAACTTTGTATGTGTATGTAATCTTGGTGACAATGCAATAATTTGGTATCATCAACTTGGTCTGATGATGCAGCCGAAAGGTGGGTAGGGCATCTCTGCAGTGGCTACTAGTAAACCCCTCGTGTTTGGGCTCATATGATTCGTCTTGATGAGCCTAATAGATTGAACTTGGTAACAAAAGACTAAAAAGTAAAAAATAAATAGTTTAAAAAACTAAAAAAAAACACACTGAAAAATATAAAATAATTAAATTGACTTGTATTAGTTACGATATAATGGTTAATTCAAAAAGTGTGGAGCGCTTCTTTTACTGGGTAAATAAAAGTACACACAACAAAAAAGCGCTCCACACTTTTTGAATTAACCATTATATCGTTACTAATACAAGTCAATTTAATTATTTTATATGTTTCAGTGCGTTCCGATATTTTATAATAAGCTTTACTAATAAGATCTCTCTCGGTTGGTTGTGCACATTGGGATATGGAAACATGAATATTAACGAGTTACGGGATTACAAGTGAGACTAACAGCGATGGTGGCCGAACGGTTAGGCGTGCGACTTACAAGACGCCGACACCGAGTTCGAATCCTCTCGGCCCCGCACCAATGACTTAATAAGTTATGTGCGGATTTGCCATCGCTCAAAACGGTGAAGGAAAACATCGTGAGAAAACCGGCGTGTCCAAGAACTGCAACGTTCAAGGGCATGCGACATCTACCAACCCGCACTGGGCCAGCGTGCTAGATTACGGCCCGCACTCTCTCTCTCTCAGAGAAGGCCAGAGTCCCAGCAGTGGGAACGTGAAAGGATGATGATGATGATGAAGTGAGACGTTGTGACAGCAGGTGGCGACGAGCTTCACCACCACCACGGTGGTGAACGGTACCCCGAAGCCGTCGCCCATGGAGCAGCCGCCGACGCGCCGTCGGTTGGAACTTGTAAAAAAAACAGCCACTGTAAGGACAGATCGTAGCTCTGAGGGCTGGGGGGCGGCCGGAATCTGTAGCAAATAAAGTTCAAAATTCAAAAATATTCAATAGGATACATTGTGATCACTTTAAAACGTCAACTTAAAACTAGCTACGCCTGTTCCAACCTCCTTACGCCGGCAAGAAACGCCCGGTGGGTAATTTTTTTGCCGCGATCACATTGACAATTTTATTCTTATTACTAATTGATTGAATTAGAGCAAGTTCGCTAAAATCACAAGCTTTTTTTTGTCATCTAATAGTCCGATATTTTTTAATTAGCTTTACTAATAAGATTTCAATTGTTTGGTTGTACACATTGGGATATGGGAACATGATTATTAACGAGTTATAAGTATGTATATCGTTGTCTAGTACCCGTAACACAAGGTTTGAGCTTAATTTGGGGCTAGGTCATTTTGTGTGCAATTGTCCCCGATATTTATTTATTTATTGCATTCATATGTTAGTATACGTGAGATCTTAGTGGTTAAGATTAGCGAACATATGGACCCGAATAGGGTATAGCAATGTAGGAGCGGACCGATCCATTCGAGTCATTTTGTGAAGTCGTCATTTATGCTTTTCCGGGATAAAAATTGGCCTACGTGTTAATCTAGGGTATAAGCTATGTCCATACCAAATTTCACTCAAATACGTTCAGTAGGTTTTGCGTGAAAGAGTAATGCTGGGGCCACACTAACGGGAAATGTCGTTAAATAGCGCGATGATTGACGTTTGACATAAGTGTGGCCACGGCATTGGACAACGGCATTCACATTGGCGTTTGACGTTAGCCGATAACTCAAGTGCATTCACGTTGACCGTTCAAGTGTAGCCACTCGCATAATAGCGTTAATAATGAACGCAATATTTATCGCGATGATAGGCATTGACATTTCCCTTAACGTTGACCTTAGTGTCATAGTAAAGGAGTAGTAGTTCAGCTTCATATAAATCGGCCGTCGCCGGTTTGAATGTGTGCGTGAGTAGCGGCACCGTGTACGCACGCACTTTTCACGCACACGCACACATAAACGAAAGGAGGCGGCCGGGGCCGCGGCCATGCACTCAGTACGGAACGCGCCGCCTATGCGTCACCGCAAGAGTAGGCAATTAACTCGACGAGCGGCCTTAGCTAACCTACTGTTCTTTATGTACTGTGTTAGTGTCCGGGCATAACAAACATCCATACATCCATACTCACAAACTTTCACGTTTATAATATTAGTAGAATAGAATAGAATTTACGTTTATTTGCGACAAAAACACTCATGGTACATGGAATATAAATAAAAATAACATACAACAATATTACAGTAGGCTGTATCAATGCGTATACTGGGCAGATTCCGGCCGTTTCTCAGGACCTTTGCTTCTGTCAATATGTTTTGCTAGACAAGCATGCCAATTATTTGGTCTTCAGTTGGTTTTTTTTACATTTTTCATTTTTTTTTATAGGCTAGTTAGATTTTTATTTCACCACTCAGAGTTTTGAACTTTAGCAGTTTGGAATTCTGCGCGGCGATGCACTGCACTCGTCGTAGATTTTTTTTGTTGTTGATTATGTAGTTTTTGACTAGTATAGCTTAGAATTAGACCTTAAGCGCCGGTTTTATAAACGTTCGTAAGTTAAATGGCATACCAAATTTCGGGAAGTTTGATATTATTGTCAAATTTTAGTACGTCAAAGTCTCAAAGTCACCTGATCCTCGCCTCCTCCCTCCCAAAACTAAAAGCCTTCGCTGCAGACAAACGGCCAGTTTCAATAATCTATCTAATCCACAGTTTGCCCTTCTAGAGATAGAAATGTGACACGAGCTCCATAGAAGTAATGTCATGGTAAACCGCGAATAAATAGGTTATTGAAACGGGAAGCACGCAAAGATCTTAAGATTTAGATTAAGATGTGAGAAACACAAAACCATCTGGTCAAAATCATCGCAGTAAATTCCCAAGCTAAAAGCAGAGTGTAGCACAAACCATCCTTTAGATTTCTATTTGTAGTATGTGATACATTAGAAACCCTGAATACTCACCTGATCCCCCTCGCTAGAAGCCCTGGCGGAGTGTACCATGCTTTAGATTCTTATCTCTGCGTGTATCTGTAATGTATCAAACTCAACTGATCTGACCACCTCCCTCCGGAGTTGATCCCCCTCGAGTAAAAGCGCTGACCGCTCAGTGTAGCATATAACACTTTTTGTACATCAGAATTCCAAAATCACCTGATCATTTCGCTGGTGATCCCTCTCGAACTAGAAGACTGAGCACGCACAGCTCTTAAGATCTATCCGACACATTAGTAACCCATACTCACCTGATCCCCCCCTTTTCGCAGGTGATCCCCCCCTCGCTGGAGGCCCTGGCGGCGGAGTGGAGCACGCACCGCGCGCCCGACGGGCGCCCCTACTACTACCACGCGGCCAACCAGGAGAGCGTCTGGGAGAAGCCCAAGCCTATGAAGGAGCTGGAAGGTATACGATCAACGACTACGGTAGCCGATCATAGATATATATAGATTAACTCTGACGACGGTAGCCGAGTTTTATTCCTGTTTCTAGTTTTAATTTACCTTGTATTAACCATCACCCTTTCACGTCCCCACTGCTGGGACTCTGGCCTTCTCTCAGAGAGAGAGAGTATGGGCTATAATGTACCACGCTGGCCCAGTGCGGGTTGGTAGATGTCACATGCCCTTGAAAATGTTTCAGTTCTTGGGCATGCCGGTTTCCTCACGATGTTTTCCTTCACCGTTTTGAGCGATGGCAAATCCGCACATAACTTATTATTAAGTCATAGGTGCGGTGGCAAATCCGCACATAACTTATTAAGTCATAGGTACGAGGCCGAGAGGATTCGAACTCGGTGTCGGCGTCTTGTAAGTCGCACGCCAAACCGTTCGGCCACCATCGCTCTATGTATGTGATTGTGCGGGCATTGTTAAGAATGAGTATTATTAAGGAAAGTATTTATTTTGCAGAGCTCCAAGCCAAAATACAAATGGAAAAGGACCGAGCTGAGAAATTGGCTATTATAAAAGACAAGGAAATCAAAAAGAATTTGGAAGGTCAGTGTTTTTTTTTTACTATTTACAGGGTAGCGTTAGACCACAAGTCGCCTGATGTTAAGTGACGATGCGGTCGAAGGTGGCGTCACGCTACACCTGGACTGGGAACTGGATCTCAAGTGAGGCTGCCGGAACACACCGATCGGTGCTTGGCGACAGATTCTTAACAAGAGGGTGGTAGCTAGCCAGGCGAGTACTAGAAAATACCCTACCACCAAGCTATGGTTTCATCACGATGTTTTCCTTCACCGAAAGCTCAAGCTCATTGTAGGATTCGAACCCACGTCCTACGGATCGCAAGCCGACGTCGCTATAAAAAACTTATAACTTTATGGTTCTACATACTGCATCCACTATTCTTATGTAACTTTTTGTTGTCCTTAAAGTTGACCCCTTTTGGTGTGATTTGGCTCGCCTACACTAATCTCGCGTAATTTTTGTATAACGCTCGCAATTAATTATTTATCGATCCTGATCTGTTATCCGCGGTTTTGAATCGATATGTCATTTTAGTAGTAACTACCTGCACCCCGCGGTTTCACCCGCGTCTTCCCGTTACCCCGTAGGAACCTTTACCGGGATAAAAAGTATCCTATGTCCGTCTCCTGGTCCTAAGCTACCTCCCCACCAATTTTCAGCCAAATCGGTTCAGCCGTTTTTGAGTTATAAGTAGTGTAACTAACACGACTTTCTTTTATAAATATAGATAGATATGTCTAGCTTTACTACTTTACATATGATGATGATATATCGATCCAAAACTGCGGATATCGGATCAGGATCGATTATTAATTTCGGGCGTTAATCTGTGCTTGATTGCGTTATATTCATTAAAAAAAAACAGCATAATTTCACACTATTTATTAACTTTACTACTAATTAGCATTGCCATTCAACGAGGCAATGCTGCCAGCATTTTGGGCACCTTGCCGTCTTCTGGAGGCTTACCAAATTATTAAGTGTACTTAAAGTCGTATTTTTAGACGAAGTCAAATGACGTTTACTTTGTTGTCAGTTTTTGATAAAATAAAAATAGTGTTGTGACAGAGTGAATGATTGAAAAAACTTCTGAATGAATGAATAATATTGTTTTATAGTTTAAAATGATTAAAGTCAAAGTCGATATTACTTTATTCAATAGGATACATTGTGATCACTTTAAAACGTCAAACTTAAAACTAGCTACGCCTGTTCCAACCTCCTTACGCCGGCAAAAGAACAGACAAGAAACGCCCGGCAGGTAATTTTATTGGTGCGATCACTTTGACAATTTTATTCATATTACTAATTGATTGAATTGGAGCAAGTTCACCACAATCCCAAGCTTATTTGTCATAATATAAATAGTATAGTAATATCCGATATTTTACAATAAGCTATACTTCTAGAATTTCTCTTAGTTGGTTGTGCACATTGGGATATGGAAACATGAATATTAACGGGTTACGGGATCACCACCAAAGCAGACCAGACCCCACAAGCAGCCCCAAAGATTGACTATTCACCCTCATTATTCATTCATCTGATTGAACGAGAACTGAACGCATCACTATTACTTTAAATTTGGCAACATTATTTTACAAAGTGACATTAGCTACTGTCAGTTGGCTTCGTCTAATTAAAAATACGACTATTAATATATGTGTTTGATATTTTTAATTTTGTTTAATATAATTTTTATTGATTTGAAAAAAAAAACGTGCTGCTTCTCTCGACCTTGGTTGAGATTCGACCCCATTCCTCCCTTTCCCTAACGGCGGGCCCCCACGCACCTATTATTAGTTCCATATAAAAGAAACCAAAACAATCTGAATGCGAATAAACGGAACGCGCAACAGTTATAGACGTGGAAGCACACGAGCAAGAGAAGGCGGCGGCGGAGGCGAAAGCGATAGCGGACCGGGAGCGGGCGCTGGCGGAGGAGCGGGAGCGCGCGGAGCGGGAGCGGGCGGACAAGGAGCGCGCGGAACGGGAGCGCGCGGAGAAGGAGCGCGCGGACAAGGAGCGCGCGGACAAGGAGAAGGAGAAGACGAAGGCGGACAAGAGCCGCCCTATATCCAGCACGCCTATTTCGGGAACGCCTTGGTGAGTTTAGGCGCTAGGCTTATTTTCCGCGTTAGGACACTTACGGCCGGTTTCAATAATTTATCTATCCACGGTTTGCCCTACTGGAGATAGAAATTTGACACAAGCTCCATAGAAGTAATGTCAAATTTATATATCAGTGATCGGAAGAGTTTCCGAGTGAATTAGAATCGCACCGCAGAAGTCGGGTTTTTTTTTTGTTGTTGAAAATTGTAATTGGTTCTTCTTCTGCTTTCTTCTATTGTATTGTATTTACATATGAGTAGCCCATTTGCAAACATGGCTATATCAATTTCTGACCGGGTGTAAGTTAGTGATGGAAGCTGAAAGGCTGGCTGTAAGGGTACATGTCAGAATTGAAAGTCATTAATTTGCATACAAATCAACATTGAAAACTGACACCACCTGCAGAATTTGCTACTTGGTGTCACAGTGGTAGTCACTTGCAAAAGTTGCTAGTTTAGATTATTACTTTCTTGTATTGTATTGTATTGACATATCCGTCGTATCCCCGTTAGGTGCGTGGTGTGGACGGGCGACGGGCGCGTGTTCTTCTACAACCCGACCGCGCACTCGTCCGTGTGGGAGCGGCCGCCGCAGCTAGCCTCGCGGCCCGACGTGGACCGCGCCGTGGCGCAGCCGCCGCACGACCTGCAGGTACAGTGCGCCTGGTGTGTAGTGCGCCTAGTGTGTAGTGCGCCTAGTGTGGGAGCGGCCGCCGCAGCTAGCCTCGCGGCCCGACGTGGACCGCGCCGTGGCGCAGCCGCCGCACGACCTGCAGGTACAGTGCGCCTGGTGTGTAGTGCGCCTAGTGTGTAGTGCGCCTAGTGTGGGAGCGGCCGCCGCAGCTAGCCTCGCGGCCCGACGTGGACCGCGCCGTGGCGCAGCCGCCGCACGACCTGCAGGTACAGTGCGCCTGGTGTGTAGTGCGCCTAGTGTGTAGTGCGCCTAGTGTGGGAGCGGCCGCCGCAGCTAGCCTCGCGGCCCGACGTGGACCGCGCCGTGGCGCAGCCGCCGCACGACCTGCAGGTACAGTGCGCCTGGTGTGTAGTGCGCCTAGTGTGTAGTGCGCCTAGTGTGGGAGCGGCCGCCGCAGCTAGCCTCGCGGCCCGACGTGGACCGCGCCGTGGCGCAGCCGCCGCACGACCTGCAGGTACAGTGCGCCTGGTGTGTAGTGCGCCTAGTGTGTAGTGCGCCTAGTGTGGGAGCGGCCGCCGCAGCTAGCCTCGCGGCCCGACGTGGACCGCGCCGTGGCGCAGCCGCCGCACGACCTGCAGGTACAGTGCGCCTAGTGTGTAGTGCGCCTAGTGTGTAGTGCGCCTAGTGTGGGAGCGGCCGCCGCAGCTAGCCTCGCGGCCCGACGTGGACCGCGCCGTGGCGCAGCCGCCGCACGACCTGCAGGTACAGTGCGCCTAGTGTGTAGTGCGCCTAGTGTGTAGTGCGCCTAGTGTGGGAGCGGCCGCCGCAGCTAGCCTCGCGGCCCGACGTGGACCGCGCCGTGGCGCAGCCGCCGCACGACCTGCAGGTACAGTGCGCCTAGTGTGTAGTGCGCCTAGTGTGTAGTGCGCCTAGTGTGGGAGCGGCCGCCGCAGCTAGCCTCGCGGCCCGACGTGGACCGCGCCGTGGCGCAGCCGCCGCACGACCTGCAGGTACAGTGCGCCTAGTGTGTAGTGCGCCTAGTGTGTAGTGCGCCTAGTGTGGGAGCGGCCGCCGCAGCTAGCCTCGCGGCCCGACGTGGACCGCGCCGTGGCGCAGCCGCCGCACGACCTGCAGGTACAGTGCGCCTAGTGTGTAGTGCGCCTAGTGTGTAGTGCGCCTAGTGTGGGAGCGGCCGCCGCAGCTAGCCTCGCGGCCCGACGTGGACCGCGCCGTGGCGCAGCCGCCGCACGACCTGCAGGTACAGTGCGCCTAGTGTGTAGTGCGCCTAGTGTGTAGTGCGCCTAGTGTGGGAGCGGCCGCCGCAGCTAGCCTCGCGGCCCGACGTGGACCGCGCCGTGGCGCAGCCGCCGCACGACCTGCAGGTACAGTGCGCCTAGTGTGTAGTGCGCCTAGTGTGTAGTGCGCCTAGTGTGGGAGCGGCCGCCGCAGCTAGCCTCGCGGCCCGACGTGGACCGCGCCGTGGCGCAGCCGCCGCACGACCTGCAGGTACAGTGCGCCTGGTGTGTAGTGCGCCTAGTGTGTAGTGCGCCTAGTGTGGGAGCGGCCGCCGCAGCTAGCCTCGCGGCCCGACGTGGACCGCGCCGTGGCGCAGCCGCCGCACGACCTGCAGGTACAGTGCGCCTGGTGTGTAGTGCGCCTAGTGTGTAGTGCGCCTAGTGTGTAGTGCGCCTAGTGTGGGAGCGGCCGCCGCAGCTAGCCTCGCGGCCCGACGTGGACCGCGCCGTGGCGCAGCCGCCGCACGACCTGCAGGTACAGTGCGCCTAGTGTGTAGTGCGCCTAGTGTGTAGTGAGGCTAGTGTGTAGTGCGCCTAGTGTGTAGTGCGCCTAGTGTGTAGTGAGGCTAGTGTGTAGTGCGCCTAGTGTGCAGTGCGCCTAGTGTGCAGTGCGCCTAGTGTGCAGTGCGCCTAGTGTGCAGTGCGGCTAGTGTGCAGTGCGGCTAGTGTGCAGTGCGGCTAGTGTGTAGTGCGCCTAGTGTGTAGTGCGGCTAGTGTGTAGTGCGCCTAGTGTGCAGTGCGCCTAGTGTGCAGTGCGCCTAGTGTGCAGTGCGCCTAGTGTGCAGTGCGCCTAGTGTGCAGTGCGGCTAGTGTGCAGTGCGGCTAGTGTGTAGTGCGCCTAGTGTGTAGTGCGGCTAGTGTGTAGTGCGCCTAGTGTGCAGTGCGCCTAGTGTGTAGTGCGGCTAGTGTATAGTGCGCCTAGTGTGCAGTGCGCCTAGTGTGCAGTGCGCCTAGTGTGTAGTGCGGCTAGTGTGTAGTGCGCCTAGTGTGTAGTGCGGCTAGTGTGTAGTGCGCCTAGTGTGTAGTGCGGCTAGTGTGTAGTGCGCCTAGTGTGTAGTGCGCCTAGTGTGTAGTGCGCCTAGTGTGTAGTGCGCCTAGTGTGTAGTGCGCCTAGTGTGTAGTGCGGCTAGTGTGTAGTGCGGCTAGTGTGTAGTGCGCCTAGTGTGTAGTGCGGCTAGTGTGTAGTGCGGCTAGTGTGTAGTGCGCCTAGTGTGTAGTGCGGCTAGTGTGTAGTGCGCCTAGTGTGTAGTGCGCCTAGTGTGTAGTGCGCCTAGTGTGTAGTGCGCGTAGTGTGTAGTGCGCCTAGTGTGTAGTGCGCCTAGTGTGTAGTGCGGCTAGTGTGTAGTGCGGCTAGTGTGTAGTGCGCCTAGTGTGTAGTGCGGCTAGTGTGTAGTGCGCCTAGTGTGTAGTGCGCCTAGTGTGTAGTGCGCCTAGTGTGTAGTGCGGCTAGTGTGTAGTGCGCCTAGTGTGTAGTGCGGCTAGTGTGTAGAGCGGCTAGTGTGTTGTGCGCCTAGTGTGTAGTGCGGCTAGTGTGTAGTGCGGCTAGTGTGTAGTGCGGCTAGTGTGTAGTGCGGCTAGTGTGTAGAGCGGCTAGTGTGTTGTGCGCCTAGTGTGTAGTGCGGCTAGTGTGTAGTACGGCTAGTGTGTAGTGCGGCTAGTGTTGTTGTGTACTTGTAGTGACGTGTGGTTGTCCCCCCGCAGCGCAAGGAGTCCCCGGCGGCGCCGAAGGGCTCCAACGGGGAGCTGAAGCGGGCCGCCGATTCGGACACCGACGACTCGGACGCGGAGCCCGCCAAGAAGAACAAGCCGGACGACGGTGAGGATACATTCTGTTTCAAACTTATTTTGTACTAGCTGTTCCCCGCGTAGGCTACAGCTTTATGCATGCAAAGTCTCAGCCCGATCGGGTTAAAGTTGACAAAGTTTCATACAAACTTTCATCCCCTATTTTATCCCTTGGGGGTAGAATTAATCAAAATTCTTTTTTAGCGGATGCCTGCGTCATAACATCTACCTGCATGCCAAATTATATATTTTATAGCGATGATGGCTTAGTGGTAGTGACGTCGGCTTGCGATCCGTAGGACGTGGGTTCGAATCCTACAATGAGCTTGAGCTTTCGGTGAAGGAAAACATCGTGATGAAACCATAGCTTGGTGGTAGGGTATTTTCTAGTACTCGTCTGGCTAGCTACCACCCTCTTGTTAAGAATCTGTCGCCAAGCACCTATCGGTGTGTTCCGGCAGCCTCACTTGAGAGCCAGTTCCCAGTCCAGGTGTAGCGTGGCGCCACCTTCGACCGCATCGTCACTTAACATCAGGTGACTTGTAGTCAAAAGCTACCCTGTAAATAGTAAAAAAAAAAAAAAAATTTCAGCCCCATCCGTCTAGTGGTTTGGGCTGTGCGTTAATAGATCACTATGTCAGTCAGTCACCTTTGAGTTATATATATTAAGATTTGTTTCATTCTAATTTTATTTTGGGACTTTTACCATATCTGGCACGTCAGTCCCATCGTACTCTAACCATGTAATCACTAATGCAAAAATAACTGGTACAGTCAACGACAAAAGTCGCTGAACAATCACACTTTTTTCTATTATTCTCATCATCTCAGACACCTATTTTTGACCTCATCATCACCTAAAATCAGGTGTGTTATGTTGTGGTCAAAATGATACCATGTAAAATGTAAAAAAAAAAACAATAATAATTACTGATTTGAAACACATTTGGAAAATCGAGAACGATCCGCTACTTTTGTCGCTGACTGTACAGAGATTTGCAGCATCGCTTGTTGGTTCCGCTAAGATGTTTATAAAAGTACCAATATCATACTTATTCAAGTTGTATTTTTGCACTAATTGCGCCTCGCCTCGTCCCGTTACCGCAAGAACCTTTTTCCGGGATGAAAAGTAGTCTGTGTGTTATTACTAATTGATTGAATTGGAGCAATTTCACTAAAATCCCAAGCTTTTTTTGTCATTTCATAATCCGATATTTTTTAATTAGCCTTACTATAAGGTCTACCAGAATCTGATGGCAAAAAGGGAAAAAAGAAATTGACGCTAGCAATACTGGGGGAAATTGGAGTAAAACGTTTTGATACTTTTTTTCCCTATAGTGGCTGATTCTGTGTGTGTGATACATGCAAATATAAAAATTTATCCAATGATCAAGGATAATTTTTGAAAATCTTACTGTGGCGAATGTGGGGTTCGAAATTTAGATTACTCTGTCCATGAGTTTATTAATTAATTAAAGGCTATCAGAACTTGAAAATGGTTCCAAATACTGCACATCCATAAAAAAGTCTTCAACGGAAGAGGAGGACGCAGTATTTATGATAAACCTTTCCTCCTGCATCTCAATCGATCTTGTTCTATGAACCGATTTTCAATTTTTATTACATGTTCACACAAGATTTTCGCCATTCATCGATCCCTATTCGAGAGGAAGCTTCTTCAGTTCACACGAAAGATGCAATAAACCAAAGTATCAAGACTTGTCATTCCTACTAATTTGAAGCCAAACCATAAACAATTCCTCGAAATTTCAGTTGACAGATGACATTTTTTTCGTTGCCATATGAAAATCGCTATTTGTTAAAGTTTTTTTTTGCCATCAGATCCTGGTAGACCTATAATAAGATTTCTCTTGTTTATCTCGTCCCACAGGCGGCGCGGCGGCCCCCCTCCAGATCGACCTCGGCAAGGAGGCGGCCATCGAGGCGGAGGTCCGCGCGGCGCGGGAGAGAGGAGTCGTTCCCCACTCGCAGAGGCTGCGGTCCTTCCTCGCCATGCTGCACGAGAAGCAGGTGTCCGCCTTCTCCACCTGGGAGAAGGAGCTGCACAAGATCGTGTTCGACCCGCGCTACCTCATGCTCAACTCGAAGGAGCGGCGCCAGGTGACGTCACTATACTATATACAGCAGCTCTCGTCACTATATAATTATAGAAGCATGACATATTATATGACATGACATATCGATACAAAACCGCGGATAACGGATCAGGATCGTTTATTATTTTGGGCGTTAGTCGCGCCCCGGCTTCGCACGGGTGCTATGTAGATTACTCATATAGGACATTGGTGTCGATTCGGTGATGCATTCATTAAAACTAAACTAAGTTTGACAGGTCTATTATTGCTGTCTTTTTCTAACCGCTGAAGTAAAAAAAGGACAGCATTACTATTAGACCTGTCAAACTTAGTTTTAGTTTTAGAGAATGCAAAACCGAATCGACACCAGTATTTTGCAAATCTTTGAATTTGTCGGCTTTTTCTGTATGTATGACCTTCCTCTTGAATCACTCTTATCTATTGCTGAATTCCGTTGCGTAGTATTAAAAATCACAGCGTACATAGGGATAGGGACAGACAGAGGGACGCGACTTTGTTATATACTATGTAGGGATGGGCTTCTGCAATTAAGTCAAAAGTAAATTTTTCTTTATTCAATAGGATACATTGTGATCACTTTAAAACGTCAAACTTAAAACTAGCTACGTCTGTTCTAACCTCCTTATGCCGGCAAAAGAACAGGCAAGAAACGCCCGGCAGGTAATTTTTTTGGCGCGATCACATTGACAATTTTATTCTTATTACTAATTGATTGGATTGGAGCAAGTTCACTAAAATCCCAAGTTTTTTTTTGTCATCTAATAGTCCGATATTTTTTAATTAGCTTTACTAATAAGATTTCTCTTGTTTGGTTGTTGGACATTGGGATATGGGAACATGAATATTAATGAATTATTAATTTATTACCACGGAACGGTGAAGGAAAACATCGTGAGGAAACCGGCATCTCCAAAAACCGCAACATTCAAAGGCATGCGACATTCAGCTTCATATTTCTTGTGGTTTTCGAAAATTTGTGATTAATCAGTACATTTTTATATACAGATAATGTTATATGTATTTGTGGTGCAGGTGTTCGACCAGTACGTGCGGGAGAGGGCGGAAGAGGAGAGGAAGGAGAAGAAGAACCGTCTGCTGCAGAAGAAGCTCACATTCCGCACGCTCATGGAGGAGGCCAAGCTGCATTCCAAGTGGGTACCCTCCTTTAGGGTCACACTCACACACACACGCACGCATGTCCTATGACCTCTCCCCAGGGTTCAAACTATCTCCATAACAAATTTCGTCAAGATCTCATGAGTGGTTAAAGCGTGATAAGGTAACAAACTTAAGTGAATGAGTGAGTGTGTGAGCTTGAGCTTTCGGTGAAGGAAAACATCGTGATGGAACCATAGCTTGGTGGTAGGGCATACTCTAGTGCTCGCCTGCTAGCTACCAGCCTCGAGTTAAGAATCTGTCGCCGTGCACCTATCGGTGTGTTCCGGCAGCCTCACTTGAGCGCTAGTTCCCAGTCCAGGTGTAGCGTGGCGCCTCCTTCGACCGCATCGTCACTTAACATCAGGTGACTTGTGGTCAAACGCTACCCTGTAAGTAGTAAAATTAATTTTATATGTTTTACTAGTTGCGCCCCGCGATTTCACCCGCGTCTTCTCGCAGGAACCTTTTTCCGGGATAAAAAGTAGCCTATGTGTTAATTCAGAGTGTAAGCTATGTCCATTCCAAATTTCATTCAGATCCGTTCAGTAGTTTTTGCGTGAAAGAGTAACAAACATCCATCCATCTATACTCGCAAACTTTCACGTCTATAATATTAGTAGGATTATTAATTTAATTTCCTTTTTTGTTCCTAGATCTTCGTTCACTGAGTTCTCTTCGAAGCACGGTCGCGACGAACGCTTCAAAGCAATAGAGAAGGCGAGAGAGAGAGAGCTATACTTCAACGAGTACATCGTGGAAGTGAGAAAGAAGGAGAAGGAAGACAAGGAGAAGAAGAGAGATCAGGTGAGTGGGGTGCGGGGCGGAGGGGGGAGGAGATGCGAGACAGGAAATATTGCCTGTTTCATGTTGATTTGAATAATGAAATCTCGACTCTAGTGTCATAATTATAAGGTACTAGCTGTTCCCCGCGGTTTCACCCGCGTGGGCTACAGCTTTATGCATGCAAAGTCTCAGCCCGATCGGTTTAAAATTGACAAAGTTTCATACAAACTTTGATCCCCTATTTTATCCTCTTGGGGGTAGAATTAATCATCATTTCTTAACGGATGCCTACGTCATAACATCTACCTGCATGCCAAATTTCAGCCCGATCCGTCCAGTGGTTTGGGCTGTGCGTTGATAGATCACTATGTCAGTCAGTCACCTTTGAGTTATTAGATATGTGTGTATCTGAATAAAGTCACCTTTTGTGCATTAGGGTATGGAGTATGCTGAGAACGGTATTTCTATCTCTATTCGTTGTGAGACTCGCGGAGGAGATTGTGAAAATTCGTGGAAACGTTATAATGCCCGCACAATCACGTACATAGGCTCTGACCCCTAACTAGGTTTCCCTGTATCTAGGGTAAATATAGCACACAATTTAAAATTCCAAAAAAAAACTCGACATCTTGGATCGATTTTCATCAAACATTTCTAACGGCCGAAATTAATAATCGATCCTGATCCGTTATCCGCGGTTTTGGATCAATATTATTGATCTTAATTATATTATGACTAACTATTGTACATTATGGAATGCAATAAATTCTTTGAATCTTTGACACTAGAGACGAGAAATATTTCTTTGTTTCGTAATGCAATAGCCATGAGAGCAGGTCGGTCGTTTGATGGTGAGCGGCACGCTTGATCGCGACGATCGCTCTGCAAACAAGAATTTTACAATACTGTGTTGTAAATATTCGTGAATAACTTAAAATGGAAGCGATATTCTTAAGAGTTTTTTCGTAGTACATAATGTATCATTCATGCTGGGGCCACACTAATGGGAAATGCCGTTAAATAGCGCGATGATTGACGCTTGACATGAGTGTGGTCACGACATTTGACAACGGCATTCACATTGGCGTTTGACGTTAGCCGATAACTCAAGTGCATTCACGTTGACCGTTCAAGTGTAGCCACTCACATAACTAACTGAGATGGCCCAACGACCCAAAGTGAGTCTTGTCCTCCGATAACAAAAGACGCCACTTCGCTCTGTCCTGCGCCACCTCCCGCCAGTCCTCCACCTGGAGTGAGCGCAAACTACTCACATACTAGGGATGTGACTTGGAGGGAAAAAATCGATTAATAAATAATCGATTTTTATCTATTTAAAATAAATCGATTTGTAAAACATCGATTATTTATATAAAAAATAATCGATTTTTTGATATAATGTTTTTTTTCAAACTATTCGAAAAGTTGCAATTTTTTGTACATAGTAATAAAATTACTTAGAGTAACTTATAACTGCAAATTTCTATTGAAATGTGTAATTTGGCTACACATTGGTTTAATATTCAACAATACATTATCTTATCTTTTATTACTTTAAAAAAGAGAGTAGGTAAATAAATCGACTTGCTTTTTACTTATAAAAAAGAGTAAAAAAATCGATTTTTCATATATAAAAGGACATTCAACACAGCATGATATAGGCACATCAGCCTCAGGCTGCTCGCCTATTACCAAAATAAATAAATGAAAGATTATTAAACATCGATTAAAAGAAAAAAAAATCGATTACTACAAAAAAACGATTATTTTTTCACAACCCTATCACATACTCGCAATATTTATCGCGATGATAGGCATTGACATTTCCCTTGACGTTGACCTTAGTGTTGCCCCAGCGTAAAAATGGTATGTTTAATTGTAAATGACTTTGCAGACATCGCTTTCGTGAGTTTAGCTGTCTAGTGAAACCGCATTACAGCTTTCCATCAGGTTGGCGGTCGATTTTGAAACGTTATTGTATTTGCAAGCAGCTGATGCACGATAGCTGCTTATACAGTAGTCTGTGTTGATTGTTTGACATTTTATAATTAACGGAATGTAACAAGCGTTTGGAACGCGCTTTTTTAAACTGCTAGTATCTGACGTAGTAATAAAAAAAATTATAGTTTTTTTTAAGTTCTTTGTTGCAATAAAATATGAATATGAGTTATAGAGAAAAAGAGAAATACATCATCTGTGAACATTTCAACTGTATAACAGTTATACCACAGTATATAAAGAACAGTAGGTTAGCTAAGGCCGCTCGACGAGTTAATTGCCTACTCTTGCGGTGACGCATAGGCGGCGCGTTCCGTACTGAGTGCATGGCCGCGGCCGCCTCCTTTCGTTTCTGTGATTGTGTGCGTGAAAAGTGCGTGCGTACACGGTGCCGCTACTCACGCACACATTCAAACCGGCGACGGCCGATTTATATGAAAATGCGCGTTTAAATCGCTCGTTACATTTCGTACTTTTTCTAGGAGGATGTAATGTTTCTTTCAATTTAAAATTAATATTTCTAATAATTATTGTACAACGTTGCGTGGTTTGGGTTCGAACCCCTATGACGTGCAGTGGCTGTCAAACTTTTCTCAAGCATTACCTCCTAGATATAATATTATATTTTGCAGGTTTTTTTGTCTGTCGACCTTTTGTTACCCGGTGACGGGTTCGATTCCTGTCGGTGATGATGTTATTTTAATGGATTTCGTCTTGTTCATTCGTTGATATCTGGAGTCACCGACGCTGCTCGCTGAAAAGCATATTTTGTTATGATGCATTGAAGTTGTTGATAGAAATATATTTGATGATATTAAATCATATTGATATTAGATTTTGGATTGATATTTTCGTCACTATTATTGCTGCTATTTTTCTACAAAAATGTCAACACGTGAGAATTTAAAACGCATTTTTAATTATAATTAATTATAATATACAATATTACTGACGAAAATATTTAAAAACCAATATACATTTGAATAATAATTGATAATTAATTGATCCACTCTATCTTGATTACTTTGCGAATATGTTTCGTGATGATGCCCTAAATGTTTTATAAAAAGTTTATGACCAGAACTTTCGTACCAAATCCCGTACAAATGTATCTTGCTAAAAAAAAGAGCTATATAATTTTAGTCAATTATTGTTTTTGCCTATGTAATAACACTCATATGATAGACATAGTCTAATATTCTGTTACATACAACAAAATGTTGAAATTTATAAGCACATGCTCTCAAACTTTTAGCACTGTACACCTTTTTTCATTAAAACAATAAAAAAAATGATGTAAAAAATTGCTATTATTTTATTGTTTGCTATATTAGCAATTAATAAATAACTACTACATATTTATATTTTTTTTTAATCCGTTAAATTTTATCTTGAATAGAATCAAATATAATTTTAGTGAATCTCAGTCCGTAATTTTTACTAGTAACATGTTTTTATCCATCAAATGAAAGTTGTTTTATCTTACTTATAAAAATTAATTGCTGTTAGTTATTCACGCAATAACTCAATAACGGCTTGTGACCTATTTCAGTTCTTTTCGTTTTAAAAAAAAGGAAAAACCCGTAAAGAATTTGTGTATAGAAGTTGCAAGGAGGTACTAAGTTCACGCGGTCATCTAGCAATAAATACAACAGGCAATCGGCAACTTCACGATAGCACGTCCGCACAGTTCAAACCCCCGACTTAATCCCCCATAATATGTACGTTAATCCGCACATGTAGCGACCACGGCCCCCCCGGCTGACGCGTTGCGGAGCGGCGGCGGCGTCATCGGCGCAGGCGCAGCGACCCGTGGCTGTGGTCATTTGACGATAAAAACCGACGTAAACACTGTGAAACCACAATGAGACCGGGTAGGATGATGAATTTCATACATGTCCTAGAGTAACTTCGTTGTATTCTTTTCAATTTTTCGTTTGCTACGAGGGGCTTTTCTTTTTTAAAGTTTGACAAACACTGGGTTGCTGAATTTTCGATGTTGAATTTTCTTTTTTTTTTTTTTTGATCCGAGATTCTCTAGTTTTGTGTTCTTGAATTTAAAGTTTATTTTTCGTTGCTTTAATGCGTTTTAACTAATTTAATGAAGACGATAATTAGTAAAGGTTAAAATTTGATCGATAATTATTTTGATTGTTTACAAAAACGAGAAGTTATTAGCGCCATTCCTTTATTTCAGAAAGGAATATAGTACCGTACGCCATTACCAATAAGCTGTTCGTAATATAATAGACATCGTCAAATGGTCACGACGCGCCGTCACAAAAATATATAAGGTTAGACGTAGTTTAAGCAGAACGAAATATATAATAACCGAAAGTGGCCAAGCCCTAACAATGAACTAAAGTGGCCACAGCTGAATGTGACGGAGTTGATGTCGAGAGCAAAGGCATTAACAAGATAAACAGCAACAAAAAACCCGACTGCGCCGAAATAAAGTACCCTATGTCACTCCCGCAATAGAGACGAATCTAATGACACTTCATATGTTAAAATCCGTCAAGCCATTTAGGCTACAGGCCGTGCCAAAGATATGTCGGTGCACCTATCGGTGTGTTCCGGCAGCCTCACTTGAGAGCCAGTTCCCAGTCCAGGTGTAGCGTGGCGCCATCTTCGACCACATCGTCACTTAACATCAGGCGACTTGTGGTCAAACGCTACCCTGTAAATAGTAAAAGAAAAAAAATTACATATTCGAAAAATGTAACCCTCCTGCTTTCGCCGTCGGATAAAAAATAGAGTCGAGCAAGTCGCTCTCGTGATGGTAAGCGTCATGATTACCCAATACGGTTCAGTGCCCCAAAGTTTTGATAATTTCTATTAATGGTGTCGATTCGGTTTTGCATTCTCTAAAACTAAACTAAGTTTGACAGGTATTGCTGTTTTTTTTACTTCAGTGGTTAGAAAAATACAGCAATACTATTAGACCTGTCAAACTTGTTTAATTTTAAAGAATGGAAACCGAATCGACACCATTGTATTCAGTTCTTATATAGTAACTAGCTGTTCCCCGATTGACAAACTTTCATCCCCTTGGGGGTAGAATTAATCAAAATCCTTTCTTAGCGGATGCCTACGTCATAACATCTACCTGCATGCCAAATTTCAGCCCGATCCGTCCAGTGGTTTGGGCTGTGCGTTGATAGATCACTATGTCAGTCAGTCACCTTTGAGTTACATATATTTAGATTTTGTAACGTTTGTTTTTTATATTTATAACACATAGAAGCTACTTAACATTTTTCCTCTATATAAATTTCTCTTAAACTTTATTAACTTCCTCTTATATAAAATAAAAACATTTTAGTGTAAACGGAGGCTTTGGGAGAGGCCTATGTCCAGCAGTGGACTGATACAGGCTGATTATGATGATGATAAACAGAGGAGTCTCATATAAAAGTTTGAGAAACACTTGTCTAATGCATTGCTCTTGACATCACTGTTAACTATAAATAAGTTTGAATTAAGTCTTAATAATTTATTTAAAAAAAACAAATGTGGGTCACCCTTGCCCAGCAGTGGAGTTCTAGAAGCTTGGGGAAGCCCCGGAAAGCTTTGTTAAGAAAAAGTCATATATATATATATAATGCATGCCTCAAGGCGACAGTGTTGCCCGCAGCTCGAAGCTACTTGTCAAGTAGACCGGTGATGGGTTGCCCGAAATGGGGTATGAACCAGGGATGTTATGGAGCTCCGTAACCGTAACTATCGGATATCCGAAATAAAAATAAATCCGTTTCACAAAGTTTCGGATAGTTTCGATCCAAATTATTACATACTACATGTTTGTATTTATATTTTACTTCAATCTAGTATCCGTAGCCGAACCGAAACTAACGGATAATCCGAAATAATGACATATCCGGTGACCGTTTACTGAAACCGATATAATTTTATTCCTATATCCAGATCCGAAATATCTTATTCGTAACATCCCTAGTATGAAAAAAAAATGTAAATAAATGAAAGAAAAAGAACCGAAAGACCCGACTAGGCAACTAATCGTTTCTCTTCCAGCAATTTTGATTTTATGAAGGAATCCGCAAATGAATATTGGTATAAATCAGATTGTGAATTGAGTCACAAAAAATATTACTGACTGTTTTATATCCAATGGTCCTTTGTGGATTCTGTTTAGTATTAAAAATCCCTTGAGGATTCAAGAATGCAATCTCAGCCATGTAATGGCTAATTATAACACTAAAATAATAATAATTGATTATAGTCCCTTCCGGACACATTACTAGGTACTTCAGTGCAAGAAAGCTGTACAAATTGATAGTAAGCTAAATAAATGTAAATTCATCAAAGTATCTTGATTTAGAATGAAACAGAACCAATTTCACGGACGAATGCGATTCAAATGGGATTTTAAATAAAATCGTGACCGCTTAATGCTTTTATGCCACGGAAAGGGTCTCAGAAAACGCTATCCTAATAATATTATAAACGTGAAAGTGTGGATGTTTGTTACTCTCTCACGCTAAAACTACTGAACGGATTTGAGTCAAATTTGGAATGTAGATAGCTTATATCCTGGATTAACACACAGGCTAATTTGTATCCCGGATAAAGGATCTTGCGGGATAACGGCGAGTGAAACCGCGGGGCGCAGCCAGTTGGCTATAATTTTGTCTTTCCATCATCGCCAAAATTATCTGTGATTGATTCGTGTATCAATCTGAAGAGATTACCTTCTGAGCGTAGGCTTTGTTTTATGTTCTCTGTTGTCTTTCCGCCAAGCCTCTTGGTAGACATAAGTTTTTCTGTCTGGTGGGATCTATGTTCTTATTGCAAAATAAGCTTTTTATCAGGTGGGTTCCTTTCCACCCAAGGTGGCCTTGACATCATTCAATGTGGGTTCGATTCCCTTTCTATGCATATTTTGGTATACTTGATTTAAGATCTGTATAATTCATGTGCTCTCTCCCTGAGAGAAGGCCAGTGTCCCAGCAGTGGGAACGTAATAAGGCTGGTGATGATGATGATGAAGATATGATGTGTAACCCATCTCTATAGATGGCAAAGGACGTAAACGTAACATGACGATAAGTTACATATTTGCGGAGTTAGCAACAGACTTTGTTCGTTTATCAATCAAATCAAATTATCTTGCTACGCTTTGAATTATTTTTTACCTCGTCGCCAATTTTTCCACCAGAGGATTAAGCCAAAACACGAAAAGGTCAATTTGTCCGTAAAGTTGGTTCTGTTTCATAAAAATACATAAAATTAAAGAGGATGAAGAAAGTAGAGTCATTCGGTAGGAAAGCGTATGGTCAGCGGATATTGAAGGTGTGTCAAAATATGTTTAACATTTTTTTAATTTCTAATTTTGTTTCAATACTAATTCTTAAAGTAGCTGTAATGGTGGGTTATCTGAAGCTGGCACGTGCCCAGTACTCGCACCAAAGCAATTTCACTATACAGTAGTGAAAATAAAAGGATCACAATCTCTGGCGCGCTCGTAACCTCGCCCGCGTGCGAGAGAGACGGAGAGACTTCTCACGATGCGCATGCAGTGCGACGTCATGCCGTGCGCTCATTCACAAACAAATATGTGAATTGGTTATACGTGTCAGATTTAGATAAACTGACCTAGATTAGTACATTACTGCCGTGGTGAGCAAAAAAGGATTTTTCCTCATCTCAACTGATGTTTTATGATAACATTTCGTTTCTTATGGACACATTTTACTATCAACAAGTGGTAGTTCCTAGTTCCTTACGCCGCCGGCTAAAGAACAGGCAAGAAACGCCCGGCAGATAATTTTTTTGGGGGGTCACATTTGCAATTTTTTTTTCTTACTAATTGATTGAATTATCTGAATTGGTGCAAGTTCAATACATCCCAAGTCATTTTGTTTGTATTAATAAGTCTGATATTACTTAATGCTTTACTCTTAAGACTTAGTTTTATAAGAAAACTAGCTGTTCCCCGCGGTATCACCCGCGTGGGCTGAAGCTCACTAAACTGAAGTTTATCGCGTTACAAAGTATCCTCAGGATTCAAACTATCTCCGTACCAAATTTCATTTTAATCGGTTCAGTAGTTTAGTGAAAGCGAGAGACAGACAGATGAGTTACTTTCGCATTTATAATAATAAATAAAATAATAAATAAATAATATCTGGGACAATTTCACACAAATTGAGCTAGCCCCAAATTAAGCTCGAAACTTGTGTTATGGGTACTAGACAACGATATACATACTTATATAGAGAAATAAATACTTATATAGATAGAAATATCCAAGACTCAGGTACAAACATTAGTGCTCATCACACATACATTTGCCCTTACCAGGATTCGAACCCGGGACCGCTAGCTTCGCAGGCAGGGACACTACCAACTCGGCTACCGCGTCGTCATAATATAATATTAAGTAGGCATGTGTCTATCGAAAAGTCTTGGATTTCTTTGGTAATTCATACTGACAATCACACCTTCAGATCCGTTGCTCACGCGACAACTAATCAAAACTTACCTTCCAGGCATTAATTTGATATTCTCTCCACAGTTGTTAATATTTCTTCTTTTCAGTGACTAATTTAGACGTTTTTTTCAGATGCCCGTGTGTTGCACGCTCTGTGCCGTCCCTTGTGTTTAGGATGTACCGTGTGCGAGTTGGAGGGGCGGTGGAGTCCGTTGTGTTTTATTTGCTTGGCGAATTGTTGTATGCATTTTTCGTGTCCTTCTCCCGGTCTTTGTCCCGTCCCGAGGTAAATGGGGTAACGGTGGAATAAGTTTGAGAATCTGTGGGGTTTTATTGGTTTTTTAATCAGATTTTTATCGTCTATATATGATCGATGAAGTAAACAAGTAAGTTGTAGTGTTTCTTTAAAATGTTATTTATTTAACAAAGTTTTGTTAACAAAAACAGCGAATTAATTAATGCCATACGTTAATTTATAAAGTGTATTTCTAATAATTAGATAATAATATGAGCAGTATCATAAGTTCAGTAGGACTTACATGAATATAAGCATATTTTATTTTAAATGGCGTACATACAATAAGGAATTATCCACAGTAAAACCCTTTATGCCACCGTACCTACCCAAAGCGAAAACACGAAAGAAACCTCCACTACCCGTCCGACCGAACACTACCCGCTACGCCCCACCGCGAGCCACCCTGACCGCCCTTTCTCATTCTAGGCGAAACTGGAATTCTTTGCGCTACTCAAAGAGAAGGGTATCGATCGGCACGCGCGGTTCAGCGAGGTTAAGAAGAAGATTGACGCCGAACCCAGATACAAGGCGGTCGAGGGAGGGGCGGCGAGGGAAGACTACTTTAGGGAGTACTGCAAGCAGCTGAAGGATGACAGGAGGAAGGATAAGGATGCCAAGGGTAGGTGGTATATTTTATTTTGTTTTTTTAGTTCTTACAGGATAGCGTTTGGCCACAAGTCATCTGATGTTAAGTGACGATGTGGTCGAAGGTGGCACCACACTACACCTGGACTGGGAACTGGCTCTCAAGTGAGGCTGCCGGAACACACCGATAGGTGCACGGCGACAGATTCTTAACTCGAGGCTGGTAGATAGCCAGGCGAGCACTAGAGAATGTCCTAATACGTTTGGGTTAAATGACTGGGAATTGCTAAGTCTAGGGGTAGAGTGGGGTAGCGATCACAACAGCGATAGCGATACATTTTCTTCGAATCTTTTTTGTCGAGATCCAACATATTGACGTTCTAGCTGTATCCCGCGGTTTCACCCGCGTGGGCTACAGTTTATCGCAATAAAAAGTATCCTATGTCCTTCCCCAAGGTTCAAACTATGTCCATGCCAAATTTTATTAAGATCGGTTCAATCGTTTGTCCGAAACAAACAAACTTTCAAACCTTTTCTGATTGAATGACAGCATATCTAGTATTAATAGTGAATACTACTTTTTAACTGACTTCAAAAATGGAGGAGGTTTCTCAATTCGACCCTATATATATTCTTTTTATGTTTGTTCGCGGATAACTTCGTCGTTTATGAAACGATTTAGATGATTCTTTTTTGTTGTTGGAAAAGAGGTATCCCAAGGGTGGTAACGTGATAAGAAATCAGGATCTGTGAACGGGTGCTGCTTGTGGGGTCTGGTCTGCTTTGGTTGTGATCCCGCAACTCATTAATATTCATGTTCCCATATCCCAATGTGTACAACCAAACAAGAGAAATCTTATTAGTAAAGCTAATTAAAAAATATCGGACCATTAGATGACAAAAAAAAAGCAAAAAAAAAGCTTGGGATTTTAGTGAACTTGCTCCAATTCAATCAATTAGTAATAAGAATAAAATTGTCAACATGATCGCGCCAAAAAAATTACCTGCCGGGCGTTTCTTGCCTGTTCTTTTGCCGGCGTAAGGAGGTTGGAACAGGCGTAGCTAGTTTTAAGTTTGACGTTTTAAAGTGATCACAATGTATCCTATTGAATAAATAAAAATTGACTTTTGACTTTTGGTATCCCAGAGAAATCGAGGGGATCCTGAAGTTGTTTATTGTTAAAAATTATACTTGTTACCTGCGCCTACTCCACACTCTGAACTGGGCTGAAATCGTTTAAGATAGAGAAGAGTGGCGCTCTCTCGTTTCGGAGGCCAAGACACACTTTGAGTCACTGAGCCATCGGAGTTAGTTAGTCAGATACTTACTATTAAATGTATGAGGTCAAATCTAAAATAAAATAAAATAAAATGTAATAAAATATAATAAAATAAAATGTATAAGAAAAATAACGGGCTTACGTTTGTCCAATCACGTTACAGAGCGAGACCGCAGCAGCAAGAAAGAGAAGAAAGAAAAGGACAGGGACAAGGAGAAGGACAAGGAGAGCAAGAAAGAGAAGAAGAAGGAGAAGGGAGAGGTAAGTTTAGGTTAAATATTTTTTAGAAGAAGAAAAGTAACCAATCAAGCTTTGCGCCTTCAAAACACGAGACGTTCATATAACTGGAACAAGTCGACTGAGGACAGGAGGAGGGAAATGGCTGTAATCTCCCTCCCCTCAACTCCCACTCCTCTTCCCCTCCCCCTCCCCTCCTCCCCCTCCTTCCCCCTCCCCTCCCCCATCCTCCCCCAGATGCACTACCAAATTCACTTTCAGCAACTATTTATCGGCAGCAAACGCTATACTGGTCTCTATATAAATTAGAGCAAATTTTCGGAAAGGTTAGCACATGAAAAAGGCCTGAGTCGGCTGGTTGCGAGAAAAACAGTTCTCCTACAAACCTATGAGGGCAATTTTGGTGAATTTTGGACATTCAACTCAGCGTGTAATAGGCACATCAGCTTTGAGCTGCTTGCCTAGCCAGCGTTCCATGTTCCTCGACAACCAGTCCAGCAGTTTTAGCGTAGATGTATAAATATCTTTTCACGGATCTCTTTTCAATGTGTTTGTAGGGACGAACGGGGATTGCTTTATTTTATAACGATTTTTCTTTACTTAATATCAACACAAAAAACCTTTTTTCATTGGTCATTGGAGACCGCGTCCGGGGCGGACAGATTTCCGCTTACGCATGCCAAAGGGCTCGCATGCGGGTACCCTTTGACAAAAGTCGTTAGGGTTCGCATATGCGGGGTGCGGGAGCTCCTGCACCACACGTTTGGCAGTTGTTTTCAGATAGCATGCCCGCACCGCGCATGCTTTGACCCGATGAATTTCATTGGTCGTTACGCCCGGGGAAGTCCCCGCATCCAAAATGAGGTTTCAGCAATGGAAACGATGCGTGTACGTCGCTCTGTCTAATTAAGTAATATTATTTGCTTATGCGAATTGAATCTGCTTCGGACACGATTTTAAACGTTTACTATAATTTATTTTTATGATTTTGCACCTACGGTGATTTTTGTTCTATGGCTGGAGAATAATTGTTCTTCGATGCACGATTTAGTATGTTTTATTTCGACGTTTGTGCGTTTAATGATTTAATAGGAATACGAAAATTTTTTAAAAATTTACTTTGAAATAAGAGAAACAAAATTGTAGCGTTTTTCGACCCTATGTCACCTGATGTTATGTGACGATGTGGTCGTAGGTGGCGCCACGCTACACCTGGATTCAACGTTCTTCAACGTTAATATACATATGTTTCTGTGAAAACACTTCTAAGTGAGAACCATTTCCCAGTCCAGGTGTAGCGTGCTCCCTTCGACTGCATCGTCTCTTAACATCAGGTGACTTGTGGTCAAACTCTTATACTATAAAATGTAAAAATTGCCTAAAATCCTTTATGAACATTGTGCAATGGGATATTGCACTATTTAATACATTCGGCGCTAACTTCTTACAAGGCTACTTTTCGCCAGAGCTGTGCGAGATAGTAAGAGGCTCTCCATAAATGACGTCACACGAAACTCATTACTCTTGGTGACGTCATTATCGGCTGGAAGACGTCAGATACTGACCATAGGTATCCCTTTGAACGTCTCTGTGAAGTACATAGACGTAAGACGCGTCACGGTGTCGCCAGTGTTGAAATAAATGTTAACGCCGATTGTCATAATCTGCGGGTGGCCGCAAGCCCCTACATTTTTTTTTATAAAAAAAATTGTGACCAGTGTTTTTGCAGTGCTTTTTTTTTACTGGGACGCGATGGACAAACGTTGGAGTGCTGAGTTGGAGGAAATGTGATTAGTTGTTAGACCAGACGACTGGTATTAGACTGTTAGGCTAACGAGCGACTAAGTCATTAGAGTAAGTTATTGAGTGCCTTCCGTCTAGCCTAAGACGAGTGGCACGTCATTAGTGGAGTGGCACTTAGGTCATTAGTGGAGTGGCACTTAGGTCATTAGTGGAGTGGCACTTAGGACATTAGTCGAGTGGCGTAGGTCAGTAGAAGGATGGCACTTAGGTCATTAGTCGAATGGCACTAAGGTCATCATTAGTCGAATGGCACATAGGTCATTAATTGAGTGGCACTTAGGTCTTTAATCGAGTGGCACTTAGGTCATCATTCGTCGAGTGGCACTTAGGTCATTATTCGAGTGGCGTAGGTCAGTAGAAGGATGATTTAGGTTATTGGATGACTGATTTTAGACTATACGAGTGGCTGTGGTCATAAGACTACTGATTTTAGACTATAGGGAGTGGCCTAGGTCATTATAATCGATGACCTGACAGTTGCAGGCCATTTTTGGATGGAGACGATCTTTTAAATTAGTATTAAAGTTTGTTTTAGTTGCTTCCGTAAATACTAATTAGAGTCCTTACAAATTTGCGGTACAACAGTTTAGATAGTCATATCAATACAGAATGTTGCCACATTTTCACTCGTGTTCGTAAAAAAGTAGCCATTTTTTTTTTGTCATTCATTTTATACTGTCTAAGCCCCGCAGTTTTCTAGCTATTCAGAGTGTTTTTCCGGGTAGCCTATGTATAAGCTATCTCTATTCCAAATTTCATTCAAATTCGTTTAGCCGTTCTGGCGCGATTGAGTAACAAGCATCCATCCATCCAAAATTTTGCACTTACATTAGAACTAAGATAGATTCAGTCTCTCTGAGAGAAGGCCAGAGTCCCGGCAGTGGGAACGATTCACAGTTTTTTTTCTATATAATATGTAGTCGTATTGGAAAGGGACCATCCATAAATTACGTCACACGTTAAGGGGGAGGGAGGGGGTCGACGAAGTGTGACAAGGGGCGGTGAGGGGTCTCAAATTTTGTGACATCACATTTTTTCAAAATATAATATTAAATATTACAACACGAAATTTCAAAATATGTGACATCACACTAGGTAGGGGGGGGGGGGGGAGTCTCACAAATGTGACCAGCTGTGACAAGGACGGGGGAGGGGTAAAAAAATCATTAAATTGGTGTGACGTAATTTATGGATGGCTCCAAAATAGTGATGTGACATTTAGCAAGTATTCGGTTCAGGCGCACTACTACACTAGTGAAGCTACATCGGACGCGGCGGTGTGCCCGCAGATATATGACAGACGGCTTTAGGGATGAGACCCCCGTTGCTAAATGTATACTCTGCAGTTATATATGTACGATTTTTGTGTTGTTTTACCTTTTCAAACATACATTTTCTGACACTGACAGCTGCAGACATATATTTTGTAACGGTAACTTAATGGAGCACTAATAATGAACGAATGCGTTTGATACAAGACTAATTATGCGCTGTGAAGATTAATTTAAACTAAGGCCGTGATATAGATGACGTTTTTGACGTGTCCGATGCAGGTTCACTTGATGTTTTTGTATGTGCTAACACTCACATTTCCTCCGTTGACACATATGACAGTGGGTGCTCGAGTTTTTTTTTTTTACGGTGTATGCGCAAGAGTTGCTAAGTACAAAATTCTAAAAGAAAGTACACGTAAGTACAAAAAGGACAACATTCGTTTCAGACCTGTCAAATTTAATTTAGTTTTTTGAAAATGTACAATACAGCAGAATCGACACAGTATCAAATCTGTCAAACTCGTAACCTTGAACGCGTGTAACAGAATCAAAGAGAATTTGATGCGTATGCATTTCGATGTCGCCATGCCATGCGCTCTTTCAGAGACACTACACAAGCGAAATGCGTGAATGTATTTTACGTGCCAGTTTTAGATAACCGACCAGCAGGGCGGTACGTAGCTTGGTTGGGAATCGGCATGCGGTTTATTTTGCCATTTGAATTGCATTAACGCTCTTCGAGCACTACCACAGACTAGATATCCAGTGACACCCCAGTGAATGATGAATGAACGTGAACGTGAGTTGCCGTTTGAATTATAGTGAAACGGTATGTTTTAACATTGATAACAAGGTTATGTGCATTGGAAAACAATTAGAAGCTCATTAAAAATCTACTCGAAGTTGCATTTTTCATTTTTGACACGTTTAGCTTCAAATAACTGTCATTATTACCGATTTCACTTAGTTTCAAGAATGGTAATAATGGATATCTATTCTGTGGTCGAAACCCGTCAATGGAGTTCAAATGTCAAAATAAAGCGCAAGCCGATGCCCATCGAAGTTACGTAATCGCCCCCCCTGGACTTGTACACGAAAATTACCCTCGGGTAAAAACAAGACAACGTACATCGCGGGTACCGTTTTGCATAAATCTCTCTCACGTAACGTCTTGCAACTCTTACGCACATCGTCTAAACAAAACCGAGCGGGCACAGCTCACACCACCGTTTGTCCATCCAGGCCCAGACGGAACAAGAGCGGAAACAGCCCACCCCCCCGCCGGACCAGTGGGCGGAAATACTGGGCATCCCCGGCGAGGAGGCGCGCGCTAAAGCCTCCAAAAAAGCCCTAGAAGCCTCCGCAGAAGCCTCCGAAACAAAGTCCTCCGAGGACGACGCGCCCTCGCCAAAACAACTCCGGTCATCCAAAAAAGAATCGGAAAAATCCCCGATAAAATCGCCGCCGAAGAAGAGAAAAGTGGAGGAGCCGCCGCCCGAAGCGGACAAGAAGGCGAAGAAGAAGGCGGAGAAGAAGCCGAAGCCCTCTTCCGACAAGACTGAGAAGAAGAAACGGAAGAAATCCGAGAAGGATTAGTGTTTGTTGTACGTTTTCGCTAAGAAAATATGAAAACAGTGAATGGACACGTGACGGTTTATGATTTTGTTCGAGTTACGTTTTAAGTTTTGCGGGTAGTTTGATGTTTTGAATTGGACAGGGGCGGTGGTCGGTGGCGGGTTGCGCCGTTGCTGCTCGACGCTTACTTGGGCACCATCCATTAATTACGTCACACGTTAAGGGGGAGAGAGGGGGTCGACGAAGTGTGACATTGTGTAACAAGGAGCGGGGAGGACTCTCAAATTGTCACATTTTTTCAAAATATAGTGTTTAATATTACAACACGAAATTTCAAAATATGTGACATCACACTAGGTAGGGGGGGGGGGGGTCAAACAAATGTGACAAGGACGGGGGAGGGGTAATATCCCCCGTTAAGTCATAAATTGGTGTGACGTAATTTATGGATCGCCTCTTGTTAATTTATGGCTTCACACTGTTTGTGTATGTAGCCAGTGTCAAGTTAATAATTAATATAGACCCAGAGCCCACGACAGCCAGACCTTCGTTATTTTATAAAAGCTGAATGTTTTTCTGTGCACGCCCCCTATACAGGTAAAAACGACCTGTGAATAGAGAGTTTGGGTTGTGGTTACTTGGGCAGATAACAGGAAGTGCAGGTGTATAAATTAGTACCTACCTCAAATTCGTTAAAGTATAAAGCTCAATTTTTTTATGATTCAAAATTTGCGTGTCCGCGGATAACTGGCGTTTATGAACCAATTTTGATGATTCTTTTTTTCTGTCGGAAAGGAGATATTCCGAAGGTGGTACAGTCAGCGACAAAAGTAGCTGATCGTTCTCGATTTTCCAATTGTGTTTCAAATCGGTAATTATTATTGTTTTTTTTTTACATTTTACATGGTATCATTTTGACCACAACATAAACAAACCTGATTTTAGGTGATGATGAGGTCAAAAATTGGTGTCTAAGATGATGAGGATAATAGAAAAAAGTGTGATTGTTCAGCGACTTTTGTCGTTGACTGTACCTTCGCTAAGGAAACCAGGATCTGATGATGGCATCCCAGAGAAATCGAGGGGCGACTGAAGTGGGTTTTTTTTTTGTTGTTAAAAATAACACTTGTGTTATTTTAAAAAGTCGAGCTGCAACTGAAACTTACAGCGTATGAGTGTGAACGAATACTGCGCAGCATTTTGTTGTTTCGTGGAACGGAACGTGTTTTGTGGAAAATTCAGTTCAAATCGGTTGTTATAACACTACTAGCTGTTCCCCGCGGTTTCACCCGCGTCGGCTACAGTTTATCGCGATAAAAAGTATCCTATGTCCTTCCTAAGGGTTTAAACTATCTATGTACCAAATTTCGTTGAAATCAGTTCAGTAGTTTAGGCATGAAAGCGTAACAGACAGACTGACATAGTTACTTTCGCATTTATAATGTTATAGTAGGGATCTATTTTGTCTCCATTAAATTCTACTTGAAAATGTCCGATGGTGGCCGAAAGGTAACGCGTGCGCTTTATAAAGCGCCGATACCAAGTTTGAATCCCATCTAGCTATGATATATAAATAAATAAATAAATAAATATCGGGGACAATTGCACACAAATTGAGCTAGCCCCAAATTAAGCTCGAAACTTGTGTTATGGGTACTAGACAACGATATACATACTTACATAGAGAAATAAATACTTATATAGATAGAAATATCCAAATATCTTGCTAAGTTTTGTTTTTTGTTGTATACCACGGTCCATATAGTTTTGCATTATTCCTCTGCTTTTGAGTTGTCTGGAAAAGATCACTTTGAGCGATAAGACCGCCCCTTGTGACACTTATCATTAAGTTTTATTGTTCTTCTAGTTGTGACTTAATTATGTGGTGTACCAATAAATAAATAAATATCGGGGAACCATTGCACTCAAATTGAGCTAGCCCCAAATTAAGCTCGAAATTTGTGTTACGAGTACTAGACAACGATATACATACTTATATAGATAGAAATATCCAATAAAGAATTGATCTATACTAGCTGACCCGGAGAACTTCGTATCTATATATGCATACTAGCTGTTCCCTGCGGTTTCACCCGCGTGGGCTACAGTTTATCGCGATAAAAAGTATACTATGTCCTTCCCCGGAGCTAAAATTATCTCTATACCAAATTTCATTTAAATCGGTTCAGTAGTATAGGCGCGAAAGCGTAAATATTCCGTATACTCCAAAATTATTCCCGCACTTCGGTGCCCCCTCACCGCGTTACCTGCTGTAGGTATCCATTATCCTATTTTAATTCTAGGTTAATTCTTTTTCTGACCACGCTTTTGAATCGTGCTGTTAAAGGTCTTCATGGTCCGCGACCGCACTTTACCTATTTCATAGATTCTCCCTCACCTCGCCGCGTTTCCCGCTGCGCTGGGGTGCGGCGGGTTTATTTTTCTACTACTACTTAAATTTTTAAACTCGTGATATCTTTCGAATGGAATGTCCGAATTGAATGATTCAAAAAGTTTTATAAAGGTATTGAAGCACTTTTGAATAAGAAGTAATTTATTTTGATAAGGATTAATACCAAGATACAAATAAAGAGCCTTTTCTAGAGGCAGCATTAAAAATTAAATTTTTTATATAAAATATCACTTATTGCGGCATAACTATAATAGTTAGACATATGCTTTCGCGGACTTTTTTGTAGATCTTAATGAGCCCTACAAACCCGTAATACATTATTTTGTTCTAGTGTCAATAGTTTTTGCAGCGCACGTAAAAATAGGTTTTCGATTTCACACCTTGGGTTGCAAAATAGCAATTTTCTTACGGATCCCTAATTTTTTTGGAAATAAAATATAGCCTATAGCCTTCCTCGATAAATGGGTTTTCTAACACTGAAAGAATTTTTCAAATCGGATCAGTAGTTCCTGAGATTAGCGCGTTCAAACAAACAAACAAACTCTGCAGCTTTATAATATTAGTATAGATAAAAGAAAGTCGTGCTAGTTACACTATTTATAACTCAAGAACGGCTGAACCGATTTGGCTGAAATTTGGTGGGGAGATAGCTTAGGACCAGGAAATGGACATAGGATACTTTTTATCCCGGAAAAGGTTCCTACGGGATACGGGAAGACGCGGGCGAAACTTCGGGGCGCAGCTAGTCGCCAATAAAAGTCACCTTTTAAACCTTCCCTGAACTTCCACAAATATATCAAGATCAAAATTAGCTAAATCGGTCCAGCCATTTTCGAGTTTAAGCGAGACTAACGAACAGCAATAGATTTTTATATATAAGATGTACATCAATCTGTGTGGAATTGCCATCACTCAAAACGGTGAAGTAAAACATCGTGAAGGAACCGGTAGTCTACAAAAGATGACGAGTTTTTTTTTGTTTGTTCTGGCGTCACACGATTAGTGTATTTGCCAGTGTCAAGTATAAAATATTTCAAACTCAGAGAGTTAATCAAGTATAAATGATGATGATGAGATGATGGGATGAGGATAGTGTTTAAGTAAAGTAGTGGCGCTTTACTTAAACTTTACACGGACTTTTTTGGAGCAACTCGTAAAGTCACTTTCACAACTTTATTTCAATTTCCCACACTCGTACACATTAACGAACACATAATGGTTAATAATCCACCAATATTACACATTATCACTCGAAGAAACACAAGTTTTGGAAATGAAAACAAAATTTTCACGTTGACAATTCGATTGCCGCCAAAAAAGTCCAGATGAAGAGTTAAAATACTACGAAACGCTGCGCTGTATTTAAAAAAATACCAATCTATTGTTGTTACAAAGAAGAGGCCAGGGGCGTATCTAGGCTTATTATGTCAGGGGCAACTAGCCCCCTAATAGAAACGCAAGATTCTCCCCTGGTAGAGTTTGCGATATATGAAACTCTATGGAATGGGATCCGTTCATATTTCAAACTACCCGCAGTTTACCAAAATTGCATATGCATACGTCACAGCACTTGTTAACATAGATAAATAAATGTGTATGTTTTGTGTATATGTTACAAATATGTGTGCGGGGCGTGTGGTGTATACAATATATGTCTATGTTTGTAGAGAAAATAAAATGTCTTGTATAATATGTAAATAAGAGATTTTATATACAAGAAGCCGTTCCCCGCGGTTTCACCCGCGCGGGCTACAGTTTATCGAGATAAAAAGTAGCCTATGTCCTTCCTCAGGGTTCAAACTATCTCCGTACCAAATTTCATTTAAATCGGTTCAGTAGTTTAGGCGCGAAAGCGTAACAGACAGACAGAGTTACTTTCGCATTTATATATAAATAGGGATAGGGATGTGCCTCTATAAAGCCGAAGTGAGGATTTTCCACACAACACGGCGAACAAAATTAAATATACAAAAAAAAACAATGTACAACTCGGTCACAATGGTGTCGATTCGGTTTTGCATTCTCTAAAACTAAACTAAGTTTGACAGGTCTAAAAGTTATGCTGTCCCTTTTCTACTTCAGTGGTTAGAAAAAGATTGCAATACTATTAGACCTGTCAAAGTTAGTTTAGTTTTAGAGAATGCAAAGCCGAATCGACACCATTATCTGTGCACCTGACCTCGTGACGTCATATCGGCGGTCTGGGTGCGGTGTGCTAACCGTACTGTCGCACCGGGGAGTGCGCGGAGAGGTGACAGGGGAAGCGGGAGAGGCGCCGCATTCCAGCGAGGTGCACAGATATCGTGACCGGGTTGTATATTTGAAATGCTCTGCAAAGTTTTTTAGCTTTAATGTAATAGATTAGCAAACAAGCAGACGGCCCGCCTGATGGAAAGCGGTCACCGTCGCCTATGGACATCTGCAACACTAGGGGAGTTGCCGATGCGTTGCCGACCTTTAACAACTCTTTTCACACCCATCTTGAAGGATTGCAATCTGTAGCATTGCGGAAACACTTGTGCGGAAAGCTCGTTCCACATTTTGCAAGTATGCGGGAGAAAGGAGCGCATAAATCGTGAGCCTAACTTTCCCCACACTAACGCCCGAAATAAATAATCTATCCTGAATCCGTGGTTTTGGATCGATATGTCGTGTCGTCATAGTATTAAATATGTCATATTGTCATATGTCAAGCTGTACTTACTAAAATGACACACGATGAAATGACATAACGATCCAAAACCGCGGATAACGGATCAGGATCGATTACTAATTTCGCGCGTAAGGGGACTCCCATACAACCGTTTACATAGATACGGAACCCTTTGTGCGCAAGTCCGACTCGCACTTGGCCGGTTTTTTTTTTACTGGTAATGTGCCGCCACCACACTCCCGTCACACAATAAATATATTAACTATGACATATTTTATTATAACGATCACATCTATATCAAACATTGGATTTGTAAATATAGACAAAATTGTATATAACTATATATTATGTACCATATAATTATTATTAATGTACAATAAATAGTATATAAGCAATGCAGATTAATTAGTATTAAGATACTTAAAGTGTTTCTTTTTAATTGTATATGGTACTCTTCGTTTTCAGGGTTCCGTAGTAGAAGAATCTTTTTAAGGACGTAAGTCGGCCCTATGTATTATGTCTTTCGGTGAAGGAAAACATCGTTATGAAACCATAGCTTGGTGGTAGGGCATGCTCTAGTGCTCGCCTGCTAGCTACCAGCCTCGAGTTAACATCGCCGTGCACCTATCGGTGTGTTCCGGCAGCCTCGCTTGAGAGCCAGCACCCAGTCCAGTAGTGCGATTCTATATCACTCGGAAAGTTTCCGCGTCGGATTCGACATCACTTTCGCTTCACGGAAACGTTTTCCGAGAGCAAATAAGTGGCGGAAACTTTTCCGTGATTGAGCAGCTGGTTTGTCAAATTAAATATCAGTTTCCAAATACAGATTAATGAATCGTGTCTAAAAAAATGTGAAGGATTTTTTTCCGAATCCGTGGTCAGAAGAGTTTCTATATGAATTAGAATCGCACTGCAGTAGTGCGATTCTTATACACACGGAAACTCTTAGTTAGTTTTAGTAAATGCACTACGGAATTGATTTTAATGTCTATGGTACGGCGATATGACGGGCGCTGCCCGCTAGCAATGAAAATCACCGTTCCACTAAATTCAGTTTATTTTCACAATTGACAGAGATGCACACTGCACAGTCCAAACACGTGGGCACAGAAGGGGGAAGTATAGACGAAAGCACAAAGAGTGAGAAAGAGAAGATTACACAGTTCCGGACCAAACATAATGTCTATAAAAATATTTAATAAACTACCCGACGAATTAAAATCCGAAGAAAAAAATCACGTATTTTTAAATAACTTAAAAACGTTTTTAATCGACAAATGCTACTACAGCCTAGATGAATTCCTCAACGACGACTTCTCGAAATGATTAGAATGGATCGGTCCGCTCCTACATTGCTATACCCTATTCGGTTCCATATGTTCGCTAATCTTAACCACTAAGATCTCTTGTATACAAACATATTAATGCAATAAACGATTGAATATGAATATGAAGATAAAGTATGAAATATGCGAGTTATAGGGAAATACAGTTATAAGCGCGGGATGAGGCGTAGTGGCACACTTTCGTCCTGTATCGCATAGCGATGATGGCTCAGTGGTAGTGACGTCGGCTTGCGATCCGTAGGACGTGGGTTCGAATCCTACAATGAGCTTGAGCTTTCGGTGAAGGAAAACATCGTGATGAAACCATAGCTTGGTGGTAGGGTATTTTCTAGTACTCGCCTGGCTAGCTACCACCCTCTTGTTAAGAATCTGTCGCCAAGCACCTATCGGTGTGTTCCGGCAGCCTCGCTTGAGAGCCAGTTCCCAGTCCAGGTGTAGCGTGGCGCCGTCTTCGACCACATCGTCACTTAACATCAGGTGACTTGTGGTCAAACGCTACCCTGTAAATAGTAAAAAAAAAAAAGAGCTCACTGGCGCGGGCGCCGGCCGACTGGGAGCAGGTTGGGTGCCCGCGCCCCGCGCGCCTCATGCAGTTACCGCGCCCGTCTGGACGGGTTTTTGCTTGTGTGCAGCGGCAAGCGTGTGTGCGCTGCCACATGTCCATTATGTCGTGTGTGTGTGCGTGAGTAACATTATACACACTGTAGGGACACGCCCTCAAAGCGAGGGACGCATTTGTATCTAAATAGTAATTTTATATGTCACTAGCTGTTCCCCGCGGTTTCACCCGCGTGGGCTACAGCTTTATGCATGCAAAGTCTCAGCCCGATCGGTTTAAAATTGACAAAGTTTCATACAAACTTTGATCCCCTATTTTATCCCCTTGGGGGTAGAATTAATCGAAATCCTTTCTTAGCGGATGCCTACGTCATAACATCTACCTGCATGCCAAATTTCAGCCCGATCCGTCCGATCACTATGTCAGTACCTTTGAGTTATATAATATAATCAGAAGGTGTTAATTTACTAAATAAATGAATGCCAACAATAAAATGTATTACAAACTAGCTGTTCCCCGCGGTTTCACCCGCGAAGGCTACAGTTTATCGCGATAAAATGTACTCTATGTCCTTCCTCAGGGGGTCTAGACTATATCTGTACCAAATTTCATTTTATTTTATTTTATTTTAATTGGACAACCAAACAGCTTTCTTACGAACTAAATTTAGACAAAACAGATGATAGATATAAATTAAGCCAAAAACAGGTGTCACTAATAAAAGTAATAAGGTAGGTGAAAAACAAAAAATAGAAACGTAACATAACAACAACAATAGACTAGAAAGGAAAGAATGAAGGATATAAAATACATAGGTAAATAAAAACAATAATACTCGTATCATATCGGTTCAGTTGTTTAGGCGTGAAAGCGAGACAGACAGACAGAGTTACTTTCGCATTTATAATACACTTGCTGCGCCCCGCGGTTTCACCCGCGTCTTCCCCTTATCCCGTAGGAGCCTTTCCCGGGATGAAAAGTATCCTATGTCCGTTTCCTGGTCCTAAGCTACCTCCCCATCAATTTTCAGCCAAATCGGTTCAGCCGTTGTTGAGTTACAAGTAGTGTAACTAACACGACTTTCTTTTATACATATAAGATGTACAATGCGTCCCCCTCTTTGAGGGTCTGTCCCTACATCACCCTTCAGACGTGATTTGATACATATTATAAAGAAGATTGAAAATAATTCTATATTGTATCACACTTTAGAGTTACATTGTTGCGCAAAGGTTTTTCTAAATATATGACGAATCCGGTCTATTTCCTTCTATCCTATTGGATTTACTCTGTTACTATCTGCCATGGTATGCAGATTTCACGTGGGCGTTCTGGGGGAGGTGTCGGTTGCAATAATAGAAGGCCATTACAAATTAAACTGACACTGTATTCTTGACGATTCAACAATGTAGGTACATCTAGAATATTCCACAATCACTAGGTAATACGGAACGCGGGACAGTTCCAAGATGCTTCCTCGACCGCCGCAAGCAAACTGTGTAGTTTCTCCTGTCGAGTAATGCCATCAAGACTCTGTCGAGCGCCACCAGGTGGCGCTGGCGTCCCGATTACAGTCAAATTCCATTTCAAATCTCGAACCCGTTTCGACATAATATATTGGCCTTCCTACATTTCTAAATATATGTAGGCCATCGTATTTAGATGGCCAACGAATTACACATATAATAGCAATAATAATAATTATAGATTTTAGTGACATACATAATTATGTTTTATTATTAGAAATGTCTTTTTCTGTACGGAAAATATAAAACACACAATTTTGTCTTTAATCAATGACTTTAGCTAAATTAACAAGGATAACTAAATTAAAAATGTATGCAATAAAGAGCGTATTCAGTCCCGTCTAACTTAAGAGGCCCAGGGCCCCTGGCCTCACGGGGGCCTCAAAGTGATGGCATGATCTAATGCCTGGTTTACATTATTCCAGTCCAGCGATCGAATCCAGCGCTGGATTGCCTACTGGAAAAATGTAAACCGGCACTGGAATGCACTAAATCCAGTTAGCATTCCAGTCCAGAAACTGGATTGGCGGTCTACTTTTGAATCCAGTGCGACCAATCCAGTGCAACTGGAATAATGTAGACGTCCAATCCAGTGCCATTTTCTTGTTGAAATCATTGGTCACTACAGTAGTGATCACACTTCAACGGCTTCTAAATGACTGGAATAATATAGACGTTACAGATCCAGTCCAGCACTGGACTGGATTCTCGCTGGATCACTGTACTGGAATAATGTAAACCGGTCATTATGCCAGGTTTACATTGTTCCAGTCCAGCGATCGAATCCAGCGCTGGATTGCTTACTGGAAAAATGTAAACCGACACTGGAATGCACTGAATCCATTTAGCATTCCAGTCCAGTGCCAGTGCCGGATAACATTTTTCCAGTAAGCAATCCAGCGCTGGATTGGAATAATGTAAAACCGGTATTACAGATTCAGTCCAGGACTGGACTGGATTTTCGCTCTATCCATTGGACTGGAATAATGTGAACCGGTCATTAGATGTTGCAGTTTCGTCGTTATTGTGTTTCACCGTGTGTACTGGACCTTACTGTTAAATAGATTATGAATTTGTGTAACACGTAAGGAAGCTATCTACATTTAGGTCTAGCGATAACATATTAATTAATGCGTTAATTCTTGGGGTAAAGCGAAGAAAATACTGAAATCTTTGCACAATTGTTCGATTTAAGATTTTATTGTAATATTATTGATTAATTTTAACAATTGATTTTAATTATTGTAAATAGTTTTCTAACATTATGTTTGTTATTTTATGAATTGTGAAAATAAAATAATATTTGTGAGCATTTTTCTGTTGTTATTTTTGGTTTATTTTTACACTAGCTGTTCCCCGCGGTTTCACCCGGCTGGGCTACAGTTTATCGCGATAAAAGGTAGCCTATGTTCTTTCTCAGGCGCTAGACTATCTCTGTACCAAGTTTCATTTAGATCGGTTCAGTAGTTTTGTGGTGAAAGCGTAACAGACAGACAGACAGAGTTACTTTCGCATTTATAATATTAGTAGGGATGGACACACCATAAGTATGCGAGATATTTCGAAGCGATGGTAGTCCAATGGGCGTGGCATTTAAACCTGCTACGACGTTGAGCTTTCGGTAAAGGTAAATCGTGACGAAACCATAGCTCGGTGTTAGGGCATTTTCTAGTGTTAGGGCTTTCTCTCCAATTCAATCAATTAGTACATTGTGATCACTTTATCGTCAAACTTAAAACAAGCTACGCGTGCTCCAACCTTACGCCGGCAAAAGAACAGGCAAGAAACGCCCGGCAGGTAATTTTTTTTGGCGCGATCTTATTGAAAATTTTATTCTTATTACTAATTGATTGAATTGGAGCAAGCTCACTAAAATCCCAAGCTTTTTTTTGTCCTCTCATATCTCAGATTGTCAAGCGCAGTGCGTAGACAACTCTTGAGTGGCAATGTAAAAGCGGGACGCTTACCATCAGGCTTCAGTCTTGCTCGTCTCGTCACTGGTAATGCTGGAGAGTAACTTGTAACCCTATTGGTGAAGTCACCAGAAATTATTTGATTGATTGATAAGTGAAAAAAGCTTGAAATGAAGTGAAATATTTCAAGATCAAACTGGATCTTGGATCAACAATCACACTAATGGATACCTGGTTCTTATTTTCTCTTTGATCCACCTTTGGATTCATTGATAATTTTACTCTTTGATCCACCTGTGTATTCATAGATTTTTTTATTCTCCTACGGATTGATAGATTTTTTTTTCGGTGTATTATTTAGGTATGTATTGTAGCTTATACATCCTATCTTACTATTATAAGAAGTGTGTGTATATTTGTTTGTTGGTCACCACTTATCCGTAACGGCTGAACAGATTTCCATGAAATTTGATATCAAATAAGTGTCTTTTATAATAACCGTTTGCATCTTAATGTTGCCATTTCTCAAAATATTACTTTCTTTTTCAACTATGTTATTTGCTGGTACAGTCAACGACAAAAGTTCTGATCGTTCTCGATTTTCCATATGTGTTTCAAATCCGTAATTATTATTGTTTTTTTTTACATTTTACATGGTATCATTCTGACCACAACATAACACACCAGATTTTATGTGATGATGAGGTAAAAAATTGGTGTCTAAGATGATGAGGATAATAGAAAAAAGTGTGATTGTTCAGCGACTTTTGTCGCTGACTGTATAACCGACTGTTGCTGTAACAATCAAACACAGACACATCAGCATTAATAACATTAGCATCATATCACACGTCCAATATCATGATAACCTAACCTAAACAGCAGCCGAAACCAGAAGAAGCTGGCGCGACACCAGCCGAGGAGACCGCGGAGCCGGCTGAAGAGGCCCAGGGCTCCGAGGACGCGGCGGCGCGCGAGCGGGAGGCGAGGGCGCAGGCCTCCATCAAGGAGCGCGAGAGGGAGGTGCAGCGGGCGCTCGCCACGAGCCTGCGGGACAGGGACAAGGAGCGGGAGCATCATAAGAGGGATGAGGCTGTGCAGGTGAGGAGATGATGAGAGCTTGTTTTTGTTGCCAAATGAAATTCAAGACTTGATAGAAGCCCCCAGTTTCATATGCACCATTGACTAGCAAGTGTCGTTTGATGTTAAATAATAAATATAAATATTGGGGACAATTGAACACAAATTGAGCTAGCCCCAAATTAAGCTCGAAACTTGTGTTATGGGTACTAGACAACGATATACATACTTATATAGAGAAATAAATACTTATATAGATAGAAATATCCAAGACTCAGGTACAAATATTCGTGCTCATCACATATATTTGCCCTTACTGGGATTCGAACCCGGGACCGCTAGCTTCGCAGGCAGGGACACTACCAACTCTGCTACCGCGTCGTCGCGTCGTCGTCGTTGTTAGTCAATGGTGCATATGAATGTACGTGGGGGTTTCAAACAGTACCGTTTCTTTTCACTGTTTACAGGGTTGCGTTTGACTACAAGTCACCTGAATATGTTATGTGACGATGTGGTCGAAGGTGGCGCCACGCTACACCTGGACTGGGAACTGGCTCTCAAGTGAGGCTGCCGGAACACACCGATAGGTGCACGGCGACAGATTCTTAACTCGAGGCTGGTAGCTAGCAGGCGAGCACTAGAGCACGCCCTACTACCAAGTTACACGGGGGGGTATTATCTTTTTACATCGAAATCGAATACTAGACACATACCGCAGTATTTCTTTGTAAACAATGTTTTTAGTTTTTCCCTTCTCATAACTATTTTGATGGTCGTGGTCAGCACTTCAACGCGCTGCTGGCGGACCTGGTGCGCAACCCGGAGCTGTCGTGGCGCGAGGCCAAGAAGCAGCTCAAGAAGGACCACCGGTACGCGCTCGCCGAACTGCTCACCAAGGACGACAAGGTAAGGATCCGGGAGAATTATTATAATCTAGCTATTCCCCGCGGTTTCATCCGCGTGGGCTACAGCTTTATGCCTGCAAAGTCTCAGCCCGATCGGTTTAAAATTGACAAAGTTTCATACAAACTTTGATCCCCTATTTTATCCCCTTGGGGGTAGAATTAATCAAAATCCTTTCTTAGCGGATGCCTACGTCATAACATCTACCTGCATGCCAAATTTCAGCCCGATCCGTCCAGTGGCCTTTGAGTTATATTATATATGTAAGATACTAGTATCTTGTTCATGTTACCGCAAATGTATGAAATTTAGGTATTGCATACAAATCCTAGGAAATTTATACAATTCCGAAGCTATTTAAGAAATGTTTAACATATTGTTTCAAAAACTATTTAATACATAAATGTCCTAGGAAATGTGTAAAATTCCTAGGAATCGTATATGATTCCAATATCGGATTAGGTAATGTGTAAAAATAATGCTTTCTGTAACTCGACTTTGCTTATTCTTTTATTTTATTGATGGGATATATTATGTAAATAAAAGTGTTACAGTAGGTTAGGGTGCGGCCCAAGGGCCACCCCCGCCGCCAATATTTTTATTTTTATCTGTGGTTTTACATTTCCGATTGATTACATGACGTATCGATCCAAAACCGCGGATAACGGTTCAGGATCGATTATGAATTTCGGGCGTTAGTGATTTTAAAACGTCCCGCGTTCCCAGGAGCGTCTGTTCAGTCAGCACACTTCGTCGCTGGCGTCGAAGCGGCGCGACAAGCTGCGGACCATCCTCACGGAGCTGGGCGTGTCCTGCACCGCGCACTGGAAGGAGGTCAAGGAGCAGCTGAAGGAGGAGCCCAGCACGCCGGCCTACTCCAGCTCCTCGCAGGTACAGCGAGCCGGTCTCACCATCACAGGCTGTTCCATTACGTATCTTAGAGTGATCACAATGTATCCTATTGAATAGAGTACTATTGACTACATCCCCCACTGCTGGAACTCTGGCATTCTCTCAGAGACAGTGCGGGCCGCAATCTACCAGGCGGGCTCTGCGGTCTGTTGGGTCTTTCGGATGACGGAACGGTGTAATATTTGCATAGAGATAAAGTTGCGCCGGAGCTACCTAATGAAATGAAATTAAAATATAATTTATTTCTGACACACACAATGTCGCACAAACACCTCCGTCTAATCTGTCGCCAAGTTTTCCGGCAGCCCCGGTGCCCAGTCCAGGTGTATCGAGGCGCCACCTCCGACCCGCAGACTAACCCCCCCGCCCCCGCCACAGATGGAGCGCGAGTTCCGCGACTTCCAGCGCGACAAGCAGAGCGCCGCGAAGACGGCGCTGCGGCAGCTGCTGCAGGAGACGCGCGCCATCACGCACCGCAGCCTCGCGGCGGCGCGGGACTGCGCGCCCGCCATGCTGCAGCTGCACGACGCGCTCCGGCACGACGTGAGGTACGTGTCTGTAGGTGTCTGCTGCTGCAGCACAGCTGCTGCTGCAGACGCGCGCCGGCACGACGTGAGGTACGTGTCTGTAGGTGTCTGCTGCTGCAGCACAGCTGCTGCTGCAGACGCGCGCCATCACGCACCGCAGCCTCGCGGCGGCGCGGGACTGCGCGCCCGCCATGCTGCAGCTGCACGACGCGCTCCGGCACGACGTGAGGTACGTGTCTGTAGGTGTCTGCTGCTGCAGCACAGCTGCTGCTGCAGACGCGCGCCGGCACGACGTGAGGTACGTGTCTGTAGGTGTCTGCTGCTGCAGCACAGCTGCTGCTGCAGACGCGCGCCATCACGCACCGCAGCCTCGCGGCGGCGCGGGACTGCGCGCCCGCCATGCTGCAGCTGCACGACGCGCTCCGGCACGACGTGAGGTACGTGTCTGTAGGTGTCTGCTGCTGCAGCACAGCTGCTGCTGCAGACGCGCGCCATCACGCACCGCAGCCTCGCGGCGGCGCGGGACTGCGCGCCCGCCATGCTGCAGCTGCACGACGCGCTCCGGCACGACGTGAGGTACGTGTCTGTAGGTGTCTGCTGCTGCAGCACAGCTGCTGCTGCAGACGCGCGCCGGCACGACGTGAGGTACGTGTCTGTAGGTGTCTGCTGCTGCAGCACAGCTGCTGCTGCAGACGCGCGCCATCACGCACCGCAGCCTCGCGGCGGCGCGGGACTGCGCGCCCGCCATGCTGCAGCTGCACGACGCGCTCCGGCACGACGTGAGGTACGTGTCTGTAGGTGTCTGCTGCTGCAGCACAGCTGCTGCTGCAGACGCGCGCCGGCACGACGTGAGGTACGTGTCTGTAGGTGTCTGCTGCTGCAGCACAGCTGCTGCTGCAGACGCGCGCCATCACGCACCGCAGCCTCGCGGCGGCGCGGGACTGCGCGCCCGCCATGCTGCAGCTGCACGACGCGCTCCGGCACGACGTGAGGTACGTGTCTGTAGGTGTCTGCTGCTGCAGCACAGCTGCTGCTGCAGACGCGCGCCGGCACGACGTGAGGTACGTGTCTGTAGGTGTCTGCTGCTGCAGCACAGCTGCTGCTGCAGACGCGCGCCATCACGCACCGCAGCCTCGCGGCGGCGCGGGACTGCGCGCCCGCCATGCTGCAGCTGCACGACGCGCTCCGGCACGACGTGAGGTACGTGTCTGTAGGTGTCTGCTGCTGCAGCACAGCTGCTGCTGCAGACGCGCGCCGGCACGACGTGAGGTACGTGTCTGTAGGTGTCTGCTGCTGCAGCACAGCTGCTGCTGCAGACGCGCGCCGGCACGACGTGAGGTACGTGTCTGTAGGTGTCTGCTGCTGCAGCACAGCTGCTGCTGCAGACGCGCGCCATCACGCACCGCAGCCTCGCGGCGGCGCGGGACTGCGCGCCCGCCATGCTGCAGCTGCACGACGCGCTCCGGCACGACGTGAGGTACGTGTCTGTAGGTGTCTGCTGCTGCAGCACAGCTGCTGCTGCAGACGCGCGCCGGCACGACGTGAGGTACGTGTCTGTAGGTGTCTGCTGCTGCAGCACAGCTGCTGCTGCAGACGCGCGCCATCACGCACCGCAGCCTCGCGGCGGCGCGGGACTGCGCGCCCGCCATGCTGCAGCTGCACGACGCGCTCCGGCACGACGTGAGGTACGTGTCTGTAGGTGTCTGCTGCTGCAGCACAGCTGCTGCTGCAGACGCGCGCCGGCACGACGTGAGGTACGTGTCTGTAGGTGTCTGCTGCTGCAGCACAGCTGCTGCTGCAGACGCGCGCCGGCACGACGTGAGGTACGTGTCTGTAGGTGTCTGCTGCTGCAGCACAGCTGCTGCTGCAGACGCGCGCCGGCACGACGTGAGGTACGTGTCTGTAGGTGTCTGCTGCTGCAGCACAGCTGCTGCTGCAGACGCGCGCCATCACGCACCGCAGCCTCGCGGCGGCGCGGGACTGCGCGCCCGCCATGCTGCAGCTGCACGACGCGCTCCGGCACGACGTGAGGTACGTGTCTGTAGGTGTCTGCTGCTGCAGCACAGCTGCTGCTGCAGACGCGCGCCGGCACGACGTGAGGTACGTGTCTGTAGGTGTCTGCTGCTGCAGCACAGCTGCTGCTGCAGACGCGCGCCGGCACGACGTGAGGTACGTGTCTGTAGGTGTCTGCTGCTGCAGCACAGCTGCTGCTGCAGACGCGCGCCGGCACGACGTGAGGTACGTGTCTGTAGGTGTCTGCTGCTGCAGCACAGCTGCTGCTGCAGACGCGCGCCGGCACGACGTGAGGTACGTGTCTGTAGGTGTCTGCTGCTGCAGCACAGCTGCTGCTGCAGACGCGCGCCATCACGCACCGCAGCCTCGCGGCGGCGCGGGACTGCGCGCCCGCCATGCTGCAGCTGCACGACGCGCTCCGGCACGACGTGAGGTACGTGTCTGTAGGTGTCTGCTGCTGCAGCACAGCTGCTGCTGCAGACGCGCGCCGGCACGACGTGAGGTACGTGTCTGTAGGTGTCTGCTGCTGCAGCACAGCTGCTGCTGCAGACGCGCGCCATCACGCACCGCAGCCTCGCGGCGGCGCGGGACTGCGCGCCCGCCATGCTGCAGCTGCACGACGCGCTCCGGCACGACGTGAGGTACGTGTCTGTAGGTGTCTGCTGCTGCAGCACAGCTGCTGCTGCAGACGCGCGCCGGCACGACGTGAGGTACGTGTCTGTAGGTGTCTGCTGCTGCAGCACAGCTGCTGCTGCAGACGCGCGCCATCACGCACCGCAGCCTCGCGGCGGCGCGGGACTGCGCGCCCGCCATGCTGCAGCTGCACGACGCGCTCCGGCACGACGTGAGGTACGTGTCTGTAGGTGTCTGCTGCTGCAGCACAGCTGCTGCTGCAGACGCGCGCCGGCACGACGTGAGGTACGTGTCTGTAGGTGTCTGCTGCTGCAGCACAGCTGCTGCTGCAGACGCGCGCCATCACGCACCGCAGCCTCGCGGCGGCGCGGGACTGCGCGCCCGCCATGCTGCAGCTGCACGACGCGCTCCGGCACGACGTGAGGTACGTGTCTGTAGGTGTCTGCTGCTGCAGCACAGCTGCTGCTGCAGACGCGCGCCGGCACGACGTGAGGTACGTGTCTGTAGGTGTCTGCTGCTGCAGCACAGCTGCTGCTGCAGACGCGCGCCATCACGCACCGCAGCCTCGCGGCGGCGCGGGACTGCGCGCCCGCCATGCTGCAGCTGCACGACGCGCTCCGGCACGACGTGAGGTACGTGTCTGTAGGTGTCTGCTGCTGCAGCACAGCTGCTGCTGCAGACGCGCGCCGGCACGACGTGAGGTACGTGTCTGTAGGTGTCTGCTGCTGCAGCACAGCTGCTGCTGCAGACGCGCGCCGGCACGACGTGAGGTACGTGTCTGTAGGTGTCTGCTGCTGCAGCACAGCTGCTGCTGCAGACGCGATCATCAAGGAGACACCAAGCGAGGAACAGCGTAGGAGTGAAACGACCCGCCAGCGTCATTGTTTCCCGATAAGTACAATTTGGGAGTTTTCAAGTCGAGAGTGAATAGATGTCTGCTGCTGCAGCACAGCTGCTGCTGCAGACGCAATCATCTAGGCACCAAACGAGGAACAGCGAAGGAGTGAAACGACCCGCCAGCGCCATTGTTTCCCGATAAGTACACAGACAGATAAATCATTCATTGTTTTCCGATATAGGCACATCAGGCTACTTGCCTATTACCAAATGAATAAATAAATACAATTTAGGAGTTTTCAAGTCAAAAGTGAATAGGTATCTTCTAGGCGAGCATGCTCCATCGTCGGCCACGTCTTCACTTACCATCCGGTGAGGCTGTGGTCAAATGATTGCATATTGTGAATAAAAAAAAAGCTGGTGGAGACAGACGAGCACGGTGCCAAGTAGGAGTGTTCTGCTGGAGACGTGCTCAACTAGGTGCCAAGCAAGGAGCAGCCATGCTACATCTAGACACAAAGACGAAAGCTAATATAAGGAGCGATGGCTGGCACATGCGTCAACTCGTGAACGGGTGCTGCTTGTGGGGTCTGGTCTGCTTTGGTTGTGATCCCGCAACTCGTTAATATTCATGTTCCCATATCCCAATGTGTACAAACAAGAGAAACAAACAAGAATCAAACAAGAGAAATCTTATTAGTAAAGCTAATAAAAAAATATCGGACTATTAGATGACAAAAAAAAGCTTGAGATTTTAGTGAACTTGCTCCAATTCAATCAATTAGTAATAAGAATAAAATTGTCAATGTGATCGCGTCCAGTAAATTACCTGCCAGGCGTTTCTTGTCTGTTCTTTTGCCGGCGTAAGGAGGTTGGAACAGGCGTAGCTAGTTTTAAGTTGACGTTTTAACGTGATCACAATGTATGCGTTGAATTTATTTTTTTTGGAATTTTGTATTTTGAAGTGTGTTAAACCCCTGTTGTATGTTTGCAGGTACTCTGCGCTTGACCACATCCCGCTGGAGCGGTCGGCCATCATCACGGCGTACCTCGAGGAGCTGGAGAAGAAGGGCCCGCCCCCGCCGCCCACCGCCACCGAGCCCGCGCGCCGCGCCAAGCAGTGACAGGTGGGGCCGCGACCTTATCTTATATGACGTGGTGATCCTTTTTTTTTTACTATTTACAGAGTAACGTTTGAGCACAAGTCACCTGATGTTAAGTGACGATGTGGTCGAAGGTGGCGCCACGCTACACCTGGACAGGGAACTGTCTCTCAAGTGAGGCTGCCGGAACACACCGATAGGTGCACGGCGACAGATTCTTAACATGAGGGTGGTACTAGAAAATGCCCTACTACCAAGCAAACCTAACTTTGATGATCCCAGTTGCGATGACGGACGTATCTCGGGAGACTCGCTATGAGAGTGGTCGGACATGGTGATCCAGAATAATGCTCACAACACTTGATACAATTCATCGTTTATTCGATAGCGTAAACAAACATCAAATCAACTTTAGGATTAATCGGATGACTCGAGATTGGAAACGCGGTGAGTTCGATGCCACGTGGTGTTATGCGCCCGACCCACAGATTTGGAGTAGGCTAGATACCGCAAGCCGTCGAACCAAGCGTGGCCGAAGTTTGTGTAATTCACAAACTTGACGCGCTACTACGTTCAGTTTGTGTTCGACCGCGCCAGTGGCAGGTTGTGTCGTCGAGGACATAAAAATGACAAATTAAATAAATAAATAAATATCGGGGACAATTGCACACAAATTGAGCTAGCCCCAAATTAAGCTCGAAACTTGTGTTATGGGTACTAGACAACGATATACATACTTATATAGAGAAATAAATACTTATATAGATAGAAATATCCAAGACTCAGGTACAAATATTCGTGCTCATCACACATATTCCCCTTACACACATCGCCCTTACCGGGATTCGAACCCGGGACCGCTAGCTTCGCAGGCAGGGACACTACCAACTCGGCTACCGCGTCGTCATAACATAAATTCTGCCGTAATAAACTGTGAAAACTTAACTAGTGATGTTTTTTTTTGTTTCTTTATTTGATTTTTTTTTCTAATGATTTGTTTTCTCATTTCAGTTACCAAATACAGACGTGAACTCACCAAATAGCTGACGACGCACCGTCGGCGCCGAGGAGTGAAATGTGGACTCGAGCGTTGAGTCTTTGTGAATAATGAATTCCTTTAGATATAATTTTGAAATACAAACATTTGCCTCTAAGTACCTACTGTTGTTTCTTTTATGAGTTACTGGCGGTCCCACCCACGTCTTCCTGTTACGAACCTTTTTCTGGTTTCTTTTATGAAATACAATAGTCAATAGTCAATAGTCAATAGTCAATTTTATTTATTCAATAGGATACATTGTGATCACTTTAAAACGTCAAACTTAAAACTAGCTACGCCTGTTCCAACCTCCTTACGCCGGCAAAAGAACAGGCAAGAAACGCCCGGCAGGTAATTTTTTTGGCGCGATCACATTGACTATTTTATTCTTATTACTAATTGATTGAATTGGAGCAAGTTCACTAAAATCCCAAGCTTTTTTTTTTGTCATCTAATGGTCCGATATTTTTTAATTAGCTTTACTAATAAGATTTCTCTTGTTTGGTTGTACACATTGGGATATGGGAACATGAATATTAATGAGTTGCGGGATCACAACCAAAGCAGACCAGACCCCACAAGCAGCACCCGTTCACGAGTTGACGCAACAACAAGCGACCCGCCCCTGCGGTTACATTACACCTGAGGTATTCCCGTTATCCCGCATGAACCCTTTTCTGGGATAAAAAGTAGCCAATGTGTTAATCCAGGATATAGCCTATCTCCATTCAGAATTCCGCTTAAATCCGTTCAGTAGTTTTTGCGTGAAAGAGTAACAAACATCCATACAAACTTTCACGTTTATCAGTACGATGTTTTGTTTCACCCGCGTGGGCTACAGTTTTAATCGCGATGAAAAGTAGCCTATGTATTTTTTCAGACTCTAGACTATCTCTGTACCAAATTTCATTTAAATCGGTCCAGTAGTTTAGGCGTAAAAACGTAACAAACATCCATCTATCCATACTCGCAAACATTCACCTTTATAATATTGGTAGGACTTTGAAATACAAAACTAGCCTCCAATAGTATGTAAATAAAATTATATTAAATTAAATTATAAAGCTAAGTTATTACAGTAAATTAAACACTGCTAGCTTCAACAACATTCTAAAAGTCCAACTCGTCCTGCGAGAATCGAATCCGACGCGAGGGAAGCTCCCACACACGCACCCGGCTGTCGGCGTCGCCGCACGCTATACGGCAAGTGCTGGAAAACAAATGGATACATAAGTGACGATGCGGTCGAAGGTGGCGCCACACCTGGACTGGGAACTGGCTCTCAAGTGAGGCTGCCGGAACACACCGATAGGTGCACGGCGACAGATTCTTAACTCGAGGCTGGTAGCTAGCAGGCGAGCACTAGAGCATGCCCTACCACCAAGCTATGGTTTCATCGCGATGTTTTCCTTCACAGAAAGCTCAAGCTTCGTACGTTCCCAACTAATATGATAAATGCGAAAGTTACTCTCTGTCTGTCTGTCTCGATATCACGCCTAAACTAATGAACCGATATAAATGAAATTTGGTACAGAGATAGACATAGATAGCCTAGCGCCTAAGAAAAGACAGGACAAAGTACACAAAAATTCCATAGAAAAAAGCCGTTTTCAGTTTTTCCACAATTTCCCAATTTCCCACTAAATTTAACAAAAAAAAATTCATACAAACCTTTTCCTGAAAAAAAGAATTATCTAATTTGGTGCAGTCGTTCTGAAGTTATGCGCGTACATACATGATGCATTTTGTTTTGTGTTGATTTTTTTTGTAATTTGTTGCAAATAAATGATTCTTATTTGGGCGATTTATTTTTATATATAAAATCACAAAATCAATCCCGTTCAAATCACTTTCGCGTTTATAATATAAGTAGGGGTGACAAAGAAACCGACCCGGTCTGGTAGACATCTATCGCCGTGACAGCGCCCCCGCCGAGCCCGTCGACCGGCACGCGGCGGCCGGCGCGCACGTCGTACAGCGCCGCGCCCTCCCCCGCCAGCCCCAGCACGCAGGCCAGCGGCCCCGCGGCCACCCAGCACATGCAAGACACCGGGGAGAGCACGTGCAACACCTGCCAGGATGTATGGTATATTAGACACTGGAAAAAACCGGGTGTATACCCTCTTCCCTCTAATATGGTCGAGGAGAGCGATGGCTGGCACATGCGTCAACTCGTGAACGGGTGCTGCTTGTGGGGTCTGCTCTGCTTTGGTTGTAATGACGTAACTCGTTAATGTTTACGTTTCCATATCACAATGCGCACAACCAACCAACATAAATCTTATTAGTAAAGCTTATTATAAATATCGGATTATTTAGATTACAAAAGAACCTTGGGATTTAGTGAACTTGCTCCAATCCAATCAATTAGTAATAAGAATAAAAATGTGATCGTGCCAAAAAAATTATCTGCGGGGCGTTTCTTGCCTGTTCTTTTGCAGGTGTAAGGAGGTTGGAACAGGCGTAGCTAGTTTTAAGTTTGACGTTTTAAAGTGATCACAATGTATCCTATTGAATAAAGTACCTACTATTGACTATCCTATTATAAAAAAACTTTTGAATATTGAACTAGACAGTAGCGTGACATGGCATCCGTACAGTACAGGAGTCGATCGGTAGTTTCATTTAAAATTAGGACCCGGCTTAACGGATCAGGATCGATTATAAATATCAGGCGTAAATCAATCACGTAAAATCTTACCTTCAACGGGCACGCTTGGTTGACATCGTAGACCCGCAGCTCTGAATCAATGGACACCGACACAAACAACCCCGGCTTATGCCCACTGAACGCCACGTCCAGCACACATGTAGCGTGGCCGTCCAACACTTCACAAACCGGGTCCACCACATCCCCTTCCACCAGCTGAGGACACTTGACTCTACAAAGAAACAAGCTCCCCGACTTCGTTCCCACGACAAAAAAATCATCGGCAACTTTATCATCGCTCGGCCGCAAAGGCAACTGCTTAACAAAGTCAAAACAGCTGATATCTGGGGCGGCCATCTTGCGGGAACCGTTGACCGTGTAAAGGACAATGGAGGCGAAGATTTTCGTGTTGACGTTGACCTGCCAAACGTTCATGGTACCATCGCTGCCGGTGGAGAACAGCACCTGATCCGAAGCCCCTCGACGCTTGCCTTTGCTGTTGATCTGTATGGTCAGGAAGGTGTTCGCTAACGGAGCGTCGGCCCACTTGAGAGCGGTGACGCGTTTGGAACCGTGACAGCCTGACGGCGAAGCCAGCGACGTAAGATCATTGGAACTGCTTCTCAAATCGCAGATGACCACCTCCCCAGTGGTTGTCCCGTAGGCCAACAGCGCGGCGACTGAAGGGTGGTACTTGACAGCTGACACACAGTTCTTTTCGTTGATATCCATTTGGTGGATCAGCTCTCCAGACGAGTGTTTGACGGTGTAGATGCGGACTAAGCCGTCGTGGGTGCACCAGTTCTCGTGCTGGCTTCGACCCACTGAGACCGCGAGGGAATTCCCGGCGGAACTCCAGGTTAACGCCAGGACTGAAGTGGCTTGGTCTCCGCCGCCCATGCCTGGTCAAAAAGTTACTGCGTGAAAAGGTAACAAAGAGACTGTGAGAATTGATTTCGCATTTAAAACACTAACTGCGCCCGCGGATTCACCCGAGTGGATTACTCATTATCGTGATAAAAAGTATCCTATATCCTTCCCCAGGGTTTAAACTATCTCCACACCAAATATCATCAAGATCCGTTCAGCGGTTTTGGCGTGAAAGCGTAACAGACAGACAGACTGAGTTACTTTCGTATTTATAATATACTAGCTGTTCCTCGCGGTTTCACCCGCGTGGGCTACAGTTTATCGCGATAAAAAGTATCCTATGTCCCTTCCCCGGGGCTCAAATTATCTCTATACCAAATTTCATTTAAATCGGTTCAGTAGTTTAGGCGCGATAGCGTATATATTTTATTCCGTATACTCCAAAATTATTCCCGCACTTCGGTGCCCCCTCAACGCGTTACCTGCTGTATGTACCCATTATCCTATTTTAATTCTAAGTTAATTTTTCTTGGACCGCACGTTTGAACCGCGCAGTTAAAGGTATTTCTGGTCCGCGACCGTACTTTACCTATTTCATAGATTCTCCCGGTGCCCCCCTCACCTCATCGCGTTTCCCGCTGCGCTGCCGTGCGGCGGTTCTATTTTTCTACTACTACTTACATTTTTAAACTCGTGATATCTTTCGAATGGAATGTCCGAATTGAATAATTCAAAAAGTTATATAAAGGCATTGAAGCAGTTTTGAATAAAAAGTAATTTATTTTGATAAGGATTAATACCAAGATACAAATAAAGAGCCTTTTCTGGCGGAACCATTAAATTTTTTTTTTTTTAAATAAAAGATCACTTATTGTGGCATAACTATAATAGTTAGACATATGCTCTCGCGGATTTTCTTGTAGATCTAAATGAGACCTACAAACCCGTAATACATTATTTTGTTCTAGTGTCAATAGTTTTTGCAGCGCACGCAAAAATAGGTTTTCGATTTCACACCTTGGGCTGCAAAATAGCAATTTTCTTACGGATCCCTAATTGTTTTGGAAATAAAATATAGCCTATAGCCTTCCTCGATAAATGGACTATCCAACACTGAAAGAATTTTTCAAATCGGACCAGTAGTTCCTGAGATTAGCGCGTTCAAACAAACAAACAAACAAACAAACAAACTCTGCAGCTTTATAATATTAAGTATAGATTGTACTCATAATTTTTTTTTCTTTACTACATACAGGATAGCGTTTGACTACAAGTCACCTGATGTTAAGTGACGATGTGGTCAAAGATGGCGCCACGCTACACCTGGACTGGGAACTGGCTCTCAAGTGAGGCTGCCGGAACACAACGATAGGTGCACGGCGACAGATTCTAACTCGAGGCTGGTAGCTAGCCAGGCGAGCACTAGAGCATGCCCTACCACCAAGCTATGGTTTCATCACGATGTTTTCCGTCACCGAAAGCTGAAGCTCATTGTAGGATTCGAACCCACGTCCTACGGATCGCAAGTCGAAGTCACTAACACGGAGCCATCATCGCTGTAAAAATAAGACAGAATATATATGTGTATGGATGGATTAAGTCCCAATTTTCACCAACTATGTATTAAAACAAATCTCACCTGACACATCAGTCACTTTGATCTCCTGGAACAGCTTGGCAACGATCACATCCTCGTCCTCCGAATCCGAAGAGTTGTCCAGCACTGCTTGGTTCTCGTCCAGTTGCTCCAGCATCGCCGGGACCACTTTACGCAGGAACTCGTTCAGGCCTGCAGTGCGATTGTAAATCACTCTCGACCACGGATTCGGAAAACTTTTCGCTAAATTTTTTTATTGCAATAAGAATCATTTATTTGCAACAAATTATACAAGACAAATACATTATGTAGAAATAAGAAAGAAATAAAAAGAAAATGTATTGTTGCAAACCCGGCCTCAACTCAGCGTTCAGCATCAATAAAAACTATCTTAATTGAAAGTACACAAAAATTCCATAGAAAAAAGCCACTTTCAATGTTTCCTCAATTTCCTAATTTCCTTGTGGATTTTCGAAAAAAACCTTTCCCTGACAATCACGAATACAACGAAAACAGTTGTTCTGAAGTTATACGCGTACATACCTACATTTAGGCGATTCATTTTTATTTATATAAGACTAGCTGTTCCCCGCGGTTACACCCGAGTGGGCTAGTTTCCCGATTTTTACCCCCTTAGGGGTTGAATTTAAAAAATCCTTTCTTAGTACCCTACGCATCAAGACAAACATACCTTCTAAATTTTTTTAGGCTGTGCGTTGATATATTCTGTCAGGACTTTGATTCTTATATATATGGATTGGACCAAGGAATCACGTCGTCCCATACAAACTTTGTCCCCCTTAGGGGTAGAATTCGAAAAATCCTTTCTTATCTGACCCCTACGTGACAAAGAACACACCCTCCAAGTATCAGGTCTCTACGATCAGCGGTTTAGGCTGTGCGTTGATCCGACAGTCAGTCATTCAGGACAAGGCCTGTTAAATGTATAGATAAATGTACTTTCACTGCAAACAAGGTGACATCCCAACCTGGAGGTGGATACTCCGTCAGGCCGCCATCTTGAGTGGTAAGGTCTTCGGGAGAAGTCATGGAGCCGCAGTCCCGGGAGATAGACGTTTGGGACCCGGCACCCATCTCGCCGAACTCGCTAGTTTGGGTAGAACTACTCTTTCCGCATCTCTTATTGAGAGACACCGAATCGAAGCCTACTATATCGCTATCATACCCGCTCAAATTCGACATTACTTTCACTAAATTCGACTGAATTGTGAATTGAAAAACACTTTTTTGAATTACTTATCTTTTTTTAGATAATTTTTGTAGTGACGTAGCTTTTTACTTCGATAAGTGAAATTATTTGATGTTTGTAAACATTCATTTGTTTGGTGTTGCTATGACAACGGTTTGGTTGTCTGGTTTGACAGTTTGTAGGAAAGGTTCGTTACACAGATAGAAAATAGTTTCCGCACGGATTGCAGTTTATGGCAACTTTTTCCATTTTTTTGTTTTGGATAATTATGTATTAGGGACTTTTTTGGCGGCAATCGAATTGTCAACGTGAAAATTTTGTTTTTATTTCCAAAACTTGTGTTTCTTCGAGTGATAATGTGTAATATTGGTGGATTATTAACCATTATGTGTTCGTTAATGTGTACGAGTGTGGGAAATTGAAATAAAGTTGTGAAAGTGACTTTTCAAGTTGCTCCAAAAAAGTCCGTGTAAAGTTTAAGTAAAGCACCACTACTTTCCTTAAACACTATCCTCATCCCTTCATCTCAATATCATCATCATCATCATCACTATCATCATACTTCATTCTACTCTCCGAGTTTGAAATATTTTATACTTGACACTGGCAAATACACTAATCGTGTGACGCCATAACAAAATAAAAAAAAAAGGTTCTTATAAAAGAAAAAATGGAAAAGTTGCCAGTTGCGATAAACTGCAGTCCACGCGGGTGAAACCACGGGGCGCAGCTAGTCTTTTACATAAAAATGAATCCCCATTTCCCTTGGTCAGGAAGTTTTTTCTCTATATAAGATAGAGAAAAATTTGTAAATAGGTATTTTGATACAATAAACTGCAGTCTACGCGGGTGAAACCGCGGTGAATAAAAACAAATCATTTATGTACTTCATACTTTATTATTTTTTACAACTTTTTATGCATTATGGAACACGCTCTTCGCCTTCTTCTCTCTTCTCTTCTTCTCCCTCTTCTTCTTCAACTTCTCCGTGCTGCGCAGTAGCTGCGCGATCGCGTCCTCCATTGTATCAAGAGTGCTGCCCTCGGTGGAAGGCTTTGACTTCTTAGCTGGTTGGTCTACTACATCTTCTAGCTTGGTCTTCTTGCTCTTCTCACTGAAACAAAGATATTAAACAAAGTTAAATAAATACATGTTTTTTTATAACATACAGGGCAGCGTTTGACCACAAGTCACCTGATGTTAAGTGACGATGCGGTCGAAGGTGGCGCCACGCTACACCTGGACTGGGAACTGGCTCTCAAGTGAGGCTGCCGGAACACACCGATAGGTGCACGGCGACAGATTCTTAACTCGAGGCTGGTAGCTAGCCAGGCGAGCACTAGAGCATGCCCTACCACCAAGCTTTGGTTTCATCGCGATGTTTTCCTTCACCGAAAGCTCAAGCTCATTGCATGGAACTACTAGTTGCACCCCGCGGTTTCACCCGCGCCTCCCTGATATCCCGTAGGAACCCTTTTCCGGGATAAAAAGTATGTGTTAATCCAGAGTATAAGCTATCTTCATTCCAAATTTCATCAAAATCGGTTTACTACGATATTATGTGGTAACAAACTTGAAACAAATTTATTTTTAGCACATGTGTGCTAAAAATAAACATGTACACACACACACACACACACACATGTGTGTACATGTATGTACATACATTTACATACATTTTTACATGCATTTTTTTATGAAAATGAATATAACCTACATTTTTTCACAGCACTAACTCATTGTTTTTTGTTTATCGCTTCAACGTATTAACTCACCCAACAGTCTCCATGTGATCGAACAACTCGTCCAAGGTGTCCCCGACCGCGACCGCCCGCTCCACCGCCCCCTCCTTCCCCCCCTCCTCTTTGAGCTCCGGCGGCGCGCTGCGGAGCGGTGTTGCGGTCGCGGTCTGTGCGAGCACGCACGACAGCTTCGATGTTAGGTATTGCTGGGGAATATAATAACAAAACGAATCAAATTAGCCCAAAATCGATGGGTTTACAGGTAGCCATTGAAGAGTTCCACTATCCATCTCCTGGCTCCATCATCAGATCAGGTCGATGATATCAAATTATTGGATTGTCATCAAGATTACTACATATACATACAAAGTTTCAAATCGATACGACAATCAGAAGTATGTTAAAATTGACTTCGAAGATTTGATTACATTGTTAGTTAGTTAGTTACAGGTGAAGATAATAAAAGTGTTTTAAAAATGTAAGGCTGTTTTAGTTTAGGATAGGTATATTTGTGGAAGAAACTTTGCAGAGCATTTCTAGTTAAATATATATATTTTTTGGAAATTATATTTAGTTCGCCATGAAATCTTATTAGTAAAGCTAATTAAAAAATCGGACCATTAGATGACAAAAAAAAGCTTGGGATTTTAGTGAACTTGCTCCAATTCAATCAATTAGTAATAAGAATAAAATTGTCAATGTGATCGCGCCAAAAAAAATTACCTGCCGGGCGTTTCTTGCCTGTTCTTTTGCCGGTGTAAGGAGGTTGGAACAGGCGTAGCTAGTTTTAAGTTTGACGTTTTAAAGTGATCACAATGTATCCTATTGAATAAATAAAAATTGACTTTTTGACTTTTGACACACTAACGGGAAATGCCGTTCAATAGCGCGATGACTGACGTTCGACATAAGTGTGGCCACGACATTGGACAACGGCATTCACATTGTCGTTTGACGTTTGCCGATAACTCAAGTGCATTCACGTTGACCGTTCAAGTGTAGCCACTCACATAATAGCGTTAATAATTAACGCAATATTTATCGCGATGATAGGCATTGACATTTCCCTTGACGTTGACCTTAGTGTGGCCCCAGCCTTACACGTTGTATTTAATTTTATTTTATTTTTAGCACACGGTACCTTATAAACCATGTCCTTAGTGTGGAACTGATGCACTCGTATATGTCGGTCGAGGCTGGTGCTGATTATGAGCTCCGCTTCCGGTGCTATCGCGATGTCGGTGATGGCGCCCGCGCATCCCTGGAAAACATATTATTTACTAACTGCGACTGGTGTTTTCACCCACATCGTTCCGTTACCCTGCAGGAAACTTTTTCCGGGATAAAAAGTAGCCTGTGTTAATCTAGGGTATAAGCTATCTTCATTCCAAATTTCCCCAAATCCGTTCAGTAGTTTTGGCGTGAAAAATGTATTTGAGCTTTCGGTGAAGGAAAACATCGTGATGAAACCATAGCTTGGTGGTAGGGCGTGCTCTAGTACTCGCCTGGCTAGCTACCAGCCTCGAGTTAAGAATCTGTCGCCGTGCACCTATCGGTGTGTTCCGGCAGCCTCACTTGAGAGCCAGTTCCCAGTCCAGGTGTAACGTGGCGCCATCTTAACATCAGGAGACTTGTGGTCAAACACTACTCTGTAGGTAGTAAATCCTTCCTACTAATATTAAAAATGTGAAAAAGTTTGTAAGTATATATGTAATACTAGCTTCGCCCCGCGGTTTCACCCGCGTGGACTGCAGTTTATCGCAGCAAAAAACCTATAGAAAAAAGCACTTTCCGTTTTTTCATAGAACCTTTCGTGGACTTCAACAAACACAACAAAAATAAGAATTAGCGAAATCGGTCCAGCCGATCACGCGTGATGCGATGACCGAGGGAAATAGGGATTCATTTCTATATATAAAGAGATGGATGAATGTATGGATGTTAGTTACTATAATGTTAAAAGTTACCTTGTACCCCTTGTCGGGGCGGGAGGCGCGGAGGTCCACCTGGTGCAGTTGGCCCCGACCGAAACCCACCAGGAACTGGCTGCGGAATAACATGAAATAAAGATGTACAACTTCCAGCATCCGACACCGTCAACAACAATACATAGTCAGTTTATAAAAGATATCATCATCATTATCAGCCTACCACGTTCCCACTGCTGGGACTCTGGCCTTCTCTCAGAGATAGAGTATGGGCTGTAATCTCCCACGCGGGCCCAGTGCGGGTTGGTAGATGTCGCATGCCCTTGAATGTTGCGGTTCTTGGACATGCCGGTTTCCGAGCGATGTTTTCCTTCACCGTTTTGAGCGATGGCAAATGCGCACATAACTTATTAAGTCATAGGTGCGGGGCCGAGAGGATTCGAACTCGGTGTCGGCGTCTTGTGAGTTGCACGCCAAACCGTCGCTCTAATAAAAGATATAAAAAAGGATTTTTTTTTTTTTTTTACTATTTACAGGGTAGCTTTTGACCACAAGTCACCTGATGTTAAGTGGCGATGCGGTCGAAGGAGGCGCCACGCTACACCTGGACTGGGAACTGGCTCTCAAGTGAGGCTGCCGGAACACACCGATAGGTGCTTAGCGACAGATTCTTAACAAGAGGGTGGTAGCTAACCAGGCGAGTACTAGAAATTACCCTACCACCAAGCTATGGTTTCATCACGATGTTTTCCTTCACCGACAGCTCAAGCTCATTGATAATAATAATTGTATACTTAACCGAGATTTTTTAACTTACCGGTCACGAAAACTGGGTACTATGCATGTAGCCGCCATGTTTGGGAACTCCACGTTACACACAGGTCTCCGCTGCGCTCTGCTGTCGTACAACCTGCAATATTACAAAATATCCTAAGCTAATATTATATATAAACGTGAAAGTTTGTGAGTATGGATGGATGGATGTTTGTTACTCTTTCACGCAAAAACTACTGAACGTATTTGAGTGAAGGTTGGAATGGAGATAGCTTATAACCTGTATTAACACATAGGCTATTTTGTATCACGGAAAAAGGTTTCTGCGGGTTAACGGGAAGACGCGCACGAAAGGTTCCGTACAAATTCCGGTTCCGTCATTGTAGTCAATCTATTAATTAATTATGATTTTTATTTCTTACAATAATGTTAAAACCAAATAAGTAATTATATAATACATTTAAATTAGAAATAATACATTTTTTTTTTTGCATAAATTTTGTACGCCAGCAGTGGTGAAGCAAGCTGAGCAATAATCCAATTCAATCAATTAGTAATAAGAATAAAATTGTCAATGTGATCGCGCCAAAAAAATTACCTGCCGGGCGTTTCTTGCCTGTTCTTTTGCCGGCGTAGGTTGGAACAGGCGTAGCTAGTTTTAAGTTGACATTTTAAAGTGATCACAATGTATCCTATTAAATAAAAAAGTTTTGAAATTTGAAATTTGAATTAATATTAACACTGATCATAACCGTGTATCGGACAAATAAACAATTTCATTTCATTTCAAACTGGTTTTTAGGGTTCCGTAACTAAAAAAGAAGAACGGAACCCTTAAAGGATCACTTTGTCTCTCTCTGTCTTCTTTTTCTCTATCTCCTTTACCTAACATATCCGTGCCTGGAGCAGACGGCGGCGACGGCCCCCCCCTCCCGCGGCGCGAAGGCCACCCCCGAGACCCACAGCGGACGCCGCAGCTGCAGCCAGTCGTGCGGCAGGTTCTTGGCGGAGAACACGGGCTGGAGCTCGCCGAGCCGCCATATCTTCAGGTCGTTCTCTTCGCCACCTGAGGATGGACATATTTTATTTATTTAACTAGCTGTTCCCCGCGGTTTCACCCGCGTGGGCTACAGCTTTATGCATGCAAAGTCGCAGCCCGATCGGGTTAAAGTTGACAAAGTTTCATACAAACTTTCATTGTCTATTTTATCCCCTTGGGGGTAGAATTAATCAAAATCCTTTCTTAGCGGATGCCTACGTCATAACATCTACCTGCATGCCGAATTTCAGCCCGATCCGTCCAGTGGTTTGGGCTGTGCGTTGATAGATTATTTTACATTATTAGGGCTAGAAGAGCTACGTTACATTTAATTAGAACCATGGGAAAGGTTGTAAGCTACATTTTATCGCGATAAACTGTAGCACACGCGGGTGAAACTGCGGGCAACGGCCAGTAACAAAATAAATAAATAACGATGAATCTGGCAACGACTCCAACATCAACATATCTCACCGGTAGCAAACAACGTCGCCTCATCCGGGCACACCTTCATCACGTCCAGCTTGCCCCCGCATTGCACCAGCTCCTCTGACTTCCTGCTCCACACCCTGACGACTCCGCTGGACGTGGCAGCGAGGAGTTTCCTTCTGCAGCGGCCGAGGCCCACGATGTGGCCGGGGGCGAAGTCTGCGGTGTGCGTGGCTGTCACCGCTTGGTGGTGAGTGGAGAAGACTTGGATCTAGGGATGTCGGGATTGTTGAGCTGGTGAAGCTGTTCTGCTTGGATTGAGTGCCATTTCCCAGTCCAGAGTAGAGTTTTCATAAGGCCTCAATTGTTGTTTAACCATTAACAGCAAATTACGTTCATTAACTCACTGGGTTTGTACTGGATATCTCATCATCAGTCTATTACGTCCCCACTGCTGGGACGCTGGCCTTCTCTCAGAAAGAGTATGGGCCGTAATCTACAACGTGCTGTAAAAGTAAAAGGCTGATGATGATATCCTCACCTGTTGATTCTTCTTCCCCACAAGTATCTCGGTCTGCTCCACATTCCCCCACTGCAGGCAGGTGATGGCGTCATCTTTCTGCAGCAATTTGATCTCCACCAAGTTCTCTATACATTTCTTATTGTTTCTTGCGCTGTCCGTGTGGTACTTTATGTCTGTAAAACCAAAAGATAACATTTTTAAATATATTGATTTATGAGTTGCACCCCGCGGTTTCACCCGCGTCTTCCCGAAGGAACCTTTTTCCGGGATAAAAAGTAGCATATGTGTTAATCCAGGGTGTAAGCTAAGCTCCATTCCAAATGTCATCAAAATCGGTTTAGTAGTTACGGTGATACGTGGTAACAAACTTTTACACAGACACACGCACACTCAAAAACTTTTATAATATTAGTAGGATAGGATAACCTGCCCAGGAAAAGACTGAGCCAGTCGGTAGTAAACGTAAAAGTAGTGATTTGTTATTCGCTATGCTAGGGAAAAGCATGGAAAAGCCGGAAAAAATATTCATCCAAAACTTACGCTTAAAAGATCCGATTTTGCTAGCGACGAATATATCGATCTCTTTGTCCTCTGTTATCGTCATGATTACGAAGTAAACACTGATTAGAAAACTTAATTATTTCATTTATATTTTGGATTTTGGAGCAATTTTTGTGTATACACGCATCGGAAACGAAAACACGTGAACGAATCTGTCAGCTGTCAAGGTGTCAAGTGACAAACAAATTTATTGACATTGACATTGACACAGCTGTGTTACTGTTCATTCACCAATGTTGCCATCGTATTTCTCTATTTCTTCTGAGCGGTGGTCGTCGCAAGGGTTTTCAATATTTGCTAGCTTGCATCAGTTGCATTGCAACCAAATTCCTATTTCCCATCTGGATCTATAAACGACAAGCAGGTGAGTACGCCTACGCCAAGAAGAATTGGACTTTCTACAATTTTTTTCCATTCTATTTTGCCATAATCAAAAACTACTGTGCTATTGCACAAAGCTTATTGAATGAACCTAGTTGAACCACCCTTTCCTAGGAATGAATGAATAAACCACAGAGTAAAACCATAGATTAAGTAGACTATATAAGTAAAACACTCAAATAGAATTTTGCAAGAATTTTGTTGTTTTGTTTGTTGTTGTGGACAAAAAATCCCAGCAAAAACAAAAACACGTGTTTTGCTTGGTGTAAATATATTTCTATAGGTTGATATAATAATCTAAAACATTGCCATTGTTATTTCCAACAGCAGAACATGGATTTTTCATTAATCTGCCGAACATGTCTTACTACGAAATTTTTAAATCCAATTTTTAAAGATGAAGAAGACCATAATCGGTATTCTTCAGCACTTTTAATCACTACAGGATTGAATGTAAGCACACTTCCCTTTTATTCCATCTAATATAAAATCCACTTCAGGCAATTTTCCCGCTTTCCAGTTAGGTAACATTTGCCGGGCTGTACCCGAGCGCCGGCAGTGGTCGGATGAGAATAGCCGAAGACCGGGCTCAGTGGCGTACCTTGGGAGAGGCCTATGTCCAGCAGTGGACTGATACAGGCTGATGATGGTGATGACATTCACTTTATCCAAATTTCATCAATGTCAGCCTAGCTGTGTTGCAGTAAAAGCCACACACAATAGCAGTAATCTTAATTTATAGGGCTCCGTACCTCAAAATGAAAAAGGGAATCCCTAAAGGCACATTGTTGTCTGTCTGCCTGTCAAGACCATTTTTCATATTCATATTCAATCGTTTATTGCATTCATATGTTAGTATACAAGAGATCTTAGTGGTTAAGATTAGCGAACATATGGACCCGAATAGGGTATAGCAATGTAGGAGCGGACCGATCCATTCTAATCATTTCGAGAAGTCGTCGTTGAGGAATTCATCTAGGCTGTAGTAGCATTTGTGGATTAAAAGCGTTTTTAAGTTATTTAAAAATACGTGATTTTTTCTTCGGATTTTAATTCGTCGGGTAGTTTATTAAATATTTTTATTGACATTATGTTTGGTCCGGAACTGTGTAATTTTTCTAGAGAAAGTGTTGAGGTATCAAGTTGAAATTTATATCAAACTAGCTGTTCCCCGCGGTTCACCCGCGTGGGCTACAGCTTTATGCATGCAAAGTCTCAGCCCGCAGTCGCTCCATCTCGCAAAATGTATATACCAGCATCAGCAAAACCTGACACACTTAAAAATATAATTAAAATCAACAGTGTGCATGCAACTGTATAAATGTTTGTCACTTAAAATCATCTTATCCCATTTCAGGTGAAACTGGGCGATGGTTTGCCACAAAAAATCTGCAAAAATTGCATAAAACACATTAATGACGCGCTAAAGTTCAAAAAACAATGTAAAGACGTCGAAATACAACTTCTAAACTTAGTAAACGGTAAGAAAAGCCATGGAAATGAATATAGTCAATTCGAAGTACCAATTTTGAAAAGGATAAAATCAAAAAGGTTACAGGACGACTGCATTGACATCAAAATTGAGACCGAGAATTACAAAACTGATGTTGATATACGTCTCGATAACTTTCTAAGAGTCGTAAAACAAAACGTGAAAATAGAAGCAACGGCAACTAAAATAGACGTAGAAAAAGAAGACGGAGTAATGCACAGTAACAATTACGTAGAAGATTTAGTTAAACCCGGTGATATAGTCACAGAAGAATCGATTGAAAAGGTAAACAACGCTTCAGACGAGTTAAAGTACGAAGAGGAATTCCTCGATGACAACTATGAATCGGACTCAGATAAAATAGCTATCATCGTAGAAAAAGAAGAGTCGTCTGAAAATTCTCCAAACAACACCGAAAACATGTTTTTTGTCGTACACAACTCTAAAAGGGTGACGTGCAAGTTGTGTCAGAAGGAGCTCTCTAGACGGAGTATAGACTCGCACATGTCAAAGAGACACCCTGGGGCTGATCCGAGGAAAGCGAAGTGCGATATGTGTGATACGTATGTGTTACGACAGAAAATGAATCGGCATAAGATTATTGTGCACGGACGAGATTGTTTTAGATGTGGGGTTAGTATTGTATTAGTGACTAGCTGTTCCCCGCGGTTTCACCCGAGTGGGCTACAGCTTTATGCATGCAAAGTCTCCCCCGATCGGTTCAAAATTGACAAAGTTTCATACAAACTTTCATCCCCTATTTTATCCCCTTGGGGGCAGAATGAATCAAAATCCTTTCTTAGCGGATGCCTGCATCATAACATCTACCTGCATGCCAAATTTCAGCCCGATCCATCCAGTGGTTTGGGCTGTGCGTTGATAGATCACTGTCAGTCAGTCAGTCACCTTTGAGTTATATATATTTAGATGAGCGAGCAGCCTGAGGCTGATGTGCCTATATCATGCTGTGTTGAATTATAGCAATGTCCAAAACTGCAGAGAAAAGTCAATTCTGTAGCAAGGAAGCATTGTTCGTTTGCAACCACTTGTCCAGTCTGTTTTTTAAGGAGTTCACTGAAGGTGCCGACACTTTTGCCAATATATTTTCCTTATTCTTCCAGTACTGTAAGACTGAGTTTGACGGCAAAGAGGAGTTGGTGCACCACGTACCGTCGTGCACCGCCAAGAAGCATCAGAGGACGAGGACAAATGAAAACACCAAGGTATGAATACTTATGAAGACCCCCAACGTGGTTGGTGAAATTAAATCATATCAACTGCATTGGCTTGGCCACGTAGTGCTCATGGGGGAGGCTCGGGCGGCAAAGCGTTCTTATTTGGGACGACCGTAGGCTGTAGAACGCGCTAGATACCGCTGGAACAACGCGGTGGATGGGGATCTACGCGAACTCCAGACTGAACTGGGCTGACATCGCTCAAGATAGAAAAGAGTGGCGCTCTCTCGTTTCGGAGGCCAAGACACACTTTGGGTCACTGAGCCATCGGAGTTTAGTTTTTTTTGTGTAGACTTCCACATGTCGCCGTCAACTTGGTTGAACACTCATATTCAATCTTCAAGATTGTTTCCTGTACCTGTAGATTATTTTTTGAATTGTTGAAATCGGACATTCCAATGTCAACTTTATGGAAAATAAAACCACCGCGCCGCCCGCGCCCTGCCCCGCCATCGATGGCCATGCAGTGGTCGCAGCGCAGCGGGTAACGCGGCGGGCACCGAAGTGCGGGAATAATTTTGGAGTAGGTATACAGAATATATACGCTTTCACTCCTAAACTACTGAACGGATTGAAATGAAGTTTGGTACATAGATAGTTTGAACCCTGCGGAAGTACATAGGATACTTTTTATCGCGATAAACTGTAGCCCACGCGGGTGAAACCGCGGGGAACAGCTAGTCAAAGATAAAAATAGCTGTACCCACTACTAGGCTCCATGAAATCAGGATCTTTTTCAAAGGTAATTAAAGGACGGCCCCTTCCTATCCTACTAATATAGATTATAGATGCTCCTTTAGGCCTGCAGCGCACACAAGGGGGCGTTATCACCCACTTTGGGGGAGGCTGCTTTATGGGTTCCGTTTTTCATTTGAAGTAGGTACGGAAACGTAAAAAATAATAAAGATAATGATAAATTTAATATGTATAAAACATGAGTGGTTAGTACAGACAATTGATGTAGGGACAATGATCTTATGGTATTTGAGAAGTGTCATGTTTTGCCGTTATTGGCGTACAAAATCAAGAGATGCCGAGATACTGTCACCATTAAATAAAATATGTAGGTACATAAAAATTAAATACAACTAAACGAACAATAGGTGAACATTAGAAATAGAAAATACAAATAATAAAATAATATTTGAAGGTAAATGATATAAATATAGCAAATGTCAAAATTCAAAATTCAAAAATATATTTATTCAATACGATACATTGTGATCACTTTAAAACGTCAACTTAAAACTAGCTACGCCTGTTCCAGCCTCCTTACGCCGGCAAAAGAACAGGCAAGAAACGCCCGGCAGGTAATTTTTTTGGCGCGATCACATTGTCAGTTTTATTCTTATTACTAATTGATTGAATTGGAGCAAGTTCACTAAAATCCCAAGCTTTTTTGTCATCTAATAGTCCGATATTTTTTAATTAGCTATACTAATAAGATTTTAAGAAATAGAATAATAATATAGATCATAGATATAACTTGCTTGTTTCAGAGAAAAGAGACGATGGTGGAGTGCGACGTTTGCCACAAGATGATGCAGAAGGCCAGCTTGCGTATGCACAAGGAGGTGAAACACGCGGGCATGGGGCCCGTGTGCGAGGTGAGGTGCTTGTACAACTTGCTAACATAGCCCTATGCTACTAATATGATAAACGTGAAAGTTTGTGAGTACGGATGGATGGATGGATGTTTGATACTCTTTCACGCAAAAACAACTGAACGGATCTGAATGAAATTTGGAATGGAGATAGCTTATACCCTGAATTAACACATAGGCTACTTTTTAAAACACTTTTATTAGCTTGACTTGTAACTAACTAACTACCTAACTAACTAACTAACTAACTCATGCTCACGAAAGTGACTTTGCTTGCAGCGGCGTCATGTGTCGGGTCGCCCTCTTCCCTCTCATATGGTCGAGGAGAGCGATGGCTGGCACATGCGTCAACTCGTGAACGGGTGCTGCTTGTGGGGTCTGGTCTGCTTTGGTTGTGATCCCGCAACTCGTTAATATTCATGTTCCCATATCCCAATGTGTACAACCAAACAAGAGAAATCTTATTATTAGTAAAGCTAAATAAAAAATATCGGACTATTAGATGACAAAAAAAAAAAGCTTGGGATTTTAGTGAACTTGCTCCAATTCAATCAATTAGTAATAAGAATAAAATTGTCAATGTGATCGCGCCAAAAAAATTACCTGCCGGGCGTTTCTTGCCTGTTCTTTTGCCGGCGTAAGGAGGTTGGAACAGGCGTAGCTAGTTTTAAGTTGACGTTTTAAAGTGATCACAATGTATCCTATTGAATAAACATATTTTTGATTTTGATTTTGATTTTGAACAATGTAATCAAATCTTAGAAGTAAATTTTCACCTACTTCTAATTGTCGTATCGACTTGAAACTTTGTATGTGTATGTAATCTCGGTGACAATGCAATAATTTGGTATCATCGACCTGATCTGATGATGCAGCCGGAAGGTGGGTAGGGCATCTCTGCGCTGGCTACTAGTAAACCCCTCGTGTTTGGGCTCATATGAATCGTCTTGATGAGTACAATAGATTGGACTTGGTGACGAGGGTCTGATGATGCAACCGGAAGGTGGGTAGGGGATCTCTGCAGTGGCTACTAGTGAACCCCTCGTGTTTGGGCTTATATGATTCGTCTTGATAAGTCCAATAGATTGAACTTGGTGACGAGGGTCTGATGATGCAACCGGAAGGTGGGTAGGGCATCTCTTCGCTGGCTACTAGTGAACCCCTCGTGTTTGGGCTTATATGATTCGTCTTGATGAGTCCAATAAATTGAACTTGGTGACGAGGGTCTGATGATGCAACCGGAAGGTGGGTAGAGGATCTCTGCAGTGGCTACTAGTAAACCCCTCGAGTTTGGGCTCATATGATTCCTTTTGATGAGTCCGATAGATTGAACTTGGTAACAAAAGACTAAAAAGTAAAAAAATAAAAATATATAGTTTAAAAAACTAAAAAAAAACACTTTAAAAATGCACTCAAAAATATAAAATAATAAAATTGACATGTATTAGTTACGATATAATGGTTAATTCAAAAAGTGTGGAGCGCTTCTTTTACTGGGTAAATAAAAGTACACACAACCAAAAAGCACTAATACATGTCAATTTTATTATTTTATATTTTTGAGTGCATTTTTAAAGTGTTTTTTTTTAGTTTTTTAAACTATATATTTTTATTATCCCGGAAAAGGGTTCCAGTGGGCTAACGGGAAGACGCGGGTGAAACCGCGGGGCGCAACTAGTTATTATAAAAGTTTGTAGTGTAACTTACCCGACTTTGTTTTATATATTTTTACTAGCTGTTCCCAACGGTTTCACCCGCAAAGTCTCAGCCCGATCGGTTTAAAATTGACAAAGTTTCATACAAACTTTCATCCCCTATTTTATCCCCTTGGGGGTAGAATTAATCAAAATCCTTTCTTAGCGGATGCTTACGTCATAACATCTACCTGCATGCCAAATTTCAGCCCGATCCGTCCAGTGGTTTGGGCTGTGCGTTGATCGATCACTATGTCAGTCAGTCACCTTTGAGTTATATATATTTAGATCTGTTTATTCCCAGCACTGCGGGCGCCGTTTCGGCAACAAATTCCGCCTGAACGAGCACCTTCGAGCCAAGCACGGATACGAGAAGTTTAAGTGCAGCATATGCGATTATAGAAACGCTTCTAGCATGGCTATGCGGGTAAGAAGATATTGTACTATGGGCCAACAGTGGTACCGTGGGCCCACAGTAGTACAATGGGCCCACAGTAGTACAATGGGCCCACAGTAGTACAATGGGCTCACAGTAGTACAATGGGCCCGCAGTGGTACAATGGGCACGCAGTGGTACAATGGGCCCACAGTGGTACAATGGGACCACAGTAGTACAATGGGCCCACAGTGGTGTTGTGGGCCCACAGTGGTACATTGGGCCCACAGTGGTACCGTGGGCCCACAGTGTTACCTTGGGCCCACGGTAATGCCGTGGGCCTAAAGTGGTATAATGGGTTCCATTTTTCCTTTTGAGGCACGGAACCCTAAAATTGTATTTTAAATCGACGTAGTTTTTTTACTTGACTCGGGGGGGTTCATCCTTCGAGTAGGGTTACCAACTTTTTTTAACAAGAAATAAAGTATATTCAGGTCTGTGAAGAATATTAAACAGTATTTTAGAAAAATGAAATTAAATTTATTGCTGTAACGGGTTTCCCTATTCAGGTAAACACTCTTTACAATCTTAGTGATTTATTACTTCAAACTTCAATGATGTTAACAAAAATAACAATAGCTACGGCGCTAGTAGTGAGGTGAGCCAGTTGGCGTTCGAATTGCTCGATGCGTCCGTCCGGTTTACCTAGCTAACTAACACCGTATTAGCCGCCTACTGCCAAGGTCAACTTCCCGTTGCGGGTGAGAGGACTGCGGCAAGCAGACTGACGATATACGGGCGCGATCCGCCTTATATAGGCGCGCGGCGGGTCCTGCGTGGCTGTGTGCGTAGGGTCGATGACGATGCGTAGTGTGCGGGCGCACGCACACCAGGTTGCGCGTTCTGTTGTGCTTCATTGCTTTAAATACATATTTTTTACCCTCTGACTAAATAAAAACAAATTTGTGTGAGCTTTTAAGTATAACACAAAATAATGTGTTTGCATGCTGAAAACAGTGTTTTGTATACCTTATTTTTGTTCAACAGTAAAAAGTATAATTTTTTGAAAAACAGTATAATACTGATGAAAACAGTATAGTTGGCAACCCTACTTTCGAGTGTATGTATGTATATTTTTTTTGGCACGGCCTGTAGCCTAAACGGCTTGACGGCTTTTAACATATGAGGTGTCATTAGATTCGTCTTTATTGTGGGAGTGACATAGAGTACTTTATTTCGGCGCTGTCGGGTTTTTTGTTCATTTTGTAATGTGTAATGTTGTTATAAATGATAGAATCACGAGCGCCGGCACCGCGGGGAGAAGCCGTTCGTCTGCGAGAGTTGCGGCGCCAAATTCCACGCCGCGCATCTCCTGGCGCAGCACAGGCAGACCCACCGCACCGAAAAACTTATGAAGGTATTTTGTCGAAAACAATTTATTTATTTAATTCAATTACAGCTATTATTACAGGCATTTCCTAATTCAATCGTGTAGAAAACTTAATTATATTCTAAAATTCAACATCAATATCAACAACAAATCAATCAATCAATCATCAAAACAAATCAATCATCATCAACATTCAAGGCCATGCGACATCTACCAACCCGCACTGGGCCAGCGTGGTATATTACAGCCCATACTCTCTCTCTGAGAGAAGGCCAGAGTCCCAGCAGTGGGAACGTGAAAGGCTGATAATGATGATTCTAAAATTTATCCATACAGTTATTGTTAATAAATAATTAATGACAAATGATAATTCATAAATAATTAATCCTACATTGCTATACCCTATTCGGGTCCATATGTTCACTAATTTTAACCACTAAGATCTCATGTATATGTTTGACATGTGTCATTAACATGTGATCACATTAAAACGTCAAACTTAAAACTAGTCTGTTTCAAACTCCTTACACCGGCAAAAGAACAGGCAAGAAACCAGCAGGTCACTTTTTGGGCGCGCTCATTCTTATCATTACTTACTGATTGAATTGCAAATAACTTACTCAATCAAAAACAGTTTGGCTTTACACGGGGTCGCTCTACTACTGATGCTGGTGTCGAGTTATTAACGCACATCTATGATGCCTGGGAGGAGTCACGGGACGCTCTAGGCGTGTTCTGTGACTTGTCCAAGGCATTTGATTGTGTTCACCACGAGACTCTGATCAGAAAGCTCCGGCACTATGGTATTCGAGGTGTTCCTCTGGATCTTGTAACCTCATACCTGAGTGATAGGATACAGAGAGTCGACGTTAACGGGAAGCGATCCCCGGGGTCAGTAGTCACAATGGGAGTTCCGCAGGGTTCAATACTCGGACCTTTTCTGTTTTTAGTTTATATCAATGATTTGCCCAGCCTTGTTAGTGACAATCACGAGATAGTATTGTTTGCCGATGATACGTCGCTTTTATTTAAGTTAAAGCGACAACATAACATTTCTGACGACGTGAACAATGCTCTTTCCAAAGTTACAGACTGGTTTAATGCAAACAATTTGATGTTAAATGAAAAGAAGACCAAATGTTTGAGATTTGTGCTACCCAATGTTAAAGAAGTACAAACAAATTTAAAGATTAAGAACGAAAAATTGGACCTTGTAGAGACTACAGTATTCCTAGGTATAACTTTAGATCACAAATTGCAATGGGGTCCACATATTGTCAGTCTATCGAGCAGACTTAGTTCTGCAGCATATGCTGTAAAGAAGATCCGTCACCTTACTGATGTTGATACAGCCAGACTAGTCTACTTCAGCTATTTCCACAGCATTATGTCCTATGGAATATTGCTGTGGGGAAACGCTGCTGATATAAACACTATATTTGTTTTGCAGAAGAGAGCTGTTCGTGCGATTTACAAGGTGGGCCCCAGAGAATCTTTAAGGACTAAGTTTAAAGAAATTAAAATAATGACAGTTGTTTGTCAATACATTTATGAAAATTTAATGTACATAAGGAAAAATTTAAATAGCTTCAAAAAGAGAAGTGATTATCACAATTTTAATACTAGAAACAAAGATAAAATTGCTGTACCCACTACTAGGCTCCATAAAGTTAGCAACTCGTTCAAAGGTCAATGTGTACGCTTTTTCAACAAAATCCCAAGTGAAATTCAAGACTTATCGATAGCAAAATTTCAAGTCCGTATAAAGAGAAATCTTATTAGTAAAGCTTATTATAAAATATCGGACTATTTAGATGACAAACAAGCTTGGGATTGTAGTTAATCTATCTATCTTTCTTTCTATCTACCTATTCTCCCTATTTCCCCTATTCTAACCATTTTCGGTAAACAGCCAAAACAGTCATACTCACGAAAGTGACTTTGCTTGCGGCGGCGTCGTGTGTCGGGTCGCCCTCTTCCCTCTCATATGGTCGAGGAGAGCGATGGCTGGCACATGCGTCAACTCGTGAACGGGTGCTGCTTGTGGGGTCTGGTCTGCTTTGGTTGTGATCCCGCAACTCATTAATATTCATGTTCCCATATCCCAATGTGTACAACCAAACAAGAGAAATCTTATTAGTAAAGCTAATTAAAAAATATCGGACCATTAGATGACAAAAAAAAAAAGCTTGGGATTTTAGTGAACTTGCTCCAATTCAATCAATTAGTAATAAGAATAAAATTGTCAATGTGATCGCGCCAAAAAAATTACCTGCCGGGCGTTTCTTGCCTGTTCTTTTGCCGGCGTAAGGAGGTTGGAACAGGCGTAGCTAGTTTTAAGTTTGACGTTTTAAAGTGATCACAGTGTATCCTATTGAATAAATAAAAATTGACTATTGACTATTGACTATTGAATTGGAGCAATTTCACTACAATCCCAAGTTTTTTTTCATCCAAGTAGTGTGATATTTTCAAATAGGATTTGGTTTAATACGGATTTGAAATTTATTTATCGACAAGTCCTGAATTTCACTTGGGATTTTGTTGAAAAAACGTACACTTTACGGAGCCTAGTAGTGGGTACAGCTGTTTTCATCTCTGTTTCTAGTACATATTATTGTGACAATCACTTCTCTTTTTGATGCTATTAACCTTTTTTCGTATTTAAATCAAGCTTTTTGTAGGCGCGTGGAAGCCAAATTTCGCAGCTCTGCCACCAGGTGAACTTTTGGTGTTCTCCAAACGTACCGTAGGTCGTCATTCCTGGGTCCAGGTGCGCCCACTAGAGTTGTGGGACACTTCAACACACAGGGGACCGCACAAATTAGCAGTTCAAATTGGGCCAAGGGTGATTCGTCGACTCGTATGTGTGGGCTCGCAATTCAGAATGGCGACCCAACGGTGGGGGAAAAAGAAAGGGGAGGGGGCGCGGGAAGGGGTGGTAGCCGCTGCGCATATATCTAGCCTATACAGTTTCATAAAAAAACTAGTGTCATTGTTATATGTTACAGTGCAACCTGTGTCCGGCTGCGTTCAAAGCTAACAACACGTTGCATATGCACAAAATGACCTGCCACAATGCACACACTTATCAGGTAAGATAAGCTACAAAGGTACCGTGGGCTCACAGTGGTACAATGGGCCCATAGGGCACCTTGGGCCCACAGTGGTACTAGTAGTGTTACGTATTCATTAATAAATTATTCTGCTATTTTTTGCATGTAGTCTACGCCTATAATTGTAATAACAATTGGAATTGAGCTGACTGTAGCGTGATCTTCGTAAATTGATGATATATTGTTTATTATGTTGGTGTGCATTATAAATAAATAAATAAATAAATAAATAAATGGGCCCACATTGGTACAATGGGCCCACAGTGGTACAATGGGCCCACAGTGGTACAATGGGCCTAAAGGGGCACCTTGGGCCCACAGTGGTACTATGGGCCCACAATGGTACAGTCAACGACAATTAAAATCGCTGAACAAAAAGCAAATTTTCCAATTCACTTGATGATCTTAAACACCAACTTTCGACCAAATCATCACTTAACATCATTGTGTGTTGTGCTATGGTCAAACACAACCTTTTTAGTTGTAAGGGAAACACAAATATTAGTGATCTAATACGCGTTTGCTACTTCTGTTGCTGACTGTACCTTGGGCCCACAAAACCTAATTTTAGTACAGTAGAATCTCACTAATCCGGCACTTCGATAGATCGGCATGTCCAATAATCCGGCACCCTCCGCCCACACCTCCCTTTCCCATCTATACCTGTGCGCTTTGGTCGCTGCGTCATCGACTAGCAGTCTAACCTAAAAACTTATCACGTGCACGTGATAACGTATTGTTTCTTTCAAGTGAGACTAGTTTATAGTTAAAAATGTCAAATAAACGAAAACACAAAACACCATAATACATTACATACATTTATTCTCTCTATGAAATGCTTTATTTTATTTATTACCGATGACTTTTTCAGTATAACCCAGTAATCCGAACATTCCAATAATCCGGCACCCTCCGGTTTTTAATAGTGCCGGATTAGTGAGATTACACTGTATATATTTTTTTCCAGTGTAACATGTGCCCTCGCACATATAGTTGCCGGAACTACGTAGTGAAGCACCTGCGGAACGTGCACCGGTACTGCGGGCCCATCGGGGACCTGCGCAGGGAGGCCGCGGGACCGAGGGGCGGCGAGGGGGCGGAAGTCAAATAAAATGTTAACTGTGCAAACGTTTTTTATTTATACAAGAACAAGCTTTTTTTTTTATTTTTTTTTTTACTTTTTACAGGGTAGCGTTTGACCACAAGTCACCTGATGTTAAGTGACGATGTGGTCTAAGATGGCGCCACGCTACACCTGGACTGGGAACTGGCTCTCAAGTGAGGCTGCCGGAACACACCGATAGGTGCACGGCGGCAGATTCTTAACAAGAGGGTGGTAGCTAGCCAGGCGAGTACTAGAAAATACCCTACCACCAAGCTATGGTTTCATCACGATGTTTTCCTTCACCGAAAGCTCAAGCTCATTGTAGGATTCGAAACGAGTTCAAACTATATCCGTACCGAAATTCGTTTAAGTCGGTTCATTAGTTAGGCGTGAAAGCGATATAGACAGTGGTGTCGATTTTAACAAACCTAAATTAGACTAACCCTAAAATATTTCTAACTAGCTGTTCCCCCCGGTTTCACCCGCGTGGGCTACAGTTTATCGCGATAAAAAGTATCCCATGTCCTTCTTCAGGGTTCAAACTATCTCCGTACCAAATTTCGTTTAAATCGGTTCAGCAGTTTAGGCGCATTTATAATATTCGTGAGGAATTATTTTTCTTATAGCTCGCTGAGTAGCATCCACAAGTACCTGATGTTAAGTGACGATGCGGTCGAAGGTGGCGCCACGCTACACCTGGACTGGGAACTGGCTCTCAAGTGAGGCTGCCGGAACACACCGATAGGTGCACGGCGACAGATTCTTAACTCGAGGCTGGTAGCTAGCCAGGCGAGCACTAGAGCATGCCCTACCAGTGATGTTTCCTATCACCTCAATTCAAGTTCATTGCAGGATTTGAATCAAACACATTTTTTTCATATAAAAAATAATATATAATTACATATTCACATTTAAGTATTTTTTACATCTGCCGGGACAGCGTTTGACCAAAATCACTCGGACCCCTAGACCCCCTAGTTAGCGGTAGTAAACTTTCACTTTTACAGTTTCCAAAATTTCTTCTAGTGGTACAGTCAGCGACAAAAGTAGCTGATCTTTCTCGATTTTCCAAATGTGTTTCAAATCAGTAATTATTATTGTTTTTTTTCACATTTTACATCGTATCATTTTGACCACAACATAACACACCTGATATTAGGTGATGATGAGGTCAAAAATTGGTGTCTAAGATGAGAAAAAAGTGATTGTTCAGCGACTTTTCTCGTTGTGATCGTACAGTACCCCTAGTACAGGTTTTGATAGTTAACAAAAACTATAAAAGTTTTCGTTTCCATCCATACATATTTTTTTCAGCGAATCTTACCGAGACTTGGAGGAACTGAAATCGTTAATACGGGTTATTTTAAATCGTTATAATCATATTCCAACAATGTTATTGAGTTACTTTTTGAGTTTAAGCAAATCGAGTTGCCACTTTGACAAGTCGGCGGTGGTAAACGTCGACGTTTACGAAAACTTTTATCGTTTTCAAAACTTGCACTAGTGGTACTGATGTTAAGTGACGATGCGGTCGACGGTGGCGCCACGCTCGGCTGGGCTGGGAACTAACTGAACACGTTGGTGAAGGCAGCTAACTCGTTGTCTCTTGGGTCGTAGAGTTCAGAGAGCAATCTGTACACGTACGATGGGGAACTGCCTCCTCTGGAATGGAAGAATATAGGTTTTAGGAGACCGACAAAAATATTATTACATATTTGCATGTATGCATTTGCATATTTAGCCCATTTGCATCGGTTATTGTAAATTGATAATGATGCATATTTTCGCTATATGCATGTACTTTACTAGCTGCGCCCCGCGGCTTCACCCGCATCTTCCCGTTATCTCATTCCAAATTTCACTCAAATCCGTTCAGTAGTTTTTGCGTGAAAGAGTAACAAACATCCATCCATACATACTCACAAACTTTCTCGTTTATAATATTAGTAGGATACTTATAACTATTGGGTCAGCTCAGCTTCTGGAGACAAATATGACATATAAAGAGTCGTTTTTGCGCTTGTCATAACTTGGTGCTGTGACCAGGATCAGAGCAAAGACTTTAAGCCTAGAAAGGGCTCTCAACAACTGCTGTGTTGTAAGACACACATTTCTAAGCGTCTTGCTATAGATTTAATAAATATTAGGACATTTAATGATAACACTGGTCTACAAAATGTAAACTGTTTTTTAATGGTAGAGTTGATCACAAGTCACCTGATGTTAAGTGACGATGTGGTCGAAGATGGCGCCACGCTACACCTGGACTGGGAACTGGCTCTCAAGTGAGGCTGCCGGAACACACCGATAGGTGCACGGCGACAGATTCTTAACTCGAGGCTGGTAGCTAGCATGCGAGCACTAGAGCATGCCCTACCACCAAGCTATGGTTTCATCACGATTTTTTCCTTCACCGAAAGCTAAAACTCTCGTTGTATAATTCGGACCCACGTCATGCGGATCGCAAGCCGACGTCACTACCTCTGAAGCCTTCACGTGACGTCGCGTAATAGAATTAAACTCACAGGTTAGTGATGAATAGGGTAATGAGATCCGGGGGAATGAAGTCGTGGAGCGGCGAGTAGACGTGAGTGACGTCTGCGTCGTTGTGTCTGTAAAACAAGATAATTTGTAGCATGCTAGCTGTTTGACCACAAGTCACCTGATTTTAAGTGACGGTTTCACCCGCGTGGGCTATAAAAATAATCCTGGAAAGTTCTTATGTCTTTTTTCCAGGGTTCAAACTACCTCCGTACCAAATTTCACTTAAATCCGTTTAGTAGTTTTTGCGGGAAAGGGAGATAGACAGACAGAGTTACTTTTGCATTTGTAATATTAGTTTTTTGCTCTTTCACGCAAAAACTACTGAACGGATTCGGATGAAATTTGGGTTATAGACAGCTTATACCCTAGATAAACACGTAGGTTGATTTTCCTCCCGGAAAACGGAAAAACCGCAGTTTTTCTAGTGCTCGCCTGGCTAGCTACCAGCCTCGAGTTAAGAATCTGTCGCCGTGCACCTATCGGTGTGTTCCGGCAGCCTCACTTGAGAGCCAGTTCCCAGTCCAGGTGTAGCGTGGCGCCACCTTCGACCACATCGTCACTTAACATCAGGTGACTTGTGGTCAAACGCTACCCTGTAAAAAGTAAATAAATAGAGTATTTATAGAAGAGATACGTACTGATATGTGTGCGTGAGAAGAGGCGAGGCTAGCGCCGTGTACTGCGGGTCGGCGGCGTGCAGCGGCATCAACTTGTACAGCGGCGCCAGCGCCAGCACCTGCGGGGGAGGAAGGTAGATATTATGTAGACTAGCTGACCCGGCGAACTTCGTATCGCCAATAAAAGTCACCTTTAAAACCTTCCCTGAACTTTTACAAATATTTGAAGGTCAAAATTAGCCAAATCGGTCCAGCCATTCTCGAGTTTCAGCGAGACTAACGAACAGCAATTGATTTTTCTTTTATATAAAATTCTCGTGTCACAATGTTCGTTCCCGTACTCCTCTGAAACGGCTGGACCGATTTGTATGAAATTTTGTGTGCATATCGGGAAGGTCTGAGAATCGGCCAACATTTATTTTTTATATTAATTTTTTATCGAGTTAAATGTAGTCCACGCGGGTGAAACCGCGGGGCGCAGCTAGTATATATAAGAAGAAGAAGAAAGAAAATAAACTCTTCAACGCCCGAAATTAATAATCGATCCTGATCCGTTTTCCGCGGTTTTGGATCGATATGTCATGTCATCATTTTAGGGGTAAAGCTTGATATATTGATTAACATATCGATCCAAAAGCGTGATGCTCCAATTCAATTAATTAGTAATAAGAATAAAATTGACAATGTGATCGCGACAAAAAAATTACCTGCCGGGCGTTTCTTGCCTGTTCTTTTGCCGGCGGCGTAAGGAGGTTGGAACAGGCGTAGCTAGTTTTAAGTTGACGTTTTAAAGTGATCACAATGTATCCTATTGAATAAAGTACTATTGACTATTGACCCTAAAGCTTGCACAAACCGTTAAACCTTGTTTAAATATGGATTTAAGCAAATTTTTCATACGATTTGACATTTGAAATTTTTAAATCGTTCGTGCACTTTCAATTTCAATCATTTATTGCATTCATATGTATACAAATAGTTCATATAGTATCCATGAGATCTTAGTGGTTAAGATTAGCGAACATATGGACCCGAATAGGGTATAGCAATGTAGGAGCGGACCGATCCATTCTAGTCATTTCGAGAAGTCATCATTGAGGAAGTCATTTATGCTGTAGTAGCATTTGTCAATTAAAAACGTTTTCAATTAATTTAGAAATAAATTATCTTTTTCTTCATTTTTGAATTTGTCGGGTAGTTTATTGTATATTTGTGTTATTAGAAGTGTAAAGTGATGCTGATGTGAGGCACCGACCGGCACGTTGTAGTGTCGCGCGGCGGCGGTGAGGCCGCGCGAGCCGCGCGCCGCCAGCACGGCGCCGCCGCCCAGCGCCGCGAGAACATCGAGCACCACCTGCAGGTACACCAGTTTTACGGCCGGTCCCAATAACTTATCTATCAACCATTTTGCTTCCTATAGTAAGCAAACCTATCATTAGCAAGCAAAATAGCGTCCCAATAACTTACGGACGGATAAGAACTCTTACCGTCCAAAGTTTGCTTGGTGGTAGGGCATGCTCTAGTGCTCGCCTGCTAGCTACCAGCCTCGAGTTAAGAATCTGTCGCCGTGCACCTATCGGTGTGTTCCGGCAGCCTCACTTGAGAGCCAGTTCCCAGTCCAGGTGTAGCGTGGCGCCATCCTCGACCACATCGTCACTTAACATCAGGTGACTTGTGCTTAAACGCTACCCTGTAAATAGTAAAAAAAAAGTTATCTATCGATGAGAGGACCTCCCCTTACTAAAGATTTGCGTCCCAATAAAATTTTGACAGCTGTCAACAGTTACTAGAGATAGCAAAATGGTTATCCGTCAAGTTCGGTGGATAAGCATACTAGGTTGCCGAGTTTGTACACCACAAGTCACCTGTCCCCAGCAGTGGGAACGTTATACCCCGTGTATAATTTATTTATTTATTTATATTACATTACATTAGACGGCGAAAGCCAATTACATAAATAATTCATCAAAAAAAAAAATGTAAATAATCGTAATAGAAAAATAAAATTAACAATAGTAAATATAGGTACATAGGTCAAAAACAAAACGATAAAATATAAATCATATACAATGGTCAAGGAAAAAAAAAAATACAATTGGATACAAGCATAAAGTGTCAATATATCTCACAGCCATACAACCACCTTACACACTCCTCTCGCAAAATAAGAAGGTCACGTTACCTTGTTGACCCTGGACATGACCGCGAAGATGGCGACGTTGCTGATGACAGTGACAGCTATCCCCGCGGCGCTCAGACGAGCCGCCATTGCATGACTCTATATAAGGGAAATTGTTAATTAAAAAATATCGTAATATTAGATGAAAAAAAAAAGCTTGGGATTTTAGTGAACTTGCTCCAATTCAATCAATTAGTAATAAGAATAAAATTGTCAATGTGATCGCGGCAAAAAAATTACCTACCGGGCGTTCCTTGCCTGTTCTTTTGCCGGCGTAAGGAGGTTGAAACAAGCATGGCTAGTTTTAAGTTGACGTTTTAAAGTGATCAAAATGTATCCTATTAAATAAAAAGGTTTGAATTTTTGAATTTTTTTTTTTTTGTTGTTTATTTGGTAACAGGCGAGCAGTCTGAGGCTGATGTGCCTATATCATGCTGTGTTAAATGAAATAAAAAGGGGATTTATTACTTCAAACTAAAAATAATATACCATAACAAAGAAATAAAAACAAATAAATCTAAACTAATAACTAAAATACATTATTAAAAGAAGTCCCTTTAGGCAAGGTGCTGTGTTGAATTATAGCAATGTCCAAAAGTGCAGAGAAAAGTCAATTCTGTAGCAAGGAAGTATTCACTTCACTCGTCTATTAAAATTAAATACTAATCTGCAGTTTATCGCGATAAGAAAAGTAGCCATGTTCTTTCTCAGGCTCTAGACTATCTCTGTACCGAATTTCATTTAAATCGGTTCAGTAGTTTAGACGTGAAAGCGTAACAGACAGACAGACAGAGTTACTTTCGCATTTATTAAATACTAGCTGTTCCCCGCGGTTTCACCCGCGTGGGCTACAGCTTTATGCATGCAAAGTCTCAGCCCGATCGGTTTAAAATTGACAAAGTTTCATACAAACCTTTATCCCCTATTTTATCCCCTTAGGGGAAGAATTAATCAAAATCCTTTCTTAGCGGATGCCTACGTCATAACATCTACCTGCATGCCAAACTTCAGCCCGATCCGTCCAGTGGTTTGGGCTGTGCGTTGATAGATCACTATGTCAGTCAGTCAGTCACCTTTGAGTTATATATATTTAGAAGAAGACTAGCTGCGTCTTGCAGTTATCCCGCAGTGACCTTTTTCCGGGATAAAAAGTAGCCTATGTGTTAATCCAGGGTATAAGCTATCTCCATTCCAAATTTCATTCAGATCCGTTCAGTAGTTTTTGCGTGAAAGAGTAACAAACATACATCCTTACTCACAAACTTCCACGCTTATAAAATTAGTAGGAAATTGGCATTATTATATTGTTCGGAACCCTCAGTGCATTTTCTTCCTGCACTGACCTCCCTCGTGTTGTCCCCCTCGGCCACGATGAGCCGGTAGTGGTGCCCCCTGCACTGACCTCCCTCGTGTTGTCCCCCTCGGCCACGATGAGCCGGTAGTGGTGCCCCCTGCACTGACCTCCCTCGTGTTGTCCCCCTCGGCCACGATGAGCCGGTAGTGGTGCCCCCTGCACTGACCTCCCTCGTGTTGTCCCCCTCGGCCACGATGAGCCGGTAGTGGTGCCCCCTGCACTGACCTCCCTCGTGTTGTCCCCCTCGGCCACGATGAGCCGGTAGTGGTGTCCCCTGGCGGCGGCCCGCAGGAAGCTCTCGAGCAGGGGCCCGTGCCCCGCGCACAGTACCGCCTCGTCCGCGTCGATGTGGCCCCGGGCCTGAGCCGATATCATCGACTCTGTGGACTCGAGCTCTGCTCGAAGCTGGAATTTTTATAAACCGATTTAAGAGTTGATTTATTTCTTTTGTATGGTATATACACATTCTTCAAAGAACTACAGGTTTAGTTCTATAAAATTAACGATAGTTTTCATTTTAAACAAAAAAAAACCTTTTTTTGACGCATACGACCTTACGGCATTAGTCAGCTCGCTTGCGTTTTGTATGGAGCTGATTTCAGATTCATTGTTTATCACGGCGTCCTCTTAATTACATTACCTCAGCGATCTGGTCCCGTATAGGTTCCCTCAGGTCCTGCTCAGCGGGGCCCAGGGTGGCGCGACGCGACGGCGCCGCCAGCACTAGCCTTTGTAGAGATTCCCCAGCTTGCTCGCCACTCTACAAGTATCATGGAGAACGATCTACATCAGCTTATTACAGGGTTTCTCAAAGTGTGGTACGCAAACCCCTAGGGCCGCGATGGCGAACCATTGGTTGCCCTTTACACAAATACATATTTATATTTTTTGTTTTGGCAATGTATTTGTTAACATTTATTAAAAAACCTAATTTTCTTCAGCAGTCAATTTTATTAATAATAAATATCTGAAGACTATATTGCACATAAATTGAGCTAGCCCCAAATTAAGCTCGAAACTTGTGTTACGGGTACTAGACAACGATATACATACCTAAATAGAGAAATAAATTCTTATATAGATAGAAATATCCAAGACTCAGGAACAAATATCACACATATATCTGCCCTTACCGGGATTCGAATCCGGGACCGCTAGCTTCGAAGGGTCACTACGAATTTGGTTACCTCGCCGTCAATTATTTTCTTGGGGCAAGGGAGGAATCAATTAGTTAATTAAGGGTTTCGTGGAGCCAAAAGTTTGAAAAACTCAAGACTATTACATTCCCACTGCTGGGACACGACCTTCTCTCATAGAGAGTATGTATATTTGTTCGAGGAGAGCGATGGCTGGCACATGCGTCAACTCGTGAACGGGTGCTGCTTGTGGGGTCTGCTCTGCTTTGGTTGTGATCCCGCAACTCGTTAATATTCATGTTCCCATATCCCAATGTGTACAACCAAACAAGAGAAATCTTATTAGTAAAGCTAATTAAAAAATATCGGACCATTAGATGACAAAAAAAAGCTTGGGATTTTAGTGAACTTGCTCCAATTCAATCAATTAGTAATAAGAACAAAATTGTCAATGTGATCGCGCCAAAAAAATTACCTGACGGGCGTTTCTTGCCTGTTCTTTTGCCGGCGTAAGGAGGTTGGAACAGGCGTAGCTAGTTTTAAGTTTGACATTTTAAAGTTATCACAATGTATCCTATTGAATAAATAAATAAATTGAAATTGAAATTGTTCTCGTACCTGATTGGCATGCGCTCTGTTCTCGTCTCGTATAGCTCTCAGCACTCGACGTACAATGTTCACTGCCACTATCTCGGTTGGCAGAGTGTGGCAGATGCGCTGCGCCACCGCATGCATCATGCTGCACAGCTCGCTGGAACATTCATACTGTTTTTAGCAATGACAGCATACAGCCGTTTCCAATAACCCATCTATCCACGGTTTGCCCTACTGGAGTTACTGTGCTTATGTCGAATTTGCCCTACTGGAATTACTGTGCTTATATCGAATTTGCCCTACTGAAGTTACTGTGCTATGTCGAATTTGCCCTACTGGAGTTACTGTGCTTATGTCGAATTTACCCTACTGGAGTTACTGTGCTTATGTCGAATTTATATCTCTAATGGGGAAAACTATGCATAGATCGGTTATTGGGAACCACCTAAGTGATCACTTTAAAACGTCAAACTTAAAACTAGCTACGCCTGTTCCAACCTCCTTACGCCAGCAAAAGAACACGCAAGAAACGCCCGGCAGGTAATTTTTTTGCGCGATCACATTGACAATTTTATTCTTATTACTGACTTTATAGCGATGATGGCTCAGTGGTAGTGACGTCGGCTTGCGATCCGTAGGACGTGGGTTCAAATCCTACAATGAGTTTGAGCTTTTGGTGAAGGAAAACATTGTGATGAAACCATAGCTTGGTGGTAGGGTATTTTCTAGTACTCGCCTGGCTAGCTACCACCCTCTCTCAAAATGACTTATTAAAGGAAAAATCATATTACTCTATACAGGAATTCCTTATCGACAAAATCTAACTGCAAGAAATGTTTACTAGATATATAGATTTACATAGGTTGCAGTAGGCATATAGGTTTTTTGTTGATTGATGGCAGTCCTCCTCTCCTCTAGTTTTTAAGTAATGTTGTTGTTGTGCCCAACAGGGTCCATAATTGATCTTAATTATATTATGACTAACTATTGTACATTATGGAATGCAATAAATTCTTTGAATCTTTGAATCTCTTGTTAAGAATCTGTCGCCAAGCACTTATCGGTGTGTTCCGGCAGCCTCACTTGAGAGCCAGTTTCCAGTCCAGGTGTAGCGTGGCGTCATCATCGACCATATTGTCACTTAACATCAGGTGACTTGTGGTCAAACGCTACACTGTAAATAGTAAAAAAAAAAAAACTTGGGGGTGGAATTTTGAAAGTTCATTTTGTTCGCCTAGAATATTTGAGGATATTGGTTCAGAATTTCAAGTTTATACGTTCAGCGGTTTCGGCTGGATCGTGATTGTGTAAAACGCTCTGTTCTTTTGTTAATATAGATTGATTGAAATAGAGCAAGTTCACTACAATTCCAAGCTTTTTTGTCAACTAAATAGTCTAATATTTAATAAATAATAATATTAGGGCATTACTTACTATGCTGTGGCATTCTGAGACTCGCTGATCAGTTGTTCCAAGACGTCGACCGTTGCTAGAGCTATTTTCAGGTTGCCTTGCAGTTTTCTATCAAAAAAAATTAGGTTGATGCAACATTTCGTACACAATGCACTTTTGAGTGAAATCATTTTCTCATTTGATTATAACAAAGGATAATCTTGTAAATTGGTTAGAAATATTTGCTGCGATAAAGCATAATTATCATACAAAACGTTTATTGTAATAAATCAGTTTAATTATGTACATACAGAAAGAAAACTTATAAATTCACTTACCCATTACGTATTTCAGATACAAACTTTCCAATCAACTCGACGTTTCTGTCGTTCAGTTCTTTTATAGGATTTTCTACGGCAGACATTTTGTCTAATAACTTAGTAAATAGCAGGTTAATTTTCTAATTAGAGCTAATTTTATTGAAAAAACTGTATTGAAAACTCAAAACATAACCTTTTCAACCATCCGAAATTGCCAATTTTCAGTTTTTGACAGCTCACCAGTGCTGTGACAAGTGTCAAATTCAAATGACAATTTTGACATTGACAACTGATCCCTAGCTGACGTATAAGCTTTGCTAGCCGATGGCATTTTTTTCTCTAAAGCAAATAGCAAAGCAACTATTTCAAAAAACACAAAAAATTAATATAAATTTTAACAAAACCAAACAATTTATTGCACATAACCAATGAACCCATAAAACTACAAAATCGACAATGTTCCCAGAATAAATTACACTCCTATTAATTCTTAATTGACTCTTCGAAATATTCTATCGACTTTGTCCCAAAAATCCCAAGTGGGCAAAAAATATCGGTTTTGTTGGGACAAATTCAATTCAATTTGAAAGTGGGACAAATTGCACTCGTTCCACTGGTAGTTTTGGATTTAGTACTTTTAGGTAGCAAAGTAAAAGAATAGAAGTAAAAATAAAATATTTATAGCATTTTTCTCACATCATCCATGTTGTTCCTTACTAAATTTACTAATCTAAGTTAATTATTTAATTGGCAGGATTATTTTCCTTGTCAGGCCACCCGGGCACCGCGGTGGCTTGTATCAGCGTCCATAGGGCTTCGCTGTCGCCCGCCGGCAAATCGAAGGGCTGGAGGAGTTTTCTAGACTCGGATTTTATATCTGACATTGGGAGTTAAGGCTGATATTAATCCCTACTTAATATTATACATGCAAAAGTAAAGTCTGTCTCGCTTTCACGCCTAAACTACTGAACCGATTTAAAAATTCAAAACTTTTTTATTTAATAGGATACATTGTGATCACTTTAAAACGTCAACTTAAAACTAGCTACGCCTATTCCAACCTCCTTACGCCGGCAAAAGAACAGGCAAGAAACGCCCGGCAGGTAATTTTTTTGGCGCGATCACATTGACAATTTTATTCTTATTACTAATTGATTGAATTGGAGCAAGTTCACTAAAATCCCAAGCTTTTTTTTGTCATCTAATAGTCTGATATTTTTTAATTAGCTTTACTAATAAGATTTCTCTTGTTTGGTTGTACACATTGGGATATGGGAACATGAATATTAACGAGTTGCGGGATCACAACCAAAGCAGACCAGACCCCACAAGCAGAAATGAAATTGATTTTAAATGAAATTTGGTACAGATATAGTTTGAACCCTGAGGACACAGGATACTTTATATCGCGATAAACTGTAGCCCGCGCTGGTGAAACCGCGGGGAACAGCTCGTAAATAAATAAACATTCCATTAAAAATGTCATTATGTCATTATCAGCCTTTCCCGTTCCCACTGCCGGGACTCTGGCCTTCTCTCAGAGAGAGAGTATGGGCTGTAATCTCCCACGCGGGCCCAGTGCGGGTTGGTAGATGTCGCATGCCCTTGAATGTTGCAGTTCTTGGGCATGCCGGTTTGCTTTCGATGTTTTCCTTCACCGTTTTGAGTTTTGACCGATGATAAAAATATGGCGGGCTAAATACTGAAAATTGGGGTTAATTACAAGCTGAGATCAACGCAGGCCGAAAGGCGCCGTCACCGAGTTCGAATCATCTCGCCCCGCATCAATGACTTGCTGGGACAAATTACAATCATAATTTATACATAACATATAAACTCTTGGTGGACTCATCGTACCTATTCCACTTTACCCACTTTGTTAATTCTTCAATTAACATAGTGCGTTTGCAACCCAATATAATTTATGAAAAAGGATACAGCCTTTGGCGACATTGGACGGAGCACTGAAGTCCCATCGTATACCAGTCAACTCCTTAGCCACTTGGTACATCTCTCTGGAGAGAAAAAGAATGTAAATAAATAAATAAAAAAAATAATCACTACTTATTATAAAACAAAGTCCTCCGCGCCGCGTCTGTCTGTATGTAAAAAATAAGCCGTCTGGGAGCTTTCAACGAAAACGCTGCCTAAACCCTTTGAGATATAACAAAATGATGGAGTATACAGAATCTATATGCTTTCACGCCTAAACTAATGAACTGATTGAAATGAAAATTGGTACATAGATAGTTTTAACCCTGGGGAAGGACATAGGATACTTTTTATCGCGATAAACTAAACAACAAAATATATACATTCGGATAGAAAATGAAACTAAAAATTAATTACCTATATAAAACTAAAAATCTAGAAAAAAAACCCGATTTAAATCGCTGCCTGCAGGTAGAGTGCCCAAGAGACTGGCGACATTACCTCCTTGAATGGCCAGGCTGATTCGTTAACTGAGGTAAGCATGGCAAGCTCTTTAAAAAATAAATAAATACCTTATATTTATATAAACTTTTTTTTTTATCGGGGACACAAATTGACCTAGCCCCAAATTAAGCTCGAAACTTGTGTTATGGGCACTAGACAATGATATACATACTTATATAGAGAAATAAATACTTATATAGATAGAAATATCCAAGACTCAGATACAAACATTCGTGCTCATCACACATATATTTGCCCTTACCGGGATTCGAACCCGGGACCGCTAGCTTCGCAGGCAGGGACACTACCAACTCGGCTACCGCATCGAACTGAAGACACAGTGTTAAGTTATCACGCAGGCATGCATTTTTTCCATAGGTTGTGGGTTCGAATCCTACAATCAGCTTGAGCTTTTGGTGAAGGATAACATTGTGATGAAACCATAAGGGTGGTAAGGCATTTTCTAGTGCTCGCCTGGCTAATAATCAATCCGATCCGTTATCTGCGGTTTTGGATCGATATGTCATGTCATAACATGTCATTTTAGTACTAGGGCTTGACAGATACTACTAATGATATTAATTTCGGGCATTACTTGGCGTTATCGAGTCTGTTCCTGTCGCTATCAGCTATGGTGAGATGGGACTCGAACGCGGCACACACTCGATCTAGCTCGCTGGCACGACGAGACAACTCAGCGAGGCGATCTGTTAGCTCATTCTGAAAATTAGTAAGTGACAAACTGATAAAGAGAGCAAATCGCTTGAATGATGGTAAGCGATACACTTGCCTATTAAAGTTCAGTGTCGCACATACAGTGGTTATTTCTTTTTGTTTATTAACAGAGTTCCAAAAAGGGTGCAGGTTCTCAATTCGGATGTTTGTATTTTTTTTTATGTTTGGGCATAACTCCGTCAAATATACTTAGACAGTTTTCCAAAATTATTTTTTGTGTTGGAAAGATATTTCAAAGGTGGTCCCGTGACTAGGAAATCAGGGTTTGATGATGGCAGAACAGAGAAACCGAAGGGAACCTGAAGTCAGTTTTTGTTTTGTTATAATTTAACTTGTGTTTATCAATTTAGTTCGTCGAAATCTATATCTATGTATATATGTATAAGTCGTGTTAGTTACAGTATTTAACGCCTGAAACGATTTGGCCGAAAATTGGTGGGGAGGTAGCTTCGGACCCGGAAACGGACATAGGATACTCTTATCTCGGAAAATGTTCCTGCGTGATAACGGGAAGACGCGGGTGAAATCGCAGGGCGCAACAGCACAATTTTTATTAAAAAGAAATAAAAAATTCATAAAATTTATAGGTCTGCAAGTGGCAGGGCTTTAAATTGAAATAAGTTTCACGATGTTTCCTTTTGTATGTATTGTTTTGGTTAGAAATAGGAAAACAAAATCACTGTTTATAAATAAATTATGGCGGTAAACATAAATATTCAGTCTTACATGTTTTTTCAATTCCTGTGCGAATTTAATTTCCAGCTCCGTTTTTTTCTTACAGGCTTTATGCTGCTCCTTTTCTTTTACTATTTTCTCTGCAAAACAGTCGAAGGAATAATATTAAAACTTCGGTAATTAATAGAATTTCAGATTTGCCAAATTATGTCGAAACTTACCGTCAATGCGTTTGCTAATTAAATTAAACTGCTCAAACACGTTTTGGTACCACAAATCTTTGGAATTTAGGCCCATTTTATTTATTTTTAACAATTATTTCCTGAGTTTTATGATCACATCAAAACGGCAAAAATTCAAATCTGAAATTCAAAACAAAAACAGTCCACAGATCGTTTCCACAGAATATAAATACCTGAAATTGTTACAGATAAAAAAAGAAATACCGCCAAAGCCAGCGATACTCAAAGTTTAGATCTAAGAATCGATTCAATAATCGACTAAAATCATGAAGATCTGGCGAATGTCAAAAACTTGTATCCGAACACGAAATGAAAACAAAAGCAACGGTAGCGCCAGACGGCGGATCGAAAGGGAACTAAAGTTAATAGCCATTTTTGTGATGGCGGCCGATATTTATAGATCGTAGGGGTGTTGTTTTTCAATAAATAAATGCATTGAAAATGGAGGAAACTAAAGTAATTTACTACATAGATGACGAGGAGACGCCGTATTTAGTGAAAATCCCCATATCCCCCGAGAAAGTGACGTTGTTAGACTTCAAAAATCAGCTGAACAGGCCAAACTACAAGTTTTTCTTCAAATCCATGGACGATGATTTCGGTGTTGTGAAAGAAGAAATAGTGGACGATAACGCGCATTTGCCTTGCTTCAACGGTCGTGTGGTGTCCTGGCTAGTGTCGGCGGAGGGCTCGAACCCATCAGATGGAGCTTCGCAATGTACAGACAGTAACGCTGGAAAACAGAAGCAGGCGCCCGCTGGGGCTCCGCCCGCGCCCCTAACCCGTGACACATGCACCGACACAGACAGCACTATAAGCTCCCGACCGGGGCACAGGGCTTCCTGTGACAAATACAAATACAGAGGCCTAAGAATCAATGGGCACTCCAAATATGGCAACCATGGTCTTGAATACGAGACTGCGTCAGTCCTCAGTTCAGACCTAGACTCGACTAGTTTATTTGACAGCCAATCAGAGATCACCACAACGACGGGTCGTCACACCAACCCGTCCATCGACCGTGCTCTAACAGAATGCAGCAGCGTATCACACCTACAAGTCAGTAACAGAAAACGACCGCAGCGCAGACGTAAACGGCCACAGGTCATGTCTCGTACGTCTTCCTACTCATCGATAACGGACTCGACGATGTCTATGCATATAATTACGGTGACGCTTAACATGGATACGGTGAATTTTCTTGGCATCTCAATAGTGGGACAGTCAAATAAAGGTGGAGACGGTGGCATTTATGTAGGGAGTATAATGAAAGGTGGTGCCGTAGCTTTGGACGGAAGGATAGAACCAGGAGATATGATATTGCAGGTACAAATAATGTTTTAAAAATATTTATTCATTTATTTTGGTAACAGGCGAGCAGCCTGAGGCTGATGTGCCTATATCATGCTGTGTTGAATTATAGCAATGTCCAAAAGCGCAGAGAAATTTAATTCTGTAGCAAGGAAGCATTGTTCGTTCGCAACCACTTGTCCAGTCTGTTTTTAAAGTCGTTCACTGAAGGTGCCGACACAACGTCTTCTGGTAGTCTGTTCCAGTTGTGCACCACTCTAGAAGCCAGGAAGTGGTGCGCAGTGTTTGTTATAGATGCTGCTTGTATTATCTTCATATTGTTTCCTCTGGAAGATTTCATGTTCTCCTTCCATATGTACAGGTTGATATTTCGATAGTGTTTGTGAGGGAGAGGCCTATGTTAAGCAGTGGATTTCTTCAGGCTGATGATGATGATGATAAATGTTTGATATTATCCTAACTAATTCCAGGTAAACGATGTTAACTTTGAAGACATGACGAACGATGAAGCCGTGCGCGTCTTACGAGAGGTTGTCCAGAAACCGGGGCCCATCAAGCTGGTGGTGGCCAAGTGCTGGGATCCAAACCCCAAGGGGTACTTCACTATTCCCCGGACAGAACCCGTCAGACCCATTGACCCTGGTAAGGACACGAGTTTTTTTTTTGTGTATTGCAGGGTACTGTTCGACCACAAGACACCTGATGTTAAGTGACGATGTGGTCGAAGGTGGCGCCACGCTACACCTGGACTGGGAACTGGCTCTCAAGTGAGGCTGCCGGAACACACCGTAGGTGGTGCACGGTGACAGATTCTTAACTCGAGGCTGATAGCTAGCCAGGCGAGCACTAGAGCATGTCCTACCACCAAGCTATGGTTTCATCACAATGTTTTTTTTCATTGAAAGCTCAAGCTCATTGTAGGATTCGAACCCACGAACTACGGATTGCAAGCCGATGTCACTACCACTGAGCCATCATCGCTTCAGACCTAAGGCTTGATGTTTCATTTCTGATTGAAGTTTAGGATTTCTTAAAAAGCTCTTTATAGCCATAAAAAGTATCCTACGTCCTTCTCTAGGGTTTGAGGTTTATCTCTATACCAAATTTCATCAAAATCGGTTCAACGGTTTTGTTGTGAAAAGGTAACAAATCAACAGAGTTTAAAATATTAGTATGAATAGATTAATATTTAAGTTTTTCTTTATTATGCAACTTTGATTAAGTTTATCAGCATTTGTAGATTAATACCTTATCAGTTGTTAATCCTCAGATGCTATTAAATTTTGGCGACTAAATAATTTTTATCATGAATTAGCTGTAAATTAAACAAAAAATCCGAAATCACACTACGCCATATAGCTAATGCGCCCCGCGATTCCACCCGCGCCTTCCCGTTATCCCGCAGGAACCTTGTCCAGCGTAAAAAGTAGCCTAATGTGTTAATCAGACGACGCGGTAGCCGAGTTGGTAGTATCCCTGCCTGCGAAGCTAGCGGTCCCGGGTTCGAATCCCGGTAAGGGCAATATATGTGTGATGAGCACGAATATTTGTACCTGAGTCTTGGATATTTCTATCTATATAAGTATTTATTTCTCTATATAAGTATGTATATCGTTGTCTAGTACCCGTAACACAAGTTTCGAGCTTAATTTGGGGCTAGGTCAATTTGTGTGCAATTGTCCCCGATATTTTTTTATTTAATCCAAAGAGTAACAAACATCCATCCATCCATCCGTACTCACAAACTTTCACATTTATAATATTAGTAAGTTACTTCTCACTATATTTTATATATGTACTTCTCATGATACGTTCCAGGTGCTTGGGTGGCCCATACGCAGGCGCTTCGGGAGGCCTACCCGCCGCCTCCGCCGTCCCTGTCCGCGCTGCCCGTCTCCTCCGTGTCGGAGCGCGGCGCGTCGGACGCGAGCACCGTGCCCGCGGGGGCGGAGCCCCAGCTCTCCGTCAATATGGACATTGCGGTCGTGGTGCGAGCTATGCTGAGGCCGGACTCGGGTGAGGCGTGTTGCACATCTATTTTAAACATCTATATATACAGTGAAATCTGTATAACTCGAACCTTGTTAAGTCGAAATCCTCAGTATCGCCCGAAATTAATAAGGCGTTTCTTGCCTGTTCTTTTGCCGGCGTAAGGAGGTTGGAACACGCATAGCTAGTTTTAAGTTGACATTTTAAAGTGGTCATTATGTATCCTATTCAATAAAACAAATTTTGATTTGATTTTGATCCTGATCCGTTATCCGCGATTTTGGATCGATATGTCAAGTCGTAATATGTCATTTTAGTAGTATAGTATGTCAAGCCCTAGTACTAAAATGACATATTATGACATGACATATCGATCCAAAACCGCAGATAACGGATCAGGATCGATTATTAATTTCGGACGTTAGCCATCATCGTTTCGCAGCGGGAACGTGATAGGCTGATGATGATGATGATGATGATGCAAATCTCCACAGCTCAACTCTCCCATTTCAGGTTTAGAGATTCGCGACAGGATGTGGTTGAAAATAACGATACCGAACGCGTTTATCGGCGCCGACGTCGTCGACTGGATCCTGCAGCACGTGGCGGGCATAGCGGACCGGCGCGACGCTAGGAAATATGCCTCGCATATGCTCAAGGTAAAACTAGGCCTCCCATGGCTCGCATATGCTCAAGGTAAAACTAGGCCTCCCATGGCTCGCATATGCTCAAGGTAAAACTAGGCCTCCCATGGCTCGCATATGCTCAAGGTAAAACTAGGCCTCGCATGGCTCGCATATGCTCAAGGTAAAACTAGGCCTCCCATGGCTCGCATATGCTCAAGGTAAAACTAGGCCTCGCATATGCTCAAGGTAAAACTAGGCCTCGCATATGTTCAAGGTAAAACTAGGCCTCGCATGGCTCGCATATGCTCAAGGTAAAACTTGGGTTGCAAAATAGCAATTTTCTTACGGATCCCTAATTTTTTTGGAAATAAAATATATTCCCATATTTTTTTAATTTTCTTATATATATATTTTAATTTTCTTTTTCCAATCCGCAGGCCGGCTTCATAAGGCACACCGTGAACAAGATCACGTTCTCCGAGCAGTGCTACTACGTGGCTGGAGAGCTGTGCGCCGAGCTGGCGGCCCTGAGGCTGCGGAGCGGCGACGCGGACAGCCTCGTCAGCGACGCTCTGCCACCGCTGCCCAACCCTAAGTAAGCTAGCAAGACTGTCTTGTCACTGCCACTTGGCTGGAGAGCTGTAAATCAGCTGTGAATGAGCTGGCAGCTGCGGATTGGTGACTCGGACAGCCTCGTCAGCGACGCTCTGCCACCGCTGCCTAACCCTAAGTAAGCTGGGAAGACTGTCTTGTCACTGCCACTTGGCTGGAGAGCTGTAAATCAGCTGTGAATGAGCTGGCAGCTGCGGATTGGTGACTCGGACAGCCTCGTCAGCGACGCTCTGCCACCGCTGCCTAACCCTAAGTAAGCTGGGAAGACTGTCTTGTCACTGCCACTTGGCTGGTGAGCTGTAAATCAGCTGTGAATGAGCTGGCAGCTGCGGATTGGTGACTCGGACAGCCTCGTCAGCGATGCTCTGCCACCGCTGCCCAACCCTAAGTAAGCGCGTACTCTTTCTCTGAGAGAACGCCAGAGTACCAGCAGTGGGGACGTAATAAGCTGCTTTTTTCTAATTTTTTATTACTTACAGGGTAGCGTTTGACCACAAGTCACCTGATGTTAAGTGACGATGCGGTCGAAGGTGGCGCCACGCTACACCTGGACTGGGAATGGCTCTCAAGTGAGGCTGCCGGAACACACCGATAGGTGCACGGCGACAGATTCTTAACTCGAGGCTGGTAGCTAGCCAGGCGAGTACTAGAAAATACCCTACCACCAAGCTATGGTTTCATCACGATGTTTTCCTTCACCGAAAGCTCAAGCTCGTTGTAGTATTCGAACTCACGTCCTACGGATCGCAATCCGACGTCACTACCGCTGAGCCATCATCGCTATCTAATCTTACGTTGGTTAGATGGGGTCTTGGTAAATATCACGCAATTTTTCGAGTACTAGAAGATACCCTACCACCAAGCTCTGGTTCCATCACTATATTCTCCTTCACCGAAAGCTGATGATATTATGTTTGCTTTCCAGCATGATGGGCCCCAATTATATGCCGTACGCTGGCTCGTACGGTTACCAGCCAATACCGTTCAAGTACGCGTCCTGCGTCAACAGTGAACACACTGTATATGGGTGAGTTTACCTTATTATACAGGGTGCACCGAGAAAAAACTCCTGACTTTCCTACTGTGTCTTACCTTCCAGAATGTAAGCTTTTCCTTCCTTATCTTACCTTAGTTTTCCTTTCGAGTCGAATGTGGAGGAAATTCCTTCTAATAATATTGTAAATGTAAGTTTGTGAATATGGATGTTTGTTACTCTTTCACGCAAAAACTACCGAACGGATTTGAGTGAAATTTGGAATGGTTACTTTTTATCCTGCACCGGGATAAAAAAAGCCCGTGTCTTAATCCCACGACATAATAATCCCACGTATGTATTTAGTGTAGAATTTCAATCGCATGCTTGTAATTGTTAGTTTTAAGGTTTTTGCAATGTCCATACAGTATTTCACCGCTTATCGCAATCTGTTCTGTGGTTCGCTTCAATCGGTAGCTCACCCAAGCACAGGTTTCGACCTATTTGGGTGGCTATTAGTTATATAACACCATAATGTTTTTTTAACTGGTATTTACAAGTCTTAGGGACTCATGCGCGGCATCCCCTTGTAAAAGGTGTAAATTAGACTGTAAGTGTTTTTTGAATAAATAAATAAAAATAAATAAATAAGCTATTTCTATTCCAAATTTCACTCAAATCCGTTCAGTAGTTTTTGCGTGAAAGAGTAACAAACATCCATCCATCCGTACTCACAAACTTTCACGTTTATAACATTAGCTGGTTCTAGTCAATTTTATGTAATTTATCTATAAAAGTTGAAGATTTTAAAATAGAATTTTAACATATCTTAATTAGCCAGCTAATAAGTATATTTAAGAATCATTTATTCGCAACAAAAACCTAAATATATTCAATTCAATACAAAAAAAGTGTGCGTGTAACCTTTACGCGCGATTGAAGTAAAACTTCTTTGGCGTTGACGGCATATATCACTGAAATTATTAAATAATAAATATCATATTAAAAGCGCACGTATTTGTTCTGTGTCTGGGTGTTGTGGATCCCCGATCCTCGTAGTTTCTGATACCCTAGATACAGGGAAACCTAGTTAGGGGTCAGAGCCTATGTATGTGATTGTGCGGGCAATAATAATATAATAATAATATCATATTATAATTTAATTATTTTTATCAAAGATTATTCCAATGTTATATTAATATACATTATATTATTTATTTATTTTTTTATTGTTTTGTTATTTGACGGCCGATGTGGCGCAATGGGCGGATAGCCGACTGTGAAGCGTGAGGTCGCGGGTTCGATTCCCGCTACAGGACAAATATTTGTGCAGTGAATAAAAAAAAAAGCGCAAGTATTTGTTCTGTGTCTGGGTGTTGTGGATCCCCGATCCTCGTAGTTTCTGATACCCTAGATACAGGGAAACCTAGTTAGGGGTCAGTGCCTATGTATGTGATTGTGCGGGCATTATTATTATTAGAAAGATATACATAATTGTCGGCGACTAGCTTTAATTAATGTCGGCGACTAGCTTAATCAATGTTTAACTAGCGATGGGTGAGAGATCCACCATAGGTAGGACAGAGAGGTCTATGACGCAGCACCATCGACGAGAGGGAAAGAGAGGGAACGATCCACCCATCGCCAATACTTAGGAATAATTAATTTGGTTTTTTGTTCAATTTAAATTAATGAAACTATAATGTAACTTATTAGAAAATAAGTATATAGTAATATTAGAGGCAACCAAAAGAAGTTTGCCTACCAGGGACATTGTAATATCACGTGACCTAACTTAACAACTTTAAGAGCGAATTAACGAATAATGTGCGATGGTAGATATTGTAACTAAGTGATATTAGATAAAGCATGTAAAAAGGTATACGAATAAAGGTAAAACCCAACTTAGGTCTAAATAGGTTGAAAGATATGAGCAAATGTTTAGAATAAAAGCGCTAGAAATTAGAAAAATTGGCGATCAAAGTAAAATAAGTTAATAAATATGTAAGTTAGGAAGAAAGCAAATGTACCTAGCTATTAAGAATCATTTTTACTCTCTTATAAACGCAATTGTAATTCTGTAACACACATAGACAAATAAATACGAGGTAAAAACGGGACCGGCCATAGCGAAACTTAGGGAAAAAATAGAACAAAAAATAGGTGCTCTCTTTTAGGTAAGGCTACGAGGTAGGTAAGCGAGACAGAAATAGGACTGAGACACAGTCAAAACTAGCCGATATATGGCAGCAAGCAAGAAGTAGTAACAAGCAGTAGTAGCAAGCAGTAGCAGTAGCAGATAGCAGTAGCAGATAGCAGTAGCAGATAGCCAAGCTGTAGGAAGCCGGCGGTCCCAACCTCAAACGTATCGATATTCGTGTTTCATTGGCAAACATCCCCCCTCGCCGCCGAGGAAACTCTGATCCGCCCCCGGGGCGACGAAAGAGTATAAATACCGCGTTCGAGCGACGAAAGGCGCGTACGTGGACGGGTGCACCAGCCCGCTAGTTGCGAGAGTACTCTCGTCAGCTGGCGCACGCACACACGCCCGTCCCAAACCGGGAGCGTACGCGCCACACGTCCTGCGTGTGGGTGCGCGTGGCCCCAACAATAATAATAAAAAATATATATATATATATATTTTTTTTTTTATATATATGAAGTAAATATTTTTTCTGTTTAAATGTTTACCACCATATTGTACTTGAAAGGATTCTGCAACTGCAACTGAGATGGCATTAGTCTAAATACACATTTGAATTTAGTTTTCTTCAATTGTTAGAATGCACTAGCTGACCCGGCGAACTTTGTTTCGCCAATAAAAGTCACCTTTTAAACCTTCCTATTATTATTAATATAAAATTATTCATTCGAAACAGGTACAGTCAACGACAAAAGTAGCTCAACATTAACACAATTTCCGATTACCGGCATCATCCTAAACACCAATCTTTTATTACATCATCACTTAAAATCAGGTGTGTAATGTTGTGGTCAGAGCGCTACCTTGTAAAATGTAAAAATACCCACGCCATACTGATCTAAAACACATTCAGGAAATCTAGTAAGATCAGTTACTTTTGTTGCTGACTGTACTTGAATGTCATCATAATTTCTTTTTTTTTTCTTGTTTTGTTATGGCGTCACACGATTAGTGTATTTGCCAGTGTCAAGTATAAAAGATTTCAAACTCAGAGAGTTGAATCAAGTTTAAATGATGATGGTGATGATGATGATGAGATGATGGGATGAGGATAGTGTTTAAGTAAAGTAGTGGTGCTTTACTTAAACTTTACACGGACTTTTTTGGAGCAACTTGAAAAGTCACTTTCACAACTTTATTTCAATTTCCCACACTCGTACACATTAACGAACACATAATGGGTTATAATCCACCAATATTACACATTATCACTCGAAGAAACACAAGTTTTGGAAATAAAAACAAAATTTTCACGTTGACAACTCAATTGCCGCCAAAAAAGTCCATAATTTCTTACGTATCTGTGTAGTTTCCGCTATTTATAAAAATAGCGGAAACTACACAGAAAGCGCGCGCAGCTAAGCGTTACTTCCGTCAGAATAACAATCTGAGTTACTCGCTAGTCGCGCCTAAAGAAGTGTTACTTCAAATGTTGCAAACCGACCTCAACTCAGCATTATGCGCTGGTCTTCCGACTTGACGATGGGCGGCTCCGCTTGCAGGTACAACCGCGAGGAGTCCGTGGTGTCCGGCAGCGGGGGCTCCAGCGCGGGCTCGGAGCGCGGCGCGGAGGCGGCGCCCGAGCGCGCCTCCTCCAGCGGCTCGGGGGCCTCGCTGGCGCCCGACGCGCGCCCCGCCTCGCACAGCAGCGGCTCCGACAGGAAGCATCGCCCGGTGCTCTTCCTATAGTGCAGGTGGGACTCCTTCCCATATATCTCTACTTCATATAAAAATTCAAAATTCAAATCATTTCAACATATAGGCACATCAGCCTCAAGCTGCTCGCCTATTACCAAATAAACAACAAAAAAAAATAATTCAAAACTTTTTTATTTAATAGGATACATTGTGATCACTTTAAAACGTCAACTTAACACTAGCTACGCCTGTTCCAACCTCCTTACGCCGGCAAAAGAACAGGCAAGAAACGCCAGGCAGGTAATTTTTTTGGCGCGATCACATTGACAATTTTATTCTTATTACTAATTGATTGAATTAATCTGTTCGTCTTGCTTTCACGACTAAACTATACTCTGTCCATCATGGTTTTTTTGACAGATCAACGATTGACAAAGTTAGTTATGTCCTAAATAACGCAATAATCGATATCGATAAATGTACCTTGTGATTTAATGTTCGTTTTTAAAACACTTTTACTAGCTTGACTTGTAACTATAGGTCTACCAGGATCTGATGGCAAAAAAAAAGTTTAATAAATAGCGATTTTCATATGGCAACGAAAAAAATGTCACCTGTCAACTGAAATTTCGAGGAATTGTTTATGGTTTGGTTTCAAATTAGCAGGAATGACAAGTATCAAAACGTTTTACTCCAATTTCCCCCAGTATTGCTAGCGTCAATTTCTTTTTTCCCTTTTTGCCATCAGATTCTGGTAGACCTATAATGTAACAATGTAATCAAATCTTAGAAGTCAATTTTCACCTACTTCTAATTGTCGTATCGACTTGAAACTTTGTATGTGTATATAATCCCGATGACAATGCAATGCATTTGATAAGCATATGGTGGTAGGGCATGCTCTAGTGCTCGCCTGCTAGCTACCAGCCTCGAGTTAAGAATCTGTCGCCGTGCACCTATCGGTGTGTTCCGGCAGCCTCACTTGAGAGCCAGTTCCCAGTCCAGGTGTAGCGTGGCGCCACCTTCGACCGCATCGTCACTTAACATCAGGTGTCTTGTGGTCAAACGCTACCCTGTAAATAGTAAAAAAAAAAAAAATTATATCTGTTTTTTTTCTATTGCAGGACCAAGCTGTAAGCCGGCACAAATAAAAATCATACTGCCAAATAAAACACTAAAACTTTTTTAAACATAACATAAATATGTAAGTGTAATTTGTATGTAAACTTAATTAATTGTAACCCTCAATGTGTCACTTGTGAGTCATCGTCAGCCTATCCCGATCCCACTGCTGGGACTCTGGCCTTCTCTCAGAGAGAGACTATGGCTCGTGGTCCACCACGCTGGCCCAGGCGGATAGGCCAGCGTCCAGCCCTAGTGTCAGTTGTCAGACCGCCCGAAGGCTTCCGACTACCGACTGCTATCCCGTGACAACATCCGGGACCGACGCTTCAACGAGTGAACAAGGTAATTTTTAAGCCCAGTGTCATAGTGGCTAATTCGCCCCCAATTATAATGGTTAAAATGAGCTACTTTCAGAATTCAACTGCCACGACATTGCGATAGATGGCGCTGGATAACAAACTAGTTTGTATGCGCGCTTTGTAAATTAAAATTTTAAAAAACCCGATATCTTGGACCGATTTTGATCAAACATAGCATGCCCTACATCATTATGGAAAAGAGGCTGATAGTCGTACACTGCTGGACCGATATTAACCAAACACAGCTAAGAACCACCGCAAGGAAACTGGCTTTCAAATGAAAAAAACCGTATCGAAATCGGTCCATCCGTTTGCGAGCTACGATCCCACAGACGTGTGTGTCTGTCTGCACAGACAGACAGACAGACATCGACGTCAAACTTATAACACTTCTCTTTTTGCGTCGGGGCCGTCGGGGGTTAAAATAAAACCGAAAAGCAATAATGAATTCGTAAATAAAGGTAAAAAATAACTTTGAGTCGTCGTCGTTTTTTGTTTCATTTTTATTTATTGTTCGTACAATTTCAGACACAATTTACAAATGCTTTATTAAATAAACCAGCTGTTCCCCGCGGTTTCGCCCGCGTGGGCTACAGTTTATCGCGATAAGAAAGTAGCGTAATATGTCCTTTCTCAGGCTCTAGACTATTAGATTATCTCTGTACCAAATTTCGTTTGAATCGGTTCAGTAGTTTAGGCGTGAAAGACAGACAGACACAGTTACTTTCGCATTTATAATATTAGTAGGGGGATTACATGAAATAACTTCAGTGTTGCCACAATTGAGTTCGTTATTCAGCGCCACCTATGATTTGTTTTCGGAAGCTAGCTCTGACAATAGCTCATTGTATCTCCAACGCCCGACCGCGGAGTTGTGTTATTGTGTTTTCTTTAAAAGTACCTAATTAAACAACAAAAACAATTTGTCGAACAATGTAATTATATTTATTAAATATTTTTTTTAATGAATATTGACTCATTGTGAACTTTTAATCTGTAATTAAGAATCCAATCTATATACAGGTTGATTGGAAAAAAAGCTAGTTTTATAAAACTTCTTAAGGGCAACTTCACTACATCATTATATTTATAACTAGCTGACCGGCGAACTTCGTATCGCCAACAAAAAACACCCTTTAAACCTTCCCTGAACTTCCACAAATATTTCAAGATCAAAACTATCCAAATCGGTCCAGCCGTTCTCAAGTTTTAGCGAGACTAACGAACAGCAATTGATTTTTATATATAAGATTTTTGTCAGTTTGTTCATCATTTTACGTATATATTTGGAAGCAAATGATGTAGAGAGATGTAGAGAGGAGGGATGGTGGCCGAACGGTTAGGTGTGCGACTTACAAGACGCCGACACCGAGTTCGAATCCTCTCGGCCCCGCACCTATGACTTAATAAGTTATGTGCGGATTTGCCATCGCTCAAAAACGGTGAAGGAAAACATCGTGAGGAAACCGGCATGCCCAAGAACTGCAACATTCAAGGGCATGCGACATCTACCAACCCGCACTGGGCCAGCGTGGTAGATTACAGCCCATACTCTCTCTCTGAGAGAAGGCCAGAGTCCCAGCAGTGGGAACGTGAAAGGCTGATAATGATGATGATGTAATGATGTAAAGAAGTTGCCCTTAAAAGTAATTAACGTTTTTTAAACAATCATGTATTTAATATTGACGATTTTTTTTTATTAACTTCCAATTTTTTGTGGAGTATTACAGGTTGTGTAAATATGTGTAGAGTTTAGTAATGTATATGATATAATATACCCAATATAAAATCAGAATATATGCACATGCAATAAACTAATCTATGGTGGAAACGATCTGTGGGCTGTTTTTGTTTAGATTTGAATTTCAGATTTGAATTTTTGCCGTTTTGATGTGATCATAAAACTCAGGAAATAATTGTTAAAAATAAAGAAAATGTGCCTAAATTCCAAAGATTTGTGGTACCAAAACGTGTTTGAGCAGTTTAATTTAATTAGCAAACGCATTGACGGTAAGTTTCAACATAATTTGGCAAATCTGAAATTCTATTAAGTAACACCACGGATATCCTTGCTTTTTTTACCTTTTTACAGTGTAGCTTTTGAACCCAAGTCACCTGTACAGTCAACGACAAAAGTCGCTGAACAAAATCAAATTTTCCGATTCACTGTATGATCTGAAACACTAACCTTCGACCGAATCATCACTTAACATCGTGTGTGTTGTGCTATAGTCAAACGAAACCTTGTAAGTTGTAAGGAAGAAACTAACATTACTGATCTAATACGTATTTGTAAGATTTAGTATGGTCAGCTACTTATGTTGCTGACTGTACCCCCTGTATAAATATAAAATTAAAAGAACCATGGCCAAAACGGACCTGAGCTTGTATGAAAACGAGCTATGTATGGAAAAAGATGTAATTTTAGTTCTAACAAGATTATACAAACGATATTACAAGGCGAGTCCAGAAAAAAATGAAACGGATTTTTCGATACTGATCTTCTGTTACAATGATTTCAAATAACTTTATAGAACTTTTGTGACGGTTCAAACTACACTGTGATTGGTTTAGGAAATTCGCGGATTTATAACATTGTGTGTGCATATAAATATACAAATATCACGCTGAATCGTTTAGTTGTTTTTGTGCCATTTGTTTTGATGTTAATGACGAAAATGTTTATCAATCTATTTTTTTTTTCTTGTATAAAAATGTTTTACTATATATATTTTATACATAAAAACTACTACGACTAATTTCTTGTAATCATTAGAGGTCAACGAACGGAAATCAATAGTTTTTAGATCGACTTAAAATCGTGCCTCTAGTGCAAGTTTAGGAAACTGTAAAAGTTTTCGTAAACGTCAAAGTTTACTTACATATCAGTGGCGACGAAAAACTTGTATCAAAGCTTGTACAGTCAACGACAAAAGTGGCTGAAAAAAAAACAAATTTTCCGATTCTCTTTATCATCTTAAAAACGAACCTTCGTCCGAATCATCACTTTAAATCGCGTGTGTTGTGTTATGATCAAACGCAACCTTGTAACTTGTAAGGAAAAAATAAACATGACTGATCTAATACGCATTTGGAAAATGATGTATGAGCTACTTTTGTCGCTGACTGTACTGGAGGTACCGAGGCAGGTCGTCGCTGTGACATCAATGTGCTGACCCATTTTTAATGCTGTTTGTCAAATGCTTTTATTTATAACCAGCTGTACCCCGCGGTTTGACCCGCGTGCCGATCCCTACGAAGTATTTATTACAAACTAGCTGACCGGGCGAACTTCGTATCGCCAATAAGTCACCCTTTAAACCTTCCCTGAACTTTCACAAATATTTCAAGATCAAAATTATCGAAATCGGTCCAGCCGTTCTCGTGTTTTAGCGAGACTAACGAACAGCAATTGATTTTTATATATAAAAAAACAAGGCTTTTACAGAATTACAGTATGCCAGAGTGTCATTGTGTTGTGGAGTTTCTAAAAATAAACTAAATTTGACAGATTTAATAGTAATGCTGTCCCCTTCTTACTACCTTGGTGTGAATAGGACAGCAATACTTTGAAACTTTGATGGTGGCCGAGCGGTTAAGCGTGCGACTTACAAGACGCCGACACCGAGTTCGAATCCTCTCGGCCCCGCACCTATGACTTAATATGTTATGTGCGGATTTGCCATCGCTCAAAACGGTGAAGGAAAACATCGTGAGGAAACCGGCATGTCCAAGAACTGCAACATTCAAGGGCATGCGACATCTGCCAACCCGCACTGGGCCAGCGTGGTAGATTACAGCCCATACTCTCTGAGAGAAGGCCAGAGTCCCAGCAGTGGGAACGTGGAAGGATGATTATGATGATGATGACTTTGAAACTTTGTCTAGTTTTAGTCTATGGACTATGTTTTATTGTGATAAAAAAACTTGGGGGAATTTCGACACGGGTGGAACCGCGGCGCATAGAGTAACGTATAACTTTATTATTTCCAATTAGAAATATAATTTTATAATTGTATTCATATTTAATTTAATGTTTGTATATTAAATTAAAAGCCAATTAGTTAATTAATGACGCCATAAAATTAACGAGTCTGTATATTTAATTTATTTTTATAAGTGTACATAAAATATTAATAAATAATTATACCTATGTATATACATATTTTAAAATTGCTAATTTTGATATTATCTCGGGAGCTCAGCTTTGGTCGGCTTGACCAGGACTGACCAGGTTTCGAATCCTACAATGAGCTTGAGCTTTCGGTGATGGAAAACATCGTGATGAAACCATAGCTTGGTGGTAGGGCATGCTCTAGTCATAGTAAAGGAGTAGTAGTTCAGCTTCATATAAATCGGCCGTCGCCCGCCGGTTTGAATGTGTGCGTGAGTAGCTGCACCGTGTACGCACGCACTTTTCACGCACACGCACACATAAACGAAAGGAGGCGGCCGGGGCCGCGGCCATGCACTCAGTACGGAACGCGCCGCCTATGCGTCACCGCAAGAGTAGGCAATTAACTCGTCGAGCGGCCTTAGCTAACCTACTGTTCTTTATATACTGTGCTCTAGTGCTCGCCTGGCTAGCTACCAGCCTCTTGTTAAGAATCTGTCGCCGTGCACCTATCGGTGTGTTCCGGCAGCCTCACTTGAGAGCCAGTTCCCAGTCCAGGTGTAGCGTCAGGTGACTTGTGGTCAAACGCTACCCTGTAAAATTTTAACGTACTTATGAAAAATATTGTTGTTTCCTAAGTTTCTTTAAGAAGCAGTTTAGCTGAATATGGGTGGACTTACATTTGTCATATCTGTGACCTTTCGCCGTTTTCACGATGGCAAATGTTGGTCAACATTTATTTAGAGATTTTGAAGTCCGATTTTTTTTTAAGATTTGATAAGTTAGCAATTTTAAAGTATAATTAGATTAAGATTTTTAAACGCTGAGTAGATATCGCGCGCTGTTATAATATTTATGAACAAAAAATACGTAAAATTGTAGGAAACTCAGTGAGATACTGAAAAAAAACGTCACGTTACGTTTACAGTAAGTAAGCGGAACTACTTGACGCATTTCGATGCAGATTTCCTTGCTTGGTTTTCGATTGGAAAACTTTGCTAGGTCTCATCGCGCTGTGACATCGGTGCGATGTTAAGAAAGCGAGCGCAGTCGCAGGCAAATAGCTTGTTAAACCACAGAGTTCGTGTAATGTTATCAAGGCCATTGTATTAAATTTTGTCGGCCAAAAAATAACTGCAACCTTAAATTTAGGGCACATAAAAAAAAATTGTATACGTAGAAATTGTCTATTAATTGAAAATTAATTTATAAAATGAGGGTAAAATTATAAATGTACTAGTAATTTGATAAATTGGGAGAATACGTAATAATGTAACTTGCATATGAATTTTAGTTTGAAATAATGGTACATACACCTTGGTTATCTAAAGCTGGCACGTGCCAGTACTCACACCAAAGCAATTACAACAGTAGTAAAAACAAAACGATAACAATCTCTGTCGCGCTCGTAACCTCGCCCGCGTGCGAGAGAGACGGAGAGACTTCTCATGATGCGTATGCAGTGCGACGTAACCTCGCCCGCGTGCGAGAGAGACGGAGAGACTTCTCACGATGTGTATGCAGTGCGACGTCATGCCGTGCGCTCAGTCACAGGGGTGTGGAGTGTGTTGTAACTTGTACGTCCCAGCTTTAGATTACCGAGCTGTCCAGTGTGTGTCGCTTGAAATATTAAATCTCTTAATAAAAAAAAAATTCAAAGTCTTTTTTATTACAATAAATCTTGAGTCGGAAGAGAATCTGTTTCTAGATAATATAAAATCGCGCTAAAAAAATGCCAAAGTTTATATGTGGATGTTTGTTTGCTCTTCGCGCCGCAACGGCTGGACGGATTTGAATGAAACTTCGAATGGAAATTGTCGCATGGATAATTTTTTACCGCGGATTTTCTAAACCGATTCTGATGAGATGCATCGAGAATATAGATTTTAATGTTTTAACGCGACAAGTTATCGTTATTTTAAACTATGATTATTTATGTGGAATGTTTTTACATGAACGTGAGTAATGTAATCGTATTAAAAAAACATGTAGAAATGTGCATTTCTGTTTTGTATGTATTTCCGAACGGAAACGTTTATTTTTATTGTATATTCTTCATAAACATATCAACTGCTTGAATTCGTGTTGTTTTTCGCTAATGCTTCGTACAAATCGATGCAGTGGGCTATTTGGAAATTTTCATATCCGTATTTTAAAGCATGCTTCATAATGTTGGGTAGTTTTTATCTTTTATTGTTATACTAGCTGTTCCCTGCGGTTTCACCCGCGTGGGCTACAGTTTATCGCGATAAAAAGTATCCTATGTCCTTCCCCGGAGCTCAAATTATCTCTTTACCAAATTTCATTTAAATCGGTTCAGTAGTTTAGGCGCGAAAGCGTATATATTCCGTATACTCCAAAATTATTCCCGCACTTCGGTGCCCCCTCACCGCGTTACCTGCTGTAGGTATCCATTATCCTATTTTAATTCTAGGTTAATTTTTTTCTGACCACGCGTTTGAATCGTGCTGTTAAAGGTCTTCCTGGTCCGCGACCGCACTTTACCTATTTCATAGATTCTCCCTCACCTCGCCGCGTTTCCCGCTGCGCTGGGGTGCGGCAGGTTTATTTTTCTACTACTACTTACATTCTTAAACTCGTGATATCTTTCGAATGGAATGTCCGAATTGAATGATTCAAAAAGTTTTATAAAGGTATTGAAGCAGATTTTAATATAAAGTAATTTATTTTGATAAGGATTAATACCAAGATACAAATAAAGAGCCTTTTCTAGAGGCAGCATTGAAAATTAATTTTTTTATATAAAATATCACTTATTGCGGCATAACTATGATAGTTAGACATATGCTTGCGCGGACTTTTTTGTAGATCTTAATGAGACCTACAAACCCGTAATACATTATTTTGTTCTAGTGTCAATAGTTTTTGCAGCGCACGCAAAAATAGGTTTTCGATTTCACACCTTGGGTTGCAAAATAGCAATTTTCTTACGGATCCCTAATTTTTTTGGAAATAAAATATAGCCTATAGCCTTCCTCGATAAATGGGTTATCTAACACTGAAATAATTTTTCAAATCGGATCAGTAGTTCCTGAGATTAGCGCGTTCAAACAAACAAACAAACAAACAAACAAACTCTGCAGCTTTATAATATTAGTATAGATTTTTACACAATGACTGTTAGATAACACCCACCTGTAAGGTGGGTTATCTAAAGCTGGCACGTGCCAGTACTCACACCAAAGCACTTTCATTATACAGTAGTAAAAACAAAACTATAACGATCTCTGTCGCGCTCGTAACCTCGCCCGCGTGCGAGAGAGACGGAGAGACTTCTCACGATGCGCATGCAGTGCGACGTAACTTCGCCCGCGTGCGAGAGAGACGGAGAGACTTCTCAGGATGCATTCACAATAACATGTGTGTGTGTCAGATAACCGAGCTGTATATTAATCTAGAAAAACTTTTACTGGATTAATTTCAGGTCTTTTTTATTCCCTCTGTGTTGCCATACAACAAACGATAATTTTCATTTTTATTTAATAGATTTCATTAAAGTCAGTTGCCACTGTAGCGAATTGTACGCAGCTTAAATGTATATTCAAATGTATAATCACGAAAGTTGTAAGTATCAGAATTGTTTTGAAAATGTATTTTGAAGGTAGTTTTTAATTTTTTTATTGGTGCTGACCATTTGACCTGATGGTAAGTGATGACGAGGTCGATGATGGAGCATGCTTGTCTAGAAGATGATGATGATGATGCGACTTCACTGTCGACTTGAAGGCTCCCATATTATACTTATCGGGAAACAAAGACGCTGGCAAGGTTTTCGCTCCTTCGCTTAAAAATATTTTGGATTATTTTTTTTGTATAATTGTGTAGGAATTGATCGAAGTCAGCCTTATAAATATAGAAACTGTTAGTTTGTCTTCCAGACAAAATGGATTCAATCGTCGACCGCATCTTCGCTTGTCATCTTTAGGGCCTTTTCAGTGCGACGCGGATGACCTACGCGGACGTCCGCGACGGACGGTAAAATGTATGGAACCTTACAGCGCGTTCAGAGCGACGCGGAGCTGTCCGTGTCGCGGAGAGCAATCCGCGCGCGGTCGAAATCGCTCCGCACCTCTCCCTCTCGATCACGATCCGCATCGCACTGAACGACCAATTCATCCGCGACGGACGCAGAACCTAGTCCGCGTGCGGATGGTCCGCGTCGCACTGAATAGGGCCTTATTGTTTTAGGTATTTTTCCGTACATAAATATGGATGGAATAGTATTCTGAAACAGGTCTGTAGTTTTTACCTAATTTGTTAAAATTTTCAAAGCAGTTTACAGTTTTATATTATGTAGTTATTCACAAAAATCATTGTAATATATTTATATATATGTATATATATTATATTAAAATAATACTCAATTGAATCGTCTAAGAAGCATTTATTTTAAATTTGTATGTATTCAAAATGTTTAATCCACATTTTTTATGTTAATTTAACAGGTTGTTGCGTTAGTTAAAAGTCGCATAAAAATTGGCTTATTAAATGATAAAACGTTTATCTATTTTCGGAGGTTAAGAAAGTAACTATAAATTAGTTTTTTTTTACACTTCTCTACAGGGTTTGAGCACAAGTCACCTGATGTTAAGTGACGATGTGGTCGAAGGTGGCGCCACGCTACACCTGGACTGGGAACTGGCTCTCAAGTGAGGCTGCCGGAACACACCGATAGGTGCACGGCGACAGATTCTTAAACTTCAATCATAAAGAAATCTATCTATATAAAATAGAAACGTTCGTTGTCTGGACAGATTTGACTACCATATTTGTTATCAATTTTCGTTGATGTATGAAGATGGAAAAAGTTTATAGAAAGTGCCCTTTTTTTTGTTTTTTGTTTGAACCCTGGGGAAGAACATAGGATACCTCTTACGCGATAACTTGTATATAAAACTAAAATGTATCTAAACGTTTTGAATACAGCGCCCCTAGCCAAGATGCATTCTGCAATCGTTGACGCTAGTAGAAAACAAGAAAAAAGTATTGGTTTGACATATTTCAACGCTAAGTCACGTGGTCAGAAATATGTCAAACCAATACTTTTTTCTTGTTTTCTATTAGCGTCAACGATTGCAGAATGCATCTTGGCTACGGGCCCAGATAATAAAATACACAAATAACGTTGTGTTGTGATGACAGCTTAGAGTTTATATTTTTTTAAGTTTTATTTAGTGTTTGTACATTGAACGTGTAGTAATATTTTGGTATAATTATTGAAATGCGCTATGCAATGTTTATATCGTGTAATTTTTAATAAACATAGCTGTTTGTAATTACATTTGTTGTTTTATTTCGATTTTTGTGGTCAGTGGCGGATTTACACATTTGCCGCCAGTAGGCTAATTCTAATTTTGCTGCCCCTACCAACCTCTTTAACCTCTACGGCCTCTGCCTTTCCTTTTTAAATGCGTCATTTTTTATGCATCAGACAAAAATTGAAGAAAAATCAAGTGGTGAACAATGTTTCATTGTTTGTGTGCACATAATAATATTTAAATACATATATACGACTCTTATATCATTAAAACATTTTTTTTAAATTGACGCTAAATTTGCCGCCTCTAAAATCTGTCGCCCTAGGCTCCAGCCTACTCAGCTGCTGCTAAATCCTCCACTGTTTGTGGTACAGTGAACGACAAAAGTCGCTGTACAATGGTGTCGGTCGATTCGGTTTTGCATTATCTAAAACTTAACAGTTTGACAGGCCTAAAAGTAATGCTGTCCTGTTTTTACTTCAGTGGTTAGAAAAAGAGAGCAATACTATTAGACCTGTCAAACTTAGTTTAGTTTTAGAGAATGCAAAACCGAATCGACACCAATATCATCCGATTACATACCTTCATCATTTTAAACATCCACCTTTGACCGCATCATCACTTGACATCAGGTGTGTTGTGTTGAGATCAAACGCTATCTTGCATCACATTTAGAAAATTTATAATTTACTTTGCCCCACCAGTGGGGCGACTTGGTGGGGCAAAGTGGAACTTGCCATCACCTTTTCATAGCCTTAGGATTTCCGATAATAAATGAAATTACATATTGATTGAATAAAATATATTTCGATTAAAATAAACACTGGGGGAATACATTCATAGGAAAATAGATTTAGCCGCAATGACGTGCGATAGTCATTATTACAAAAAAAGTGTTAGTTTTCATATAAAAAATAACAAAAAGTCGTGAAATATAGAAAGACTAATTTTGGCGCCCAATGTTTTTTATTAACCTTAAGTGACGATGTGGTCGAAGGTGACGCCACGCTACACCTGGGCTGGGAACTGGCTCTCATTATACAAATAAACAATATTTTATCTGCTGATAAACGAATTTTATTTACAATACGTAAACATACAAAATTCAATATCATGATCACTTTAAAACTAGCTAAATACGCCTGTTCCAACCTCCGTACACCGGCAAAAGAACGCCCAGCAATCAAGAATGGCTTAATCGATTTTGATATCTCACTTAGCAACTTAGCATACTCTTTTATATGAAAACCAATACCTACTTACAAAATTTAACATAAATAATACTTCGAGCGTAGGTTTAACCTAAAAATCAATTCGAAAAATAATACATTTTTAATTTCCTTTAAAAATAAATGCGTAAAATAAAATATAACATTTGAGCCTTAGATAATAATAGAATTGTGTATAACTGACTGTGCCGCGCGGAAATTCCGACAGGAATCGTCCATTTTAATTTTTATAAAGTAACCTGTATCAGACACTTTCCTGTCTTTAATCTATATGTAAAACTTGCTTGCTAATCTATTGCATAAACAAACAAAATACTTATAGGCATAGCTTGCATAAAAGGAACAGGAAAAACCGCGGGGCACACCTATTTCAATAATATGAGTAGGAATAAATCAATAGAAATAAAACTAGTCGACCAATTTTTAACACTTAATTATAACTTTTCAGGCTTTTGGCGGCAATTCAATTGTCAACATGACAATTTCATTTTTATTTTCAATACACAAAGTTGTGTTTCATCGGGTGCTAATGTGTAATATTGGTAATATTAGAAAATTTAAATAAGGTTGTTCTAAGTGACTTTTCTATTTGCTTCAAAAGGTCCGCGTAAAGAATAAGAATCATTTATTTGCAACAAATATACTTATGACAAATACACAAAGTTTATGTAAAGTGTCACTACTTTACTAGAAATCGGCACTTTCTATTGTGTACACGCAACCATAATTTAGAGATTGCAAGTGAATAATATCAATATTTTAAGCAGTATCAATAATTATCGAGACATCGTCATTTACTGTAGAGCATTGCCAAAACAATCAAAATCAAAATATACTTTGACAGGTTGTGCTTCTGACACTTCTTTTTTTTTACTTTTTACGCTACCTATTCGACCACAAGTCACCTGATGTTAAGTAACGATGCGGTCGAAGGTGGCGCCACGCAACACCTGGACTGGGAGAGGCTCTCAAGTGAGGCTGCCGGAACACACCGATAGGTGCACGGCGACAGATTCTTTATTTTTCTGTTACATCACTGGTAACATTAAATACGAAACTAAAGTTGCGTTTAAAAAATCTAAATTAATACTAATTCGATACCTAGTCTAAAATGAATATCAATCAATTTGATGACAAAGTCACGAAAGACTTGCGTTCACTCCAGGTGGAGGACTGGCGGGAGGTGGCGCGGGACAGAGCGAAGTGGTGTCATGTGTTATCGGAGGACTAGACTCACTTTTGGTCGTTGCGCCATCTCAGTTAGTTCAATAATTGTCTTGCTTATGTCTACCAATATGTATATTTTGTGTTAAAAACCGGTCAAGTTCGAATAGAGTACTAAATAATAAAATTTACCTACAACCCAACTTACATCCACTGCCTTTTTCATAAAGCCAATGAGTTTTTTAAATAATTAGGTAGTAAAACAACTTTGCAAGCAAAAAAAACCGACTTCGAAGGCTTTCTCATCGATCCCATTGTCATAACTGGACCAAATTGCACCATCTTTCAAGTAAAAAAAAGAATCATCAAAATCGGTTTACCCAGTCGAAAGTTATGAGGAAACAATTTTTTTTTAAAATACAGTCGATTTGAGAACCTCCTCATTTTTGAACTCGGTTAAAAAAATACGCAGGACCTGCCTGGGTACTTCAGTATTTCAGGGTCTTGCCCTTACGGCTAAGACGGAACAGATGATACTAGTATTTTTTTATTGTTGTTTTCAGGGACCCATCCGATAAATATCGCAAATACTGTCAAAACTCAATACATATTTTGACAGTTATTGCGATATTTATCGAATGTGATAATATATCACGCCGCGAGAATCGGGCCCCAGGGTAGCGTTTGACCACAAGTCACCTGATGTCAAGTGACGATGTGGTCGAAGGTAGCACCACGCTACACCTGGTCTGGGAACTGGCTCTCAAGTGAGGCTGCCGGAACACACCGAAAGGGGCACGGCGACAGATTCTGAGACACAGCTCTGTTTCTATTTATAATTAGGCTAAGTTGTAAATTAGGTTGGTATAATTAACTAGGTTTGTCCTTATGTCTAGTCCGAAATAGGGCGAGACGAGTTGCAGTGTTAAATCTGTAACAAAACAAACACTGTATCAGTTATGTATCGTAACATCGTTAATATTCATGTTCCCATATCCCAATGTGTACAACCAAACAAGAGAAATCTTATGAGGAAAGCTAATTTAAAAATATCGGACTTTTAGATGACAAAAAAAAAGCTTGGGATTTTAGTGAACTTGCTCCAATTCAATCAATCCCTTATCCCTTTTTTTTTGTTTTGTTATGGCGTCACACGATTAGTGCATTTGCCAGTGTCATGTATAAAATATATAGTTTAAAAAACTAAAAAAAACACTTTAAGTGTGGAGCGCTTTTTGGTTGTGTGTACTTTTATTTACCCAGTAAAAGAAGCGCTCCACACTTTTTGAATTAACCATTATATCGTAACTAATACAAGTCAATTTAATTATTTTATATTTTTGAGTGCATTTTTAAAGTGTTTTTTTTAGTTTTTTAAACTATATATTTTATTTTTTTACTTTTTAGTCATTTGTTACTATCGGACTCATCAAAAGGAATCATATGAGCCCAAACTCGAGGGGTTTACTAGTAGACACTGCAGATATCCCCAACCCACCTTCTGGCTGCATCATCAGACCCTCGTCACCAAGTTCAATCTATTGGACTCATCAAGACGAATCATATGAGCCCAAACACGAGGGGTTTACTAGTAGCCATTGCAGAGATCCTCTACCCACCTTCCGGTTGCATCATCAGACCCTCGTCACCAAGTCCAATCTATTGTACTCATCAAGACGATTCATATGACCCCAAACACGAGGGGTTTACTAGTAGCCAGCGCAGAGATGCCCTACCCACCTTCCGGATGCATCATCAGATCAGGCCGATGATACCAAATTATTGCATTGTCACCGAGATTACATACACATACAAAGTTTCAAGTCGATACGACAATTAGAAGTAGGTGAAAATCTATACTAATATTATAAAGCTGCAGAGTTTGTTTGTTTGTTTGTTTGTTTGTTTGTTTGTTTGTTTGTTTGTTTGTTTGTTTGTTTGTTTGAACGCGCTAATCTCAGGAACTACTGGTCCGATTTGAAAAATTCTTTCAGCGTTAGATAGCCCATTTATCGAGGAAGGCTAGAGGCTATATTTTATTTCCAAAAAAATTAGGGATCCGTAAGAAAATTGCTATTTTGCAACCCAAGGTGTGAAATCGAAAACCTATTTTTGCGTGCGCTGCAAAAACTATTGACACTAGAACAAAATAATGTATGACGGGTTTGTAGGTCCCATTAAGATCTACAAAAAAGTCCGCGAGAGCATATGTCTAACTATTATAGTTATGCCACAATAAGTGATCTTTTATTTTAAAAAATTCATTTTTAATATCGCTGCTAGAAAAGGCTCTTTATTTGTATCTTGGTATTAATCCTTATCAAAATAAATTACTTCTTATTTAAAACTGCTTCAATGCCTTCATATAACTTTTTGAATCATTCAATTCGGACATTCCATTCGAAAGATATCACGAGTTTAAAAATGTAAGTAGTAGTAGAAAAATAAAACCGCCGCACCGCAGCGCAGTGGGAAACGCGGTGAAGTAAGGGCGGCACCGGGAGAATCTATGAAATAGGTAAAGTGCGGTCGCGGACCAGGAAGACCTTTAACTGCGCGGTTCAAACGTGCGGTCCAAGAAAAATTAACTTAGAATTAAAATAGGATAATGGGTACCTACAGCAGGTAACGCGGTGAGGGGGCATTGAAGTGCGGGAATAATTTTGGAGTATTATACGGAATATATACGCTTTCGCGCCTAAACTACTGAACCGACTTAAATGAAATTTGGTATAGAGATAATTTGAGCCCCGGGGAAGGGACATAAGATACTTTTTATCGCGATAAACTGTAGCCCACGCGGGTGAAACCGCATGGAACAGCTAGTTGACTTCTAAGATTTGATTACATTGTTAGTTAGTTAGTTAGTTAGTTACAAGTCAAGCTAATAAAAGTGTTTTAAAAACATTTCAAACTCAGAGAGTTGAATCAAGTTTAAATGATGACGATGAGATGATGGAATGAGGATAGTGTTTAAGTAAAGTAGTGGAGCTTTACTTAAACTTTACACGGACTTTTTTGGAGCAACTAGAAAAGTCACTTGCACAACTTTATTTCAATTTCCCGCACTCGTACACATTAACGAACACATAATGGTTAATAATCCACCAATATTACACATTATCACTCGAAGAAACACAAGTTTTGGAAATAAAAACAAAATTTTCACCTTGACAATTCGATTGCCGCCAAAAAAGTCCCCTTATCCCTTACTCCCTTAGACTTATTATAAATGCGAAAGTAACTCTGTAGAGCAGGGATGCACAGACTGCGGCCCGCCGGTGGAATACCGGTGGCCCGCCGACAGCAAAAATAATACTCTCGTACATTCGAAAAATATTGAATTCTATACAGGCTGAGCCTAGTGTGGGGATCACCAGATAGATATGTGTAAAAGTGTTTCAATCTCTCTGCATAAATTCATAGAATAATTTAATTTAATTTTATTCCAGAATAAAACCAAAAAAAATATGTTCGAAATGTTAATGTTATGTTGTTGTATTTAATTACCTATACTTTTGGCGGCCCGCCATCTGTTCATGATTTGCCCGAGTGGCCTCTAGTCTTAATAAGTCTGTGCATCCCTGCTGTAGAGTAACAGACAGACATGTCTGTTACTCTTTCACGCCTAAACTACTGAACCGATTTAAATGAAACTTGGTACGGCGATAGTTTGAATCCTGAGGAAGGACATAGGATATTTTTCTTTTCTTTTTATCGCGATAAACTGTAGCCCACGCGGGTGAAACCGCCGGGCGCAACTAGTTTTCAATAAATCCAACGATAGAGAGATATACAAAAAACTGATAATGATAAAAGCGTACATTAAAAAAATGTTTAAAAAATAATTAACAAAAGCCTATCAGATCAGATATAAACTTTATCAAATAAGTCAATTAGGTACTACATAATTATTAATTAAATTAATTAATTGTAGAAAAAAACAACGATAACAATGTATGTTTCTGGATTCATCATCACCCAATCACGTTCCCACTGCTCAGACACCTGCCTTCTTTCATAGGGCTAGCTTCTCAGAGACCTTTGGCGGACACAAATCAGCCCATTACAATTCCTACTTCCCTATCCCTATCTCTATCCCTACTTCCCTACTTATATATAAATGCGAAAGTAACTCTGTCTGTCTGTCTGTTACTGTAAAATTTGGTACAGAGATAGTCTAGAGCCTGTGAATGGACATAGGATTCTTTTTATCGCGATAAACTGTAGCCCACGCGGGTGAAACCGCGGGGAACAGCAAGTTTGTAATATAAATGTACAACAAGGTATCAAATATTTTCTTTATCTATCAACCCGTGAGAAGCCAGGGCTGTTCACTAGTCCTCCTAATATAATAAACGTGAAAGTTTGTGAGTATGGTTGGATGAATGGATGGATGTTTGTTACTCTTTCACGCAAAAACTACTGAACGGATCTGAATGAAATTTGGAATGGAGATAGCGTATACCCTGGATTAAGACATAAGGTACTTTTTATCCCGGAAAAAGGTTCCTACGAGGCAACGGAAAGGCGCGGGCGAAACCGCGGGGCGCAGCTAGTATGTAAATAAAACTCAAACAGTGCCGCCAAGCGATAACCCATCAAATATTATAGCTTTCGCTACGATTAGATAACAAACACTATTTCAACAAATATTATAAATGCGGAATTGTGTTTGTCACGATTTGGTCGAAGGTGGCGCAACGCTACACCTGGACTGGGAACTGGCTCTCAAGTGAGGCTGCCGGAACACACCGATAGGTGCACGGCGACAGATTCTTAACTCGAGGCTGGTAGCTAGCCAGGCGAGCACTAGAGCATGCCCTACCACCAAGCTTTGATCTGATCACTTTCACAAAACGTAATCTTCTACATACATAAGTATAGTTTACAAAATTTATGCATCGGGGAGTGGGAGAGTTATAGCATAGTAAAGAGTAGTAGTTCAGCTTCATACAAATCGGCCGCCGCCGGTTTGAATGTGTGCGAGAGTAGCGGCGCCGTGTACGCACGCACTTTTCACGCACACAATCACAAACGAACGGGGCCGCGGCCATACACTCAGTACGGAACGCGCCGCCTATGCATCACCGCAAGAGTAAGCAATTAACTCGTCGAGCGGCCTTAGCTAACCTACTGTTCTTACTTTACTGTGGTTATAGTGACTTTTGTACTCGGTTCCTGTTAAAATCTCCTCGCGAGCGAAACCACGGACCGTAGCTAGTTACTAATTAATATAATCAGGATTCTGATACCGTTAGGCTGGACATTGTTATGCTAATACATTAATTAATTAATAATATTAAATTAAGTACTACATCATACATTACTTCCTGCCGTTTGCCGATAAATAAATGGGGCGTAGTTATGAAAACACAAAATAAGCGACCAAATTGAAGTTACTCATTTAGCGATGGTGGACGAATGGTAATGTGTGCGCCTTACAAGGCGCCGACACCGGGTTCGATTCCTCTTGGCCCTGCACCTAAGATTTACGCCCGAAACTAATAATCGACCCAGGGGCCCAATTCTCGCGGCGAGATATATTATCGCATTCGATAAATATCGCTAATACTGTCAAAATTTAATACATTTTTGCGAGAATTAGGCCCCTGATCCGTTTTTCGTGGTTTCGGATCGATATGTCAATCAATATGTCAAGCTTTACCCATAAAATGACATATGATGTGATGACATATCAATCCAAAACCGCTAAAAACGGATCAGGATCGATTATTGATTGCGGGCGTTAATAAGTTATGTGCGGATTTGCAATCGCTCAAAACGTTGAAGGAAAACATCGTGCGTGAGGAAACCAGCATGTCCAAGAACCGCAACGTTCAAAGGCATGCGACATCTACCAACCCGCGCTGGGCCCGCGTGGGAGATCACGATGTACGTCCGATATTATAAATCGATCCTGATCCGTTTTTCGGATCGATTATTAATTTTGGCGGTAGTGATGTACTGAGAGAGGAAATAATTTTATAGATAACGAAGGTCGCAATTTATCGGTTATATTCGTGATGGACCTTGGCCGTACGTGAGGTTGGTGACGACCTTTAGAACCTTCGCGATGGCTATATGTGAAGGTTACCAATTACCACTTGTTTTAGGATGAAATGAAATATTAGAATTAGGTTTTATAACGGGATAATTACCATGTATTTGTTTTTGTTTGAGTTCTCGATATTTCGGCACTGTTGCAAGCGGCATGATCACGAGAATACTAAAAGTTTCTGCGAGTAGGATTGTTGATATTATAACGGGCAAACGTTGTAGGTAGCCCTAGTACGAGTTTTGATAGTTAACAAAAACAATTTTCTATTTTTCACTTACTTTGCTACTTTCAGGCCTGCAGCGCCCACAAGGGGGCGCTATCGCCCACTTTGGGAAAGGCTATAAGGGTTCCGTTTTTCTTTGAGCAACGGAACGGAACCCTAAAAAGGCAACACTCTCGCGGACGAAGTCGCTAGTACGGTCAACGACATAAGTCGCTGTACAACAGCAACTTTTCCGATCACCTTCATCATCGCATCGCAAAGGTTGGTTACCTTTGACCGCATCATCACTAAACATCAGTTGTGTTGTGTTATGGTCAAATGCTAACTTGTAAGTTGTAAAGAAGAACCAAACATTACTGATCAAAAACATACTTGGAAAATCAAGTATGATCATCTACTTTTCTCGCTGACTGTACCACATACAAATTTTACACGGATTGGTTTCGAAACGGAAATAAAATCATTTTTTATTATCAATCGCGTAGGTAACCCTTGACCCGAATTGTGTTTGTCGATGTGTCAATTTTAGTGTGTGTTTATTGAATTAAATTGGCTGAAAGGACAAATTGGCAACGAAGGTATTGATTTAATAGCACTATTAGCTATGCAATTACAGCTCCCCCCTATTTCAATGACGTGGAACACTGCAATCATCGCCGTGCACCCATCGGTGTGTTCCGGCAGCCTCACTTGAGAGCCAGGTCCCAGTCCAGGTGTAGCGTGGCGCCATCTTCGACCACATCGTCACTTAACATCAGTTTAGGCATACATAATATGAGTTTTGCAACAAGTAAACTTACCGCGTTTAGTTTATCTTCTCTCTTATACATAAAAATCATGGAAGTTGATAAAAAAAATTGACAATATTATATATACGTACATGATTGTTTAAAAAAAGTTAATTACTTTTAAGGGCAACTTCTCTACATCATTCACTTCCAAATATATACGTAAAATGATGAACAAACTGACAAAAATCTTATACATAAAAATCAATTGCTATTTGTTAGTCTCGCTGAAACTCGAGAACGGCTGGACCGATTTGGATAATTATGATCTTGATATTTGTGGAAATTCAGGGAAGGTTTAAAAGGTGACTTTTACTGGCGATACAAAGTTCGCCGGGTCAGCTAGTGCATTCTAACAATTGAAGAAAACTAAATTCAAATGTGTATTTAAAGTAATGCCATCTCAGTTGCAGTTGCAGAATCCTTTCAAGTACAATATGGTGGTAAACATTTAATTAAATATTTTCTTTATATATTTTTCTAATCCTACTAATATTATAAACGTGAAATTTTGTGAGTATGGATGATTTTATCCCAGAAAAGGTTTCTGCGGGATAACGGGAAGACGCGGGTGAAACCGCGGGGCGATAAATAAGAAAAAGTTTTTTAAACAACCGACAGCAACAGGTGATTTGCGGTCAAACGCTAATCTGCAAGAACTAAAAACAAAAATAAGTCTAAGCCAAAATAACACCATCATTATAGATAAGTAACTCGTTTTAATCTTTATGAATGATTTAAATTGGTATTCAATTACATCTGCAAAAAATTAATGAATGACTTGAGTAACGGGATATTCGAGGTGGCTAGATAAATATAAAACCAGGGGCCCAATTCTCGCGGCGTGATATATTATTATCACGTTCGATAAATATAGCAATAACTTTCTAAATATGTATTGAATTTTGACAGTTATTGATAAATAATGAATCTGAAATCAGCTCCATACAAAAACGCAAGCGATCTGACTAATGCCGTAAGGTCGTATGCGTAAAAAAAAGGTTTATTCGTTTAAAATGAAAACTATCGTTAATTTTATAGAACTAAACCTGTAGTTCTTTGAAGAATGTGTATATACCATACAAAAAAGTTCAACTCTTAAATCGGTTTTGTATGCCTGTAAAATGAAAATCTTTTTTTTAGAGGGCTGTTTTCGATCGTTATTTTTCTGCTATGAAACTTTACCAATCGTGTTATCCTTCCAACAATTTGATGTCAAAAACATGATCTTTAATGTACAATATATACTAGCTCTGTATGTTTTGTAATTGCTGAGAAAAAAGGAGATCCCTGCAGCCAATATTGCCAATTCCTCGTCTTAAGAAACCCTGGACTATAGGTACTTACGAGGCCTACCTACGTATATACGTAGACGCAGGTCCGTTCACCCCGTTTTAATGCTAAGAAGGCTCATTTTTTTAAATTTATTTAGTTTGTTTCGCATCGCATGTGCAACCAGTCTTTCCGGTCTACTGTATTACCGCTTCACAAAGACGAGCCGACTTGTTGTACGTTTTTTAAGCCCCGACGCAAAAACAACGGGGTGTTATAACACAGTAAAGTAAGAACAGTAGGTTAGCTAAGGCCGCTCGACGAGTTAATTGCCTACTCTTGCGGTGATGCCTATGCGGCGCGTTCCGTACTGAGTGCATGGCCGCGGCCCCGTTCGTTTGTGATTGTGTGCGTGAAAAGTGCGTGCGTACACGGCTCCGCTACTCTCGCACACATTCAAACCGGCTGCGGCCGATTTGTATGAAGCTGAACTACTACTCTTTACTATGGTTATAATTTTGACGTGTCTGTGTGTTGTGTGTGTGTGTGTGTGGTTTGTGTCTGTGGCATCGTAGCTCGCGAACGGATGGACCGATTTTGATGTTGTTATTTTTTGTTTTTTTCTTTACATCCTATCCTACTTTCTACTAATATTATAAACGTGAATGTTTGTGATCGATATATCCACGGTTCGCCCTACTAGTGATAGATTTTTGACATTACTTCTATGGAGCTTGTGTCAAATAATATCTATCTATAATGAAATGAAATGAAAATGAAATGAAAACACATTTATTACTGACACACACAATATCGCACAATCACACATAAAATATACAGGTGCGACATTGCGCGATGTCAGAAATAGGTCCCGGCTCAGCATACAACTGAGGCTGTACACCAGCCTCAGTTACTGATTTTCAGCCGGAACCCACTTCTTTTTTTTTTTTTTTTTTTTTTTTACTATTTACAGGGTAGCGTTTGACCACAAGTCACCTGATGTTAAGTGACGATGTGGTCGAAGATGGCGCCACGCTACACCTGGACTGGGAACTGGCTCTCAAGTGAGGCTGCCGGAACACACCGATAGGTGCTTGGCGACAGATTCTTAACAAGAGGGTGGTAGCTAGCCAGGCGAGTACTAGAAAATACCCTACCACCAAGCTATGGTTTCATCACGATGTTTTCCTTCACCGAAAGCTCAAGCTCATTGTAGGATTCGAACCCACGTCCTACGGATCGCAAGCCGACGTCACTACCACTGAGCCATCATCGCTTCATGACAATCACGGGCAAGTACAGAGAACAAAAAAATAAGAAAATAAAAATGGCAGTAAAAATATTAGCATATAATTATTCTACTTTTCTTCAACGCGACCTATAAGTTTGATTGTGGTAATGAACTTGCTCCAATTCAGTCAATATTCTTCTTATATATAAAAAAAATGAATCCCTATTTCCCTTGGTCACGGCATCACGCGTGAACAGGTGGACCGATTTCACTAATTCTTTTTTGTTATTTGTTTTTTTTTTTTGTTATGGCGTCACACGATTAGTGTATTTGCCAGTGTCAAGTATAAAATATTTCAAACTCGGAGAGTTGAATCAAGTTTAAATGATGATGACGATGAGATGATGGGATGAGGATAGTGTTTAAGTAAAGTAGTGGAGCTTTACTTTTAAGTAAAGCTCCACTACTTTTTTAAAGTTTACTTTACACGGACTTTTTTGGAGCAACTCGAAGAGTCACTTTCACAACTTTATTTCAATTTCCCACACTTGTACACGTTAACGAACACATAATGGTTAATAATCCACCAATATTACACATTATCACTCGAACAAACACAAGTTTTGGAAATTAAAACAAAATTTTCACTTTGACAATTCGATTGCCGCCAAAAAAGTCCGTTGCCAATGTTTTCGTCGACGTAAATTATGGTTGTGTTTGTTATTGCGGGGAGAAGGTTCATAAAAAAGAAAAAATGGAAAAAGTTATATTGGAAAAATTATCGCTTCACTATTTGTTACTTAGGAATAAGAATTATACATTTGCAACAAATTATACAAAAACTAGCTGTTCCCCGCAGTTTCACCCGCGTGGGCTACAGCTTTATGCATGCAAAGTCTCAGCCCGATCGGTTTTAAATTGACAAAGTTTCATACAAACTTTCATCCCCTATTTTATCCCTTGGGGGGTAGAATTAATCAAAATCCTTTTTTAGCGGATGCCTACGTCATAACATCTACCTGCATGCCAAATTTCAGCCCGATCCGTCCAGTGGTTTGGGCTGTGCGTTGATAGATCACTATGTCAGTTAGTCAGTCACCTTTGAGTTATATATATTTAGATTTCAGCTATGCTTCTATCAGCATACCAAGTCTATATAATTACTACATAGTTAAAAAGTCTGGCGTAAAAACCTAACCGTATCATTTCCTTCATTCATGCATGATAGGAAATGTGAATCATAGAATACGTCATCGTTAGGTATTGGGTGAGGCCACCACAAAAACAAAAAAAATTAATCGTGAGGTCGTGCACATGTGCGCTTCTCGGAATGTCTGCGGGGATCGATCCCGGAACTCGTTCTTCGAAATTTATGTATGATTCATTAGTTACGCCTCGCGGTTTCACCCGCGTCTTCCCGTTATGCCGCAGGAACCTTTTTCCGGGATGAAGAGTAGCCTATGTGGTAATCCAGGCTGTAAGCTATCTCCATTTCAAATTTTATCCAGATCCGTTCAGTAGTTTTTGCGTGAAAGAGCAACAAACACCCATCCATCCATACATTTTTTTAAATTTATTTTGAAGGGCTTTGTCGCTGAGCGACCACATCACCCAGTAAGAAAAACAAAAATCACAACGTCACTTAATTAAACACAAGTCCGCCAATTTATATAAAATTATGGCCTGATCCGACATAGGGCTTGACAAAACACAATTACAAAACCCGACTTCAAAAACATGATTAGAGCCAAGCCACAATCTTCTTTGGGTTTCATTCCGCACACACTCCAACAAAATATGTTGTACGTCCTCAAGAACTCCATCCATACATACTCACAATCTTTCACGTTTATAATATTAAGTAGGATGGATAAATGGTACATTGAGATTGGTTCCTTGTTCAATTAGGTATCTCAAGGTATTTGAGATTATATTTAGCTCCGCGGCCACACACCTGTTTAAATATATAATGTTTATGTAATCAGCTATGTAATGAAGTTAGGTATACATATTGTCAGAGAACTAAGGTCACCGACATAGCTCACAGAATTAGCAAGCTGAAGTGGCAATGGGCTGGTCATATAAGCCGCAGAACCGACAACTGATGGGGTAGACGTGTTCTTGAGTGGAGACCGCGACTTGGCAGACGTAGTGTAGGACGCCCTGCGACAAGGTGGAGCGACGACTTGCGCCGAGTGGCTGGCAGTAGTTGGATGAGAAGAGCCGAAGACCGGGCTCAGTGGCGTACCTTGGGAGAGGCCTATGTCCAGCAGTGGACTGATACAGGTTGATGATGATGATGATGATGATACATATTGTAAATTATGAGTAAGTTAGGTAGATTGCAAATGAAGTCATGCTCACGAAAGTGACTTTGCTTGCAGCGGCGTCGTGTGTCGGGCCCCCTCATACGGTCGAGGAGAGCGATGGCTGACACTTGCGTCAACTCATGAATGGGTGCTGCTTTTGGGGTCTTTTTTACTACTTACAGGGTAGTTTTTGACCACAAGTCATCTGATGATAAGTGACGATGGGTTCGAAGACCGATGTTTATAATATTAGTAGGATAAACGGGTGCTGCTTGTGGGGTCTGGTCTGCTTTGGTTGTGATCCCGCAACTCGTTAATATTCATGTTCCCATATCCCAATGTGTACAACCAAACAAGAGAAATCTTATTAGTAAAGCTAATTAAAAAATATCGGACTATTAGATGACAAAAAAAGCTTAGGATTTTAGTGAACTTGCTCCAATTCAATCAATTAGTAATAAGAATAAAACTGTCAATGTGATCGCGCCAAAAAAACTACCTGCCGGGCGTTTCTTGCCAGTTCTTTTGCCGGCGTGAGGAGGTTGGAACAGGCGTAACTAGTTTAAAGTTTGACGTTTTAAAGTGATCACAATGCAGATAGATAGATAACGCTTTATTGTTAAATGTATTCTATTGATTAAACCAATTTTGATTTGATTTGATTTAGTTACCTGCATAGATTCCTTACTAGCCAAGTTTAAAATGTAAACGGAATTGTTATCAGGCCGAGATTTCCGAGTACATGTCTTTATCAGACAATCCTATACGTTTAAACACGAAAACCCAATAAAAAGGCGATCAAAGCGAGGCGAGCACGTTTATCTGCAAATCTTAGCATTAAATTAGTCATAAAAAATATCGTAAAAATCTATAACAATGTACTAAACGTATTGTTAACATAAAAAAAGCAATAATAAGTACTTTACAATTCTTACAACTCGTGATTTTTTTAGCGTTCCGTACCTCAAACGGAACAACGGAACCCTTTTATATACAGACGCACATATACGGCCGGTTCCAATAACCGATCTTTTTTTTTTACTACTTACAGGGTAGCGTTTGGCCACAAGTCACCTGATGTTAAGTGACGATGCGGTCGAAGGTGGCGCCACGCTACACCTGGACTGGGAACTGGCTCTCAAGTGAGGCTGCCGGAACACACCGATAGGTGCACGGCGAGAGATTCTCAACTATTAGGCCCTATTCAGTACGACGCGGACCATCCGCACGCGAACTAGGTTTTGCGTCCGTCGCGGATGAATTTGCCGTTCAGTGCGATGCGGATCGTGATTGAGTCGTACTTCTTGTATAACCCTCTCGGTTTGCACATTTGACGCAGCCGCCATGACAACGACAGTACTTTACATCCGCTCTGCGCGACTGTCCGCCGAGCACTGAACAAATACATTAGAACCAAGCACCGTCCGCCCGCGGACGTCCGCGGCGCGGATGAGCGGCGCGGAGCGATTTCGACCGTGCGCGGATAGCTCTCCGCGACACGGACAGCTCCGCGTCGCTCTGAACGCGCTGTAAGGTTTCATACATTTTACCGTCCGTCGCGGACGTCCGCGTAGGTCATCCGCGTCGCACTGAATAGGCCCTTAGACCTGTCAAACTTAGTTTAGTTTTAGCGAATGCAAAACCGAATCGACACCATTGTAAGGCCAATTAACATTCTAATACGATTTGACAAGTGAATTTCGTTAAATTGAGTTTTAAATCGGTTATGCAAGTGGGCCTTAGTAGGCATACGTTTTTTTAATGTAACGTGACGAGAAAATTGAGTGTCTAATAAACGGTAAGCGTTTAAAAATTACGAGTTTTACCGCGAAAACGCGTAAACGCGTTTTTTGCACGAAGAAAAACTGATTCGAAAACGGCTGGCTCTTTACGTTTTTCAAATAAAAAACGCGTTTACGCGTAACCACCTCCGCACACGGGGTTGTAGCGTAAGCGTATCATAAGGTGTAGCGTGGAGCCACCTTCCACCACATCGTCACTAACCATCAGGTGACTTTGGCCAAACGCTACCCAGTAAGACGTAAAATAAAATTTTAATTTTAATAACGCCCGTCATCTTCGACAGATTTTCATCAAACAGAGATAAGAACCACCGCAAGGAAACTGCCTTTCTAATGAAAAAAAAACCTCATCTAAATCGGTCCATCCATTTGAGAGCTACGATGCCACAGACAGACAGACATTGACGTCAACCTTATAACACCTCTCTTTTTACGTCAGGGGTTAAAAAAGCTCCAATCATCATCATCATCATCAGCCTTTCACGTTCCCACTGCTGGGACTCTGGCCTTCTCTCAGAGAGAGAGTACGGGCCGTAATCTCCCACGCGGGCCCAGTGCGGGTTGGTAGATGTCGCATGCCCTTGAATGTTGCGGTTCTTTGACATGCCGATTCGAGCGATGGCAAATTTGCACATAACTTATCAAGTCATAGGTGCGGGGCCGAGAGGATTCGAACTCGGTGTTGGCGCTTTGTAAGTCGCACGCGTTACCGTTCGGCTATCATCGCTCTTAGTTCTAAGGTCTCTAATAGTTGATAGTACTTACAAAAACTACGGCATAGTTTGGCTCCCTTGTGCTCTGATGCTGCCTGCCCTCGATAACCGTTTACCGATTGTCTGTACGTGGAATCCCAACTGCTGCAGGGCTTCGTGGTCCAGTATCTTCCTTCCGTCAAAAATGTACGCCGGCTTCATCATCACTTCGTATATCTTCTTAAAGTCTAATTGTTTAAATTCGTCCCACTCCGTACACAAAACAATAGCATGAGTACCCGCCACCGCTGAGTAAGCCGTTTCATGTATGTCTACGTGGTCCCGTATCGAACCCTGCTCGGATACTACGTAAGTATTTGTGAGTTCGTAGAATATCTGATCCTGTTCTACTTTCGGATCGTATATGTTCAGTTTGGCTCCCTCGTCGAGTAGAGTCTTCGAGACGTGAATGGCAGGAGATTCCCTCGTATCGCCAGTATTTTTCTTGAATGCAAAGCCGAGGATGGCAATTTTCTTTTCCGCTACCGTATTGAAGAGGGATTCGATGACTTTACGAGTGAATCTAGCTTTCTGATAGTCGTTTAAGTTTAGCACTTGCTGCCAATACGCTGCGACTTCAGGAAGGTTTAGGCATTCGCTCAAATAGATGAGGCTGAGGATGTCTTTTTGGAAACAGCTGCCTCCGAAGCCGATTGAGGCTTCGAGGAATTTCGGGCCAATACGGGAGTCTCTACCAACTGCCCTGGCGACCTCTGACACGTCTGCTCCGGTGGCTTCGCAGACGGCTGACAACGAATTTATACTTGATATTCTCTGAGCAAGGAACGCGTTCGCTGCTAATTTTGACAGCTCCGAGCTCCAAGTGTTTGTTGTAAGGATGTTCTTCGCAGGGATCCAGTGTTCGTAAACCCAGCACAGCTTCTGTATAGCCTTTTGACCTTCCGGAGTCTCTTCGCCACCGATGAGAACTCTATCCGCCTCAATTAAGTCCACAATCGCCGTACCTTCAGCTAAAAACTCAGGGTTAGATAGTATTTGATACTCGACGCCAGGTTTCGTGTTGGCACGGAGGATTTTCATTATTATTTCTGCTGCCTTGACGGGCACAGTGCTTTTCTCGACCACAATTTTATTGTTCGGTGCCAGTTCCGCGATCATGCGAGCTGCACTTTCCACATACTTTAGGTCTGCAGCCCGTCCCTTGCCGTTGCCGTGAGCTTTGGTCGGCGTATTCACGGAAATAAATATCAAGTCGGCCTCTCGGATGCCTTTAGCAATGTCAGTGGAGAAAAATAGGTTCCTACCTCGACATTCCCTCACCACGTCGTCCAAACCAGGCTCGTAAATCGGCAATTTATCCGAATTCCACTGGTTTATTCTGTCTTCACTTTTATCACATACAGTTACTTTGATATTTGGGCATTTCAATGCGATCACACTGCATGTAGGCCCGCCGACGTACCCCGCGCCCAAACAGCAAATTTTCTCGATAACCATTATAGATACACGTTAATCAGTAAGCACTTACGCGGCACTACTGAGAGAATAAATTGAAATTTCTGTTTTTTATGTTTGGTATAAAGTGATGAGAGATTTTATCGAGTACTTTTAATGACGCGTGGATATGTTTAGGCCGGAGAGGTGCGGACGGGTACGCGGCGCGGCCCGAGGCGAATAATTAACGGGGCCGCAGCGCGTTCGCTTAATTTTATTGTGTTTGTAATATGCAACGCAAGGCAAAGCCCCCGATGCAGGCAAGGCAATCGCTTGTAAAGTCATTGACATAATGACATTTGGTGTTATAGTGATGTGCGTTTGCATTACATTGCGTTGTAGCGTTAATTCGTTGTCAACAACATGGTTGTCCTGTGAAGTGCGCGTATGATTGCACTTAGGAGTTTTTAGTAGATTTTTTAGCTAAATAAACTCTTTATTGGTGCACCGCAATCTGGTTTATGAGAGTGAAAACACCAAAAACAGCATACATTCAGTTTTTCTCATAATGTCGATGGTGATGTGAATGTTAACGAATATATTTGCTAATATGTAGTATGACATAGCACCTAATCATTAATTTAAGTAGCAGCTTAAGTTAGTATTACTACTGCTATCTGGCCAATCAGCTATAATCCCTCTAATTTCCCCTAAGACAGGAAGTAACAATATGATAACTAGATATTCGCAAATATTGATAAATATCTGTATTATCATGATACCACCACCAGTCCACCACTAATCCATTAAGTGTCAAATTGTTTTTTTTTTGTTTTGCTTCCTTCAGCATTTACAGAGTCAGCTCAACTCACTGTTTAAATTCAACATTATTGTACAGGACAGATAAAAAATAAACTTCATTTACTTAATAACTAATAAAGTATTAAATTATTACTGAAAAATAAACACCGTTCCAATAATGAACATTGATCACCAGCTTTGATTGACCATTTGACACAAGATTCAAAAACATTCTTCGTAAACAGTTTCCATTGTAAAAATGTAAACAAAAAATCTGCAAATGCAATTGAATGCAATTGCAAAGATGAAAGCAAAAATTCGTCTGTAACCTGTATTTAATATTTAATTAACCAAAATGCAAGCCTGCAGGACTTGCCTGTCTAGATACGATCTCAGTCCGTTATTTGGTGAACTAAGCGGCGTCAATTTCTGCAGCGATCAGCTGTTGCTAGCTACTGGAGTAAAGGTTGGCTCTAATTAATCATTATTGAATTATTATTAATGAAATTTGCAATAATTCTAGTAGAGAAGCTGCTTATAGGATTCTGATAAGATTTTCCTTATGGATAACGTAAATCATTGACTAAATCATACTAAAGCAATTTAGTTTGAAATATTCCTTATGGATAACGTAAAATCATTGACTAAATCATAAGCAATTTAGTCTGATGCTCAAATTGGTGAAATTCTACTTTAACAACACGTATTTTTATTTCTTCTTCCCTACTAATAAAAATGCGAAAGTAACTGTCTGTCTGTTACGCCTTCACGCCTAAACTACTGAGCTGATTCAAATGAAATTTGGCACAGAGATAGTCTAAAGCCTGAGAATGGACATAGGCTACTTTTGATCGCGATAAACTGTAGCCCACGCGGGTTAAACCGCGGGGAACAGCTAGTTGTGAATCATCATTATCAGCCTTTCACGTTCCCACTGCTGGGACTCTGGCCTTCTCTCTGAGAGAGAGTATGGGCTGTAATCTCCCACGTGGGCCCAGTGCGGGTTGGTAGATGTCGCATGCCCTTGAATGTTGCAGTTCTTGGGCATGCCGGTTTCCTCACGAGTTAACAAGTACTTGTGAATATACTTATTTATTCATTTTGGTAACAGGCGAGCAGCCTGAGGCTGATGTGCGTATATCATGCTGTGTTGAATTATAGCAATGTACAAAAGTGCAGAGAAAAGTCAATTCTGTATTTTTGTGTAGCAAGGAAGCATTGTTGTTTGTTGTTGTATATGTTGATTTTATATTGACGCCTGATGGTTGATCTGTTGAATGGGTGAATTAGATTAGTTTGTAGCTATCCTACTATTATTATAAATGTGAAAGTTTGTGAGTATGGATGGATGGATGGATGTTACTCTTTCACGGGAAAACTACTGAACGGATCTGACTGAAAAATTTGAACTGGAGACAGCTTATACCCTGTATATAGGCTACTTTTTATCTCGGAGAAGGCTCCTGCGGGATAACGGGAAGACGCGGGTGAAACCGCGGGGCGCAATCAAATAGTCTAGATGTTAAATGTCTTCAAGCTCTGTAATTTCACTGAAAACAATTTCAATGTAATTTATGTATCTTTTCTACAATTCTCAGATTGAGCAGAACGATGGACTCCCTCAAACGGCTTGCAAATCGTGCATAAAGCGAATAACAAAAGTGTTGGACTTCCGAGAGTTGAGCTCTAAAGTTGATCAGATGCTCAGGAGCATTGTCGTTAAATATGGTTCGATTGTTAAAACTGAGTACAACAATTTTGATGAATTTTCAAATCTTAACAAAGTTACATCGAAAATAGATCAGGATAATTTCGCAGCTAGTGATTACAAATATATAACAGCTAAAGATAATCGTCAAGATGAAGAAGTCGATAATGGGAAAGACTTTATTCATAAAAATATTGATATCCATGATGAAACCGCCAATTTTACCAGTCAAGCTACATACGAAGATCATGATACAAAACCTAAGTTAAATAAGAGTGATGATGATGATAAAAAATTTGGTTTAGATAGAATATCAACGTTCGATGTGAAAGAATCTCATGATGATCTTGATAGTAATGACAGTCTACCACTAGCCACATATTATAACAGGGAACATGATATTAAACCTGTAATCGTAGACAAATATGATAAAAACAAATATGGTAGATCAAAAACAACAAGTAATGATAATAACAAATCAAACTTTGAAGGCGATAATATCACAGATACAAAGTCAATGAAACATCTAAATGACGCATTAAAGAAAACCAAAACAAAAATGAAAAACACAATAGATCTAAACGAAATAATAACAGAAAATAACAACAAAAAATCAAACCAAGTGCGTTGCAACAAAAAGATTTGTACAGAAGACGTTGCAGAATCAGAAATGGCTTTAGGTAAAATAAGCAACATAAAAATAGAAGATGTAATATCGAAAGAGGAATACAGTCAACTTTTCAACGTTAACGATAAAGGTTATTGCGAATTAAATGAAACGAGAAATGTCAGAGTCGATATTGGAACTGTCGAAGGCAAGAAACCAAATGCTGAAAACAAAATGACGAATTACTTTAACTGCTTAATGGAGAACGAAAAGAAAACTTTAAAGAGAAGGGTAGACGAATCGGCTGTAAGTATGTTTCTTGATGTAACCTGTCAAATATCTCAGAACGCGAAAGTAACTGTATGTCTGTCTGTCTAACTTTCATGCCTAAACTACTGAACCGATTTCAATGATATTTGGCACAGAGATAGTCTAAGGCCTAACGAAGGACATAGAACGAAGGACATTCTTTTTATCGCGATAAACTGTAGCCCACGCGGGTGAAACCGCAAGGAACAGCTAGTAATATATAAATGCGAAAGTAACTCTGTCTGTCTATCTTTCACGCCTAAACTACTGAACCGATTTAAATGAAATTTGGTACAGAGATAGTTTAGAGCCTGACGAAGGACACTGACTACTTTTTATCGCGATAAACTGTAGCCCACGCGGGTGAAACCGCGGGGAACAGCTGGTTACTAAATAAATTAATGTTTCAGGAGAAGTTGAACAAGCTGATGTCCTTAGCAGTAACTCCGTACCCGCGACAGGGTCCCATCCGCTGCAGAATATGCAACAGTCAGCTCAGATCCGTCAGCAACTTCAAAACTCATGCCAAAACACATTTCGATCCAGAATTCTCATGCGAGGTAAATATAAATAAATAAATATCGGGGACAATTGCACACAAATTGAGCTAGCCCCAAACTAAGCTCGAAACTTGTGTTACGGGTACTAGACAACGATATACATACTTATATAGAGAAATAAATACTTATAAAGACAGAAATATCCAAGACTCAGGAACAAATATGCATGCTCATCACACATATATTTGCTCTTACCGGGATTCGAACCCGGGACCGCTAGCTTCGAAGGCATGGATGTTTGTACGTTTGTTACTCTTTCACGCAAAAACTACTCAACGGATCTGAATGGAATTTGGAATGGAGATAGTTTATGCCCTGGATTAACACATAGGCTACTTTTTATCCCGGAAAAGGTTTCTGCGGGATAACGGAAGACGCGGGCGAAACCGCGGGGCGCAACTAGTAACGAAATAAAATAAGTTTGTACGGTATCCTCAGAGCGCGTGACCAACTCGCACTTGGCCGTTTTTTTTTAATATCAATTTTAAATCATAAAATGATAAAGAATTTGTAGTACATAGTATTTTATTATCAGGCGCGATGTGATAAGAAATGTCGTACAAGTTTTTGCTAATTAGCCGATACAAAAAAGAGCATTTTGTACTATCGTTGTATTTTACTTTAAAGTGTGGCGATAAAGAAACAATAATACTTTTAAATAACAAAGAATGATGAATGATAAAAAAATCTTTATCTATTCCCGGCGGAAACGAGAAAAAATGTAAACTAAAAATCACACTTTTATAACGCACTGAAAGATCCTACTAATATTATAAATGCGAAAGTTGATGTGTGTGTGTGAATGTTTGTCAAAAAAGTCAAAAGTCAATTTTTATTTATTCAATAGGACACATTGTGATCACTTTAAAACGTCAAACTTAAAACTAGCTACGCCTGTTCCAACCTCCTTACGCCGGCAAAAGAACAGGCAAGAAACGCCCGGCAGGTAATTTTTTGGCGCGATCACATTGACAATTTTATTCTTATTACTAATTGATTGAATTGGAGCAAGTTCACTAAAATCCCAAGCTTTTGTTACCACGTATCACCGTGACTACTAAACTGATTTTGATGCCATTTGGAATGATTCATAATTCAATAGGATACATTGTCACGGGGCCAGCGTGGTAGATTATTTTTCTACTTGTTGCGATCCGCGGTTTCAGCCGAGTCTTCCCGTTATCCCGAAGGAACCTTTTTCCGGGATAAAAAGTAGCCTATGTGTTAATCCAGGGTATAAGCTATCTTTTTCCGCCTCCTCCCGCCCCACTAGCATGCTAGCTGGGTGTTTGTCGGGGGGGTGTCGCTTCAAGCTGGACACCCCTCCCCTAGGTTCTTGGTATTGCGGGGCCCGGAATGTAGGAGTTCCGGGCCTCTCCGTCGGGGCGGGTTGGTAGACTGACACAGTGACCCCTTCCCGCCCTTCCAAAAAAACGATGGACGGAAATAATAAAAAAAAAAAGTGTATAAGCTATTTCCATTCCAAATTTCATTCAGATCCGTTCAGTAGTTTTTGCGTGAAAGAGTACCTAACAAATATCCATCATCATACATCACGTTTATAATGTTATTTAGTAAGATTTTTGTTTCCAGCATTGCGGTAAGAAGTTTTTCAGCCGCAGTCACATGTGCTACCACCAGCAACGCAAGCACGGCAAGGAGAAGCGGCTAGCGTGCCCCCAGTGCCCCTACAGGGCCGTCGACAGGCCGGCTCTCAGGGTATGACAAGATCACATCGACAATTTTAGTAATTAGATACTAGGTTCACAATTCAAAATTCAAAACTTTTTTATTTAAAGGATACATTGTGATCACTTTAAAACGTCAACTTAAAACTAGCTACGCCTGTTCCAACCTCCTTACGCCGGCAAAAGAACAGGCAAGAAACGAGTCTTATATATAAAAATCAATTGCTGTTCGTTAGTCTCGCTAAAACTCGAGAACGGCTGAACCGATTTGGCTAATTTTGATCTTACATTTTTTTTTTTTTTCTATTTACAGGGTAGCTTTTGACCACAAGTCGCCTGATGTTAAGTGACGATGTGGTCGAGGATGGCGCCACGCTACACCTGGACTGGGAACTGGCTCTCAAGTGAGGCTGCCGGAACACACCGATAGGTGCACGGCGACAGATTGTTAACTCGAGGCTGGTAGCTAGCAGGCGAGCACTAGAAAATACCCTACCAACAAGCAAAAATGTTCGTGGAAGTTCAGGGAAGGTTTGAAAGGTGACCTTTATTGGCGATGCGAAGTTCGCCGGGTCAGCTAGCTGTTTATATGGTTGTTGTGACAGAACCACGAGCGCGCGTGCCACACGGGCGAGCGGCCCTACGTGTGCGCCGAGTGCGGCGCCGCCTTCCGGATGAGGAGCAACCTGCTGCAGCATCTCAAGAAGCACTTCGGGGTCCGGGACGTACAGGTATCAAATATATCCTACTAATATGATGATGAGATAGAATAGAATATTTGTCTTGGATATTTCCACTTTTTATTTTTTTTATGTCTTCTATGACCTTTGTCGATTCTTGTTTATTATTTTATTTTACTAGTACATATACCTAATTTGTTCTTTTTTATTTTTATTTTATAATTAGCGGCTATCTCGCTCTATTTGTACGCCTATTTAGGCAAAACATGTTGCTATCATTATATTTAAGATCTGCATGCCAACTTGTTATGTACCAGCACATGTTTACAAATAAAACATCTTTATCTTCTCTATATATAAGTATGTATATCGTTGTCTAGTACCCGTAACACAAGTTTCGAGCTTAATTTGGGGCTAGCTCAATTTGTGTGCAATGGTCCCCGATATTTTTGGTATTAAAGCCACCCCCCCCCCCCCTCCCCGCAGTGCGAGCTGTGCCCGGCTCTGTTCACGCGGCGCTCGCAGCTGTGGCAGCACCAGATGTCGGTCCACTACATGAACACCACCTACCACTGTTACCTGTGCCCGGAGACGTAAGTACAAACTATATCATTTATATATATATATATATTTATCCTACTCAGTGTAGCAAGAGAGATGGTGGCCGAACGGTAACGCGTGCGACTTACAAGACGCCGACACCGAGTTCGAATCCTCTCGGCCCCGCACCTATGACTAAATAAGTTATGTACGGATTTGCCATCGCTCAAAACGGTGAAGGAAAACATCGTGAGGAAACCGGCATGTCAAAGAACCGCAACATTCAAGGGCATGCGACATCTACCAACCCGCACTGGGCCAGCGTGGGAGATTACAGCCCATACTCTCTCTGAGAGAAGGCCAGAGTCCCAGCAGTGAGGTCGTGAAAGGCTGATAATGATGACGTCACCTGATGTTAAGTGACGATGTGGCCGAAGATGGCGCCACGCTACACCTGGACTGGGAACTGGCTCTCAAGTGAGGCTGCCGGAACACACCGATAGGTGCACGGCGACAGATTCTTAACTCGAGGCTGGTAGCTAGCAGGCGAGCACTAGAGCATGCCCTACCACCAAGCTGTGGTTTCATCACGACGTTTTCCTTCACCGAAAGCTCAAGCTCATTGCAGGATTCGAACCCAAGACCGCAAACCGGCCTCACTACCACTGACCAACATCAATATTGATTGTTTTTTTATTTCATTTCAGTTATAAAGGCGTTAGTCCAGTGAAGAAGCATTTAATTAACGTCCACGGTGTACCAGAAGATCAACAGCTTAAAATACAGTGTGTTAAGACTAGGAAGTGAGTAGAGTAGAGAGTGAGTGAGTGGATTTTTTTAAACAACGACGTGAGTCATTAATCGAATCGACGCTAAACCCCTACTTAATATTATAAATACGAAAGTAACTCTGTCAGTCTTTCACGCCTAAACTACTGAACCGAATTAAACGAAATTTGGTACAGAGATAGTTTGAACCCTGAGGAAGGACATAGGATACTTTTTCATCGCGATAAACTGTAGCCCACGCGGGTGAAACCGCGGGGAACAGCTAGTTATATCCAACTAATATTTAAACATGAAAGTTAGTGAGTATGGATGGATGGATGTTTGTTACTCTTTCACGCAAGAACTACTGAACGGATCTGAATGAAATTTTGGAATGGATATAGCTTATACCCTGGATTAACACATAGGCTACTTTTTATCTAGGAAAAAGGTTCCTGCGGGATAACGGGAAGACGCGGGTGAAAATTCTCTTCTCAGTTCTCAACTTGTTAAAAGTATATAAGAGAGGAAAAAGTGAATTAATGAAATAAAACCAGTTTTTCATCACAATTTTTTATTTTATTCTATACATCCTTAGCCTATATTATTATTATATCATAACTAGAATCTTTTCTATACAAAAGTACCTATGTGACCGAAATATTAACTAAAAAAATCTTGGTCAACATTGCTTCAGCCATTTTTGTTAACGTTTCAAATCTACCTATACATATTATAACTAAGAATTTTAAAAACCCCCGACATCTTGGACATATCATCAAACATAGCTAAAAACACTCGTCCGTAACTCACCTTTCACACAAAAAAAAAACTTAATTGAAATCGATTCATCCGTTCGGACGCTACGGTGCAGTCTCAGCCCGATCGATTTAAAATTGACAAAGTTCCATTCCCTTGTGCCCGGGCCACACTAAGGTCAACGTCAATGCCTATCTTCGCGATAAATATTGCGTTAATTATTAACGCTATTATGTGAGTGGCTACACTTGAACGGTCAACGTGAATGCACTTGAGTTATCGGCTAACGTCAAACGCCAATGTGAATGCCGTTGTCCAATGTCGTGACCACACTTATGTCAAACGTCAATCATCGCGCTATTGAACGGCATTTCCCGTTATTGTGGCCCCAGCATGAGAGGTAGAATTAATCAAAATCCTTTCTTAGCGGATGCCTACGTCATAACATCTACCTGCATGCCAAATTTCAGCCCGACCCGTCCAGTGGTTTGAGCTGTGCGTTGATAGATCACTGTCAGTCAGTCACCTTTGAGTTATATATATTTAGAAGATGTGTTTCGGAAGGTCTTTTTTCTCCGTGTACGACGCCGTGTGCTGAGGGGGCGCCAGGGGAGGCCTAGGCCTCCTCGGAGCCCGAGCCGAGGACCGCGCCGCTGTACGCCAGATCCCAGTAATGCTCAACGCCAAACTTGTGGAAATGCTCGCGCGCTTGCTTCTCCGTCGGCATGACCTGCGAAGAAATTTATCGTCATCATCATCATCATCATCATCAAAAGGTAGTATTTATTTAGTAGGCTACATGTCATCACTTTCATCATCAGCCGGAAGAAGTCCACTGCTGAACACAGGCCTCCCCCTTTGGACGCCACCATGAACGGCTATAAGCCATTTGCATCCATCGGCTCCCTGCGACTCTTACAATGTCCCCGCTCCACCTAGTGGGACGCCTACCTACAGAACATGTTCCGGTTCGTGGTCGCCACTCGAGAACCTTTCTTCCCCATCGGTTATAGGTTCGTCGATCACTTTAAAACTAGCTACGCCTGTTAAAACCTCCTTATGCCAGCAAAAGATCAGGCAAGAAACGCCCGGCATGTAATTTTTTGTACGCGGCTTAGGATCCTACAATGAGGTTGAGCTTTCGGTGAAGGAAAACATCGCGATGAAACCATAGCTTGGTGGTAGGGCATGCTCTAGTGCTCGCCTGCTAGCTACCAGCCTCGAGTTAACAATCTGTCGCCGTGCACCTATCGGTGTGTTCCGGCAGCCTCACTTGATAACCAGTTCCCAGTCCAGGTGTAGCGTGGCGCCACCTTCGACCGCATCATCGCTTAACATCAGTAAATGATCAGGTGAAATGTCAATGCCTATCATCGCGATAAATGACGACCGATGTGGCGCAATGGGCGGATAGCCGACTGTAAAGCGTGAGGTCGCGGGTTCGATTCCCGCTACAGAACAAATATTTGTACATTGAAAAAAAAAAAAAAGCACAAGTATTTGTTCTGTGTCTGGGTGTTGTGGATCCCCGATCCTCGTAGTTTCTGATACCCTAGATACAGGGAAACCTATGGTAGGGGAGCCCATGATGCTAAATGTGGATTTACTCGAGCGTCGTAGAGACCTATTGGGATGCAAAGCTTAGATGATAAGAAGAAAAAAATGTTATATGATATATACCTTTACATCGGTGGGGGAAGCGGCTATAGATTTTTAAATATGTAAAAAAAAACTGTTGCATGGACATCCTCGAGCGCGTCAGATATTGATAGCATCAATGTCCTACGTATTTTTAATAATGTACGTATGTTAATCTGATCGTTTGCATGATGGGGGTGGTTGTATTAAAGGGTAGAAAATGAAAAAAAAAAAAAATTAATCGAGCGCGTCAGATTTTCTAAGGGAGTGTTAAGTGCACCAAAAAAAAGCTCTCATTCACTAATCTGACGATTTCGATGGGACGCGAACTCGCGGCCATTTTCATAATGTGCAAAAAAAATTCGCCATTTTGAAATACTCAAGCGCGTCAGATTAAGATATATATGGTTCATCTTTATGTTCTAAACGTACTGTCTCATAATCTGACGATTATCTAGAGGGATTTGCCTGATCTGACAAAAAAAAATTAGAAAAACGATTCACCTTAAAGGCCATCCCTGCAACTTCCCGCTAATTCCATTCCTGGGTGCTTAAAATTGTACCTATGACATTTCTGAGCTCAAAATATAATTTATGTGATATTTTGAGCTCGCTGAGTTCAAAGAAATAATATTTCTATGCATTTGAGCTCTCCCAGCTCGAAAGTCTGATAGAAGTTTCATTTTGACCAAAGACAGTTATTGTCTTAAAAAGTATTATAAACAACGGGTAGCTAATTCGCTATCTTATTATTTTAATAAGACAGCCAATAACTTGGCTAAACAAATGTGCTCTATTGAGTACTGTCTTGACAACACTATTCAACAGTTGGAAACAATTCCAAATAATTTAAACATAGTGGCATGACAATAGAGGAAGTCTCTAGCCCAATTAAATCAAAAAATATTGTTTACAAATCTTGCCCAAAATCACAAATCATAGTTAACGAAAATGTAAATAAATTCAACCTGGTCCACCAGAATATTCAAGGGATGAAGGGCAAATGTTTAGAAATTGAGTTGTTCATGAATCACAATAACATTGACATTCTTTGCATTACTGAGCATTGGCTCAAAAATCATGAACACATATTTAGTTTTAACAATCACCAAGTTGGTAGTTCGTTCAGCAGAGTTAATGCAATTCATGGTGGTTCATTAATACTATTAAATAAAAAAATTAAATTCAAAGAACGCAAAGACATCGTCCACTACTCAGCTGAACGAATAATCGAAATAGCTTGTGTAGAATTGGAGCAGTTCATTATTTTAAGTGTGTACAGGCCTCCAACTAGTTCATATGATGATTTTGAAAAGTTAATGGAGGAAGTTCTTTTCAAAATATCCAAGTTAAATAAACAAATTATTATCTGTGGAGATTTCAATGTAAACCTTTTGGATGTTTCTACTCTAAGTACGAGAATAACTAATTTATTTAAATCATTTAATTTGAGAAATTTGTTTATGGAGCCTACAAGGATAACTGCCACTACGGCTACTTGTTTAGATAATATTTTTACAGATGTGAATGTAATTAGTCAAAGTGTAATAAGTAAATTAGATTCAGACCATTGTGGTCAATTAATTACAATTAAAAATAAAATAAAAATTAATGGAAAAAAATCTGTCACATATGTACCAGAGACCGTTGATCGGATGGAGAAAATAAAATTAAAGCTGATCGATGAACTTCCTTTTTTACCGGATCGTAGAAATGCTGATGATTTATACAACTCTTTTTTCAGCGTATTTAGCAAAGCTTTCAACACGATATTTACTCCAAAAACGATCATGGTTTCTGATAGACCTAATTTTACGGAGTGGGCTACAGTTGGTATTCACAAAAGCAGGCAAAAGCTGTACGATCTCTACAGTGAAAAACAATATAATACTAGTAATGAGTTTAAAGAAACTGTAAAAACATACTCAAAAATTTTTAAGACGGTCTGTCACATTGCAAAGTCTCGTTATATAAGTTCTAAGCTTAAAAATAGTAATGACAAAATTAAAGCAACTTGGAAAATTATAAATAGTGAGACTGGTAAAGTCAGGTCTCAAGCTAATAATTACAACCTAAATATTGGCGATACCAGTGTCAAGACTGACATTGAAGTAGCTAAAGCATTTGAAACCTTTTTCACTGACATTCCAGTCTCTACTACTAAGTTCTTAAACTCATCGCACACCATTGCAGAATCTATGTTAAAAACAAATGTACCAGAGTGCGAAATTCCTTTTCAATTTGACTATGTTAGTTGCAAAGATGTAGTAAAAGCTTTTAATATGATTAATGTCAAGAAAACTACTGACCTCTGGGGTATATCCGTGACCGTTGTTAAGCCATTAATTGAAATGATTGCACCCGAATTAGCCCTAATATTTAACAAATGTATTGACGACGGCGTGTTTCCTGATCTGATGAAACATAGTAAGATAACACCCTTGTTTAAATCGGGTACAACGACTGACCCTACTAACTTTAGACCAATATCAGTATTACCAACATTTAGTAAAATATTCGAAAAACTTATTCTAAATCAATTGCAAAGACATTTCTCAGCAAACAAATTACTTAATCAAAAACAGTTTGGCTTTACGCGTGGTCGCTCTACTACTGATGCTGGTGTCGAGTTATTAACTCACATCTATGATGCCTGGGAGGAGTCACGGGACGCTCTAGGCGTGTTCTGTGACTTGTCCAAGGCATTTGATTGTGTTCACCACGAGACACTGATCAGGAAGCTCCGGCACTATGGTATTCGAGGTGTTCCTCTGGACCTTGTAACCTCATACCTTAGTGATAGGATTCAGAGAGTTGACGTGAACGGGAAGCGATCCTCGGGGTCAGTAGTCACAATGGGAGTTCCGCAGGGTTCAATACTCGGACCTTTTCTGTTTTTAGTTTACATCAATGATTTGCCCAGCCTTGTTAGTGACAATCACGAAATAGTATTGTTTGCTGATGATACGTCACTTTTATTTAAGTTAAAGCGACAACATAACATTTCTGACGACGTGAACAATGCTCTCTCCAAAGTTACAGACTGGTTTGATGCGAACAATTTGATGTTAAATGGAAAAAAGACAAAATGCTTGAGATTTGTGCTGCCCAATGTTAAAGAAGTACCAACAAATGTAAAAATTAAGGACGAAGAATTGGACCTTGTCAAGACTACAGTATTCTTAGGCATAACTTTAGATCACAAATTGCAATGGGGTCCACATATTGTCAGTCTATCGAGCAGACTTAGCTCTGCAGCATATGCTGTAAAGAAGATCCGTCACCTTACTGACGTTGATACAGCCAGACTAGTCTATTTCAGCTATTTTCACAGCATTATGTCCTATGGAATATTGCTGTGGGGAAACGCTGCTGATATTAACACCATATTTGTATTGCAGAAGAGAGCTGTTCGTGCGATTTATAACATGGGCCCCAGAGAATCTTTAAGAATTAAGTTTAAAGAAACCAAAATAATGACAGTTATTTGTCAATATATTTATGAAAATGTAATGTACATACGGAAAAATTTAAATAGCTTCAAAAAGAGAAGTGATTATCACAATTTTAATACTAGAAACAAAGATAAAATTGCTGTACCCACCACTAGGCTCCATAAAGTTAGCAACTCGTTCAAAGGTCAATGTGTACGCTTTTTCAACAAAATCCCAAGTGAAATTCAAGACTTGTCTATAACAAAATTTCAAATTCGTATAAAGAGAAATCTCATTAGTAAAGCTTATTATAAAATATCGGACTATCTAGATGACAAACAAGCTTGGGATTGTAGTTAATCTATCTATCTTTCTTTCTATCTATCTATTCTCCCTATTTCCCCTATTCTAACCATTTTCGGTAAACAGCCAAAACAGTCATGCTCACGAAAGTGACTTTGCTTGCAGCGGCGTCATGTGTCGGGTCGCCCTCTTCCCTCTCATATGGTCGAGGAGAGCGATGGCTGGCACATGCGTCAACTCGTGAACGGGTGCTGCTTGTGGGGTCTGGTCTGCTTTGGTTGTGATCCCGCAACTCGTTAATATTCATGTTCCCATATCCCAATGTGTACAACCAAACAAGAGAAATCTTCTTATTAGTAAAGCTAAATAAAAAATATCGGACTATTAGATGACAAAAAAAAAAGCTTGGGATTTTAGTGAACTTGCTCCAATTCAATCAATTAGTAATAAGAATAAAATTGTCAATGTGATCGCGCCAAAAAAATTACCTGCCGGGCGTTTCTTGCCTGTTCTTTTGCCGGCGTAAGGAGGTTGGAACAGGCGTAGCTAGTTTTAAGTTGACGTTTTAAAGTGATCACAATGTATCCTATTGAATAAACATATTTTTGATTTTGATTTTGATTTTTTGATAGAACACGATTTTTGGAATTTTCAAACCGCAATAACTTTTGAATGGATCAACCAATTTTCACGCGGTTGGCGCAACTCGAAGCAGTTTTATCATCCTCTTAAGTAATTTTGCAATTTTAATTGATCGAGCCACAAATTTCGGAGTAATCCCGAAAAAACACTTTTTCGGGTTTCTTTCGTTCACGATATCTCTCGAACGAATCAACCGCTTTTGACCAGCTTGGTGGCGATCGACGTGGTTTTTCAAGCTCAAAGGCGGATTAGTTTTTGAAGTTGATCGATAAAGCCGGTTAAAAGTTATTCCAAAAAAACCACTTTCAAGCTCAGGAAATAGCATGCAAATAAATAAGTGTATGCTTTTTTAGTAGAATACAACATGTATTTATAAAAAAATTACTTAAAAAAAAGCTTAAAACAATTTAATGTTTAAGGAAATGTAGGCATCACGCAGCTGCACGCATTTAACTTTATCGACGAATTTTTGATATTTCGGCTTGCGGAAATCGTCAGATTATATATTTTTCATTATTCTTGAATTATTTCCTTCAAAATAAAAAAAAATTTAGCTACGCTCGAGAATGTCGAGATGACGTTTTTTTTTACAACTTTGTTGCCCTCCCCTTTTTTTACGTCACTCTCAAATTGTCAGATTAGTGGAATATACACTTTTTAGGATGTAATTAACTCACCCTACCTTAATCTGACGCGCTCGAGAATTTCTGATGGTCAATTTTTTTTTACTAATCTGATCCTGTATCCTTCACGGGCGGCCTTATATATGGGCCTCATGTTTTGTGGAGGTACTTATTAATATGTGAGGTATCCTCCCTTATATTAATCTGACGCGCTCGAGTAAATCCCAAAATCCCCTCTTGGGCTCCCCTACTACTAGTTAGGGGTCAGAGCCTATGTATGTGATTGTGCGGGCATTATTATTATTATTATTATTATAAATATTGCGTGGCCCCAGCATAGAGGTAACTTATAGAGGTAACTTTTCCTATTAGATTACAACATTTTGTCGGCAATGCGAGAAATTGGTGGTTACCACTAATGAATGAGGATAAATTAAAAATACGTATGAGGGATTCCGGGCGAAGAGACAGGGACGGATTGATGGCTGCCACACAAAACTGCGAATTTGCATCGTATCGTATATTTTTTTTATGTAATAGATTAGCAAACAAGCAGACGGCCCGCCTGATGGAAAGCGGTGACCGTCGCCTATGCACATCTGCAACACCAGGCCCGTAGCCAAGATGCATTCTGCAATCGTTGACGTCGTTGAGAAATATGTCAAACCAATACTTTTTCTTGTTTTCTATTGGCGTCAACGATTGCAGAATGCATCTTGGCTAGGGGCGCAGGGGAGTTGCCGATGCGTTGCCGACCTTTAAGAACTCTTTTCACACCCATCTTGAAGGATTGCAATCTGTAGCACAGCGGAAACACTTGTGGGGGGGGGAGCTCATTCCACATTTTGCAAGTGTGCGGGAGGAAGGAGCGCATAAATCGCGAGGTGTGGAAGGTGTATATATCTGCGAGGCCGCACGAATGCAACACAAGAACTTCAGATCTGATTCGCATCGCGCCGCAGTTTTTTGTGGGTGCCATAATCCATGTATAAAAAATAAAATGTCAAAAAGTCAAAGAAACTTTGATAAACTCAAACGTAGATATTGTTACCAATCTTATCGTAAATATGCAACGCGTATTATCAGGGGAAAATTAGTCAGGACTCTTTGTCTTTATGTCTCCCCATCGAACAACATGACTTATGCAAACACAGTCAAAGCCAAATGTTTTTTATTCAATAGGATACATTGTGATCACTTTAAAACGTCAACTTAAAACTAGCTACGCCTGTTCCAACCTCCTTACGCCGGTAAAAGAACAGGCAAGAAACGCCCGGCAGGTAATTTTTTTGGCGCGATCACATTGACAATTTTATTCTTATTACTAATTGATTGAGGTGGAGCAAGTTCACTAAAATCCCAAGCTTTTTTTGTCATCTAAATAGTCCGAAATTTTATAATAAGCTTTACTAATAAGATTTATGTTGGCTGGTTGTGCACATTGGGATATGGAACGTGAATATTAACGGATAATTCATAGGCGCCTTAATCCATCTCTGCACGTATAAAACTATCCATCCATTTTCCTGCTTCCATTCGTGATCGTGCAATCTCAGTTCATTGTGGCAAGTTACTCAACACAGACCTGTTTGGTTTATAACATATATGTATAACAAAACTAAAGTCAGTGCCGCGATGGGATGTCAGGTAAGGTTACACCATGACGACGCGGTAGCAGAGTTGGTAGTAACCCTGCCTGCGAAGCTAGCGGTCCCGGGCTCGAATCCCGGTAAGAGCAAATATATGTGTGATGAGCACGAATATTTGTACCTGAGTCTTGGATATTTCTATCTATATAAGTATTTATTTCTCTATCTTCTTCTTCTTGCCCTGTTCCCATCTATTTGTGGTCGGCGCAGCATGTACTCTTCTTCCACTCTTCTATCAGCCGCCATCGCTTCATTCACTCCCCTTCCATTCATATCAACCCTCACACAATCCATCCATCTTTTCTTTGGTCCTCCTCTTCCCTTCCATCCATCAACATTCATATCCATCACTTTTTTTGTAATATGACTATCATCCCTCCTCATAACATGTCCATACCAAGCCAAACGATTCCCTTTCACCTTATCTGTCACTGGTGCTACTTTCATACTTCCTCTAATCAAATCCTCTATTTATTTCTCTATATAAGTATGTATATCGTTGTCTAGTACCCATAACACAAGTTTCGAGCTTAATTTGGGGCTAGCTCGATTTGTGTGTATAGTAAGTACAATTTATCTTGGCAGCTCTGAACATAGGCTCTGTGAACTTTTGCGCATGTACTTTCGCGAAGAAAAGTTATATTGCCAGATAAACAAATATACGATCAGAAAACGCATTTCGATAACAGATTTGATAACTCAAACGCAGGCATTATTTACGTATTTATACAATACTAGCTGCGCCCCGCGGTTTCACCCGCGTGGACTACATCATAGATTAAGTAGACTATGACTACATTTAACTCGATAAAAAATTGATATAAAAAATAGATGTTGGCCGATTCTCAGACCTTCCCGATATGCACACAAAATTTCATCAAAATCGGTCAAGCCGTTTCGGAGGAGTATGGCAACGAAAACTGTGACACGAGAATTTTATATATTAGATAGTTTTTAAAATGTATCATAAAGTTTAAAATTTATAACACTGTAACTAATCACTGTCGCTGATGGGGGAAATCCCAAACATAAACTCGTCGGCCTCTTCCATACCATGTGAGGTGTGGAAGTTGTGAATGCATCTTTATATATTATATTACATCTTGGTCAAAATTATCTACATTAGTAATAGTTCTTGAACTAGATCGTTTTTTATCAGGCGTGTGGAAAATTGAAATTAATCCCAAAACATTGCTCTCCTTTGCGATCCGATGTATTGTGCGTTGAGTTGAGACACACCAGTTGCGTTAGCAACTCTTATAAACGTTATCTACATCTTTTACGCCTTTGCCTTTCTCGTCTTTCATGTACTGAGTTAAATCATAAACATATTTTCTCGCCTGGCAATTTAAAACACTACTATGCTTTGGCGGCATATTTGGCGAAATAGGTACCCACTAACACTTGAAAATAAGCAATTAAAATTAACTTAACACTTAAACAAAAAACTTAATACCAATAATAACTATCAACAATAATAATTAATAATAACGAAAAATAAACACAACCAAAACCTTTTTGTAACCGACTGTGCTAAGACAGAGATAGCGACACGAACACCAAAATAATGCTGAAGTGTGAGTGAGACATAATGCCTCGTACCGAATATTGCCGAACAATCACGAAGTTTGCGAAGTTAACAAAAAGAGATGTGCAATGTGCGTGCTTGTGGGTGTTGTTTAATCGATTATTATCCGAATCGATTAAAATTAAGTAATAAAAAGACATTTTCGTTCGATTTTATAATAAATGTTCTCAAACAGTCGTTACTCTGGAAATCTTTATTAAATATCCAAAATTTAAGTAAACGACTTTTAACAGAAAAAACAATATGTTACTGCACATTTCTTTTATAATTAACGACTTAAACTCAATTATTAACGATAAAATTCACTTCATAGTTAATTTACTTAGTTAAATATCTTCTATACATTAAAATGGATGAACTCGAAATGTAACTAATCGATTACGATACTTGATCGTCTATAGGATTAATCGGTTTTACGTAAGGCGCGTCTCTAGCCTATACCACCGCCCCGCGCACCCCGCCTCTTGCCACCATTTGGTTCCTAAAATATGCTACTGCGCAGGAATCAGCGCGAACTTCAGAGCTGCCAAGATAAATTGTACGTACTATAATGCTCCCCCGATATTTATTTTTTATTTAATTTTCCTATTTATAATATTAGTAGCATAGGATATATAAATAGACCGCTTTGATATTTAATGTCGCTGCCATTTTTAGGTGGCTTTTTGGGTTTTTGTACCATATACAAATATGGGGCATTACGTAACAAGGATAAACAAACATAATAATTAATAATACATATTATGTACTATTCATATTATTATTATGATTAATTCTTTCCTTTTATAACGTACTATCTGTGCCCCGCGGTTTCATCTGCGTGGAGAATTAAGAGGATGCCGTGATAAACAATGAATCTGAAATCAGCTCCATACAAAACGCAAGCGAGCTGACTAATGCCGTAAGGTCGTATGCGTCAAAAAAGGGTTTTTTACGTTTGAAATGAAAACTATCGTTAACTTTTGACGTGACAACGTCTTATAATTCGATAGAGCCGGCTGCACGCACGAAAAAACATGACTCATGCGGCGTTACCTCGCTCTGAGGCGTTCCATGTAAGGCTTGAAGTGCAAGCGAGAGCGCCGAACGAGCGACAAAGAAGCACAATCGGCCAATCGACGTTGTCACGTTCAACTTTCGTCAGTAAACCGACTTTACAGACAACCAATTTTTTAACTAAACCTGTAGTTCTTTGAAGAATGTGTATATAACATACAAAAAAAAAACAACTCTTAAATCGGTTTTGTATGCCTGTAAAATGAAAATCTTTTTTTTTAGAGGGCAGTTTTCGATCATTGTTTCTCTGCTATGAAAGTTAACCAATCGTGTTATCCTTCTGACAATTTGATGTCAAAAACATGATCTTTAATGTACATAAATATTAGCTCTGTAAGTTTTGTAATCGCTGAGAAAAAGGAGATCCCTGCAGCCAATATTGCCAATTCCTCGTCTTAATACTTTTTATCGCAACTAGTCCTATATACATGTTCAATTTGAAACTAGCTACGCCTGTTCCAACCTCCTTGCGCCGGCAAAAGACCAGGCAAGAAACGGCGGGTAATTTTTTGGGCTCAATCACCTTTACAATTTAGTTTGATAGGTAGTTTTATTTTACATTTTAAGGTTTAGTTAAGTGTTTTTATTTTGTTTTTTATTTAAAAAAAATAATAACAAAAAACAATTTATTGCCATTAAAAAAAAAACACATACTATATATTTATAGAAAAATAAAAACACAAACAATGTAACGGCAAAAGGGGTAAAACTCAGCTTGTGCTGTGTTTAGATATATATCCAGTCGAGTAAATGTATTTAGTCAATCTATCCACGGTTTTAACTAAAGATATACATTTGATATCACTTCTATGGAGCTTGTGTCAAACCGGCCGCTAGTTGATCGATTAAGCTTGACATATTACCACTAAAATGACATATTATGACATGACATATCGATCCAAAACCGCGGATAACGGATCAGGATCGATTATTAATTTCGTGCGTAGGTAATCTCTGCCGCGAGCTTCTCTATCGGCCGGTTTCATTAACCGATCTATCCGTTTGACATAAATTTGACATTACTTCTATGGAGCTTATGTCAAATTTCCATTAGGACAAATCGTAGATAGGTCGGTTATCGTAACCGGCGGTTAAGCTACATCTAAAGTAATTTCGGATTGTTTCAGGTGACAATATGGATCACTTTAACAATTTGCTGCGCGGTGTTGTTTGGTAACGTCACCGCTGCGGGCAGCGACCATTCCGCCACTGCGGGCAGCGACCATTCCGCCACTGCGGGCAGCGACCATTCCGCCACTGCGGGCAGCGACAATTCCGCCACTGCGGGCAGCGACCATTCCGCCACTGCGGGCAGCGACCATTCCGCCACTGCGGGCAGCGACCATTCCGCCACTGCGGGCAGCGACCATTCCCCCACTGCGGGCAGCGACCATTCCGCCACTGCGGGCAGCGACAACCCCGCCATTCCGGCGCTTGGCGACAAAGCCGAGCCCGCGACGACGACCGACCTTAAAGCTGCCGCCGACACCTTGTCGTTCCTCCTCGACACGGTGCTGTCGTCTATGATGGTAAACGACAAAAACGACGAAGGCGTCATCTCAACACATAATTGTCCAGAAGGCACTGTAACTGCCCATTGCTTACCAAAGGGTGAAGTCAAATTTGACTAACAAGTTACTAACTCGCCACGCTGAGGGGCGTCCACTATTTACGTGAGGCGTTTGGGGGGGGGGGGGGGGGGGAACTGTGAAAGTATATGAAACTTGTTAAATTAAACATACTACATACGTTTAAATAAATCCAACGCAAGTAAGCGCACATTAACATGTTTTTTATTAACTACTGACAGGGTAGCGTTTGAGCACAAGTCACCTGATGTTAAGTGACGATGTGGTCGAAGGTGGCGCCACGCTACACCTGGACTGGGAACTGGCTCTCAAGTGAGGCTGCCGGAACACACCGATAGGTGCACGGCGACAGATTCTTAACAAGAGGGTGGTAGCTAGCCAGGCGAGCACTAGAGCATGCCCTACCACCAAGCTATGTTTCCTACTTTCTAATAACGGATGTTATGAACATAATATGTGTTATGAACTTTTTCAACACAATTTCAAGTGAAGTCAAAGTTCACATAAAGAGAAATCTTATTAATAAAGCTTACTATAAAATATCTGACTATTTAGATGACAAACAAGCTTAGCATTGTAGTGAACTTGCTCCAATTCAATCAATTCGTAACAAGAATTAAATTGTAAAAATGATCGCACCCGAAAAATTACCTTCTGGGCGTTTCTCGCCTGTTCTTTTGCCGGCGTAAGGAGGTTGGAACAGGCGTAGCTAGTTTTAAGTTTGACGTTTTAAAGTGATCACAATGTATCCTATTGAATAAATAAAAATTGACTTTTGACTTTACTAGTAAACCCATCAAGTTTGGGCTCAATTGAGCTCGGTTACGAGGGTCTGATGATGGAGCCAGGAGGTGAATAGAGGAACTCTTCAATGGCTGCTAGTGAACCCCTCGAGTTTGGGCTCATTTGATTCGTTTTGACGACTCCAATAGATTGAGCTCGGTTACGAAGGTCTGATGATGAAGCCAGGAGGTGGATAGAGGAACTCTTCAGTGTCTACTTGGAAACCCCTCGAGTTTGGGCTTAAGTTTGACGACTTAAAGCAGCCTTTCGGGCGATAAAGCTCCCTTGTGGGCGCTGCAGGCCTAAAGGGGGGCGTCGTGTAGAGTCTTAATAGGTGCCCTGACGTAAGGTGATCATAATAAACGTATGCTATTAAGTAAATGGTAAATGATGATGATGTTAATGACTTAATTTAAGTAGGGCCGACTTCCAAAGCGTGAAACGGAATGAAAAAGAAAACGCGGAGTGCGTTCAAAACATCCAAGCATCGTGTAAGTTAAAAAATGTCCTAAAAAAACTCCGAAGCTAAAAAAATCGATATCTTTTTTTCTACACCTTCTTTACAATATCGTTTGTATAATCTTAATAGGCAACTCAATTTTATCGTATATAAATCGTTATCATACGAGCTCGGGTCCGTTTTGGCCATTGTTCTTTAACATAAATTAAATTTAAATTAACATTTTTAATGCCGCCTCTAGAAAAGGCTCTTTATTTGTATCCTTATCAAAATAAATTACTTCTTATTCAAAACTGCTTCAATACCTTTATAAAACTTTTTGAATCATTCAATTCGGAAATTCCATTCGAAAGATATCACGATTTTAAGATTTTAAGTAGTAGAAAAATAAACCCGCCGCACCCCAGCGCAGCGGGAAACGCGGCGAGGTGAGGGAGAATCTATGAAATAGGTAAAGTGCGGTCGCGGACCAGGAAGACCTTTAACAGCACGATTCAAACGCGTGGTCCGAAAAAAATTTAACCTAGAATTAAAATAGGATGATGGATACCTACAGCAGGTAACGCGGTGAGGGGCACCGAAGTGCGGGAATAGTTTTGGAGTATATATACGCTTTCGCGCTTAAACTACTGAACCGATTTAAATGAAATTTGGTATAGAGATAGTTTGAGCCCTGGGGAAGGACATAGGATACTTTTTATCGCGATAAACTGTAGCCCACGCGGGGGAAACCGCAGGGAACAGCTAGTAAATAAATAAACATGCGCCGTGTTGTTAGGTAGCCGACGATTTTGAATACCTTAAACTTGATCTCGCCAAAGGAGCGTTGCTTGGTGACCCCCTCCCACACCAGGTGGCAGGAGTTGGGCACATCGCTCCCGTCGTTGTCCTTCACCGTGTCCTCCTCCCACTTGATGCGCTGCAGCATCAATCTGAAACGATGAGAAAACAATAATGTAAAACAGTGAAAATAGCGATTAATGATATCCTATACTACTTATTATAACTTTACTGAAGAACTGCATCATTCAAGGGCATGCGACATCTACCAACCCGCACTGGGCCAGCGTGGTAGATTACAGCCCGTACTCTCTCTCTGAGAGAAGGCCAGAGTCCCAGCAGTGGGAACGTGGAAGGCGGGTAATGATGATGATGATGATGAATATTATAAACGTGAAAGTTTGTGAGTCTGGATGGATGGATGTTTGTTACTCTTTCACGCAAAAACTACTGAACGGATCTGAATGAAATTTGGAATGGAGATAGCTTATATACCCTGCATTAACACACAGTTATTAGTTATGCGCTTACGTACATTTTGCGATTCATTTTTATATTACAGATCAATGAGGTCGAAGATAATCACTGAGCGATAGTGGCCGAACGGTTTGGCGTGCGACTTACAAGACACCGACACCGAGTTCGAATCCTCTCGGCCCCGCACCTATGACTTAATAAGTTATGTGCGGATTTGCCATCGCTCAAAACGGTGAAGGAAAACAACGTGAGGAAACCGGCATGTCCAAGAACTGCAACATTTGCAAGGACATGTGACATCTACCAACCCGCACTGGGCCAGCGTGGGAGATTATAGCCCATACTCTCTTTGTGAGAGAAGGCCAGAGTCCCAGCAGTGGGAATGTGGAAGGCTGATAATCATTAGGTGAGACTGGGGTCAAATGCTTGCATATCTTTTACTTCTTCTTATGTATAAAAAAAGTGTTTTAAAAATCAATTGCTGTTCGTTAGTCTCGCTAAAACTCGAGAACGGCTGTACCGATTAGGCTAATTTTGATCTTGATATATTTGTGGAAGTTCAGGGAAGGTTCAATTGGTGAGTTTCTCACATAAAGACATTACCTTCAGACAACTTTTTTGGCGATACGAAGTTCGCTGGCTCAGCTAGTCTTCTAAACATATATTTCGACCGATGTGGCGCAATGGGCGGATAGCCGACTGTGAAGCGTGAGGTCGCGGGTTCGATTCCCGCTACACGACAAATATTTGTGCATTGAAAAAAAAAGCGCAAGTATTTGTTCTGTGATCAACGCACAGCCCAAACCACTGGACGGATCGGGCTGAAATTTGGCATGCAGGTAGATGTTATGACGTAGGCATCCGCCAAGAAAGGATTTTGATTAATTCTACCCCCAAGGGGATAAAATAGGGGATGAAAGTTTGTATGAAACTGTCAATTTTAAACCGATCGGTCTGAGACTTTGCATGCATAAAGCTGTACAGCTAACAGCTAGTCAGTTATAAAAAAATGTGAACGTTTTATCCCCTCCCCCTCACTCACCGCTTGTACTTGGCGGCCTGGCGCGGGCCCCCCTCGACCACCACGACGCAGCATCCGCGGTGCAGCAGCACGCAGCCCGTCATGTGAAGCTGCGCCGCATTCACCTCCACCTTGAACTTGGCGGACGCGCACTCGAAAAGGTCGCGCACTCTGTTGGACGGACGGACAGATCAACAATAATCACAAAAAATCTAAAATCATAATCAAGCGAATTTTTAAAACACTTTTATTAGCTTGACTTGTAACTAACTAACTAACTAACTAACAATGTGATCAAATCTTAGAAGTCAATTATCACCTACTTCTAATTGTCGTATCGACTTGAAACTTTGTACGTGTATGTAATCTCGGTGACAATGCAATAATTTGGTATCATCGACCTGATCTGATGATGCAGCCGGAAGGTGGGTAGGGGATCTCTGCATTGGCTTCTAGTAAACCCCTCGTGTTTGGGCTCATATGAATCGTCTTGATGAGTACAATAGATTAGACTTGATGACGAGGGTCTGATGATGCAACCGGAAGGTGGGTAGGGGATCTCTGCAGTGGCTACTAGCAAACCCCTCGTGTTTGGGCTCATATGATTCGTCTTGATGAGTCAAGTTTGCCTCGGCCCACATTTACACCTTCTTCCTTAATGCCTTGACGGCCGATGCAGTAATGTACTATACCTATATACAGTGACGTGAACGCCAACGGTGGTATCTTCACGAAGTTTGCGATCCACCTGCAACAGAAACGTAAATATTCTCAACAAAATCCTAAGTGAAATCCAAGAAAAGTAGGATACATTGTGGTCACTTTAAAACGTCAAACTTAAAACTAGCTACCCCTGTTCCAACCTCCTTACGCCGGCAAAATAACAGGCAAGAAACGCCCGGCAGGTAATTTTTTTGGCGCGATCCCATTGACAATTTTATTCTTATTACTAACTAGCTGTTCCCCGCGGTTTCACCCGCGTGGGCTACAGTTTATCACGATAAAAAGTATCCTATGTCCTTCCCCAGGGTTCAAACTATCTATGTACCAAATTTCATTTCAATCAGTTCAGTAGTTTAGGCGTGAATGCATATAGATTGATTGAATTGGAGCAAGTTCTTATTACTAATTGATTGAATTGGAGCAAGTTCACTAAAAACCCAAGTTTTTTTTTGTCATCTAATGGTCCGATATTTTTTAATTAGCTTTACTTTTTAATTAGCTTTACAACAGAAACGTAAATATTCTTAACAAAATCCTAAGTGAAATCCAAGAGTTGTCAATAGTAAAATTTCAAGTCCATATATAGAGAAATCTTATTAGTAAAGCTTGTTATAAAATATCAGACTATTAAGATGACGAAAAAGCTTGGTATTGCAATAAGAATAATATTGTTTTTTTTTTTACTATTTACAGGTTAGCGTTTGAGCACAAGCCAACTGATGTTTAGTGACGATGCGGTCGAAGGTGGCGCCACGCTACACCTGGACTGGGAACTGGCTCTCAAGTGAGGCTGCCGGAACACACCGATAGGTGCACGGCGACAGATTCTTAACTCGAGGCTGGTACCCCCAGTACAAGTTTTGATAGTTTACGAAAACTATAAAAGATTTCGTTTCGGCAGCACGAGTTGCCACTTTGACAAGCTGGCGGTGGTAAACATTGACGTTTACGGAAACTGTTATAGTTTTCTAAACTTGTACTAGGGGGTACAGGCGTGATCACAAGTTGTATAAATTTGAAATTTAAAAAACCCCCGACATCTTGGACCGATCGATGCTTCCGCGGAGTGGGGTCCTGGTGACCTGTAATACAGGTTGTTTTTTTTTTAAAACCTACTTCAGGCACCAGTCTCTGCAAAGCAGGCTTACCTTGCTAACCTACAATTGTATGTTCATTATGTCCATCTTTGTTGCCTGTTTTGTTGAGAAAAATACATACATTTATTATTTATTTATTTTCATCAAACATAGCTAAGAAAGTAAGAACACTCGCCCGTAACTCGCCTTTCATACAAAAAAAAAAAAACTAAATTGAAAACGCGTCATCCGTTTGCGAGCTACGGTTCCACAGACAGACAGACACGTCAAAGTTATAACACACCTCTTTTTGCGTCGGGGATTCGAAATAGCATATTTTTGAAATTACCTTGTCCCTCTTCTGATCCTTGGTCAAAGCTCTCGCCTTGTTCGCTTCCAAATGCGTCTTTTGCCGTTTCGCGATCTGCTCTCGGACCTTAGCCTCGATGGCGGTGGGGTCCTGCACCGCCTCCGTGCCCAGGGCCCGCATGAGGTTCGATATCCTGAAGGGGAACAAGATAATCTATATTTATAAAAGAAAGTCGTGTTAGTTGTTACACTACTTATAACTCGAGAACGGCTGAACCGATTTTGCTGAAAATTGGTGGGGAGGTAGCTTAGGACCAGGAAACGGACATAAAATTCAAAAAATTCAATTCAAAATTCAATCATTTTTATTCAATAGGATACATTGTGATCACTTTAAAACGTCAACTTAAAACTAGCTACGCCTGTTCCAACCTCCTTACGCCGGCAAAAGAACAGGCAAGAAACGCCCGGTAGGTAATTTTTTTGGCGCGATCACATTGACAATTTTATTCTTATCACTAATTGATTGAATTGGAGCAAGTTCACTAAAATCCCAAGGTTTTTTTGTCATCTAATAGTCCGATATTTTTTAATTAGCTTTACTAATAAGATTTCTCTTGTTTGGTTGTACACATTGGGATATGGGAACATGAATATTAACGAGTTGCGGGATCACAACCAAAGCAGACCAGACCCCACAAGCAGCACCCGTTCACGAGTTGACGCATGTGCCAGCCATCGCTCTCCTCGACCATATGAGAGGGAAGAGGGCATAGGATACTTTTAATCGCGGAAAAGGTTCCTACGGGATAACGGGAAGACGCGGGTGAAACCGCGGGGCGCAGCTAGTGATTAGATTAACTCTTTATTTTATACACATGCACACCACAATTTTATAGTGATGATGGCTCAGCGGTAGTGTCGTCGGCTTGCGATCCGTAGGACGTGGGTTCGAATACTACAATGAGCTTGAGCTTTCGGTGAAGGAAAACATCGCGATGAAACCATAGCTTGGTGGTAGGGCATGCTCTAGTGCTCGTCTGGCTAGCTACCAGCCTCGAGTTAACAATCTGTCGCCGTGCACTTATCGGTGTGTTCCGGCAGCCTCACTTGAGAGCCAGTCCCCAGTCCAGGTGTAACGTGGCGCCACCTTCGACCACATCGTCACTTAACATCAGATGACTTGTGGTCAAAAGCTACCCTGTAAACCCACTCACTCACTCTCTATTACCTGAGCTTGGGCTCCGGCGGCGCCTCCAGGCCGAGCCTGACCTTCTCCTGTTCCTCCTTCCAGGCCTCCCTCCTGCTCTGGCGCCGCAGCTTCTTCCTCTCCTTCTTCGTCAAAAACACCGGCATATACGTAGGCTTCAGCGGTTCCGCTGTACAAAGAAAAATCTTATTAGTAAAGCTTATTATACAACTAGTTGCACCCCACGGTTTCACCCGCGTCTTCCCGTTATCCCGCAGGAACCTTTTCCGGGATAAAAAGCCTATGTGTTAATTAAGGGTAAAAGCTATCTCTATTCCAAATTTCATCAAAATCGGTTTTGTAGTTGCGGTGTTACGCGGTAACAAACATTCACACAAACTTTCACGTTTATAATATTAGTAGGATATTCTTGGACGATGTAGCTTCCTAGAAGGGAAAGCATTATCGAAACCGGATCAGTAGTTTAGAAACAAAGAAACAAATTTGACCTATTTATAGTCAATAGTACTTTATTCAATAGGATAGATAACTAAAAAAATAACTAAAAAAAACTCATTAATATTCATGTTCCCATATCCGAATGTGTACAACCAAACAAGAGAAATCTTATTAGTAAAGCTAATTAAAAATATCGGACCATTAGATGACAAAAAAAAGCTTGGGATTTTAGTGAACTTGCTCCAATTCAATCAATTAGTAATAAGAATAAAATTGTCAAAGTGATCGCGGCAAAAAAATTACCTGCCGGGCGTTTCTTGCCTGTTCTTTTGCAGGCGTAAGGAGGTTGGAACAGGCGTAGCTAGTTTTAAGTTTGACGTTTTAAAGTGATCACAATGTATCCATAGGCCTCCCCCCTTGAACGCCACCATGAACGGCTATTAGCCATTTGCATCCATCGGCTCCCTGCGACTCTTACAATGTCCCCGCTCCACCTAGTGGGACGCCTACCTACAGAACGTGTTCCGGTTCGTAGTCGCCACTCGAGAACCTTTCTTCCCCATCGGTTATTGGTTCGTCGAGCGATGTGGCCTGCCCATTGCCACTTCAACTTGCAAATTCTGAGAGCTATGTCGGTGACTTTAGTGTATAGAATATTGCATATTGCATATATATAATAATAATATTGTATACAAATACAACACGCAAAACCGATAATTCGATAGCCTCTGCCCTGACCACTGATAGCATAACACTATGGATACTTGCTAACTTTTACACGCGGTTCTACCTGCGCAGCAATAGGCATGATGACAGTAATCAAGTATCGCCGAAATATTTATCTGATCTAATAAAATAGGATTCAAAGATTTTGAAAAATGCATTTATTCTATTTAATGTCGACATTAATAATTTGTTTGTTATAATAAATATACAAAATGCAACAATCCGCCATGATAGCTTAAACACCAATCAGAGCGAATTACGTCACGTCTCAGTAAACGTCATTTTGTTTCGTCTATGCGTATTGCGTATACGCGATCGTGTCTTAAAAAGTCTCAAGGATTTTTTTCCGAATTAGTGTTCGGAAGAGTTTCCGTGTGAATTAGAATCGCACTGCAGACCCCACAGGCAGCACCCGTTCACGAGTTGACGCATGTGCCAGCCATCGCTCTCCTCGACCATATGAGAGGGAAGAGCGTGACCCGACACACGACGCCGCCGCAAGCAAAGTCACTTTCGTGAGCATGACTGTTTTGGTTGTTTACCGAAAATGGTTAGAATATGGGAGTATGGGAATAGGTACTACAATCCCAAGCTTGTTTGTAATGAGAATTTAGACTAAAATAATTTTTAACAGAAAAATAATCGACATCTTTTTTCCCTCGATTTCTCTGGGATATCATCCTGGTTTTCTTATCATGGTACCACCCTTGGGATATCTCTTTTCCAACGAAAAAAAAAGAATCATCAGAATCGATGCAGAAACGACGAAGTCATCCGCCTGCGAAGTTCTATCTGCCTGCGAAGCTAGCGGTCCCGGGTTCTAATCCCGGGAAGGGCAAATTTATGTGTGATGAGCACGTATATTTGTACCTGAGTCTTGCATATTTCTATCTATATAAGTATTTATTTCTCTATATATAGGTATGTATATCGTTGTCTAGTACCCATAACACAAGTTTCGAGCTTAATTTGGGGCTAGCTCAATTTGCGTGCAATTGTCCCCCGATACATATAATATATTATATTATTATTATTAATTGATAAACCTCCTCCTTTTTTGAAGTCGGTTAAAAAATAATTACAAAGGACAGACAGACAAACCGTTTTACCTATATGTATGCATGGCGTAGTCAAAGGTTAAAGCGAGATGTATCAAACAGTCTAGATCTCTGTGTGTAACTGAACGAGTCACAAAGTTAATTTTGAACAGGAAAATCGACTAATTTATTATTAACAAAGAAAATATTACAGAATCAAGTGAGTAGAGTTTAAAACAAAAAGGTTCATTAACATTAGAATTATGTTTTGAAGCGGGATATTTTTTTTTACTACTTGCAGTGTAGCGTTTGACCAGAACTCACCTGATGTTAAGTGACGATGCGGTCGAAGGTGGCGCCACGCTACACCTGGACTGGGAACTGGCTCTCAAGTGAGGCTGCCGGAACACACCGATAGGTGCACGGCGACAGATTGTTAACTCGAGGCTGGTAGCTAGCAGGCGAGCACTAGAGCATGTCCTACCACCAAGCTATGGTTTCATCACGCTCATTATGACGACGCGGTAGCCGAGTTGGTAGTGTCCCTGCCTGCAAAGCTAGCGGTCCCGGGTTCGAATCCCGGTAAGGGCGAATATATGTGTGATGAGCACGAATATTTGTACCTGAGTCTTGGATATTTCTATCTATATAAGTATTTATTTCTCTATATAAGTATGTATATCGTTGTCTAGTACCCATAACACAAGTTTCGAGCTTAATTTGGGGCTAGCTCAATTTGTGTGCAATTGTCCCCGATATTTATATATATATTTATATTTGATATTATAGAATTCGAACCCAAGTCCTACGGATCGCAAGTCGACGTCACTACTACTGAGCCATCATCGCTTCAAAACATTCTCCATGTCCTACTAATATTAAAAACGTGAAAGTTAGTGAGTATGGATGTTTGTTACACTTTTCTGCCGAAACGCCTCAACGGATTGGAGTGAAATTTGGAATGGAGATAGCTTATACCCTGGATTAACACATAGGCTACATTTTATCCCGGAAAAAGGTTCCTGCGGGATAACAGGAAGGCGCGGGTGAAACCGCGGGGCGCAACTATTTAGTATTATAAATGCGAAAGTTTGTGTGTGTATGTGAATCTTTGTTACCACGTATCACCGAAACTACTAAGCCGATTTTGATGCAATTTGGAATATAGATACCTAGCTTACACCCTGGATTAACACATAGGCTACTTTTTATCCCGGAAAAAGGTTGCGGGATAACGGGACTACGCAGGTGAAACTGTATAATTTTAGTAGTGTTTTCTTTAACGCACTGACGACATCAAACCCGTGACCTCACGCTACGCAGTAGTCACTACGGCTATTGCGTCACGTCGGTCGTCAAATAAAGACGTTGTGATATTTCGTCTTAAGGGCGTAACATTGTTGCGGTTAGGGATTGAATTCCGGAACTCCGGTAAACTCCGCTTTTGGTATACCTACGCCCGCAATTAATAATCGATCCTGATCCGCGGTTTCGGATCGATATGTCATGTCATAATATGTCATTAAAGTACATATATGTACAACCAAAACGCGCTCCACACTTTTTGAATTAACCATTATATCGTAATTTAAATGAAGCTCCAAAAATCCGGTACTCCAGAATTGGGATATTAAACATAAAAATAAAAAAATTATTTCCACTATAACACAGACATCATAATATGTTTCAGTTACTTATCTATTAATTAATTATAGGGCAGCTTCAGCATGTGCTGCATTCACATAACAATAATTATGTGAGCGCAGCGCTGTTTTTCAATCTACCCACCCTATGCTCGGACAGATCTTAGCCGGCAAAATTAAGAATAAGAATCATTTATTTGCAACAAATTATACAAAAATACATAAGACAAATACATTATGTAGTAACAGGTAAGCATCGACACCCAACTCCGGAACTCCGGATAAATACAGAATTGCCAGCCCTAGTTGCGGTCAAATACAGATATCATTGAAAATGCAGCTGATGATGTCACAGGACAAAATACTAGTAATGTTTAGAGATAAACTAAGTTTCCTTTAGTGACCGACCGAAACTAGAATCTTAGCCGAAACTGAAGCCGAATTTCGGCTTGGGGGAAAAACATAAATAACGTCACATGTTTAGGGGGAGGTGTTTCCTTTAGTGACCGACCGAAACTAGAATCTTAGCCGAAACTGAAGCCGATTTTCGGCTTCAGTTCCTTATATAAATAACGTCACACGTTAAGGAGAGATAAACAAAGTGTGACACCGTGTGACAAGGGAATCGCAAACTTAACGTAGAAATCTAAAATATTAACTCTAACAAAAAGTATTTTTAAAATGGGAAGTTTTCTGGCAGCTGAAAGACTTAGTTTCTAAACCATTATGCGCATTAAGACACCTGACATTTCAAACATTATACTTAAACAAGCTACGCCTATTCCTACCTCCTTACATCGGCAAAGGCTAGACAAGAAACGCACGGCAAGTCAATTTTTGTTGCTAATTTTCTATTCGGCCGTTGAAGCCATACGCATCCGAAATAAGTCAAACATGGTCCGTGACCACGAACGTATGTTTCGGCTGGTAATTGGCCGAAACCGAAACCGCGACCGAAAATGTAAGTTATGGCCGAAACCGAAACTTCGGTCGGTCATAAAGTCCCTAGTTTCTCAAGAATATATAGTTAATAGTTAGAATATATAGGTACATAGTTATATTCCTTACCGTTGAGATTATTTCTTTAGTGCAGTGGTGGCCGCGAAACGAACCGGTTTATTTGTAAGTAGCTAAGATTGTGCATTTCAAAAGTTTTTTTTAACTTGCAATGTATGTACGATTGTACACTTAAACAGTCAGCGACAAAATTAGCTGATCGTTCTCGATTTTCCAAATGTGTTTCAAATCAGTAATTATTATTGTTTTTTTTTTACATTTTACATTGTATCATTGTAGTTAATCTATCTATCTTTCTTTCTATCTATCTATTCTCCCTATTTCCCCTATTCTAACCAATTTCGGTAAACAGCCAAAACAGTCATGCTCACGAAAGTGACTTTGCTTGCAGCGGCGTCATGTGTCGGGTCGCCCTCTTCCCTCTCATATGGTCGAGGAGAGCGATGGCTGGCACATGCGTCAACTCGTGAACGGGTGCTGCTTGTGGGGTCTGGTCTGCTTTGGTTGTGATCCCGCAACTCGTTAATATTCATGTTCCCATATCCCAATGTGTACAACCAAACAAGAGAAATCTTCTTATTAGTAAAGCTAATTAAAAAATATCGGACTATTAGATGACAAAAAAAAGCTTGGGATTTTAGTGAACTTGCTCCAATTCAATCAATTAGTAATAAGAATAAAATTGTCAATGTGATCGCGCCAAAAAAATTACCTGCCGGGCGTTTATTGCCTGTTCTTTTGCCGGCGTAAGGAGGTTGGAATAGGCGTAGCTAGTTTTAAGTTGACGTTTTAAAGTGATCACAATGTATCCTATTAAATAAAAAAGTTTTGAAATTTTAAATTTGAAATTTGACCACAACGTAACACACCTGTTTTTAGGTGATGATGAGGTCAAAAATTGGTGTCTAAGATGATGAGGATAATAGAAAAGTGTGATTGTGCAGCGACTTTTGTCGTTGCCTCTACGTACTACTAGTTGCGCTTCACCTATCCCGCAGGAACCTTTTTCCGGGATAAAAAGTAGCCTATGTGTTAATCCAGGGTATAAGCTATCTCCGTTCCAAATTATATTCAGATCCGTTCAGTTGTTTTTGCGTGAAAATGTAACAAACATCCATCCATCCATACATACTCACAAACTTTCACGTTTATAATTTTACTGAACGGATTTTTTTTTTTTTATTTTTTTTTTTACTATTTACAGGGTAGCGTTTGACCACACGTCCCCTGATGTTAAGTGACGATGTGGACGAAGATGGCGCCACGCTACACCTGGACTGGGAACTGGCTCTCAAGTGAGGCTGCCGGAACACACCGATAGGTGCTTGGCGACAGATTCTTAACAAGAGGGTGGTAGCTAGCCAGGCGAGTACTAGAAAATACCCTACCACCAAGCTATGGTTTCATCACGACGTTTTCCTTCACCGAAAGCTCAAGCTCATTGTAGGATTCGAACCCACATCCTACGGATCGCAAGCCGACGTCACTACCACTGAGCCATCATCGCTATAAATTGAGTTAAAGATTTGAGTAAAATTTGGAATGGAGATAGCTTAAACCCTGGATTAATACATAGGCTACTTTTTATCCCGGGAAAAGATTCCTGCGGGATAACGGGAAGACGCGGGTGCCGCGGGGTGCAACTAGTTCGCTATAAATTTCAACTTGATACCTAAAAGGGTTCTTGAGAAAAAACATCTTGACAGACTGACAGACGGAAAACAAATTGATTCTATAGGAGTTCCGTTTCATCGTTTTATCGGTCCCGGGTTCGAATCCCGGTATGGGCAAATATATGTGTGATGAGCACGAATATTTGTACCTGAGTCTTGGATATTTCTATGTATATAATGTGTATTAACACACTACCAATGGTTGTAGGAATAAAAACTTGATTGCGTTTCTCTGTGAAAGAAATGTTTTATTACAAAAACCATAAATTACATGACACTGTAGTTTCATCAAAGTAATTATTATAAATGTTACTGTGAAAGAAACAACATTTAAAGCTATTTATTTATTCCTACTTTTATTAATTAGTTTTGTTATATAAAAACGAAACAATTATGACACCGCATGTTCTAGAAAGAAACTATAGTATTGACACTATTGACAGCAATGACATTAATGACATCTAAGCGTGCGTTCAAAAACTATATTATATTTTGTTCACAAACTTTGATTACGTGATATAAAACTAAATGAAGAATCATACATGAATTTCATTTACATGTATATATGTATTTATTTCTCTATATAAGTATGTATATCGTTGTCTAGTACCCGTAACACAAGTTTCGAGCTTAATTTGGGGCTAGATCAATTTGTGTGCAATGGTCCCCGATATTTATTTATTTATCTTTTGAGTTACGGAACCCTAAAAACGAGTCTTTTAAACATACTTCTCAGTCTATTACAGAAGCTTCGAGACTATTTCCAACATCATGCCATAACTACTTACAGAAACAGGAAAACTAGCGACGCATTCTCTGGATCCGTATCACAAAAATAACTTAACGATTAAACACTATGTTTTTTCCTTGTTCCAGCCCAACGCAATAACAAAGGAATTTTCCAGGAAGATTATCGATCGAAAAACACATAAAGAAAACAACTGCACTTCCCCTCAAGCAAGAAAACAACGAGATCGGAAGAGTCGTTTTCGTTTTAAACGCTACGATGCAACAAAAAATCATTTAATCAACAAAGAACATTGAAATTTCACTACAAGATGGAACCAATTACGCTTATAGCGCTTGGCATCATAAATGCCATGGCACAGGTGCAGAATTACGGCATCAATGCTGATAAATATCCACACTTGAAAGACGTTCGAGTCAAACGCCAAATCGATTCTCAACCTTACGACGTCGACAACAAACACCAAAGTCCAAAGCACGACGCACCAGACGCTATCCCAGTAGAAACGTTTTCACTGAAATCTTTATTGGAAGACGGAGATGTTAGGAAGAAACGAGATGCGTATTCCTATCCTCCTAACAACGTAGATAACGGATACGCACCCAGTCAGGCGTACACCAGTTACCGTAGAGTTGATCAAGACAATACCGGTTATCGTACAGTTGATCAAAGCAATACCGGTTATCGTACAGTTGATCAAAGCAATACCGGTTATCGTACAGTTGATCAAAGCAATACCGGTTATCGCAGAGATGATCAAGGCAATGCCGGTTATCGCAGAGTCGATAGCGATTACGGCAAGCAAGTCAGCGGTTACGTTAACGGAGTTATCAACAGCGCGAATCAACTGACAAACGGTTTCATCGGAAGCGATATACCGGGTTTGGACCCCAGCATCTTGGACACAGCAATCAACGGCGGCAACATAAACAGCCAAAGATATCCGACGAGAGACGCGACGTTCAACGTTCGAAGCACGTCCACCGATTTCAAAAGACGAAACGCCACAACCTCCTGGCCGCCAAACGGCGGCACTTACACGAAAAACTCCGAAACCGTCTACAGATACGGCGACCAAAATCTGAACGGTGTCACGCATATAAAAACCAACATAGAGGTCGTGCAACCGAAACGAAACAAGACTGTCGTGCGCAAATCTTACCCGGGACTCAACGTGACGGTCATTAGTGATATACCGGCTGACAGAGATCCTGACGACTTTGGTGACGTTAGCGGCCGTGGCTACCAAAACTCGCGACCGAACCAAGGCTATACCACACCAAAGTACGGCAGTTCTTACGGCAACGAAGACGTTAACGGCTATCGTCCAACAACAAGGTCTGGTCGACAGCCAAACCCCTACGATGGCAACACCGATGGCAGTTCCTTGAACCCGTACGGCGTCAGATCCACAACTCCTGCCAACTTATTGAGCACACTGAACAGCTATTACGATCGGAACGGGGTCTCCTACGGCAGTAGCACCGCTCGCGTTTACTACAGTTCAACTGACAGTTACGGCGCTAGAAACAACGGTAACCAACGGCATTATTTCAAACGCAACGCTGAACCTATCAAAGAGGTAGCAGAAACATCCCTCGAGACCGAAGATCGCATCTCAAACAGGAAGAAGCGAAGCTACGACAACAGCGCTTACGACCAAATGCGTTCCCAAATGGCCGCTGCGAATAGCCAGATCAGCAGCGTTAATAAAGCATACGGTACCAATTACGGCAATCCGTACAGCCGTTACGTCGATAACGGAAACAACCGGTATACAACGGTCTCTAACAATAACGATATCAGCACTACGACCGTGGATTACGACCACGGCTCCAAAGGACCAAATGTCGGCTCTGCAGGACCAAATAACGGACTCAACTATAACGATCTGGGATTCAATCCGCACACGATTAAGAAGTCGAAACACGGTAAGAAGAAGAAGACCAAGATAAATCAAGCTCAAGTTATTAACATGAATATTTTATGTTCGAAATACACCAAGTTTATATCTATTATGGGAAAGAAAATGTGCGTACCAAAAGACAGTGATGAGACGGGCGATAGCGATGAAGGCTATGACAGTGGCAGTGATGAATCTAACTTTTAATTATCATTCCTTTAATCATTCGTAGTTTTAGATACAGATTATACAGTACAAAAGGAACAAAAAACCCGATAGCGCCAAAATAAAGTACCCTATGTCACTCCCACAATAGAGACGAATCTAATGACACCTCATATGTTAAAATCCGTCAAGCCATTTAGGCTACAGGCCGTGCCAAAGAAATATACATACATACATACACACACACGACGAAAAACAGAACCCACCTTCTTCCGTAGTCGAGTAAAACCAACAAGATCTAGTTTTATATAGATCTTCTATTCCTCGATTCCTGTTTGTTATTAAATCTTTTGATCTACTTATTTTCGTATAGTGTCCGCATCTAAGTATATATAACTCAAAGGTGACTGACTGACTGACATAGTGATCTATCAACGCACAGCCCAAACCACTGGACGGATCGGGCTGAAATTTGGTATGCAGGTAGATGTTATGACGTAGCGATGATGGCTCAGTGGTGGTGACGTCGGCTTGCGATCCGTAGGACGTGGGTTCGAATCCTACAATGAGCTTGAGCTTTCGGTGAAGGAAAACATCGTGATGAAACCATAGCTTGGTGGTAGGGTATTTTCTAGTACTCGCCTGGCTAGCTACCACCCTCTTGTTAAGAATCTGTCGCCAAGCACCTATCGGTGTGTTCCGGCAGCCTCACTTGAGAGCCAGTTCCCAGTCCAGGTGTAGCGTGGCGCCACCTTCGACCACATTGTCACTTAACATCAGGTGACTTGTGGTCAAACGCTACCCTGTAAATTGTAAAAAAAAAAAAAAAAAAACGTAGGCATCCGCCAAGAAAGGATTTTGATTAATTCTACCCTCAAGGGGATAAAATAGGGGATTAAAGTTTGTATGAAACTTTGTCAATTTTAAACCGATCGGGCTGAGACTGGAGGCATAAAGCTGTAGCCCACGCGGGTGAAACCGGGGGGAACAGCTAATTATATTATAAAATTTAATAACAACGGTCAGGCAGGAGCACTCATGTTTTAAAGTGATCATATTTATATGTATTCTATCAAATAAAGATTTTTGGATTTTTAATTATGTTATCTTTTTATTTTATATCAAAGTCCACAGACCTTACAGTTATTTGATTAACTTACTTGCTAAACCTTACATCTAATGACGGTTCTTTGTTGCTCTTTCACGCAAAAACTACTGAACGGATTTGAGTGAAATTTGGAATGGAGATTTATTTATTTATTTATAAAAACAAACAGTAGCTTACGGTTAAAATACCAACACGCTAACTATTTTAAATATGGCTTATATACATCATAAAAATCTTACAAACTATGCTAAGATTGTCAGCAAACAAGTCTATATGTTGGCACTCGCGTGTGAACGCATTAAGGAGGGCCAGCTACGTGGTAGGTAGGTGCATTGTTGCAGTGGTGGGTCCGCGGCACCGGCCAAGCGCACAACTGATGCCTTCGACGCCCCGTTCGAAGATAATTGTCAGGGACATATAATAGCTAGCTAGCTTATACCCGGGATTAACACATAGAAGATGTATTCTACCCAAAAGCATTATATATGAAAACGTTAGCGTAGTGTGTGTTGTTCGTGTATATGAGTTTGTGTGTGTGTGTTTCTCAATTTGACCGTACATGTGTGTTCGCGGATCGCTTCGTCGTTTTCGAACCGATTTCGATGACTCTTTTTTTGTTGGAAAGGAGATATCCCGAGGGTGGTAACGTGACGATGGCATCCCATAGAAATCGAGGGTAACCTTACATAGTTTTTTTTTGTTGCTAAATTTGATTTTTTGTCAAATTGAAATTTAAAAATTCGTTACATATAACAGGATACATAATCACTTGAAAACGTCAATTCTAAAACTAGCTACGCCTGTACCAACCTCCTGACGCCCGCAAAACATCAGGCAAAAAAATTTTTTTTTTTAACGTTTTTGTATTTTGACTTACTTGGCGCCCTCAGCTGCTGCGGATGCTCCACCAGGTTGGTGATGGCGTCCTCGTTGAGGTTGCCGACGATGTCGTCGTCGCCGGTGTTGCAGGCGTCCACCCGCTGCGTGTCGGAGCGGCCGTCCGCGTCGGCGCTGCCGGCGCGGCGCCGCCTCGCCTCGCGCTCGTCCGGCGTCAGCAGGATCACGCTGTCCCACCTGTGGGTTGGACAGATGTGTCAATTTCAATAATACCAGCTGTTCCCCGCGCTTTCACCCGCGTGGGCTACAGTTTATTTGTTGAATTTATCGCGAATAGACAGACGCGGCGGAGGACTTTGTTTCATAATGTACTGAATTTTTCCGACTCCTCCAACAAATATCGTTATATTTTAGCCAATGTATACAAAAACATGACAAATTATATCCTAAAACCTTCCTCGAGAACCACTCTATATATTAGTGAAAACAGCATGAAAAACGGTGCAGTAGTTTTTGAGTTTATCGCGAACAGACAGACAGACGCGGCGCGGAGGACTTTGTTTTATAATAAGTAGTGATAAATGACGAATCCGGTCTATTTCCTCCGTTACCATCTGCCATGGTATGCAGATTTCACGCGGGCGTTCTGGGGGAGGTGTCGGTTGCAATAATAGAAGGCCATTAGAAATTAAACTGACACTGTATTCTTGACGAATCAATAATGTAGGTACATCCAGAATATTCCACAATCACGAGGTAATACGGAACGCGGGACAGTTCCAAGATGATTCGTCGACCGCCGCAAGCAAACTGTGTAGTTTCTCCTGTCGAGAACTGACTGCCATCAAGACTCTGTCGAGCGCTACCAGGTGGCGCTGGCGTCCCGATTACATCAAATACAAATCTAGAACCCGTTTCCGACATATATATAGCGAGCTCCAGGTGGAGGACTGGCGGGAGCTGGCGCGGGACAGAGCGAAGTCAAAAAGTCAAAAGTCAATTTTTATTTATTCAATAGGATACATTGTGATCACTTTAAAACGTCAAACTTAAAACTAGCTACGCCTGTTCCAACCTCCTTACGCCGGCAAAAGAACAGGCATGAAACGCCCGGCAGGTAATTTTTTTGGCGCGATCACATTGACAATTTTATTCTTATTACTAATTGATTGAATTGGAGCAAGTTCACTGAAATCCCAAGCTTTTTTGGTCATCTAATGGTCCGATATTTTTTAATTAGCTTTACTAATAAGATTTCTCTTGTTTGGTTGGGATATGGGAACATGAAGTGGCGTCTTGTGTTATCGGAGGACAAGACTCACTTTGGGTCGTTGCGCCATCTCAGTTAGTTAGTTTTTAAAACACTTTTATTAGCTTGTTATATATAGCTCAGTGGTAGTGACGTAGGCTTGCGATCTGTAGGGCGTGGGTTCGAATCCTACAATGAGCTTGAGCTTTTGGTGAAGGAACATATAGTTTTATTTAATTTATTTTATTTTTATTGTGATAAAAACGATAAACACCAATTACATTTACCACACAGAAAAATTAATGATAAATAATATACAATAAAATTAGCAAAAAATATTACAAGTACAATGAAATCTATATATATATATATATGTAAGAGTTTCGGGATCCATTACAAACACCAATGTTTTTTCCAGATTATTTATTTAGGAGATGTTGCTCTTCCGATAGCTCACAACCGAATGACTCGATATAATCCAACAGCCGTATTTAAAAGGACTCGATCGAGTCAATAGTCAATACAACAACAGTATACAGTGACAAATCTGTGACTAAACTATATTAAATTATGAAAATTCAAAATAACATTCAGAAGTGCTTTAATTAAATTCCTTGTGATATTTAAATCATAAAATCATTTTTGGTAATAGATTTAATAACATCAACACAAATCCTTTTAAATTACAGAAAGCGTTTAAATCAAATCAACGTTCCTTAATGTCAAAAACAACTTAAATTCTAATAAAATCAACTTTTCATTTTCTTTCATTATGATATTATAATATTTGGGTACAAATCAACATAAAAATAATAAATTGCGCTATCACGGCCATTCTGATATACTGCTCGCGCTCTGAGCAGTTAGTTATAGCTCGAGGTAGAATTAACATTTTCTTGTTAATTAATCATTGCTATGATCTGAAAACAAAAATTCTGCTTAGTAGCCAGCCAATTCACTCAGTCAGCCCAGTTGTAAGACTAAGCTGGTTTTATACAGCCCGTACAGACAAGTGGCGAAACAAAATCAAATAGCCCAGTTGTAAGACTAAGCTGGTTTTATACAGCCCGTACAGACAAGTGGCGAAACAAAATCAAATAGCCCAGTTGTAAGACTAAGCTGGTTTTATACAGCCCGTACAGACAAGTGGCGAAACAAAATCAAATAGCCCAGTTGTAAGACTAAGCTGGTTTTATACAGCCCGTACAGACAAGTGGCGAAACAAAATCAAATAGCCCAGTTGTAAGACTAAGCTGGTTTTATACAGCCCGTACAGACAAGTGGCGAAACAAAATCAAATAGCCCAGTTGTAAGACTAAGCTGGTTTTATACAGCCCGTACAGACAAGTGGCTTTACATTACTAATATTTTAAGGCCCGGTTGTTGGACTCATGGTACACAACAAGCGGCCATTAGTTATCGCTATCACGGTCAGTAATGTCGTCAGCGGGTAAATTTGGTATGGGGACGGCCCTGACGTGTTCGTGTGCTACAATTATGGATTTATTTTGCTTTTTTTTAAGACTCTTTACTTCGTATCGGTCGTTTTCTAAAATTTTAGTGATTTTATAGGGACCCAAAAATTTTGGTCCAAGTTTGTTACCAGACCACTGAGTATCTTTGCAGAGAACAAAGTCATTTAATTTGAAAGGGGAAATTGGAGAGCATTTTGCATCAAATCGAGTTTTGTTTTTTGATGCTTGTTCGGCTATTCTGACAGTAGCCTCTTCACGAAGTTCATCTCTGTCTACTATGTTTTCGACAAGAGTAATTTGTTCAATGGAAGGAGGAGAACATTGTTTGCCTATTAACAGCTCTAGTGGAGAGTAGCCAGTAGCCTTGGATTTGGTACAATTAATAGCGAGTTGTAGTTCACCTAATTTAGTTACCCAAGTCCTATTTTGGGTCTGTGCAACAGTTACCAAGTGATCTCTTATTGTGCGCATCAATCTTTCTGCTTGACCATTTCCCCTGGGGACTCCACGTGCTATTGCGTGATGATCAATTCGAGATGATTTGAAAAAATCTTGTATATCTTTACCCATTATTGCTGGTTCTCTGTCTGATATGATTCTATTGGGGGTTCCAAAAAGGTTAACAATATCAAGTAATGATTTCAAAATAAGCCCGCTGCTTTTGTCTCGTAATGAGTTGATAATAACAAATTTTGTATACGCATCGATTGCAACAAAGGCATAAGCTTTTTTATCACATCCAGACAAATTTCCGAGGAGGTCCACATGCAAAGTATGGAATGGAATGCTTACTTTGTCAATTGGGTGTAGAGAGATTTGCTTTTTGCCTGACGGTTCTTTACCTATTTTACATTGGAGACATTTATCACAAAATGATCGGACTCGTTTAGTCATGCTCTTAAACCAAAATTGTTCTTTGATTTTTTGAAGAGTTCGTTCCCAACCTGCATGCAAGAGAGAATCATGATAACGATTAATTAAGCTGGGTACAAGAGAATTGGGGACTACGGTTCGACAAAGTGATTTTCCTTTTTCATTTTGAATTGTAATCATAAGAAGATTATCAATCATACTATATTTTTGATCACAATCATCTTTGTAGACTATTGCGTCCCTAATTTTTTTAAGGTCTTGGTCTCGTTCCTGTTCAACGATCATCCAAGATGGATCTTTAGTAATTACATTGATTTCAGGGTTCCGACTAAGGTAGTCTACATGTGACATTTCCTCGCCTTTGCGATATTTGATATCAAATTCAAAGTTCTGCAAAAAGGCCCACCATCTGTGAACACGTGGTGATAGCTCTTTTTTTGTTCGACTTGCTTTAAGAGAGTTGCAGTCGGTGATAACTGTAAATTTTCGACCGAACAGAAAATGCCTAAAATGCTTTAAGGCCTTTACAACTGCAAGAGTTTCTAATTCATAAGAATGGTATTTAGATTCCGTTTCTGTGGTTCGCATGCTAAAGTAGCTTACAACTTTACGGCGGTTATCATCAATTTGTATAAGCATGGCCCCATACCCTATGGAGCTTGCATCCGTATGTACTTCAATTGGAAGGTCCGGATTATATATCGTCAAAATTGGTTCAGAAGTTAAATATTTTATAACTTGCTGTCTAATATTCTCATGATATGGAGTCCAATCAAATTTAATATCTTTTTTCGTTAAGTGGTATAAGGGTGACATCATTTGTGAAAAGTTGGGTATAAATCGACGGAAATACCCAGCAAGTCCATTGAATTGTCTCAACTGTTTTAAGTTCTGGGGAGGGTTTGAGTTTTGGAGAGCTTTTATTTTAAGTGGACTAGGTTTTACTTGGCCGTCTTCAATGAGATTACCTAAATACTCTACGGAATTTTTCAGAAATTTGCATTTTGATAAATTAACAGAGAACCCCGCTTCAGATAATCGCTCTAATATTAAATCTAACCGTTTGAGTCCTTCTTCCGCGGTTTGGGATGGGATTAGCACATCGTCCATATAAACGAGGGCTATAGAGTCTTTATAATCACCAAGAGCTTTGTTGATTGCGCGCTGGTATACGGATGGGGCATTACATAGACCGAAAGGCATAGTTAGATATTCGAATTGGCCGTCTGGGGTAACAAAGGCGGTTTTTTCTATAGAAGAGGATTCAATGGGAATTTGGTGGAAACCTGATTCCATATCGAGTGTTGTAAAGTATTTAGCAGTTCCGAGTTTATCTATTTGGTCCTGAATAAGAGGGAGGGGATAATGGTCACGAACAGTGTTCATATTTAGCTCTCTAAAATCAACACACAGGCGATCATCGCCATTTTTCTTTTTAACAAGAAGAATAGGGCTTGCAAAAGGGGAACAACTGTCCTGGACAATATTTTTGGCTTTTAAGTCTTCGATTATACTTTTTACTTTTTGTCTTTCAATAGGAGAAAGTCTGTAAGGTCGCCTCTGAACGATTTTGTTGGGTTCTTTAAGACGTATGGTTAATTTTCCAGTTGTAACCCTTTTAGAATTAGCCACAGTCATACCAAAAATATCACTATGTTTTTTAAGAATTTTTGTCAACTCAAGTAGCTCAATAAGGTCAGTGTCAACAGAATCAAAATTAATACTATTTTCAATAACAGGAACATTGAACATTCGTTTTACGGAGACGCCGGTTTCGGTAATTGAAATATTGACACCAGGAATCTGTAAACAATCTCTTCCCAAAATCACGTCATAAGGCAAAGAATCCACCAAATGAAGATTAATTTCAAATGAAACTGAATCCAATGATCCAACAGTACTAATAGATTCGTGGGAGATTACTGGTTTTCCAGTTATGCCTCGTAAAGCTACAATGTCAATAGATCGCTTACCGGGAACCGAACCTGCAGAACGTGTCTTTATTAAAGAACACTCTGCACCCGTATCAATTAAACAAGAGAGATCGTTATTACCAATCCGGATTCTTGATGAGCACGGAGTTGTTGTTTGTGCTAAGTTGACTCGATGCGATGGTAGCTCTGGAGGTGGTGCAGAAGTACTTGCTGGTCTGGTATTGCTGGTTCTTGATATTGCGGATGTTGATGGTTTTGACCAACAATTTTCAGTAAGGTGGCCAACGCGTTTACAGTAGGTGCAAAATATTTGTTTGCAGTCACGCTGACGATGCCCTGTTTTTCCACATTGGTGGCATGTAATTTCCAGGCGAGGTTGTTTTCTTTGGGGTCCACCTTCCGTTGTATTTGATTCTGAAGGCTGATAGTTTCCAATTCTCTTGCGATTGTTTGTGGTAATAGTTTCGTCCGAGTCATATGTTCTTTTTCTATAGTTGTTAAGCGTTGCAATTAACTCCGCTTGGGATCTTGGAGCTGATCTTAGTAGCTCGGCTTGATAAAATTTAGGCCTAATGCCGGATATTACTGCTTCGACCATTAACTCCATTGGTGCATTAGGAGATATCCGCGCAAACAGCCTCCAAGCTTCAGTGACGTATTCAGAGTAAGAAGTAGCGTTGTTGGAAGTATACTCCCGGAATTTGTTGACATAATTGATGTATCGATTTTCTGCTCTGAATTGTGTCATAAGTTCCTGTCTAATGGCAGCCCAGGTAGCACAATTATGAGCGTTGCTGTCAGCCCACAGTTTGGCACGTCCTCGAAGGCAGGAGAGAGCTTTCATCATTGCTGTTATAGCTGAGCATCCTCGTATGTCAATTAATGAGTCAACTTGTTTACACCATTCGTCTATAGTAAGCCGGTGATTGTCGGGATCATATTCCGGTAAATAAAGTTCATTCAACTTGTGATTCACCTGCTGGTTTGGTGGATTATTCTGAAACACCAATTGTTGCAGTAGATCCACTTGCTGCCGGAGCAGGGTTAATTCACTGGACGGCATACCGGTATTCACATAACGTCGTGACGGTACCGTAAAACCAGGCAGAGTTGGTGAGTAAATGCTTGGATCAGGGCGGTCTTCTTGGGCGTGATCATCCCTGTCTTCTGATGTAAGAGTTTCGGGATCCATTACAAACACCAATGTTTTTTCCAGATTATTTATTTAGGAGATGTTGCTCTTCCGATAGCTCACAACCGAATGACTCGATATAATCCAACAGCCGTATTTAAAAGGACTCGATCGAGTCAATAGTCAATACAACAACAGTATACAGTGACAAATCTGTGACTAAACTATATTAAATTATGAAAATTCAAAATAACATTCAGAAGTGCTTTAATTAAATTCCTTGTGATATTTAAATCATAAAATCATTTTTGGTAATAGATTTAATAACATCAACACAAATCCTTTTAAATTACAGAAAGCGTTTAAATCAAATCAACGTTCCTTAATGTCAAAAACAACTTAAATTCTAATAAAATCAACTTTTCATTTTCTTTCATTATGATATTATAATATTTGGGTACAAATCAACATAAAAATAATAAATTGCGCTATCATATATATAAAAGAAGGTTGTGTTAGTTACACTATTTATAACTCAAGAACGGCTGATCCGATTTGGCTGAAAATTGGTGGAGAGGTAGCTTAGGACCAGGAGAAGGACATAGGGTACTTTTTATCCTGGAAAAGGTTCCTACGGGATAACGGGAAGACGCGGGTGAAACCGCGGGCGCAGCTAGTTAATAATAAATAAAATAAAAATAACAAAATAATCAAAAAGAATGTCATAATATTACATAATGACATTATTCGCTATTTTCACTATCAAAATTATGATGAAACCATATCTTGGTGGTAGGGCATGCTCTAGTGCTCGCCTGGCTAGCTACCAGCCTCGAGTTAAGAATCTGTCGCCGTGCACCTATCGGTGTGTTCCGGCAGCCTCACTTGAGAGCCAGTTCCCAGTCCAGGTGTAGCGTGGCGCCACCTACGACCACACCGTCACTTAACATCAGGTGTATATTATATATAAGCTCACCACTCTATGTCAGGCACCCGGTCCGAGTCCGGTGTGTCAGCTGAGAGCAGAGCCAGTTTGGTCGCTGAAGAGATGCCGGTCTTGCGAGCTATCTGAGATATTTCGTTCTGCAGCTTCTCTAGTTGCGCCTGAAAGGTGAACGTCCATCATCAGCCCATTACGTTCCCACTGCTGGGACGTGAACGTAAAAAATAATAATTTCAACATACTAAAGTGTCACAAAGCACAATCATTCAACAATTAGGGATTCAATCAATCATTATCAGCCTTTCACATTCCCACTGCTGGGACTCTGGCCTTCTCTCAGAGAGAGAGTATGGGCTGTAATCTCCCACGCGGGCCCAGTGCGGGTTGGTAGATGTCGCATGCCCTTGAAAATGTTGCGGTTCTTGGACATGCCGGTTTCCTCACGATGTTTTCCTTCACCGTTTTGAGCGATGGCAAATCCGCACATTACTTATTAAGTCATAGGTGCGGGGGCCGAGAGGATTCGAACTCGGTGTCGGCGTCTTGTAAGTCGCACGCCTAATCGCTCGGCCACCATCGCTCCTAGGGATTGCAATTACTCAATCCTGCATCTTTGTAATCTAAATATATATAACTCAAAGGTGACCGACTGACTGACATAGTGATCTACCAACGCACAGCCCAAACCACTGGACGGATCGGGCTGAAATTTGGCATGCAGGTAGATGTTATGACGTAGGCATCCGCTAAGAAAGGATTTTGATTAACTCTACCCCCAAGGGGATAAAATAGGGGATGAAAGTTTGTGTGAAACTTTGTCTAATTTAAAACCGATCGGGCTGAGACTTTGCATGCATAAAGCTGCACCCGCCCACGCGGGTGCAACCGCGGGGAACAACTAGTAAATAAATTTTCTCAAACATGTTTGAAAATCTGAGCATTATTTTGACAACTTTCTTCGAGATAAATCGAACTTGCTGTACTGCCCAAATATATGCGAGCAGTGGCCGGCAAAAGTTGTATCAAAATCCATATCTATCGTGTTTAGCGGCCAAATAAATTACATAGTAAACTCATATCTGTCGTGTTATATAAAAATGGAACGACTTTTACTCCGAAACATGGTAACCAAGGAGGTAACTTATCAAAGGTTTTATTTCAATTTTGAATCAGCTTGCACATAGAAATTTGTTTGTAGAAAAAAAAAACAAATGATCACTTGAACGCGGGATTTTTTTGTTGTTCGTTGTTCGTCAATGGTTTTGAAAAGTCCCTAATTGTATTTGACAAAATGAGTTCAAGTGAAGACAATGAGTGAAGTGTGATGCTTTGCTTCGATGCCTACTTAAAGCCACCTGAAATTCAAGACGCAGCAACAGCCAAGTAGAAAACTTGTCACTACAAAACTCAAAAGAAAAAAGTTCTGCCCAGGGCCCGTAGCCAAGATGCATTCTGCAATCGTTGACGCTAATAGAAAACAAGAAAAAAGTATTGCTTTGACATATTTCAACGCTAAGTCACGTGGTCAGAAATATGTCAAACCAATACTTTTTTCTTGTTGTCTGTTAGCGTTAACGATTGTAGAATGCATCTTGGCTTGGGGTGCAGGTACTACTTAGTTTTTAATTTCCGCACATTATTTGAGTAAAGTGTGGAGTGACGAGAATGGATAAAATAAGGAATGAGTATTTTAGAGGAAGTATGAAAGTAGCACCAGTGACATAAGTTGAAAGGGAATCGTTTGGCTTGGTATGGACATGTTATGAGGAGGGATGAAAGTCATATTGCAAAAAAGTGATGAATATGAATGTTGATGGATGGAAGGGAAGAGGAAGACCAAAGAAAAGATGGATGGATTGTGTGAGGGTTGATATGAATGGAAGGGGAGTGAATGAAGCGATGACGGCTGATAGGGGAGAGTGGAAGAAGAATACATGCTGCGCCGACCCCAAATAAATGGGACCAGGGCAAGAAGAGAAGATTTGAGTAAAGTACTACACAAGCCTTGGCCGCAACTAGACTTTGATGGACTCACGTACGCGGGCCTCGCCTTCGCCTCGGCCCACATTTACACGCTCGACCATCTAAAGTCGTGATGCTGGCCGTGGCAGTATAGCCCACCTTCATCCGCAGCCGCTCGGCCATGTGCGTGAACTTGCCGGGCTCGTGGAAGCGCAGCGGGCGCCGCGGCCGCGCCGGGGCCCGCGCCGGCACGCGCGCGTCGTGCCACGGCGCCTCCGCCGCCGGCTCGCCCGCGGAGCCCTGCCCCGCCAGCTGCGCGCGGAACTCCTCGCGCCGCTTCGCGCGGATGTTCGCCTGAGGGGAGCAACCAATCAAAACTTTTGACGTGACAACGTCTTATAATTCGATAGTAGTAGTGAATCTATCTATCTTTCTTTCTATCTATCTGTTCTCCCTATTAACCCCTATTCTAACCATTTTCGGTAAACAACCAAAACAGTCATGTTCACGAAAGTGACTTTGCTTGCAGCGGCGTCGTGTGTCGGGTCGCCCTCTTCCCTCTCATATGGTCGAGGAGAGCGATGGCTGGCACATGCGTCAACTCGTGAACGGGTGCTGCTTGTGGGGTCTGGTCTGCTTTGGTTGTGATCCCGCAACTCATAAATATTCATGTTCCCATATCCCAATGTGTACAACCAAACAAGAGAAATCTTATTAGTAAAGCTAATTAAAAAATATCGGACCATTAGATGACAAAAAAAGCTTGGGATTTTAGTGAACTTGCTCCAATTCAATCAATTAGTAATAAGAATAAAATTGTCGATGTGATCGCGCCAATAAAATTACCTGCCGGGCGTTTCTTGCCTGTTCTTTTGCCGGCGTAAGGAGGTTGGAACAGGCGTAGCTAGTTTTAAGTTTGACGTTTTAAAGTGATCACAATGTATCCTATTGAATAAATAAAATTGACTATTGACTATTGATACAGCGATAGTAATAAGAATAAAATTGTCGACGTGATCGCGCCAAAAAAATTACCTGCCGGGCATTTCTTGCCTGTTCTTTTGCCGGCGTAAGGAGGCTGGAACAGGCGTAGCTAGTTTTAAGTTTGACGTATTAAAGTGATCACAATGTATCCTATTGAATAAATAAAAATTGACTTTTGACTTTTTGACTCATGCGGCGTTACCTCGCTCTGCGGCGTTACCTCGCTCTGAGGCGTTCCATGTAAGGCTTGAAGTGCAAGCGAGAGCGCGGAACGAGCGACAAAGAAGCACAATCGGCCAATCGACGTTGTCACGTTCAACTATCGTCAGTAAACCGACTTTACAGACAACCAATTTTTTTTTCTTTTTTACTTTTTACTAGGTAGTGTTTGACCACAAGTCACCTGATGTTAAGTGACGATGTGGCCGAAGATGACGCCACGCTACACCTGGACTGGGAACTGGCTCTCAAGTGAGGCTGCCGGAACACACCGATAGGTGCTTGGCGACAGATTCTTAACAAGAGGGTGGTAGCTAGCCAGGCGAGTACTAGAAAATACCCTACCACCAAGCTATGGTTTCATCACGATGTTTTCCTTCACCAAAAGCTCAAGCTCATTGATTTGCGACACTGACATTCTTGTGTACCTTCAGTTACTGTTATTATATTGTTTCATTTTTTTCCATGTACCATGAGTGTTGTTGTTGCACACATACGTAAATTCTATTCTATTCAACATGAGAGAATATTGACTACGTGACGAAAACCTAAGTAGTCGTGATAGCTTGAAGACCCCCCATCCCCTTCTTTTGCCCCCACTTACCTTGAGCGTCGGGGCGACATGTGTCAACTGAACGCGCTTGCCGCTCGTGTCGACGGTGCGACCTTCGCGGTCGAGGATCAGGGGCGCCGGCCCCGCGCCGGAGGCCTGCAGGGCTCCACCTGGAGACAGGGTTCTAGTTAGTCTATGTACCAACAAAATGTTATTAGTAAAGCTTTTTTTTAATTTTTAGGGTTCCGTACTTCAATGTCAATTCTGTAGCAAGGAAGCATTGTTCGTTCGCAACCACTTGTCCAGTCTGTTTTTAACCCTAGAAGCCCAATCATATTTTTATACCCATAAAGCCCAATCATACGTCAAATTGACGTGTAATATTAAAAGTAGTTATATTTGATTGTTTTACATTGTATATACCAAATTTCTAAATCATTTAGCTTACATATAGTTTAATATAATAAAAAAACGTAAATTTAAATCAAATAGTCATTTATTTATACTTTTATAATCATATATTAGGAACTTTAGTAAAATTGCACAAAAATTGAGATCCTCTTAGTTATTTTTTAATACTAATAAAATGAATAAAAAAATTACCGTTATTTAAACAATTTTCAAAAAATAAATCAACTTTCATCTATATAAAAACAGTTAAAAGCAATTATCCAGTAATTATATACAGTTTTGACATATGTCAATATTGTGTTCTCCGCATATTGCTTTTTTGCATTTGAAGCACAGTGCTTTTGTCATCCGCCTTTTTTTATAGGAACAATACCCACAGTAGCGTCGCTTTTTTTGTTCTGGATCATCAGATGTAACTGCTGCTGATGTTTCTGAGACGGTTTTCAACACATGTGTTATGTTTTCTCGTAAAGTCCTCTTCAAAGTTGGTGTTTCCAGACGTTTTTGCATCCACGGCGTAGTCAACTCTGTGCTTAGTCTTTTCATGAACTCCTTACGGCTCAATGGTTTTTCTTGGTTTGCCAGCTTGTTGTGGCAGTAAAATAATAATCTTTGACGGCTTGGGTTTATAGGATACCAGCGTCAAGGGACCATCAAAACAAAACATCGAGGTCCCCACCGGACGTGAACGTGAATTTTTGAGTTCTTCTGGAATCTCTCTCTTGTTTGACCTGACCTTCCAATAGAGTCCACCATCTCGTCTTCAATATCACTCCTGATATCATCTTGAGTAACAAAATCTTCTTCTTCAGAGTCACTATCAGCGGGAGAAAAATCATCTTCATTTTCCAAATGTGACGCAATTTCGTCTGGATTTAGGTATCGAGAGGATGCCATTATATTTTCTTACCTAAAAATAACATATTTAATATGTAACATCAATCAAAATAAAACGACAAACAAGAAAAAATAACATTACCGCAAACTTATAATAATTGCAAAACTTACACAAAGCCCAAACATACGTCAGATTGACGTGCATCATTGTGATTACAACAAAATGGCGGGACTTACCGAAGCGACACAGCCATCTCCTGTTAGGTCTCGACGGGCACTAAGTTGGCTCGAGAGGTCGTGACGATTCAACCATGCGTGCGAAAGTGATAGCGATTTTTTGTCGGAGTGTACGTCAAAACGACGTACATTGGGCTTCTAGGGTTAAAGGAATTCACTGAAGGTGCCGACACAACGTCTTCTGGTAGTCTGTTCCAGTTGTTCACCACTCTAGAAGCCAGGAAGTGGTGTATATACATTTGCCCTTACCGGGACTCGTACCCGGGACCGCTAGCTTCGTAGGCAAGGTCACTACCAACTCGGCTACTGCGTCGTAAATGGATAAGCCACACATACCAGCCAACTTCCTCTGTATCCTGGCCTGCAGCTCAGCAATCTTTTGCTGCTTGTCCAACTCTTCAGGTGTCATGGGCACTGCCGCTGAAATCAACAGGGTTTTTGTTAGAAGAAGTTCCGGTAGCCTCACTTGAGAGCCAGTTCCCAGTCTAGGTGTAGCGTGACGCCACCTTCGACCGCATCGTCACTTAACATCACGTGACTTGTGCTTAAACGCTGTGTAAGTTCCACTCCAAAAGCTTACCAGGTTTCGAGAACAGCTGAGGTTTGATAACACTGGGAGGTGGTATGCTGCCGCTCTGCTGGATCTGGGCCTTCAGGGGCTGCGCGCTCGCGGCCGCGGTGGCGACTCCGCCCTCGCCCTTCAGGGCTAGCAGGGCTCGCTTCCGCTCTTCAATCTCTTTCTGAGCGTTAGCCATCATTAACTGAAAAATTCAAAAGAAAATGTTTTAAAAACAAATGTAGGACGATTATGAAAACCATGGTTTTTATTAAGATTTAATTGCAATTAAATGAAATTTGCTTATATCTTGGACAAGGGATAAACCTCGCTGTTCAGCGAGGCAATGCCGCCAGCATTTTGAGCATGTTGCCGGATATCAAGGATCGTTTGAACTGTCTTTACTCTCCTCACCTTAATCCTGTCAGCGCTGAGCACGGCAATCTTGGATCCGATAGTCTCAACGTCAGATAGACCTGACGACACCTCCGTGCCGTTGGCTTTCTTCCCTTCCTGCCCATCCTTGTCCTTTTTGTCATCCCTCTTCTCATCTCGGTCCTTGTCCTCGTGACGTGACCTGGAAGATGTTAACGGTTATATTGAAAAAGTATGTTTAGTATAATTTTTTTTTATTTAGTAGTTTGAAAAACGCCTTTGTGGTCACCTCATTGAAACTTTAAACATGCTAGGGAGCACACCGTGAGGTCCTTGGCAACAGATTCTTATTAACCTCTCTTTTTCTTTTCCGGAGAATTGACTCTTACATTCAAACTTGCTAACGCCATCTTCGACCGCATCGTCACTTAATATCAGGCGACTTGTGGTCAAACGCTACCCTGTAAATAGTAAAAAAAAAAACCTCTTGATAATATTCATCATCATCATTATCAGCCTTTCACATTCCCACTGCCGGGACTCTGGCCTTCTCTCAGAGAGAGTATGGGCTGTAATCTACCACGCTGGCCCAGTGCGGGTTGGTAGATATCGCATGCCCTTGAACGTTGTGGTTCTTGGACATGCCGGTTTCCTCACGATGTTTTCCTTCACCGTTTTGAGCGATGGCAAATCCGCATATAACTTATTGAGTCATAGGTGCGGGGCCGAATGAATTCGAACTCGGTGTCGGCGTCTTGTAAGTCGCACGCCTGACCGTTCAGCCACCATCACTCTATAATATTAATACTCTCGCTTTATAATATTAGCATAGATGAATAAAATATTTTTTTAATTTTAGCTACATCTATATGTTACCTTTTTACCACATTACTATGGTAATAAGCACTCTACACAGAGGCAATCAATTTATAAAAGTCTGGCGTAGAATCCGCTTGAAGCCCAGACCTGTAGTAACAAATCAATTTACCTTTTACCATCTTTTTCTTTCTCCGACTCATGTTTCCGTTTCCCCGACTTGGATGATGAGACCAACTCTTGGGCCAGAGCTAGGACTTTGTCAGCGAGTTTGCTCGCTTTCTTAGAGTCAATGTGCGATGATATCCTGTCGATGATCTTACGGCGTTCGTAACTGGAAGAAGTTCAATTTGGTTACGAGTGAAATATTAGGTAGACATTTCTTGACCATTTTACAATGACTAATAATGTGTTATTCTTGCGTAATATCTCATGATTGCGTCTAGAATATGTATAATCGGAGTCTGTAACTAACATATAAGCTCAATTCAACGCTTACCCATTGGATAAACACGAAGAGACCGTTGACAGCAAAGAGCTATCAGATTTCCCGATTGTCCGGTAAATAGCGCGGTCCAGCGACGAGCGGAGGTCCTCCACCTCCCGCCGCGACAATTGCAGCGCCATAGCTTCAATCACAAGAGAATTACAAGCGAAAAACTCAAAAACTTTAGCGCTCAAAACGCGTTATAGGTTATGATTATATACCTTTTAGTTAGCACTACTTTTGTTTGTCCATTGGTATTTGGTTATTAGTAACGTGATTTAATTACATTTGTAAGGCAATAACAGAAATGTAAACGGAATTTCATATGATTTTGCGAAAATTTGGAGATACGAGTTTGCAAACGAACTGACGTAAACAATCGTGTCCATAGATGGATTATATAACCACAGATTCTCATATCACAGATAGTGATGGGCTCCTGCTGAATGCTGATCACACTACAGTCTGTGGTCCGTCCTTCAACTTCAAATTAGTTTTATATCTATGGACTCTATGGTTATGCCAAATTTATCAAAGGTTTTGTTTAGTTGTTTACAATCGCGCTTCGGTTCGTGTATCACTTTGTAGCTATAGATTTAGGATTTTATCACTTCATTCCATCTAAAACCCGAGTTACTTTCTTTTACTAAATCTTGACCATCAATTCTCTACATACGTTATTCTCAATCACAGAGTTACAATTACAAACAGTCAACAAAAACATAACCTCCAAATATGTCCGACGACGATGATGTGATTTTAGTGAAGAGATCCAAGAATATCCACTATGGATCGCTGGAGGAGCAGGAGAAGGCGAGGCTGGCGGCCCTGGCCGCTGCCGCGAGGGGAGAGGTCGAGGATAATGGTGGACAGGAGCTGGGGGATATACAAATTTCCAATGGTAAAGTTCTATGGTCTTCTGATCTACAGTAGTTATTTACTTACTACTGATGTAATCTTCTCAAGATATCTCAGTGTTAGTGACGTCGCCCTGCGATCCGCAGGTCGTGGATTCGAATTCGAAAAGCTTGAGCTTTCGGTGAAGGAAAACATCATGATGAAACCATAGCTTGGTGGTAGGGCATGCTCTAGTGCTCGCCTGGCTAGCTACCAGCCTCGAGTTAAGAATCTGTCGCCGTGCACCTATCGGTGTGTTCCGGCAGCCTCACTTGAGAGCCAGTTCCCAGTCCAGGTGTAGCGTGACGCCACCTTCGACCACATAGTCATTTAGCATCAAGTGACAAAATTTTTCTTAAATTCATTACCATGACATTGTTTAGGAAATTCTAAAAATATGTACATACCATACTTGTTACTGCAGGCGACTGTGCTAAACCACACTTCACCAACCAAAATCTCATTTGAAAAGAAAGTTGGTTGTCTAGTTTGGTAATAAAATTTCCTTCGCTTTCAGAATACATGGAGCTCGAGGAGGAAATGTCGAGAGACAAGAAAGCTCTCTTGGAAGAGTTTGAAAGGAGGCGGAAGGCCCGTCAGCTCAACGTTTCAACTGATGATGATGAGGTAGGCAATCCGGCATCCCAAGTGCTGTACAGTTAGCGAAAAAATCTCAAATTTCCTAATGTGTTTCGCGGCCGATTTCGATAACCGATCTATGGGGGCGTCCATAAATTATGTGAGATGTTTAAAGGGGGGAGGGGGTCGAGTCAAATCTCATCTAATCTTACGTTGGAGAGAGAGGGGGTCTCGGCAAATATCACGCAATTTTGTTGCAGAGCACAGGCGAGCATCCATGGACTGAATTAGAGTAGATTTTCTTTTTTTAATCACAGTAGTTACGATTTAAGTATTCTATTGTTAAATTTTTATTACACTTATTAAACTCTCAGCAATATTGATTACTAGTCTTAACTAGTTGTAAATAAAAGCACGAAGCAATTTTTTTTTCTTTTTTCAACAACAATCCAACGCGTTTACGTAAGAAACCCACATTTTGAAAAATCTCAAGTGAGATTGGGGGACGGGGGAGGGGGTTGAATGAAATCTCACGACATCTCACCAGAGGGGGAGGGGGGGACAGAAAATTTAAAAAAACACCTCACGTAATTTACGGACGCCCCCTATCCACAATTTGCCCATAGAAGTAATGTCAAATTTCTATCTCTAGTAAGGTAAACCATGTTTAGGTAGGTTATTGACCCCGGCCGCTAGGTCAAAGATATTCGAGTGTTTTTTGCAACTTACAAGGTTTGTCCACAATACGACACACTAACGTTAAGTGATGATGCGGTCAAAGGTTTGTTTAAAATGAAGAAGGTAATCGGAAAGTTACTGTTCTGTGGCTTTTTTTACTTAGTAACAGGCGAGCAGCTTGAGGCTGATGTGCCTATATCATGCTGTGCTGAATTAAAAAGTGCAGAGAAAAGTCAATTCTGTAGCAAGGAAGCATTGTTCGTTCGCAACCACTTGTCCAGTCTGTTTTTAAAGGAATTCACTGAAGGTGCCGACACAACGTCTTCTGGTAGTCTGTTCCAGTTGTGCACCACTCTAGAAGCCAGTAAGTGGTGCGCAGTGTTTGATTTAGATGGTGCGCGTATTATCTTCATATTGTTTCCTCTGGAAGATTTCATGCTCTCCTTCCATATTTATTTATTTATTTGGTAATAGGCGAGCAGCCCGCAGGCTGATGTGCCTATATCATGCTGTGTTGAATTAAAGCAATGTCCAAAAGTGCAGAGAAAAGTCAATTCTGTAGCAAGGAAGCATTGTTCGTTCGCAACCACTTGTCCGGTCTGTTTTTAAAGGAATTCACTGAAGGTGCCGACACAACGTCTTCTGGTAGTCTGTTCCAGTTGTGCACCACTCTAGAAGCCAGTAAGTGGTGCGCAGTGTTTGATTTAGATGGTGCGCGTATTATCTTCATATTGTTTCCTCTGGAAGATTTCATGCTCTCCTTCCATATGTACAGGTTACTTACCTAACTTTTCACTGTAACTTTTGTGTAGGCTAGATATATGCGCAGCGGCTACCACCCCTCCCCGCGCCCCGTGCCCCCTCCCCTTTTCTTTCCCCCCACCGTTGGGTCACCATTCTTAATCGCGCGCCCACGCATACAAGTCGACGAATCGCCCTTGACCCAATTTGAACTGTGAATTTGTGCGATCCCCTGTGTTATGAATGTCCCAAAACTGATGACCTGCGGTACGTACCCTATTCCCTTTAATGGTTTGGTAAACACCAAAAGTTTTCCTGGTAGCAGAGCTGCGAAATTTCCACATGCTTACAACTTTAATTATGTATATATATATTTATAGGTAAGAAGAAGTCTCAGACAACTGGGCGAGCCGGTGTGCTTGTTTGGAGAGGGACCCGCCGAAAGAAGAGTCAGACTAAGGGATTTGCTGAGCTAGTAAGTTTTGAACATAATTAAAACATAACCTGAACAAACAACCTGTAGCTGTAGAGTCAAATCCTAAAATGCTCGAAGAATGGGTACTGTCATCGCATCCATCATCATCATCATTATCAGCCTATTACGTTCCCACTGCTGGGACTCTGGCCTTCTCTCATAGAGAGAGTATGGGCTGTAACCTACCACGCGGGCCCAGTGCGGGTTGGTAGATGTCGCATGCCCTTGAACGTTGCGGTTCTTGGACATGCGGGTTTCCTCACGATGTTTTCCTTCACTGCTTTGAGCGATGCCAAATCCGCACATTGAGTCATAGGTGCGGGGCCGAGAGAATTCGAACTCGGTGTCGGCGTCTTGTAAGTCACACGCCTAACCGTTCGGCCACCATCGCTCTCTTATTTAGTTTGTTGTAAATAAATGACACTTAATATTATTTAAAATTTGTTTTCCCCCAGTCTCGGCGAGGATGCGATCAACAAGAAGCTGGAGGAGGAAGAGGCGCGCATCTCGCGCGACCGCGGCCGCGAGGGCACCTGGTACCACGAGGGGCCGCCGGAGCTGCGCCACGCGAGGCTCTTCATTGCGCGCTACTCGCTGCCGCGGGCTAAGCAACGGTATGCCGCTGGTTTTGCCGCACAACCAACCAAGAGAAATCTTATTAGTAAAGCTTATTATAAAATATCAGACTATTTAGATGACAAAAAAGCTTGATAAACAATCAATCTATATATTATATAACTCAAGGTGACTGACTGACATAGTGATCTATCAACGCACAGCCCAAACCACTGGACGGATCGGGCTTAAATTTGTCATGCAGGTAGATGTTATGACGTAGGCGTCCGCTAAGAAAGGATTTTGATTAATTCTACCCCCAAGGGGATAAAATAGGGGATGAAAGTTTGTATGAAACTGTCAATTTTAAACCGATCGGGCTGAGATTTTGCATGCATAAAGCTGTAGCCCACGCGGGTGAAACCGCGAGGAACAGCTAGTTAGTAATAAGAATAAAAATGTCAACGTGATCGCGCCAAAAAAATTACCTGCCGGGCGTTTCTCGCCTGTTCTTTTGCCGGCGTAAGGAGGTTGGAACAGGCGTAGCTAGTTTTAAGTTTGACGTTTTAAAGTGATCACGATGTATCCTATTAAACAAATAACTATTAACAATTATGATACCCGCAGGCTGATGAAGGCCCGCGAGGAGTTGAAGCTGGCGGGCAGCGTGCGCGCGGCCGCCAAGCAGGAGTCGCAGAGGAAGGCGTCCCACATGTCCATATACTGCAGTCAGGTCAGTCGGAACTGTTTCATACACAACTACCTGTATTACAAGCTTTCATTTAACTCGCAATGTATGCATATATAAAATCTTTCAACTCAATATGGATGACAATGCTTTGTTAACTTTGCGACGACATTCTAAATCCAATATGGCGGCATTTGCAAGATGCCGGCATATCCAAGATGGCGGACTAGTTATTTTTAACGCAATATGGATATGAAATGAAAGGGCTTGCTCAATAATAATTCGAATGATTATGTTTGTGAAGTGAGCGATAGCTAAAAAGTAAAAAACTCTTTTAAAGAACAAGCTTTTAATAAATCAAATAAATCATTTATTGCATTCATATGTTAGTATACATGAGATCTTAGTGGTTATAATTAGTGAACATATGGACCCGAATAGGGTATAGCAATGTAGGAGCGCACCGATCCATTAGCAATACTAGGGGAAATTGGAGTAAAACGTTTTGATACTTTTTTTCCCTATAGTGGCTGATTCTGTGTGTGATACATGCAAATATAAAAATTTATCCAATGATCAAGGATAATTTTTATAAAATCAAAATCAAAATCAAAACTTTTTTATTTAATAGGATACATTGTGATCACTTTAAAACGTCAACTTAAAACTAGCTACGCCTGTTCCAACCTCCTTACGCCGGCAAAAGAACAGGCAAGAAACGCCCGGCAGGTAATTTTTTTGGCGCGATCACATTGACAATTTTATTCTTATTACTAATTGATTGAATTGGAGCAAGTTCACTAAAATCCCAAGCTTTTTTTTTGTCATCTAATCGATAAATATAAATCTTACTGTGGCGAATGTGGGGTTCGAAATTTAGATGAAAACTCCAATTACTCTGTCCATGAGTTTATTTATTAATTAAAGGCTATCAGAACTTGAAAATGGTTCCAAATACTGCACATCCATAAAAAAGTCTTCAACGGTAGAGGAAGACGAGGAAGACGCAGTATTTATGATAAACCTTTCCTCCTGCATCTCAATCGATCTTGTTCTATGAACTGATTTTCAATTTTTATTACAAGTTCACAAGATTTTCGCCATTCATCGATCCCTATTCGAGAGAAAGCTTCTTCAGTTCACACGAAAGATGCAATAAACCAAAGTATCAAGACTTGTCATTCCTACTAATTTGAAGACTTGTCATTCCTACATTAATATTCATGTTCCCATATCCCAATGTGTACAACCAAACAAGATAAATCTTATAAGTAAAGCTAATTAATAAATATCGGACCATTAGATGACAAAAAAAGCTTGGGATTTTAGTGAACTTGCTCCAATTCAATCAATTAGTAATAAGAATAAAATTGTCAATGTGATCGCGCCAAAAAAATTACCTGCCGGGCGTTTCTTGCCTGTTCTTTTGCCGGCGTAAGGAGGTTGGAACAGGCGTAGCTAGTTTTAAGTTTGACGTTTTAAAGTGATCACAATGTATCCTATTGAATAAATAAATAAATTGAAATTGAAATTGAAGCCAAACCATAAACAAATCCTCGAAGTTTTTCGTTGCCATATGAAAATCGCTATTTATTAAACTTTTTTTTTGCCATCAGATCCTGGTAGACCTATAGTTACATGCTCATTTTAATTGCAGAAACTCTTTCAAAGAATATTTGAAATTGATTTTTGTCGTTATAGCACATTCTAAATGTTTCTTATTTTAAATTTATTTACTTATATGGTAGCGTTTGACCACAAGTCACCTGAACGTGACACCCGTATTCTGATTCGGAAGTTTCCAAACTTGACCGATATTTTAAGTTTTCTGTTTTCTTTTCTAGGTTGGTGACACTCGACCGATTAGCTTCTGCAGATTCAGCAGTGACAGCAAAATGCTCATCACATCGAGCTGGTAAGTGATGAACACATCAGCTCACGAAGTCTGGTCACCAGCTTTTTGACGGCGTAAGGAGGTTGGAACAGGCGAAGCTAGTCTTAAGTTTGACGTTGTAAAGTCATATTATGTATCCTATTAAGGCGCTGGTTCCCAAGCTAAGCTGAAAAACGGGGTTAATTAAAACTATCTCTCAGTGTAATTCTGGTCTAAAAAAATTTAATAAAAATATATGTTCACCACGAGACACTGATCAGGAAGCTCCGGCACTATGGTATTCGAGGTGTTCCTCTGGACCTTGTAACCTCATACCTTAGTGATAGGATTCAGAGAGTTGACGTGAACGGGAAGCGATCCTCGGGGTCAGTAGTCACAATGGGAGTTCCGCAGGGTTCAATACTCGGACCTTTTCTGTTTTTAGTTTACATCAATGATTTGCCCAGCCTTGTTAGTGACAATCACGAAATAGTATTGTTTGCTGATGATACGTCGCTTTTATTTAAGTTAAAGCGACAACATAACATTTCTGACGACGTGAACAATGCTCTCTCCAAAGTTACAGACTGGTTTGATGCGAACAATTTGATGTTAAATGGAAAAAAGACAAAATGCTTGAGATTTGTGCTGCCCAATGTTAAAGAAGTACCAACAAATGTAAAAATTAAGGACGAAGAATTGGACCTTGTCAAGACTACAGTATTCTTAGGCATAACTTTAGATCACAAATTGCAATGGGGTCCACATATTGTCAGTCTATCGAGCAGACTTAGCTCTGCAGCATATGCTGTAAAGAAGATCCGTCACCTTACTGACGTTGATACAGCCAGACTAGTCTATTTCAGCTATTTTCACAGCATTATGTCCTATGGAATATTGCTGTGGGGAAACGCTGCTGATATTAACACCATATTTGTATTGCAGAAGAGAGCTGTTCGTGCGATTTATAACATGGGCCCCAGAGAATCTTTAAGAATTAAGTTTAAAGAAACCAAAATAATGACAGTTATTTGTCAATATATTTATGAAAATGTAATGTACATACGGAAAAATTTAAATAGCTTCAAAAAGAGAAGTGATTATCACAATTTTAATACTAGAAACAAAGATAAAATTGCTGTACCCACCACTAGGCTCCATAAAGTTAGCAACTCGTTCAAAGGTCAATGTGTACGCTTTTTCAACAAAATCCCAAGTGAAATTCAAGACTTGTCTATAACAAAATTTCAAATTCGTATAAAGAGAAATCTCATTAGTAAAGCTTATTATAAAATATCGGACTATCTAGATGACAAACAAGCTTGGGATTGTAGTTAATCTATCTATCTTTCTTTCTATCTATCTATTCTCCCTATTTCCCCTATTCTAACCATTTTCGGTAAACAGCCAAAACAGTCATGCTCACGAAAGTGACTTTGCTTGCAGCGGCGTCATGTGTCGGGTCGCCCTCTTCCCTCTCATATGGTCGAGGAGAGCGATGGCTGGCACATGCGTCAACTCGTGAACGGGTGCTGCTTGTGGGGTCTGGTCTGCTTTGGTTGTGATCCCGCAACTCGTTAATATTCATGTTCCCATATCCCAATGTGTACAACCAAACAAGAGAAATCTTATTATTAGTAAAGCTAAATAAAAAATATCGGACTATTAGATGACAAAAAAAAAAAGCTTGGGATTTTAGTGAACTTGCTCCAATTCAATCAATTAGTAATAAGAATAAAATTGTCAATGTGATCGCGCCAAAAAAATTACCTGCCGGGCGTTTCTTGCCTGTTCTTTTGCCGGCGTAAGGAGGTTGGAACAGGCGTAGCTAGTTTTAAGTTGACGTTTTAAAGTGATCACAATGTATCCTATTGAATAAACATATTTTTGATTTTGATTTTGATTTTGATATGTAATCTACTTGATATATAGCAGAACACCTTCAGGCTGAAAAATGAAAAAATACCATCAGCGTATTAAGAAATATAATACCCAAAACACCTTCAGGCCATCTTTTGAAAATACTGCTTTAATTATTTTTTGCGAATTTTTTACGTTTTTAATACTCGCAAATCGGCACGCAGTCGCCCATAAAGTCAGTGCGGGATGCTTTCACCTGATCAAGCAAGGTCAACGGCGTATGGCAGGACCTTAAATCAAGAATTGTTTGGTTTTCATTTTTATCTCATTGTTTTAGGGTTTAAAAAAATTGTCATAACGCTAAGTCACGTGGTCAGAAATATGTCAAACCAATACTTTTTTCTTGTTTTCTATTAGCGTCAACGATTGCAGAATGCATCTTGGCTACGGGCCCTGGCAAGAAACGTCCGGCAGGGGCCCGATCACATTTACAATTTTAATCTTATTACTAATTGATTGAATTGGAGCAAGTTCACCACAATCCCAAGCTTGTTTGTCATCTAAATAGTCCGATATTTTATAATAAGATTTCTCTTTATACGAATTTGAAATTTTGTTATAGACAAGTCTTGAATTTCACTTGGGATTTTGTTGAAAAAGCGTACACATTGACCTTTGAACGAGTTGCTAACTTTATTGAGTCTAGTAGTGGGTACAGCAATTTTATCTTTGTTTCTAGTATTAAAATTGTGATAATCACTTCTCTTTTTGAAGCTATTTAAATTTTTCCGTATGTACATTACATTTGGAGTTTGAAGTCTGGTGACCATCTCCTGCTCGTCCCAGGTCCGGGCTCAGCAAGGTGTGGTCGGTCCCGGACTGCAGCCCGCTGCAGGTGCTCAAGGGCCACACCTGCAACGTCAGCTGCGCCAACTTCCATCCCGCGGCTGTCATGCCGGACCACTTCATCAGGAAGGTACACACAAACACACACGCGTACTTGTTTCTGTAATCTATATTTATAAAAGAAAGTTGTGTTAGTCACACTACTTATAACTCGAGAACGGCTGAACCGATTTGGCTGAAAATTGGTGGGGAGGTAGCTTAGGACCTGGAAACGGATATAGGATACTTTTATCCCGGAAAAGGTTCCAACGGGAAGACGCGGGTGAAACCGCGGGGCGCATCAGCTAGTTTTGTATATAAAGAGTTTGTTTTTTACTGGCCTAGCCTTAATTTAGATTTTACTAGTTGCGCACCGAAAACTCACCCCCGTTATCCCGCAGGAACATTTTTCCGGAATAAAAAGTAGCCTATGTGTTAATCCAGGGTACAAGCCATCACCACTCCAAATCTTATCAAAATCGGTTCAGTAGTTACACAAACGTTCGCATTTATAATATTAAGTGGGATTACAACGGTTTTTTCAACGGAGAGCGATGGTGGCCGAACAGTTAGACGTGCGACTTACAAGACGCCGACACCGAGTTCGAATCCTCTCGGCCCCGCACCTATGACTTAATAAGTTATGTGCGGAATTGCCATCGCTCAAAACGGTGAAGGAAAACATCGTGAGGACACCGGCATGGAAACCCAAGAACTGCAACATTCAAGGGCATGCGACATCTACCAACCCGCACTGGGCCAGCGTGGGAGATTACGGCACGTACTCTCTCTGAGAGAAGGCCAGAGTCCCAGCAGTGGGAACGTGAAAGGCTGATGATGATGACAACGGTTTTTTTGCGTTTTAACCGTTCTCCGCCTGTTCCAGCTAGAGGACGCGAAGGAGTCAGAGGAGGCCATGGAGGTGACCACCGAAGGCGCCTCGGAGGTGTGCACCATGGCCTCCTCCGCCTACGACGGTACCGTGCACCTGTGGAACTTTAGCAGGTGAGGGGGACACCTAGACACTTGGGGGGCGTCCATAAATTACGTGAGATGTTTAAGGGAGGGAGGGGGTCGAGTCAAATCTCATCTAATCTTACGTTGGAGAGAGGGGGTCTCGGCAAATATCACGCAATTTTTTTGCAGAGCACAGGCGATGGCGAGCCATGGATTTAATTAGAGTAGATTTTCTTTTTGACGTGACAACGTCTTATAATTCGATAGAGCCGGCTGCACGCACGAAAAAACATGACTCATGCGGCGTTACCTCGCTCTGCGGCGTTACCTCGCTCTGAGGCGTTCCATGTAAGGCTTGAAGTGCAAGCGAGAGCGCGGAACGAGCGACAAAGAAGCACAATCGGCCAATCGACGTTGTCACGTTCAAATATCGTCAGTAAACCGACTTTACAGACAAACAATTTTTTTAATCACAGTAGTTACGATTTAAGTATTCTATTGTTAAAGTTTTGTTACACTTATTAAACTCTCAGCAATATTGATTACTAGTCTTAACTATTGTAAATAAAAGCACGAAGCAATTTGTTTTTCTTTTTCCAATAACAATCCAATGCGTTTACGTTAGAAAACCACATTTTGAAAAATCTCACGTGAGATGGGGGGATGGGGGAGGGGGTTGAATAAAATCTCACGACATCTCACCAGGGGGGGAGGGGGGGACATAAAATTTAAAAAAACACCTCCCGTAATTTATGGACGCCTTGTATATGACGGGGTGCTCCTAATTTTGACGATCCCAGTTGTGATGACGAATATTTTTTGGTCCTCAGTGAGTCTCCGATCGCGTCCCTGGGGGGTCACGGGCCGGCGAGGGTGGCGCGGGTGGAGTTCCACCCCTCAGGGCGCTTCCTCGGCTGCACAGTTTTTGATAATTCATGGCGCCTTTGGGATTTGGAAACACGTGAGTTCTTCAGTACATATACATAATTCACTGCCATCCGTCGTTGAAAAAAATCTATGTTTATTTACGTGCGAAATAAGTAATCGATCCTGATCCGTTATCCGCTGTTTTGGATCGATATGTCATGTCATAATATGTCATTTTAGTACTAGGGCTTGACATATTACTAATTAAGACCTTACAAGGCGCCGACACCGCGTTCGCATCCTCTCGGCCCCGCACCTATGACTTAATAAATTATTTGCGGATTTGCCATCGCTCAAAACGGTGAAGGAAAACATCGCGAGGAAACCGGCATGTCCAAGAACTGCAACAATCAAGGGCATGCGACATCTACCAACCCGCACTGGGCCCGCGTGGGAGATTACAGCCCATACTCTCTGATGCTGGGGCCACACTAACAGGAAATGCCGCTAAATAGCGCGATGATTGACGTTTGACATAAGTGTGGCCACGACATTGTACAGCGGCATTCACATTGTCGTTTGACGTTAGCCGATAACTCAAGTGCATTCACGTTGACCGTTCAAGTGTAGCCACTCACATAATAGCGTTAATAATTAACGCAATATTTATCGCGATGATAGGCATTGACATTTCCCTTGACGTTGACCTTAGTGTGGCCCCAGCATGAGAGAAGGCCAGAGTCCCAGCAGTGGGAACGTGATAGGCTGACGATGGTTTCGTTTTCAGTGAAAGAAGTTCTTCACCAGGAAGGTCATGCTAAGCCGGTGTACGCCATCGCCTTCCAAGGTGACGGGTCACTTGCTGTTACCGGGTAAGGCGATAGATAAGATAACTGAATTTCTTTTTTACAGCTTACAGGGTAGCGTTTGTCCACAAGTCACCTGATGCTAAGTGACGATGCGGTCGAAGGTGGCGCCACGCTACACCTGGACTGGGAACTGGCTCTCAAGTGAGGCTGCCGGAACACACCGACAGGTGCACGGAGACAGATTCTTAACTCGAGGCTGGTAGCTGATGCTGATGGATGTTTGTGACTCTTTCACGCAAAAACTACTGAACGGATCTGAATGAAATTCGGAATGGAGATAGCTTATACCCTGAATTAACATTTAAGCTATTTTTATCCCGGAAAAAGGTCCCTGCGGGAAGATGCGGATGAAACTGCTAATATTGTTTATAAAACTTTAAGTAATGTTGTTGTTGTGCCCAACAGGGTCCATAATTGATCTTAATAATATTATGACTAACTGTTGTACATTATGGAATGCAATAAATTCTTTGAATCTTAGAATCTGCGGCGCGCAGCTTGTTAATGATAACACCCCCCCCCCCCCCTCCTGTCCCCCTAGGGGCATGGACGCGTTCGGGCGCGTGTGGGACCTGCGCACGGGGCGCTGCGTGATGTTCCTGGAGGGGCACCTCGGCCCACTGCTGGGCGCCGACTGGGACCCCGCGCACTGCCGCCTCGCCACCGCCGCCAGGGACCACCAGGTCGGTGGGAACTAGCTGCGGGGACCTCCCCATACTACGTCCCCCCCTTTTAGAATTCCGTACCCAAAAGGGTTGTTTGTGATGAGCACGAATATTTGTACCTGAGTCTTGGATATTTATTTATTTATTAATGCCCACTAACATAATAAACGGTGTTAGCGATGGTGGTCGAACGGTTTGGCGTGCGACTTACAAGACGCCGACACCGAGTTCGAATCCTCTCGGCCTCGTACATATGACTTAATAAGTTATGTGCGGATTTGTCATCGCTCAAAACGGTGAAGGAAAACATCGTGAGGAAACCGGCATGTCCAAGAACTGCAACATTTTCAAGGGCATGCGACATCTACCAACCCGCACTGGGCCAGCGTGGTAGATTATAGCCCATACTCTCCCTCTGAGAGAAGGCCAGAGTCCCAGCAGTGGGAACGTGGAAGGCTGATAATGATGAATGTTATTAATTATTTTGAATACATAATTAGAAAAATAGATATAGAGAAAAGAAACAAACATTATGGAAATAACAATTTGCCGCCGAAAAAGTCCACGTCGAGTGTTAAAAAATTGATTTTGACAGTTCTGTTTTTTTTTCTAGGTTAAAATATGGGATATGAGAAAACGATCGTGCCTCTACACCATCCCATCGCATACGCACTTAAATAGCGGTGAGTATACATTATCCCTTACTTATTATAAATTGCGAAAGCAACTCTGTCTGTCTGTCTGTTACTCTTTCACGCCTAAACTACTGAACCGATTTAAATGAAACTTGGTACGGAGATAGTTTGAATCCTGAGGAAGGACATAGGATACTTTTTATCGCGATAAACTGTAGCCCGCGCGGGTGAAACCGCTGGGAACGGCTAGTATATATATTTCAATTTCAATTTTTTTATTTATTCAATAGGATACATTGTGATCACTTTACGTCAAACTTAAAACTAGCTACGCCTGTTCCAACCTCCTTACGCCGGCAAAAGAACATATGTATATATTTGATATGTATTGTGTTGTGTGTCCGTACAGACGTGCGTTACCAGCGCAGCCACGGTCACTTCCTGCTGACGTCCTCTTACGACAAGACCGCCAAGCTGTGGTCCAACCCCGCCTGGCACCCGCTGCGGACGCTCTCCGGACACGACAACAAGGTGGGTGGCGTGTGTAGCGTGTGTGGCGTGTGTAGTGTGGATGTTTCTTACTCTTTCAAGCAAAAATCTGCAGCAGTGCGTTTCTAATTCTCCGACCACGGAAGAATTTCCTTCAGATTTTTTTAGACACAATTTGGAAACTGATATTTTCGACAAACCAGCTGCTCAGTCGCGGAAAAGTTCCCGCCACCAATTCGCTCTCGGAAAACGTTTCCGTGAAGCGAAGGTGACGTCGAATCCGACACGGACACTTTCCGAGTGAATTAGAATTGCACTACTGAAAGGATTTGAGTGAAATTTGGAATGGACATAGCTTATACCCTGGATTAACACATAGGCTACTTTTTATCCCGGAAAAGGTTCCTGCGGGATAACGGGAAGACGCGGGTGAAACCGCGGAGCGCAACTACTGAACCGATTTAAATGAAATTTGGTACAGAGATAGTCTAGAGCCTGAAGAAGGACATAGGCTACTTTTTATCGCGATAAACTGTAGCCCACGCGGGTGAAACCGCTGGGAACAGCTAGTTTTATATAGATACTACTGTACTTTTGTAAATTATAAAAAATGTATGATTAAAATATAATATTTGTCCACAGGTGATGAGTACAGACATATCCTTCGACAACAAGTATATCGCGACGAGCTCTTACGATAGAACATTCAAGCTGTGGGCACCGGACTTGTCTTAGATATTATACGCTTCATCACCTATCATCATCATCATCATCATCATCAGCCTATCACGATCCCACTGCTGGGACACGGCACAGGTGAAGTTTTGTATCGATTGAAAATGTGTAAATAAGATTTTGTATGAATAAAACTAGTGTTACATCATTTTTGTGTTATCCTTTTAAAATAATGACCTACCCTCATTTAAAAGAACGAGTAGATTTTTGTCACGCGTGGAGTTTCCCACAGACTGTTTTTAATAAAACACTAAGTCTGTATGTAGTCTATGACACTCGGGGATAGTGTAGCTGTCTATTAGTGAAAGAATTATCAGAATCGGTTCAGTTAGTTTTTATAGCGATTCTGGCTCAGTGGTAGTGACGGCTTGCGATCGGTAGGACGTTTGAATCCTACAATGAGCTTGAGCTTTCGGTGAAGGAAAACATCGTGTTGAAACCATAGCTTGGTGGTAGGGCATGCTCTAGTGCTCGCCTGGCTAGCTACCAGCCTCGAGTTAACAATCTGTCGCCGTGCACCTATCGGTGTGTTCCGGCAGCCTCACTTGAGAGCCAGTTCCCAGTCCAGGTGTAGCGTGGCGCCACCTTCGACCGCATCGTTACTTAACATCAGGTGACTTGTGCTCAAACGCTACTAAACAAAAACAATTTTTTTGAGGTTAAAGAGTTTTTAAGAAAAGTAAATAAAAAATCAAATAAATTATTTATTTATATTTAATGTTCGCCAAACACTTAACGAGAAGATTTAAAAGTATAGAATCTACAATTCAGCTACTACAATAGACACGGAGTTCATTCAACATTTTCAGGAACAAAAAACATAAATCCTAGACTAATTTTCATACAGTTTTTACCGTAGTAAATTATTCCTAAATACAATAACAAAACATACATACATCGATCTAGTTTGTGTGAGATCTGTCTGTATATTTAAAATCTTCATAATAATTAAAATATACGAGGTTACTTTATAATTTTGCAGGCGCTTTGGGTGTCGCCAAATATAACAAAAAAAAAAACTGAATCTATACAAATAAATAAAATTGAAGTGTCTGTAATTTCAAATTAACAGCTTTTTACCAAATGCATATAAAAGTATCTACGGTACTTTAATTACACCAGAAAACCTTTTTTTTAAATTTTTGTCTGTCTGTCTAACGGTTGGACCGATTTGGACGGGACTTTCACTCGCAGATAGCTCATGTTATAAGGAGTAATAAAACCAAAAGCACACTGTACCGTTAAATTTCAAAAAACTAGAAGAAAAAGTGAAAAAAAAATGTTTTGTTTGTTTACCAATTTGCAATTATCCAATCCGTACTTTGTTACGCTTTCACGCCTAAACTACTGAACCGATTTAAACGAAATTTGGTAAGGAGATAGTTTGAACCATGAGGGAGGACATAGGATACTTTTTATCGCGATAAACTGTAGCCCACGCGGGTGAAACCGCAGGGAACAGCTAGTAGCATATATTATACAACCCTTTTCCTGTATATATAAAAAATAAAGTATTTGTTGATTTAAACTCTAAAAACCAACCAAATAATCTAAATAAAACCATGAACAAACTATATTAAAAAAAATATGTAAAGAACAAGAAACATACTCACAAACTTTCACGTTTATATGACTAGCTGCGCCCCGGGTTTCCCACGCGTGGGCTACACTTTATCGCGACAAAAAAATGTATCTGTATAGGCTAGATAGATGTGCAGCGGCTTCCCCTTCCCGCGCCCCGTGCCCTCTCCCCTTTCCCTTCCCCCGCCGTTGGGTCGCCATTCTAATTCGCGCGCCCACGCATACAAGTCGACCCTTGACCCAATAAACTGTGAATTTGTGCGGTCCCCTGTGTGTTGTGTCCCAAAACTAGTGCGCCCCCCTGGACCAGGACTGACGACCTGCGGTACGTACCCTATTCCCTTAATGGTTTGGTGAGCACCAAAAGTTCACCTGGTAGCAGAGCTGCGAAATTTGGGCTTCCACGCGCCTACAGTATCCTATGTCCTTCTCCAGGGCTTGAACTATCCCTGTACCAAATCTATATATATAAAAGAAAGTTGTGTTAGTCACACTATTTATAACTCAAGAACGGCTGAACCGATTTGGCTGAAAATTGGTGGGGAGCAGTGGTGGATTTAGCAGCAGGCTGAGTAGGCCTAGGGCGGCAGATTTTAGGGGCGGCAAATTTAGTGTCAATTTAAAAAAAAATGTTTTAATGATATTAAAAGAGTCGTATATATGTATTTAAATATTATTATGTGCACACAAACAATTAAACATTGTTCACCACTTTGATTTTTATTCAATTTTTGTCTGATGCATAAAAAATGAGACATTTAAAAAGGAAAGGCAGAGGCCGTAGAGGTTATAGAGGTTGGTAGGGGCGGCAAAATTTGAATACTTAGCCTACTGGCGGCAAATGGTGGGGAGGTAGCTTAGGACCAGGAGACGGAGACCCAGATACTTTTTATCCCGGAAAAGGCTCCAACGGGATAACGGGAAGACGCGGGTGAAAACGCGGGGCGCTTATTCGGTTCAGTAGTTTAGGCGTGAAAGCGTAACAGACAGATAACAAGACAGAACGACTGTAGGATAATGTGATTTTTTGTGTCATACAGTCGATACCCGATACCCTAGCTTATTTAAAATAACCTCGCTACAAGATGATTCGATAGCGTTACATACATAAAACGAAAAAACTGATCTAATTTCATTAACAATTTCGTGATGAAACCATAGATTAGTGTTGTGTTTCTCTCGAGTTAAGAATCTGTCGCCGTGCACCTATCGGTGTGTTCCGGCAGCCTCACTTGAGAGCCAGTTCCCAGTCCAGGTGTAGCGTGGCGCCACCTTCGACCACATCGTCACTTACGATCAATTCAGTGCAGCTTTTTATTTGGCAGTGTTACACATATTTAAGTTGAATTAAATTGAACTAAAACTTTGTAAATTTAACACTTTACGAATCACCCTGTCTGTATAAATAAAAATAATTTGCTAGAAAAATAAACTAAATAACTCCGCAAGAAAGTACTGAAACATTAATTATTCTAATATTTACAAATATTTTTGTCAGTATTTTTTATTTTTTAGAAACGAAAATTTTAAAATTGTTCCCACGTTGTTTCGTTTCTTTCATCAATCAACATCAGAGGTCCGAGAGATCAAAAACTTGAGGCTTTTGGGGGTTAATCGATTACACAAAAATCGATTGCAACAATCGGTTTCCAATATCGATGTTTCGTTGAAACGATTTTGGCAATAAGCTGCGAAAATCGATATAGCATTTCCGAATCGATTTATCGTTCTTCTAACGATCAGGGAATCAATTACGATTTAAAAAAATAACGGTTTCGAACACAGCTTGAATAATACAAAACAGATTTTGACTATACTTAAACCTATAATTGTTTAACTTATCTACAAGTGACACTCATCAAAATCTGTTAAGTATTTTTTTGAATAACATTTTCGAATTATGGAATGTCAACGTTTAAAATATTATTATTATTTATTATTATAATTATATATCACAATACAAAAACGACTTATTTTACAAAACATCATTGAATTACAGACTAGCTTGCTCCCGTGGCTGCGCTCGCGTTTAAATTATCTTAACAGTAACATCGAAATCACATATATTTTTTTACATTTCATGACTCCAGTGTCATAAGGTGGGTTGAGCGTTTTTACGAATTTCCAGATGAGTGAAAAGAAAAATGCTAGAGAAATCGCATTGTAAACACAACTATCTATATCTATACATATATGTATATAAAACTCAAAGGTGACTGACTGATGACTGACTGACATAGTGATCTATCAACGCACAGCCCAAACCACTGGACGGATCGGACTGGGCATGCAGGTAGACGCAGGTATGACGTAGGCATCCGCTAAGAAAGGATTTCGCGATAAACTGTAGCCCACGCGGGTGAAACCGCGGGGAATAGCTAGTCAGAGATATATCGTTCCCACTGCTGGGACTCTGGCCTTCTCTCAGAGAGAGTACAGGCCGTAATCTACCACGCGAGCCCAGTGCGGGTTGGTAGATGTCGCATGCCCTTGAATGTTGCGGTTCTTGGACATGCCGGTTTCCTCACGATGTTTTCCTTCACCGTTTTGAGCGATGGCAAATCCGCACATAACTTATTAGGTCATAGGTGCGGGGCCGAGAGGATTCGAACTCGGTGTCGGCGTCTTATAAGTCGCACGCATTATTTATTATCTTTACAACGAATAGAGATGGAAATACTGTTGTCAGTGTTCGGGCCAAAACACAAGCACCCAAACGCCAATCAACGTCAACGTAGGACTTTTTTGGCGGCAATTGAGTTGTCAACGTGAAAATTTTATTTTTATTTCCAAAACTTGTGTTTCTTCGAGTGATAATGTGTAATATTGGTGGATTATTAACTATTATGTGTTCGTTAATGTGTACGAGTGTGGGAAATTGAAATAAAGTTGTGAAAGTGACTTTTCAAGTTGCTCCAAAAAAGTCCGTGTAAAGTTTAAGTAAAGCACCACTACTTTACTTAAACACTATCCTCATCCCATCATCATCATCATCATTTAAACTTGATTCAACTCTCTGAGTTTGAAATCTTTTATACTTGACACTGGCAAATACACTAATCGTGTGACGCCATAACAAAACAAAAAAAAAAAACGTCAACGTCAAATGTCAAAACTTGCTGTCATCGTCGGTCATCTTCGATCATTCGCTTCAGGAATATGTTACATTTAACATTCAATTTCCTTGTCTCACGCACCGCTATTGCAATCTCTGTAATTTGTCTAACATGAAACAATACAATAATTGTCGAACATCAAGGCATTTCATTTTGGACCGCACGCCAACTAAAGGCGCAGTCAGCTTGTAAATATAAATATTCACGGTCGCAAGTGACCCGCAAAATCTTACTTGCAAGTTCTTGCACGATTGTTTAGATTCGCAATGACATAGAGACATAGAGACTGGGGAAGAAAGTGACTTTAGTCGGATGCGCATATCCGACCTTAAGACACTAGAGTCAAGAATTCTTTTCCTATATTTCTCAGGACGCGAGCGAAGCCAATGACAAAATATAGTGTTAGGCTAGAAACAGGCGTTACTACCACTTTGTAACCAGATGCCATTATTTTTAATAGTAATAAATTAATTAAATTAAAAAATTTTAATGCCATTTCTTTTTATTATTAAAATACAATGCAAAGTTTTCTAACAGCTGAAAAAAATTCGTTCCTTAACCACGCATAGATGGCGCTAGCTAAACATGAATATTATGCATGTTTTGCATATGTTCAATGAAAAAAATTAAATGGGACCAATTTCACACTATCCAATAAAAAAGCATCATCAAAATCGGAACAGATTTGGAAAAAAACTGCGTGGTCATCGTGATGAAAGCATAGCTTGGTGGTAGGGCATGCTCTAGTGCTCGCCTGCTAGCTACCAGCCTCGAGTTAAGAATCTGTCGCCGTGCACCTATCGGTGTGTTCCGGCAGCCTCACTTGAGAGCCAGTTCCCAGTCCAGGTGTAGCGTGGCGCCATCTTCGACCGCATCGTCACTTAACATCAGATGACTTGTGCTCAAACGCTACCTTGTAAGTAGTAAAAAAAGGTAGGTATTTGACGATGGTCGGGGGTTTTTAAATTAGGTAAGGTTAAAAAAAAAATTGTAATGCCACTGTCTCAAGTCCTGCGACTCCTAGTAACGCCTATTCTTCCTAAAAATCACCCCAAAAGCCCCCTAAAATTACTACACAGACTAGATTAATTCTTCGTTGTAGGATTACCAACTCCCATATTCAAGAGTCCTGAATATCTGAAGGGGTTTGACATTATTTCTCTGTACGCCGCCAACTGCCTGGGGTCCATCTGCCCCGCCAAATTGTACAACGCCATATAGGGGTCCAGGAAGGACGTGACCGGCCCCTTTGGGGGGTCAATTGGGGTCGGATTCGACGAATTTTTTTGACTGTTCTGGGAACTAGTCGAGCTAGTTGGACTGTCTTCGCGATTCAGCTGGTAATTGGGGACGATGATAGGGTTTTTTTTGAACGGCTTAGGATAATCTTTGGGAGGGGTTGGGGTTTTCGTGAATTTGCCGTTGGAAGACCTCTTTTGGGGGGTCTGTTTTTTGACAGGCGACATGGGCTGAGTCTTGTTGACCAGCGTGATCTCCAGATTGGAGCCCACGACTGCTTTCCCGTCTACAATCGAATAGTTTTTGGTCAAGTTCTGAGCGGTGCTCTTTGACGGCGATGGCGTGGTGGGTACTCGGACGATTTCGACAGCGGGTTTGGTGCTCAGCTTGCAAGTTAAGTCGAGGATGTCTTGCGGGGGCGTGGTGTGTTGCTGGACACTTTTAGCTGGTTTTATTGGCGCCCCGTGTAGGACGTGGGGTGGGGGCATGAAGGGGTCTTTGGGGTTGCCATACACAGTCTTCTCCGGACTCGTGGTTCCGTACAAAGGGCTCGCCTGGATAACCTTTGGGGGTTGCATGCCGTTAAAGTTATGCGGTATAATGTTGTACATTTGAAACAGTTGCGCGTTTGTCATTATTTGATGCTGTACCGCCGGGTTTAGGAGCATGGGGTTGGGGGTGAGAATGGGGGTTGCTAGGACGGTTGTGGGCCATGCTGGCGCGGGCAGGGGGGTGACTTCCAGGCCTCGTTCCTTGAGGATGTCGAGTTTCTTCTTCTTGACCGCTTGAGGGCTTTCCGGGTATTCGTCCAGGTCGATGATTTCCGGAGTTTTTGGTTTGTACGGTACCTGGAAAGGAAATTTTTGAATATAAGAATCACGCTAAAAGAAAAATGACGTGAGATTCGGCTCGACATTCATGCCAAATTTCATGTCTTTATGTCAACAGGATGTATACCCTATGGGTTTTGATCCCCTCGTGAAATCATCATATCTTTTGATTGCGTCGACTTACAAGTTCGATGCTTCACAGCTGAACGTGTTCTTGACAGACAGACAGACGGATAACAAAGAGATGCTAAAAGGGTTCCGTTTTATCTTTTGAAACCTAAGAAGGATTAACATAACTTTTAACAAAAAAAAAAACCGACTTCAAGCTCATCTCGATTTCTCTGGGATGCCATCATCAGATCCTGATTCGTTATCATGGTTGGGATATATCTATTCCAACAAAAAAGAATCATCAAAAACGGTTCATAAACGACGAAGTTATCCGCGAACCTCCTTCTTTTTAAAACACTTTTATTAGCTTCACTTGTAACTAACTAACAAAGTAATCAAATGTTAGAAGTCAATTTTAACCTACTTCTAATTGTCTTATCGACTTGTAACTTTGTATGTATATGTAGTAATCTTGATGACAATGCAATCATATCATCGACCTGATCTGATGATGGAGCCAGGAGATGGATAATGGAACTCATCAATGGCTACTTGTAAACCCGTCGAGTTTGGGCTCATTTGATTCGTTTTGACAAATCCAATAGATTGGGCTTGGTTTCATAGACTAAAAACTAAAAAAATAACACAAAACGCACTGAAAAATATAAAATAATTAAATTGACTTGTATTAGTTACGATATAATGGTTAATTCAAAAAGTGTGGAGCGCTTTTTGGTTGTGTGTACTTTTACTTTTATTTACCCAGTAAAAGAAGCGTTCTACACTTTTTGTATACACTTTCACTTTTTATATATTTTATTTGGTTTCAAGCTAGAATAGCTTACCTCTACGATTTCGTCGTCGCTATTGCAGGCAGTGTGCGCGGGCGGCGGCGGAGGGTGGTGGATGCCGAAGTTGGTGACCGGCGCGGGGAGCGAGGGGGGGGAGGACGACGCCGACTCCGGCCGGGTGGGGGGCACCGGCGCTGTAGGGGGGGGGGAGAGTTATATATCATCATAATTAGCCTATACGTTTCCACTGCTGGGACTCTGGCTTTCTCTCAGAGAGAGTATGTGCCGTAATCTCCCACGCGGGCCCAGTGCGGGTTGGTAGATGTCGCATGTCCTTGAATGTTGCGGTTCTTAGACATGCCGGTTTCCTCACGATGTTTTCCTTCACCGTTTTGAGCGATGGCAAATCCGTGCGTAACTTATTATGTCGTAGGTAGGGCTGAGAGGATTCGAACTCGGTGTCGGCGCTTTGTAAGGCGATTCGGCCACCATCGTTTTTTCGTAGTTCATGTTAAACTAAATCTTATTAGTAAAGCTTATTTATTACAAAATATCAGAATACTCAGATGATGGTGATCCTAGTAGGACATTCCGTGCACGAATAAGTTATAAATCAGCTGTAGGTAAGCCATCATTGCTAGAGCTACATTTTGCTCAATGGTTGATGGTTGTAATGTCGACTTGTGATCCGTAGATCGTGTGGTCGAATCCTATAATGAACTTGAGCTTTCGGTGAAGGAAAACATCGTGATGAAACCATAGCTTGGTGGTAGGGCATGCTCTAGTCACTAGAGTCTAGTGCTTAGGGATGTGAAAAAAATAATCGATTTTTATATTAAACGGTAATATTTTTTTCTTTTAAGTCATTTTAAAAAATCGATAATTAAATATTACAAATCGATTATTTACTATATCAAAATCGATTATCTTTTTCTTTTAATCGATAGTAAATAATCGAATCGTTTTTTAAAAATCGATTTTTTCCCCTTTAAGTCACACCCCTACTAGTACTCCCCTGGCTAGCTACCAGCCTCGAGTTAAGAATCTGTCGCCGTGCACCTATCGGTGTGTTCCGGCAGCCTCACTTGAGAGCCAGTTCCCAGTCCAGGTGTAGCGTGGCGCCATCTTAACATCAGGTGACTTGTGGTCAAACGCTACCCTTTTCTCTTCGCTTCTGTCCTTCAACTTGCATACTCTGATATTATCTCTTCTCTTAATATTTCTTAGAGTTAGCTTAGAGGCTACTAGTTGTAAGGGGCCTGTCCATTAATCACGTAAGGTTCGAAAGGGGGGGAGGGAGATGGGGGGGGGTAAAAATCACGAAATATCACAAGGGGGGAGAGGGGTGTAGTAAGAAATCACGTGTATTTTTTTAACTTATTTATATATATAAAAATCAATTGCTGTTCGTTAGTCTCGTTAAGACTCGAGAACGGTTGGACCGATTTGGATAATTTTGGTCTTGAAATATTTGTGGGGAAGGTTTAAAAAGTGACTTATTGGCGATACAAACTTCGCCGGGTCAGCTAGTTTTTTTTATATTTTTATACTTTATACCTGTATTAAAAATAATATTACAGTTTTAAGATTCTTTGTAGGTAGGACCAGCCTACCTTCACTAGGAGACATTACGAAAGGTGAGACAGATGTGGCGCAGTGGGTGAACGTTCACTCACGCCTGAAGTTAATAATCGATCCTGATCCGTTATCCGCGATTTCGGATCGATATGTCATACGTACAGTCAACGACAAAAGTCGCTGAACAATCACACTTTTTTCTATTATCCTCATCATCTTAGACACCAATTTTTGACCTCATCATCACCTAAAATCAGGTGTGTTATGTTGTGGTCAAAATGATACCATGTAAAATGTAATAAAAACAATAATAATTACTGATTTGAAACACATTTGGAAAATCGAGAACGATCAGCTACTATTGTCGCTGACTGTATTAAAAATACACGTGATTTTTGGTGGGGGGTATTTCCATTTAGTCTAGTCGTAAACCTCACCACGTATCACCAAAGGGGAGGGAGGGAGGGGTTAAAAAATGTTTAAAAAATTGGTTGTCTGTAAAGTCGGTTTACTGAAGATAGTTAAACGTGACAACGTCGATTGGCCGATTGTGCTTCTTTGTCGCTCGTTCCGCGCTATCGCTTGCACTTCAAGCCTTACATGGAACGCCTCAGAGCGAGGTAACGCCGCCTGAGTCACGCCTCAGAGCGAGGTAACGCCGCATGACTCATGTTTTTTCGTGCGTGCAGCCGGCTCTATCGAATTATAAGACGTTGTCACGTCAAAAGCCATGACGTGATTAACGGAGAGGCGGTAAGCAGTAGTAGTTGGTGCTCACGTGTGGAGGGCGCGGTGCGCGGCGCGGCGGCGCGCGCGGGCTTCACGCGCACCGCGCGCAGGGAGCTGCGCCCCGCCGGCCGGGGCTGCGGGGGGGCACGCGCGGTATATACACCAATACATCATTATACTGTCTCACAACCTGTCTAATGCTAATGACAGTTGCAGATCAATAAACTATGGTTCTAAAACGTGCCACTCGCTCCTAAAACAAGTGCTACTCCCTCTTAACGAGTTCTACTCGCTCTTAACAAGTGCTACTCGTTCCTAAAATAAGTGCTACTCGTTCCTCACAAGTTCTACTCGCTCCTGACAAGTTCTACTCGCTCCTAAAACAAGTGCTACTCGCTCTTAACGAGTTCTACTCGTTTCTAAAACAAGTACTACTCGTTCCTGAAACAAGTGCTGCTTGCTCCTAACAAATGTAACTCGTTTCTAACAAGTGCCACTGACTCCTGTGACATGTTACTTGCTCCCAAAATAAATGCTACCCCGCTCCTAAGACAAGTGCTAAAATGCATTACTGACTTCCAAAAAAGTGCTAGTTGCTCCTAACATATTTTGATCACTCCTAAGGAATGCTACTTGCTCCTAACAAGTGTAACTCTCTCCTAACAAGTGCTACTTGCTCCTAAAATAAATGCTACTCGCTTCCTAATACACGCTAGTTTCCCCAGAGACCATCTTAAAATATACTACTTGCTCCTAATTAGTACTACTCGCCCCTAAAAGTGCTAATTATTTCTAAAATGCGGTCGTCAAAAAAGTCCTCTAGAGAAATAGATAAACCGATCCTGGTTTTAGTTTTTTTTCTAGGTAACTTAATCAAAAGTTGACTAATCACTTAACATCAGATGACTTGAGATCAACCAGTAGGTACACTGTACAACAAAAAAATAGTTTTAGCTATGACTTTCAAGGTTTCTTGCAAATCTTTTTTAAATAGAATTGAAATTTAATTGCTAAAAATGTGAAAACAACACTTTTTGTTTCTGGCTTCATCTTGAAATATTGTTTCTAGAATCTTAATAAGAAGAAACCAATTACTCGAGGCATGCCCTTACCTGGTCGCCGTGCGCGCCGGTAGCGCCGTGCCCGTTGAGCGGCGGCTGCGGCGCGAGGGGGGCGGAGGGGGCGGCGCCGGGCGACCGAGCTAGCTCCTTCAGGAATGTCGTGTCCGCGTTACCTGCGACGGAACGACGAATAAAATTGTGGTGTATCTGCAAATACTCGCATTGTGCGGGTACGTGTAGATATATTAATATAAGTGCACCGCCTTTAGAATAAATCACTTTACTGCCAGCCTGTGAGTTTAACTGTGCTTCCCGGATATAGTAGTTATTCCTGTACATCCTAAAAATCATTATGCATATGTAACTAGCAGCGAAACCCAGCGTTGCTCGGGTTTAAACACATCGCATGTTCAATGGTATAAAAAATATTTTCTCGAACATGCTTGGAAATATGAGCATTATTTTGACAACCTTCGTCGAGATAAATTGAACTTGCTGCACTGCCCAAATATATGCGAGCAGCGGCCGGCAAAAGTCGTATGAAAATCCATATCTGTCGTGTTTAGCGATTAAATAAATTACATAGTAAACTCATATCTGTCGTGTTTTATTTAAATTCCAAACCGGTTTGCACATAGAAAACTGTTTATTGAAAAAAAAAACAAATGAACACTTCAACGCGGGAATTTTTTTGTTGTTCGTCATTGGTTTTGAAAAGTAATTGTTATTTGACAAAATTTGTTCAAGTGAAGACAATGAGTGAAGTGTGATGAAGTTACTTTAACACCACCTGAAATTCAAGAGACAAGAGCAAGAGCCGTAATAGAAAACATGTTACTGCAAAAATCGAAAGAAAAAATCTCTGCCCAGGTACTACTTAGTTTTGATTTCCGCGCATTATTTGAGAAAAGTACCTACTATACAAGCCTTGGCCGCAACTAGGCCTAGATGGACTTACGTATGTGGGCCTCGCCTTCGCCTCGGCCCACATTTACACGCTCGTCCATCTAGTCCCCTTTGCAGGCCGCTGCAGTAATGTACTAATAAGGATTCTGGAAATTTCTAGAACTCTCTCGAACATTCCAGATCAATTATAACCACCGTTGTACACATTTTGGAACTTTCTAGAAACATTCCAGAAATTTTGAGATCTATTCAGAAGTCCTCATGCGTTAGAAAAGGACAGAAATATGGTTATGTTTTACCATTTTCGCCACCCACTTCCACCTTCCGCGACCAAACTCCCTCACTACCACCTGGAGACCAAGGGGTATTTACCACCCCAACGGGAAGTTGATTGGGATTGGTGGTGATCGAGAAAACTTATTTATTACCTTCAAAGTGTTATCAAATATCTCACCTAGATTGAGTTTGCTCGCCAGCTCGCTTAACAACTCCTTCCAGTCCCGCATTTCTCCGTATAACTCCCGCCCCTCTGTGGGGTTCACTACAAACCCCTCAGGGGCCATTATTACCTTTAAAGTGTTAACAAATATCTCATCTAGATTGAGTTTACTCGCCAGCTCGCTTAAGAACTCCTTCCTGTCACGCAACTCTCCGTAGAACTCCCGCCCCTCCGTAGGGTTCACTACAAGCCCCTCAGGGGTCCTAATTACCTTTAAAATGTTTGTAAATATCTCACCTTGATTGAGTTTACTCGCCAGCTCGCTTAAGAACTCCTTCCTGTCACGCAACTCTCTGTAGAACTCCCGCCCCTCCGTAGGGTTCACTACAAGCCCCTCAGGGGTTCTAATTACCTTTAAAAAGTTAACAAATATCTCACCTAGATTAAGTTTACTCGCCAGCTCGCTTAAGAACTCCTTCCTGTCACGCAACTCTCCGTAGAACCCCTGCCCCTCCGTGGGGTTCTCTACAAGTTTCGCCACAGGTTTCACGTTTATCTTGAGCGGTTTCTCTTCCTTGGGAAGGGAGTCGAGGAATTCTCTGTTCAGCTCTTCAGCCGGCTTCGAGATTACGGTCATGTCTTCTTTTATTTCTCCTGGAAAGGATAAGGCTCAAACTCAGATATGTTTATTTGAAGCAACAAGTGATTATTCAGAAATGTCGGCATGTCCAAGAACCGCAACATTCAAGGGCATGCGACATCTACCAACCCGCACTGGGCCCGCGTGGGAGATTACAGCCCATACTCTCTCTCTGAGAGAAGGCCGGAGTCCCAGCAGTGGGAACGTGAAAGGCAGATAATGATGAAGTGATTATTTTAAAACACCGGCAAAAGAACAGGCAAGAAACGCCCGGCAGGTATTTTTTTCGGCGCGATCACATTGACAATTCTAATCTTATTACTAATTGATTGAATTGGAGCAAGTTCACTGCAATCCCAAGTGTGTTTGTCATCTAATGCCCGACATTAATAATCGATCCTGATCCGTTATTCGCGGTTTTGGATCGATATGTAAAATAATAATAAATAAATTACTAGGGCTTGACGTATTACTACCAAAATGACATATTACGACATGACATATCGATCTAAAACCACAGATAACGGATCAGGATCGATTATTAATTTCGGGCATTAAATATTACATTAGAACGTCAACTTAACACGCCTGTTCCAACCTCCTTACGCCGGCTAAAGAACAAGCAAGAAACGATCGGCAGGTAATTTTTTCGGCGCGATCACTAAATGATGATGATGATGATGATTTATTTATTTATTTTATTATTACATTATATTAGACGGCCAAAGCCAATTACCTATATAATTTCAAATATACAAATATAAATACAAGAAATGATAAATTAATAAAATTAACAATAATAAATATAACTCAAGCAAAATACATTAAAATAAAAAATAAAAATTAGAATAGAAAAAATAATAATAATAACAATGATAAACATAGGTCAAGTAAAACAAAAATAATAAATCAAATTCCAAAATATGTATATACGAAACATACATGTCGAAGAATATTTAAACAAAAACAATTAAACATAATCACAATCATACATCTCCCTTACACACTCTTCTCGCAAAAGCCCAAGCATTCTGACAAAATTGCTATCCATCCATCCGTGATGATGATGAGTCACGTACCAGTTTCGCTGTCGACCCTGGCGGCGGGGGCGGGGCGGCGCGGCGAGGGCGCGCGGGGCGGGGAGTCGCACACGTGGATGGTGTCGCCGGACTCCGTGATGCCGTTGGGTTTGATGCCGTTGCGGCGCTCGTGGTTCTCGAACGGCAAAAGGTATCTGGGGACAAGTGGGTTTTATTTCAAACTATAGCTTGGTGGTAGGGTATTTTCTAGTACTCGCCTGGCTAGCTACCACCCTCTCGTTAAGAATCTGTCGCCGTGCACCTAGCGGTGTGTTACGGCAACCTCACTTGAGAGCCAGTTCCCAGTCCAGGTGTAGCGTGACGCCATCTTCGACCGCATAGTCACTTAACATCAGGCGACTTATGGTCAAACGCTACCCTGTAAATAGAAAAAAAAAAACTAGCTGCGCCCTGCGGTTTCACCCGCGTCTTCCCGTTATCCCGTAGGAACCTTTTCCGGGATAAAAAGTACCCTATGTCCTTTACCTGGTCCTAAGCTACCTCTCCACCAATTTTCAGCCAAATCGATTCAGCCGTTCTTGAGTTATAAATAGTAATAGATAGCCTATATAATAGCCCTCTTCCCTCTCATATGGTCGAGGAGAGCGATGGCTGGCACATGCGTCAACTCGTGAACGGGTGCTGCGCGTGGGGTCTGCTCTGTTTTAGTTGTAATCCCGTAACTAATAATTGTTAAAATGTTTTTCCTGCATGTTTTAATTGTATAATGTTCATGTTTCCATATCCCAATGTGCACAACCTCTTAGTTTTAAATTAGCTCATAGTATAATATAATTACAGTAGAATCTCACTAATCCGGCACTTCGATAGATCGGCACGTCCAATAATCCGGCACCCTCCGCCCACAACTCCCTTTCCCATCTATACCTGTGCGCTTTGGTCGCTGCGTCATCGACTAGCAGTCTAACCTCAAAACTTATCACGTGCACGTGATAACGTATTGTTTCTTTCAAGTGAGACTAGTTTATAGTTAAAAATGTCAAATAAACGCAAACACAAAACACCCGATTTAAATAATAAAACGGAGATAATAAAATTTATTTATTACCGATGACTTTTTCAGTATAACCCAGTAATCCGAACATTCCAATAATCCGGCACCCTCCGGTTTTTAATAGTGCCGGATTAGTGAGATTACACTGTATATTTAAACGCGGAATAACCTAGTCATCTTATAAGAAAATGTGTTGACAACAGTACGGGCCTCGAGGTTGTAGTGGAAAACTTTATCAATAAAAAAAAAAAAAAAAAGTTATAAATAGTGTAACTAACACGACTTTCTTTTATATATATACTAGCTATTCCCCGCGGCTCCACCCGGCTTTATATATTAAATAGATATTTTTAGATAAAAAAAACTGACTTCAGATTCCCCTCGATTTCTCCGGGACGCCATCACCGGATCCTGGTTTCTTTATCACGTTACCACCCTAGGAATATCTCCTTTCCAATAGAAGCATAATCATCAAAATCGGTTCATAAACGATGAAGTTATCCGCGAACACAAATCCTACATTTATTAAACGCGAAAGTTTATGAGTACAGTCAGCGACAAAAGTAGCTGATCGTTATCGATTTTCCAAATGTGTTTCAAATCAGTAATTATTATTGTTTTTTTTACATTTTACATGGTATCATTTTGACCACAACGTAACACACCTGATTTTAAGTGATGATGAGGACAAAAATTGGTGTCTAAGATGATGAGGATAATAGAAAAAAGTGTGATTGTTCAGCGACTTTTGTCGTTGACTGTACGTATGACATATCGATCTATAACCGCGGATAAATTTCAAATTTCAAAACTTTTTTATTTAATAGGATACATTGTGATCACTTTAAAACGTCAACTTAAAACTAGCTACGCCTGTTCCAACCTCCTTACGCCGGCAAAAGAACAGGCAAGAAACGCCCGGCAGGTAATTTTTTTGGCGCGATCACATTGACAATTTTATTCTTATTACTAATTGATTGAATTGGAGCAAGTTCACTAAAATCCCAAGCTTTTTTTTTGTCATCTAATAGTCCGATATTTTTTAATTAGCTTTACTAATAAGAAGATTTCTCTTGTTTGGTTGTACACATTGGGATATGGGAACATGAATATTAACGAGTTGCGGGATCACAACCAAAGCAGACCAGATAACGGATCAGGATCGATTATTGATTTCGGGCGTGAGTCAACGTTCACCCACTGCGCCACATCTGTCTCACCTTTCGTAATGTCTCCTAGTGAAGGTAGGCTGGTCGGCAAACAGCACCCGCCACAGTTTGTGACGGCAAACCACTTCGTACCCGCCGCGTGACGTCACACTAGAGTAGAGCGCTCGTAGGGACACTGGAACAGAGTGAATAGGAATTTGAAATTAAAAAAAATATATAGTTTAAAAAACTAAAAAAAACACTACAAAAGCGCACTGATAAATATAAAATAATTAAATTGACTTGTATTAGTTACGATAATTATAATGGTTGATTCAATAAGTGAATTTTGAATAACGTTTTTACATTACGTTTTTGAATTGTGTGCTACACATCAACAAAGCGTTCCGCTGTATAATTTCTCTAGACTCACCGCTACGAAGCGCCGTAGCATGTAACGTGCTAAATTCTGGAACTTCACCGAACACAGCGCTACGTGCGCTACGCACCGATGTAGCACGCTTTGTTACCTGACTTCATCGAAGCGCTACGTGTGCTTCGCAAGCTAAACTTAGTACGCTGTAGTATGTAGCGTGCTAAACTCTGTAACTTCACCGAACACAGTGCTACGTGCCATACGCAGCCATCTACCATGTAGCTCGCTTTGCTTCACGACTTTACCGAAGCGCTACGAGTGCTACGCATTAGCAAAGCGCTCTGCTGCGTCATTTCTTTCCACTACGAAACGCCGTAGCATTTAGCATGCTAACTTCTGTAACGTCACCGAACACAGTGCTACGTGTGCTACGTCACCAACTCACAGTGCTTGAGCGAAAGCGCTTGGCTGAAGCTGACGTCGCTGTCCTTGTAGAAGTGCCGGAGCAGCCGCAGGAAGGCCTTGTCCGCCTCCGTCACGTTCGGGTCCCGGTCCGGGTCCGTGTCGGAGCTGCGCTTGTCTAGCCCGTTGCGGAGGGACAGCCGCCTCGGGGTCTGGAATGGGGGGAAACGATTAATGTACAAGGATAGTTAAATAAAATAAATAAATAAATATCGGGGACCATTGCACACAAATTGAGCTAGCCCCAAATTAAGCTCGAAACTTGTGTTATGGGTACTAGACAACGATATACATACTTATATTCATAGCGATGATGGCTCAGTGGTAGTGACGTAGGTTCGCGATCCGCAGGACGTGGGTTCGAATCCTACAATGAGCTTGAGCTTTCGGTAAAGGAAAACATCGTGATGAAACCATAGCTTGGTGGTAGGGTATTTTCTAGTACTCGCCTGGCTAGCTACCACCCTCTTGTTAAGAATCTGTCGCCGTGCACCTATCGGTGTGTTCCGGCAGCCTCACTTGAGAGCCAGTTCCCAGTCCAGGTGTAGCGTGGCACCCCATTCGACCACATCGTCACTTAACTTTAGGTGACTTGTGGTCAAACCCTGTAAGTAGTAAAAAAAAAAGGGTATCAGAAACTGCGAGGACCGGGGATCCACAACACCCAGACACAGAACAAATACTTGCACTTTTTTTTTCAATGCACAAATATTTGTCCTGTAGCGGGAATCGAACCCGCGACCTCACGCTTCACAGTCGGCTATCCGCCCATTGCGCCACATCGGTCGTCAGTCAGTCAGTTTAGTTTTAGAGGATGCATAACCGAATCGACACCATTGTATGGATGATTATGATGATGATGTATAACAGTCCCAAGTATTTACCCACATCATCAGCGGCTTACCGATGGTGGTGGCTGGGCGGGCATGCTGTGGTCGTCCTCACTGGAGCGGGACTCCGGGGACTGGGTGCGGGAGCGCGGGGGGCGCCGGCGACGCCCCCGGGGCCGCCCCTTCAGCTTGGGGGCGAGGTGGTTGCACACGAACTCGTGCCCCTCCAGTTCTGGATACTCAAATGTGTCCTGCAAATCGGGGGAAGGCTTACAAGGAGTATTAAAGGACTGTTCGTTGTTGGAATTGAAAACGATAATCTAGTATATCTGTCTACATGCACAAACTTCGCTGGCTCGGCCACCTTGACAGAATGGGAGTGGATCGTGCGGTCAGACGAGCATACATGGGACGGCCGAGTGGCCGTCGCCCGGTCGGACGTCCCAGGTATCGCTGGAAAGTCTAGTGCACTTGGAAACTTTCATGGGACCGCAGATCATAATAGCAGAAACACAACACACCCTGGACTCTCCATTGCACGTCTAACTTTCCTACTTGTGCTGCCGCCATGCTGCTTGGAGTGTAAACCAACCTTGCAGTACAGGATCCTGGTGGACACCTCCAAGGGCGTCCACCAGCCAGAGAGCAGATCGCAGTAGCAGCAGGAACACCGCCACACCTGGACTACCTTCCCTAATGGGTCGTGCTGGCTTGGAGTGTGAACAAACCTTGCAGTACAGGATCCTGGTGGACACGTCCAAGGGCTTCTACCAGCCAGTCCACCTAGATACCCTCAAGGCGGGACAGCAGATCGCAGTAGCAGCAGGAACACTACCATCCCTGGACTCTCAATTGCACGTCTACCTTCCCTAATGGGCCGTGCTGGCTTGGAATGTGAACCAACCTTGCAGTACAGGATCCTGGTGGACACGTTCAAGGGCTTCTACTAGCCAGTCCACCTGGTACCCCAAGGCGGATCAGAAGATCATGGTAGCGGCAGGATCACCTCCTTCCCTGGACTCTCCATTGCATATCTACCTTCTTTTCTAGTGGGCCGTGCTAGCTTGGAGTGTGGACTAACCTTGCAGTACAGGATCCTGGTGGGCACCATGTACCCCTATCCCAGAGCTTCCACCAGCCAGTCCACTTGGATACCCCAAGGCGGAACAGAAGATCGTGGTAGCAGCAAGAACACCACCACATCTGGATTCTCCACGTCCACCGCTGGGAACTTCTCTTCCGTGCTGGCTCGGACTGTGAACTAACCTTGCAGTACAGGATCCTGGTGTTCTTGGTGGGCGCCGCGTACCCCCCTAGAGCGGCCACCAGGGAGTCCCGCAGCCAGTCCGCCTGGATGCCCTCGAGGCGGGACAGCAGCGCGCGGTAGCGGCAGTACCGAGGGTACGAGAACACGACCACACCTGGACTCTCCACGTCCACCACTGTGGAAGATAATAAAAAATGATGTTTTTTTTACTGCTTAGAAGGTAACAAGGTAGAGTTTGACTAAAAAATAAACTGATGCTAAGTGATGATGTGATCGAAGCTACAGCTGGATTGGGAACTGGCTCTCAAGTGAGGCTGGTATCTTATTTTGTTACTGTAGGGTTTGACTACAAGTCACCCGATGTTCAGTGACGATGCGGTCGAAGGTGGCGCCACGCTACACCTGGACTGGAAACTGGCTCTCAAGTGAGGCTGCCGGAACACACCGATAGGTGCTCGGCGACAGATTCTCATCCTCACCTATAGCATTCTTCTCCTTCTCCACATCGCTGAAGTCCAGCTTGGTGTGGTGCAGGGGCGCAGTGGGGCGCGCGTCCGCAGGGGGGGCGCACGCCCCCCGCCACACCGCGCGCAGTCCGTAGGTCCAGTCCCGCCCGACACACACCCATGAAAGCAGGTCTTCGGCACGGATGACCACCTTGTCGTTGATGGCTAACACTTCGTCCTGAAAGAGGGGGGGGGGGGCGGTTAACAACTCGTTGTATCTCATATTGGTAGGAGGAAAACGGCATCCCCAAGAACTGCAACATTCTTTATTTGGGAAAACTGCACACAATAACAAGAGAAAGAAACGCACATATAACAGTAACATTAGCGGCAACAGATATACATCAACTGTGAAAATTTTAACTATCTAACTATCACGGTTTTTTTTTTTTTTTTTTACTATTTACAGTGTAGCATTTGACCACAAGTCACCTGATGTTAAGCGACGATGTGGTCGAAGATGGCGCCACGCTACACCTGGACTGGGAACTGGCTCTCAAGTGAGGCTGCCGGAACACACCGATAGGTGCACGGCGACAGATTCTTAACAAGAGGGTGGTAGCTAGCCAGGCGAGTACTAGAAAATACTCTACCACCAAGCTATGGTTTCATCACGATGTTTTCCTTCACCGAAAGCTCAAGCTCATTGTAGGTTCATGAGATATACAGCCTGGTGACAGACGAACGGACAGACAGTCAGACAGACAGACGGACGGACGGACGGTGTATTCTTGGTATAGGTCCCGTTTTACCCTTTTCAAAAGGTAACTATAAAAATACCGTTGAAAACTCAAGCGAAACCGCAGGCGAGACATAGTCGTTCTACAAAAAAAACGCAAATATCTACATGTTCGGGTAAACAAGTAGTACATTATGTACATAATTAAGTGGCCGACAAATAAATCGGGAGACCGGCGCAACCCTGGGAATTTTACTGAGAAGCACCATAGGGCTGTCAACGTAAACTAAACTTTTTTTTTTAAAATTTCATGTACAGTATAATCTCACTAATCCGGCACTTCGATAGATCGGCACGTCCAATAATCCGGCACCCTCCGCCCACACCTCCCTTTCCCCTCTATACCTGTGCGCTTTGGTCGCTGCGTCATCGACTAGCAGTCTAACCTCAAAACTTATCACGTGCACGTGCTAACGTATTATAATTCTTCGCAATATGCGAGAAAAGGTTTTTAAGCAAGGACTACAAGATAAGACCTCAATTAAGGATTATTATTTCAAAACTAGTTAATTACATATGTGCCTACATGTTAATTCAATTGTTCCATAATACATTACATACATTTATTCTCTCTATGAAATGCTTTAGTTTATTTATTACCGATGACTTTTTCAGTATAACCCAGTAATCCGAACATTCCAATAATCCGGCACCCTCCGGTTTTTAATAGTGCCGGATTAGTGAGATTACACTGTATAACCAAAACAATTTCGATAAAGATCACGACTTCACGACCCATACTCTCTCTGAGAGAAGACCAGAGTCCCAACAGTGGGAACGTAATAGGATGATGATAATTGAGTACATATTACATAGATAGATAGATAACGCTTTATTGTTTCGCTGCAATAGAAAATTGGACAAAACAAAGGTATTTGCGCTAGTGTTACAATAGCCGCTCTTATCACTCAGAGCGATTTCTACCAGACAACCTTTAAATGAACAGGGAACCTTTTTATTAAATACTAGCCGCCCGCCCCGGCTTCGCACGGGTATTTAACAAAAAAAACATTAAAAATTATAATACACACATTATTGGAGTTTTAGTAAGGATCCCTAATTTTATTGAAAATAGACATTAAAATTTTTACGATACTAACGTCACTCAATTGTTTTGTCTTTCCGGAAACTCTCCACTAACACTTGAACTTTATGGTATGGTATTAAAGTTCAAATTGACTCTACATTTTAGTTAGAAAACGTTTGTATGGGAAAAAGAAAAGGGCTGTTTTTGGGGTTTTCCCGGCAATTATTCGAATTTTTCTCGCCGTAAAAACCATCCTTGAACTTCAACGAACATTTTAAAAAAAGATTTGGCCAAATTGGTCCAGGCGTTGTTGAGTTATGCGCTTACCAACACATTTTGCGATTCATTTTTATATATAAGATAACGCAGTTGGTGGTGTACATGTAAGTATGAAAAATAAATACACTAATTAAGAATTTCAACTCAATTTAACATATAAATAAAATTAATTACAATATCTTATTTTTCTTTTTTGTAAGAATGGGGGAGGATCGTGCGGTCAAACGAGCATACAGTGGACGGCCGAGTGGCCGTCGCCCTGTCGGCCGTCCCAGATATCGCTGGAAAGACGAAGTCACGAAGGATTTGCGCTCACTCCAGGTGGAGGACTGGCAGGAGGTGGCGCAGGACAGAGCGAAGTGGCGTCTTTTGTTATCGGAGGCCAAGACTCACTTTGGGTCGTTGCGCCATCTCAGTTAGTTAGTTAGTTAGTTCTTATTTTGGTTTTTTATTTGTAGATGTTTAGTTTTATATAGATAGTTTAGCTTTAGTATTTAGTTTAATTTTTTATCCAATTGTATGTATTTGATTTGTTGTATATAATAAACACGAAATAATCCATATCTTATTTAAATCCATCCAACAAACAAAGCCGGTGAGCAACCAAATAGGTGCTTAAAAAATAATGAAGCGGCGAATTAATGGGTGAAGCACAACCCTAACAAATTACTGACTCAGAGGGGGTGGGGGGACAGGGGCGGACTAAGGGTTAATGAGGACATATCAAGGACGTTTAATACAACCATGTCCACGGCTCGATAGATGGGCTGACAATTATACATGGTGTATTAAAAAAAAATTACGTTTACGAACAGTTGAATGTGAATGCCTCCACTAGGTGGACCGACGACATTGTCAGAGTCGCAGGGAGCCGATGGATGCAAATGGCTAATGGCCGTTCTTGGTGGCGTTCAAAGGGATTTCTTCCGGCTAGTGATGATGATGATGAATGTGAAATGAACTCTGTCTGTCTGTTCTTTTGGTAGCTTTTCACGCTTTATCCGCTAAACCGTCCCCTAGTACAAGTTTTGAACACCATAAAAGTTTTCGTAAACGTCAAAGTTCACTACCGCCAACATGTCAAAGTGACAACTTGTACTGCTTAAATACAAAAATTAACTCGAGAACATTGTTTTTTTTTTTTAGTTTATTGTTGTTATTGTTGTTGGTGTTCGAATACAACGATTTAAAATAACCAGTATCTATCTAAATATATACGAGTATAACTCAAAGGTGACTGACTGACTGACATATTGATCTATCAACGCACAGCCCAAACCACTGGACGGATCGGGCTGAAATTTGGCGTGCAGGTAGATGTTATGACGTAGGCATCCGCTAAGAAAGGATTTTGATTAATTCTACCCCCAAGAGGATAAAATAGGGGATGAAAGTTTGTGTGAAACTTTGTCAATTTTAAACCGATCGGGCTGAGACTTTGCATGCATAAAGCTGTAGCCCACGCGGGCGAAACCGCGGGGAACAGCACAAGTCCTTTCTCAGTGAAGTTTTTAATATTTTTTATCTTTATTATAATAGTAAAGAAGTATATATTAACTGATTTGATTACCTTATGTTGTTTGTTTTTTCATTTGTTGTTGAATGTGTGGTTGGGTACCTCTGTGCGACATCATCAAACGGTTCCAACGGAAGACCAGCGCTGGTTTTCTAACCAGCATTTTACTGAGTTGGGGCCGATTTGCGACACTGACATTTTTGTGTACTGACACTGAGTTCTGTTACTGTATATAGTTTCTCTTTTTTTTTATATAATTTGTACCAAGAGTGTTGTTGTTGCAAATAAACATATATTCTTTCTTTCTTATTTACGTAAATAATATAATTAAAAAAACGGCAAATAAATCGTGTAATCCGTGCAACCCTGGGAAATTATTGGGCGGCCGAGATAGGGGTAGGGAGGGTGGTGGGCGTGACTCAGGGGCGCAATTAGATTGAGAAGTTTTCGAGCGGTAATTTCTTTTCATACTTTTTTCTGTCTTTTGTTTTTAATTTATTGATTTTACTGGAAAATCGCCTGATTTAATAATAATAATAATAATGCCCGCACAATCACATACATAGGCTCTGACCCTTAACTAGGTTTCCCTGTATCTAGGGTATCAGAAACTACGAGGATCGGGGATCCACAACACCCAGACGCAGAACAAATACTTGCGCTTTTTTTTTTTTCAATTCCTAAATATTTGTCCTTTAGCGGGAATCGAACCCGCGACCTCACGCTTCACAGTCGGCTATCCGCCCATTGCGCCACATCGGTCGTCAAATTTAGAGCGACGATGTCATATATGACAGTACAGACGCACTTATTCCACCCTTCTTTTTTGGTCGGAGGTTAAAAGTGAATTTTCAAATGCTTTTATATATACATATATATATAGTAATTAGTCGCGCCCCGCGGTTTCACCCGCGTCTCCCCGTTATCCCGCAGGAACCTTTTACCGGGATAAAAAGTAGCCTATGTGTTAATCCAGGGTATAAGCTATCTCCATTCCAAATTTCATAAAAATCGATTTACGCCCAAAATAATAATCGATCCTGATTTGGCTAACTTTGGTCTTGAAATGTTCGTGGATGTCTAGGGAAGGTTTAAAAGGCGAGAAAAATTTGAATAATTGCCGGGAAAACCCTAAAAACAGCGCTTTCCCTTTTCCCATATAAATGTTTTCTAAATAAAATGTAGAGTCAATTTGAACTTTATTGCTATTCAATAAAGTTGATTGATTTTTCGATTGAGGCAGTACGAAGTCTGCTTGGTCAACTAGTGTAAAATATAAACCAGCAAAGCGCGCCTCAATCCGTCCCTGCGCCATTCTAAATGAAGGGGATGGGGCCGAACTAAAATTGCTTTCAAATAAGTAACAAACGCGAGGCCCTATCACGAGTCCATTCGTCGATCTCTTCTCGATGTCGAAATGGTATTGATTTGGTTACAAAATACAATAATGTAGGCAGGATTTGTACACTGAGAAAAAAATTCTGACTTTCCTTCTGAGTCTTTACCTTCCAATACCGTTTCCTTCCTTATTTTGTATTAGTTTTCCTTCCGAATCACAATTCCTTCCCTTTTGACTCAGAAGGAAACGGTATTTCGGAAGATCTTTTTTCTCAGTGTAAACTTAAAAGTAACTCTGTCTGTCTGTTACGCTTTCACGCCTAAACTACTGAACCAATTTAAGGTAGCTCTTTTTATCAAGCAGCATCCTACATTTTATCAAACTCTCACTAGATCTCGTAATCGAACACATTTGTATCCCATTAACGTATATAATTATAAAACTGCTTTATACGCGAACAGTGTCTTTGCTATGGCGCCAAAAATATACAATAAAATTCCCAAATATATTACAGAATCCAATAGCTATAACGAATTTAAACAAAAACTTTTCTTATACCTAATAGATCATTCATTTTATTCTTTGAAAGAGTTTCTGCAATTAAAATGAGCATGTAATTAACTAATTTATTTGGGTTGTCAATATCGGATTGAATGCAATGAAATGAATATAATTATTACTTGACTACACTGATATAATGACTTCCTTCTGCTTTTTTTTTTTGACAATAATTTAATATGTTTATAAGTTGTCTGTAATTGTCACTACTACTGCATTGCTATACCCTATTCGGGTTCATATGTTCACTAATTATAACCACTAAGATCTCATGTATACTAACATATGAATGCAATAAATGATTGATTTTGATTTTGATTTTGAAATGAAATTTGGTACGGAGATAGTTTGAACTCTGTGGAAGGACAAAGGATACTACACGGCTTGTAGCTGAGTTTTGAAAACGATAAAAGTTTTCGTAAACGTCGACGTTTACCACCGCCGACTTGTCAAAGTGGCAACTCGCTCTGCTTATATTCAAAAAGTAACTCAATAACATTGTTGGAATATGATTATAACGATTTAAAATAACCCGTATTAACGATTTCAGTTCCTCCAAGTCTCGGTAAGATTCGCTGAAAAAATATATGTATGGATGGAAACGAAAACTTTTATAGTTTTTGTAAACTATCAAAACCTGTACTAGGGGTACTGTACTTTTTAAACTACTTAACTACATCATTATCAGCCTTTCACGTTCCCACAGCTGGGACTCTGGCCTTCTCTCAGAGAGAGAGTATGGGCTGTAATCTCCCACGCTGGCCCAGTGCGGGTTGGTAGATGTCGCATGCCCTTGAATGTTGCAGTTCTTGGACACGCCGGTTTCCTCACGATGTTTTCCTTCACCGTTTTGACTTAACTAGATTATATTTTAATAAAAGAAGGTTACCAAATAATCAAATTAAACAGAAAAAGGTGGATTAACCTTTCCGCAATACAAATATTTATCTTAGAGGCAAAAAGTTAAATGGTGTCATAAAATAAATCTATTCTGCAAACAAAGAAAATCTCATTTCCCAGCCAGAATAACCCGCCCAATTTACGGTCGGCATTTTGTGAGAATGTTTCAAGTAACATAGTTCAGAAGCCTATGCAGAATTCATTAACCGATAAATTGTTCAAAAAAAATAATCTTCTTCTTTCTTTTGTTTAAGAGCGTTTTGTTTAAGCTCTTGTCGGTGGAGTATTTTCCATCCCGTTCTGTTCTCGGCCATCCTTTTGACCTCTTGGTACGACATGACGTCAATCCTTTCTTTAACTTGATCTATATATGTTCTTCTCGGTCTACCTCTCCCTCTACTACAGTTACTATTAGTATATATTAATTAGTTCGTGTATTTATATTTTTAATTACTGTTATGTTTGTGTAAGTTTATGTATTATTTCTTCCTAACACTTGTTTTTTTGCCACAAATAAAATTATTGTCTGTTGTTGTCTTCCCTTCTACTTTTCCTTCTAATATGGTTTTTATATATTCGTCATGCCGTACCAAGTGGCCAAACATCTTTCCTTATCTTATCTCTACTGTTGTTAATATAAAAAAATGTATATTTTGTACTAGCTGTTCCCCGTGGTTTCACACGCGTGGGTTACAGTTTATCGCGATAAAAAGTATCCTATGTCCTTCCTCAGGGTTCAAACTATCTCCGTACCAAATTTTAATTAAATCGGTTCAGTAGTTTAGGCGTGAAAGCGTAACAGACAGACAGACAGACAGTCACTTTCGCATTTATATATAAGTAGGGATAAGGTTGTTCTATCTTTACATTATAAAATATCCCTACAAGTACTTAATCCATACTATATTTTAATATTATAATTGCGAAAGTAACTGTCTGTCTGTCTCGCTTAAACTACTGTATCGATTTAAATGAATTTTGGTACGGAGATAGTTTGAACCCTGAGGAAGGACATATTGTGATGTGATGATATTGTGACAATTTGTGCTAAATTAGAAGCGAGGAGGACGTTTATTAAATTCCCTAATGTCATAAATCATAATTATATATATAGTCAATACAAATCTTAATTATTATTTTCATTTAAATATTCGTCAATAGAATAGTAGGCTTTGTCATTTAAAAACTGTTTTAATCTACGCAATCGATCCTGATCTGTGGTTTTGGATCGATATGTCATGTCATAATGTCATTTTAGTAGTGATGTGTCAAGCCTTACTACTAAAATGACATATTTTTCGGACGTAAATAAACAAAAGATGAAGAATGAAAAAAAACAGAAAAAGATGAAAAATGAAAAACGAGCGGTAACAAAAACCGACAACGTCTCCTGACCTACCACCCCTTATGCTTACATAAAGCGCTGTGTCCGTTTGTACGTCATAATCGAAATTTTAGTCCGGATCGATCAATGCCTTTTTAAACCGACTACGGCGAACACGAAAGAGAGGTTAGAATTTAAGTTTAAAAAACTTTGTTTTTAAACATTTCTTTGTACAGTCTGAGAGACGATTTATAATGGTGTCTATAAGCTAAATCCATACCAAAATTTCACTCAAATCCGTTCAGCAGTTTTTGCATGGAAGAGTAACAAACATCCATCCATCCAAACAACCATCCATCCATTCATTCATACTCACAAACTTTCACGTTTATAATATTAGTAGGAAGTGGGTGCGCCCCGCGGTTTCACCCGCGTCTTCCCCTATCCCGCAGGAACCTTTTCCGGGAAAAAAGTAGCCTATGTGTTAATCCAGGGTATAAGCTATCTCCATTCCAAATTTCATTCAGGTCCGTTCAGTAGTTTTTGCGTGAAAGAGTAACAAACATCCATCCATACATCCTCACAAACTTTCACGTTTATAATTTTTGTAGAATATGTATTTTAACACAGGCTGAACGGTTAGGCGTGCGACTTACAAGACACCGACACCGAGATCGAATCCTCTCGGCCCCGCACCTATGACTCAATAAGTTATGTGCGGATTTGCCATCGCTCAAAACGGTGAAGGAAAACATCGTGAGGAAACCGGCATGTCCAAGAACTGCAACATTCAAGGGCATGCGACATCTACCAACCCGCACTGGGCCAGCGTGGGAGATTATAGCCCATACTCTCTCTGAGAGAAGGCCAGAGTCCCAGCAGTGGGAACGTGAAAGGCTGATAATGATGATGATGTATTTTAAACGAGCAGAAACCCAAAAACCCAAAGAAATAATAATAAATATAAACGCGGTTAAAGTTTACAATTAAATTTAACACACAAATGTATATATATAAATACGCGTACGCGTCACGCACACACGCGCGCTTGTGTGTGTGTCCGTGTTGTATAAACACAATATGCGTGTGGATGTTTGCTTGGAACAAGGTGAAGCTGTACAGGGTGTTTGTAATTGGAAGTTTAAAAATAGATGGTGATCGTCTATTGTATTTAATAGGGTTATATTCAGCAAGGTCGTATTGTAAATTAAAGTAAATTAAATTCAAAAACTCTAAATTCAATATTTGTTTTATTTAATAGGATATACATTGTGATCACTTTAAAACGAGAACATAAAACTAGCTACGCCTGTTCTAACCTCCTTACGCCGGCAAAAGAACAGGCAAGGAACACTCGACAGGTAATTTTTTTGGCGCGATCACATTTCGGAAAGACTTGAATGTAATGAAACGTAATGTAATATGACATTTATTTATACCATAACAAAGAAATAAAAACAAATAAACCTAAACTAATAACTAAAATACATTATTAAAAGAAGTCCCTTTAGGCAAGGTACCGAAGATATTATTATTATTATTACATTTATTTTATGTTGACATAGACATTAAAAGTAATAATTAATATTAACAACGTAATTATTATTCATTTTATTATTATTTATTTTTATGTAATATTGTGTGATATTCTGATTAAACCATATTTTCTTTCTCTTAGTCACCTCTACAACATTAATTAAAGCTCAAAACGTATAAAATAATAATGTCACCAAATCCAATACTCTACCGCAATAAACACCACCTGTATAAGACGACATGTGACACGCACACACGCGCGCCTCACGCACACACGCTCGCGTAGAATTGATAGCAACGTCGGATCTATTCGGTCGGTGCAACGCCCCGGGTGTTAGGCTGCGTGCAGACTGGGTGCCATCGGCTTTGTACTAATATTATTATTATTAAAATTAATAATAAATTAATTTTATGGAGAGAAAAGATTTGTATTTTTGCATATTTGTAACGGTTAAACTTAAAAAATACTATACCGATTTTAATAATATTAGAATGCTACATTGATGAGTAACATAGGCTGTTCTCTCGTTTCGGAGGCCAAGACACACTTTGGGTCGCTGAGCCATCGGAGTTAGTTATGTCTACCCGTGCATAGCCATAAGTAATATGTAGCTTGCTATATAGGAAATATATAAAGTCAAAGTCAAAAATATCTAAGGACTAAGTATAAAGAATTAAAATAAAATAATGACAGTTGTTTGTCAATTATGTTGTTTATGAAAATTTAATGTACACACAGTACAATCAAACTAACTTTGACATTTGTTGCTTGTTAACTTTGCTAAAAACAATGAGTGTGTTTTAATTTTTACAGCAATAAGTATATATAAAATGTATGCATATAATGAATATTGTATGTAATACAAATATATAATATATATTTTATTACGTATCAAACAATCATAATAGTAAATGGAAATAGCCCAATATCCAGTGTGTACGGTGCTTTACCGACATAAATTCTCAATAACACGAAATGGCGGCGCGGGGTCGCGGGGGGAGGTACCCAGGGACGGACTGGAGCGGAGGCGGATTATTATTATTATTACAATGGATTTACATAATTACTTTATTTGTTTAGTTTTTTTTTTTTTTTTTTTTTTATTTGATAAAGTTTTCCACTACAAGCTCGAGGCCCGTACTTTTGTCAACACATTTTCTTATAATATAATTAAGTTTTTCCGCGTTTAAATATAATTATATTATACTATAAGCTAATTTAAAAAACTAAGAGGTTGTGCACATTGGGATATGGAAACATGAACATTATACAATTAAAACATGCAAAAAAAAAAAACATTTTAACAATTATTAGTTACGGGATAACAACTAAAACAGACCAGACCCCACAAGCAGCACCCGTTCACGAGTTGACGCATGTGCCAGCCATCGCTCTCCTCGACCATATTAGAGGGAAGAGGGCGACCCGACACACGACGCCGCTGCAAGCAAAGTCACTTTCGTGAGCATGACTGCTTTAGTTGTTTACAGAAGATGGTTAGAATAGAGAAGGAAAGGGAGAGCTAAAATATACAACTTATAACGACTTATATACATTTTACAATTATTCATTTTACAATTAAGACATGCAGAAGAGGGAAAGTCAAAGGAAGGTTTAAGGGGGACTGCCAGCCGTGGTTCTCGCGGTCTCCAATCTCGCGAGTGCCTGAACAACTTTTTCGTTTCGGTGTTTAATAGCATTCTCGAGGTTGTAGTCCACGATCCTTTGCGTTGTTGCTGCCGCTGCTCGCTTCACGAACCTGCCTATCGCGTCGTCACTGTCATCTGTATAGTAAATGCAGCTGACAGTGTGTCGCGACACTGCTACTACCGCATGCGGTACGCTGTCGTGAAGCTCCAGCTTTTTCGCTCTGGTCTGGAGGATGATAACCGACTCGTACGTAAGTCCCTGAGCTTCATGAATGGTTAGGATGCGCGATCCTTCACCACTCCCGTATCCCTTGCTGGACAGGGATTCCTTTTCCTCTTGGGTGTTAACCAGGAATAAGGTGTTGGGGAGAGTGTTGGGTATTAGGGCATCCTTGTACCCTTTTAGCGTCAAGGAACGTACGCACGGTCTTGATGAGTATATACCGGAGTATATCTCACCGAGGGCGTATGCTACATCCATCGGGTTCCGGTGCGTGCATAACAACTCCTGGCTGATGGTTGCCACCAGGTTTGGGCGATTGTACCTTAGCTCGAACAGGTTTTCCCGGTCGATATAAGGTAGTTGGTTGAGATCTCCGACAAGGACAACTTCGTTAGCACCTGACAACCGAACCGCCATGACTATGGCCCCAAAGTGGTTCATGAGAGCCTCATCAACCATGAGACGGTTGCATTTGTCTGGCTCCCTGAAACCGTTGACCAAGATTGAGGCCATAGTGCGCACCTTGGTTTTGACCGCGTCTCCTATACGGTGCGCCAGCTTTTCCTTTAGGTCTTTGGCTGCCTCGGTTGTCGTGGTGACTATTACGTCATTGTCCGCATCGAAATTCCCAACAAGCCATGTTGTTTTGCCGCATCCGGGAACTCCGTTCACCCAGTTGATTTTTGGTACCACCCAGCTTTCCGATGCTGCTCCGGGACCAAGAGTCTCTGCGATGGTTTCCGCCATCTTCAAGATCTTGTCATCCAGCATTATCTTCGTGCACCGGGCGGTAACCACTATCGGGTCGTTTGGATGTGTGTCAAATCGTAGTTGGCCTGACCGCTTTGTCTCTTCCTCGTCCAGAACCACAAAGCCACTTGTTGCATTATATGCAGCCATATATTGTCCCGTCATCGTTCCCATTATGACCTGGGAAGTGTCGTTGTTGTATACGGCCGCCTCCGCCTCTTCGAGTCTGACTTTCAGCAGATTGTTATTCTGCTGGAAAGACCGCATGATGTTCTTGCAGGTTATAAGGTTGACCTCCCTGGTCGCTCTTATAACTGCTTGAAACTCAAGGAAGGCATTTATTGCGTGGTCTAAGGGTGTCGACGCTGGTCTGAGATTCGGTCGAATGACCTGCCCCTTATCGGCTCTCGTCCTCTTTTCCTGGGGCTGTTTTGGAGCTGGAGGAGGTTTCTTCAGGAACTTTCCAAGTGCGGCTGCCTGTCTTTCCGCTTCTTGGATCGCGCCCGATTTAATCCCCTGTGTTGCTGTCATGACAGTGTTCAAGAAGCGTCCCAGCCGCGTCGTTGACTCAGCCCTCGCTTCTGGATCACCTCTTTGCTCTTCTTGGGCTTTCTCGGCAGCTGTTTTCTGCTGTAAACGTTCTGAGCCACTTATGGTAGTTATGTCTGTCGAAGTTGCTGAATCGTGTTTCGGCGCTTTGAGGAAGCTCAGGTCTTCCCCTCTGTCCTCATACACTATTACCTCATGATATTCGGAGGCTTTGATGCAGCCGATGCGGTCGGAGACATTGCCTTTCTCGAACTCGACTACCATAGCGTCTACGCTTACTTTACAGGGCGTGTTGCGCACGCCTTGCTCAGCCTCTCCAAGCTTTGTGAGCACTGAACATGCCTGAGCGAAAGGAGTCTTCTCACTCCATTCGAATAGTGCGATCGTTTTGTTTCTTGATCGCACTATTCGACAAAAGTGGTTTGCTACTTCCGTCTCTGGTAACGCGTTAAATGTTTTGCGTTTCATGCTCTTTCTGGTGGTGCTCCCGTTTAGCAGAGCGGCTAAGCCTGGCGATATTGCAACATGTTTTCGGGTTCCCGCGATGCAGAAACTTATACCAAGTTTTTCGGTGTTGTTGTCCATGAAGAGGGCCACGCCTCGAAGTCGTACGCCTGGTTCACCCCTCTCTCCGCACGCCAAGAGTTGCTTTAAGGGCATGCTGCGAGGGATGAGTTTTTCGTTTTGGTGTGTGTCAATGTTGTGTGGGGTTGAGGATGGTGGATTAATCTGGGGTGGGGGTAGGGGAGGGGGAGGGAGATTAGGTTCTGGGGGCTTAAGAGTACTGTTTCTCCTGGCTGCTATGCGAAAGATTTTTTCCACATAGCTCAGGAGAGACGATCTGGTTTTTGGATCAGAGAGTAGGTTGGGGATTTCGTCAAGTAGGAGATTTTGGTTAATTTTTATTTCTAGGTCATGTCGAGCTGCTAGGAAGCGGGGACAGTCAAGGATAATGTGCCACACGGTTTCTCTGACCTCGGGATCGCACTCGCATCCGGGGCTGTCTTTGAGTTTGAACCTGTGCAGGTACTCGGCTATTCCTCCATGTCCTGTCAAAGCTTGCACAACGAAGGGCGAAAACCTTTCTGTCCTCACTATCTGGTATGCTTTGATGACATCCGGGAGGAACTTCTTGGTTATTGCGCCAGTGCTGGAGGTGTCATACCGGTCTTGCCACTTGCGGACCGACTCCTCTCTGATCTTTCTTTTGACGTAAGACAGGGGGATCTTGTCGTAGTCTTGGGCAGAATTACTGAGTGCCGCCGTCTTCGCGAGCTCGTCGGCTCGTTCGTTTCCAGCGGTGCCCACGTGTGCCCTCAACCAGAATAGCCGAACATCTCTCCCTTTTGCCTTTCTGTCTCCAATGTTTTCTTTTATGGCCTTTGCTAGGGGGTGACTCACTTTGGGATTTTTTAGCAGATCGAGCGAAGATCTTGAGTCGCTCAGTATGTTTACCACTGGTTCTCTGCTAGATTTCGCCATTTGAGTCGCCCTATAGAGCGCATAAAGTTCCGATTGGAAGACGGTGCACGAGGGATGAAGACTAAAAGTGGCGTACTCGGACTCTTTTCCCTCCTCCCACCAAGTTGCGGCAGCACCAACTTTGCCCTCTATCTTGCTGCCATCCGTGTAGATTTGGGGGCCGGTTACTTGGTGGGAGTCCAGGGTTTCAAGGTCCGCGTTCTCCAAGAGCTCATATTCCATCGCAACGCTAGTGGATGGGTGAGGCAGATCGAGATGCCTCACATTGCGTTCGAGCTCTTTTCCTGCCGGAAGGTAGTCTAGGGAGAGGTTCTTTTTCGCTCTGTACAGGTTTGCCGTCTCTAGTATCCTCAAGTCAAGCGGGAGGGTTCCCGACAATACGAGTGCTGAGGTCAGCGAGACCGTGCGGTATGACTTGCAAATTTTCTGCGCAAATCCTCTTTGGAGCCTGTTGAGTTGGTCCCTATTCATTTGCAACTCTACCGCTTGGGACCATGCACACGAGGCATACGTCATGATGGGCTCCACCACTGCAACGTATATTGTTCTTATGATCTCGCCATTGAGACCCCACGTCAACTTCGCAGCACACGCTAGCTGTTTGTATATATTGGCAGCCTTTTTACATTGGGCGGACACGTGCGATTTGAAGTTGAGTTTGTGGTCTATCACCAGGCCTAGGAGTTTCATCTCGTCAACGAGATGTAGTCTCGTACCCGCCATGTAAAGATTAGGGATATCGTACTTCAGCTTTTTTGTGAGCAACATCGCATGTGTTTTCTGCGGTGCAAAATTAAGCTTGTTACGATTTCCCCAATCCACTACTGTCTCAAGGGTAGTATTGACTTTTTGCTCTAGGGTGGTGATTAGATGGCCTGAGAACACAAGAGCCACGTCATCAGCAAAGGCTTGGCAGTAGACTTCCTCACTTGCCAGTTTATGCAGCAACGAGTCAAGAATGACATTCCAGAAAGTTGGTCCTCCGATGGATCCTTGGATACAACCCTTTGTCGTCTCTTTTTCGTATGTTGCCCTGGCATAGTTGACCCGGATCTTTCGGTCACTGAGGTATGAGTCGACTAGCGTGAAAAGGTTTTTGGGACACCTTTTCTCCTTTAATTGATGTTTTAGAGCGGGCCACCACGCGTTGTCGAAGGCCCCCTCTATATCCAGGGAGATTACGAGGACGATCTTTTTATTCGTCACTTCCTCTCGTATATGCTCTACCAAGTCATAGAGGGCGTCTTCAGTGCCTCGTTGTGGCATGAAGCCGTATTGCCTGCTATTTAGGGTGGGAAGTAGGTGCCACTGGAGTCGGCCAACCATTAGCTTTTCGACGATTTTTCCAAGAACTGAGAGAAGGCCTATCGGGCGGTAAGACTTAGGATGGGTGTAGTCTTCCTTGCCAGGTTTTCGGATTATGACAATGTGAGCGATTTTCCATTGCGTTGGGAAATGCGACAGCGATAAGCATTTATTTGCAATCGCCATGAACACATCCCTGTCGCTTCGGATAGCCACATTGCATATGTCGGCTGTAAGCCCATCCATTTGTTTAGTTTTAAATGTATTATTTTTTACTTTAGGTTTATAGATTGGTACAACAGATTAACGCCGAATATCGATCCAAACCCGCGAAAAACGGATCAGGATCGATTATTAATTTCGGGCGTAAGGCGTTATTGGTACACCATAAACTAGGTAAATATAAACCTAAAAGAAAACAATATAATGGTAAGTGTCACATAGGGCAGTCTTATCGGACAACTCATCCAGAAAACAGAAAGGCAGAGAAATAATACGAAACTAATATAGACAGTGGTATTGTGGTAGTACGTTAAATTAACAAATAAGGCAGATATATTATAGTACCTAACTGAATTTTTATTTTGTGTTTTTTATGTGACTGGATCTTTTATTAGTTGTTATAACTTATCAGTTCTGAATTTGAGACGGCAAGTGAGGATAGTTAATTTAATTTAATTTAAATATTTTTGTATAAAATACACACGTTTAAAGATAATTTTACGCCTAAGATCTGCTAATTTTATGTACAGAAACATTAACATGAATTAACGCATTTCTTATAATTTCGATACAACGATACAGTACAATTTATAAAGACATTATATCTTACACAACAAAAGAATCTCGTAAAATTACCTTCTTACTAATCGCTAACATTTAAGTCCTCCCAAGTAACTGAGCATAATGAAACGAGCAAAATAAAACGAAAACAACCCAACTGACATTTAGTCCTTGACAGGTGCCGTCGAAACAATCGCAAAAATGACGACAAATAAACGAAAAAGACAACCTAAATCCTTCCCTGGCGAAAAGCAGTGAAAGATGAGAGTCAGGTCGAGTACGGCGATCGAGCAATTTTGATACTTTTCCGAGCCCCTTACGTAACATTGCAATGTGACAAAGGAAACTTGGTGGTTGATATACTTATTTGTAAAGTATTAAAAAGAAGAGTTATAAATTTGTGGTGCGTCGTAGATCCCAAACAGATGAACTGATTCTGATTTATATTTGAAACAAGAGGACCGCCCCGGCTCCGCACGGGTAATTAAGACGAGGAATTGGCAATATTGGCTGCAGGGATTTCCTTTTTTCTCAGCAATTACAAAACATACAGAGCTAATATTTATGTGCATTAAAGATCATGTTTTTGATATCAAATTGTCGGAAGGATAACACGATCGGATAACTTTCATAGCAGACAAACAATGATCGAAACTGCCCTCTAAAAAAAAGATTTTCATTTTACAGGCATACAAAACCGATTTAAGAGCTGAAGTTTTTTTTGTATGGTATTCAAACACATTCTTCAAAGAACTGCAGATTTAGTTTAATAAAATTAACGATAGTTTTCATTTAAACGAAAAAAAACCTTTTTTGGCGCATACGAACTTACGGCATTAGTCAGCTTGCTTGCGTTTTTGTATGGAGCTGATTTCAGATACATTGTTTATCACGGCGTCCTCTTAACAAAAATATCAAAATTAAAAATTATAATACACACATAAACCCTTTCTCCCGTGCGGCCCGTGCCCCAGTGACGCCTAGGTACAATCTACATTGCTTACGGTGCTGTCTAGCTAGCCAAGCAGGTTTATCGGCTACCACGCAACTTTTTTTTAATATCGTGATATCTTTCGAATGAAACGTCCAAATTTAATAATTTAAAAAGTTATATATAGGTATTGAAGCAGACTTGAATATAACGTATGTAATTTATTTTGATAAGGATTAATACCAAGATACAAATAAACGAGCCTTTTCTAAAGGTGGCATTTCAATTAATTTTTTAAAATAAAATAACACTTATTGTGGCATAACCATAATAGTTAGACATATGCTGTCGCGACATAGCCTATGTCCGGTGCAGATAGTGTAGCTTTCTAACAGCGAAAGAATTTTTCAAATCGGTTCAGTAGTTTCGGAGACTGTTCGATGCAAACAAACAAACAAACAATCAAATCTTGACCAATTTAGCTGTTTTTAGGGTTCGGTGCCCAAATGGTAAAACGGGACCCTATTACTAGGACTCCACTGTCCGTCTGTTACCAAGCTGTATCTCATGAACCGTGATAGTTAGACAGTTCAAATTTTCACAGAAGGATTATAATGTATCTGCTTTTTTTATTATTTTGCGTACTCGCTGTGGTTTAGCAGGGGTAGGCCCTTATTAGTACACATTTTTTTTAATGGCAAATACTACAACAAAAAATAATAACACCAAGTATCAAGACCCAACGGCCGCAGTAAGCAACTGCTCACGAAGTTTTCAAACGACGATGAGTACAAAAGGGTGTAACTGCAAAATCGTTCAATTTCGGCACAAACAAATTTCCACCCTATCTCCGCATAGCAAGGTCGATATTCACAAACATGTTTGCTTAACTTATTAATACCTAGCTTATACAGAATTTGGAGATTAGGAAACCGTGTTTTTTTTTTAACTTTTTTGCGTTTCGTTTTTGTTTGCCTATTTGTACTGCAGATAGTGTTGTTTAGGTTATATTAGTCGTAATATGTTTAAAAAAAATGTTCCTATTTATGCTAAGCCAAACTTGGTAAATAGCTCTATTAATCATCATCACATGAATCATACTTTCACACTATTAAATTTATTCTATAATCTTTGCTCTCTAAATCTATCTTCTATAGCTATATATATAAAAATCAATTGCTATTTGTTAGTGTCACTAAAACTCGAGAATGGCTGGACCGATTTGGCTAATTTTGGTCTAGAAATGTTCGTGGAGGTCTAGGCAAGGTTTAAAAGGTGAGAAAAATTAGAATAATTGCCGGGAAAACCTTAAAAACAGCGCTTTTCTCTTTTCCATATAAACGTTTTTTATCTAAATAAAATATGGAGTCAATTTAAACTTTATTGCTATACAATAAAGTTAACTGATTTTTTGATTTTTCGATTGAGGCAAGTACGAAGTCTGCCGGTAGCTGACCCGGCAGACTTCGTACTTGGTCTATATATATAAGAATCAAAGTCCTGACTAACTGATATACGCACAGCATAAACCGCTGATCGTAGAAACTTGAAATTAGAGGGTATGTCTGTCTTGATGCATAGGGGGTATTAACAAAGGATATTAAATATTAGTAAAGCTAAATAAAAAATATCGATTAGATGACAAAAAAAAAGCTTGGGATTTTAGTGAACTTGCTCCAATTCAATCAATTAGTAATAAGAATAAAATTGTCAATGTGATCGCGCCAAAAAATTACCTGCCGGGCGTTTCTTGCCTGTTCTTTTGCCGGCGTAAGGAGGTTGGAACAGGCGTAGCTAGTTTTAAGTTGACGTTTTAAAGTGATCACAATGTATCCTATTAAATAAAAAAGTTTTGAGTTTGAGTTTGAGGGATTTTTTTGAAATTCAACCCCTAAGGCGGTACGCTACACTTGGACTGGGAACTGGCTAATGCCCGGGCCACACTAAGGTTTCAAGGGAAATGTCAATGCCTATCTTCGCGATAAATATTGCGTTAATTATTAACGCTATTATGCGAGTGGCTACACTCGAACGGTCAACGTGAAAGCACTTGAGTTATCGGCTAACGTCAAACGCCAATGTGAATGCCGTTGTCCAATGTCGTGGCCACACTTATGTCAAACGTCAATAATCGCGCTATTGAACGGCATTTCCCGTTAGTGTGGCCCCAGCATCAGGTGAGGCTGCCGGAACACACCGATAGGTGCACGGCGACAGATTCTTGCGCGCGAGAGAATCCGCGGGGCGCATGATGTACCTATTAGTATAGAAAATAATCAAAACCAAAACCTGAACATTGGAACGCATTAACAACAGAAGTAATTAGCTGATTAGCACCCGCCATCTTGATTATTCATGCCTTCAATAGGGATGGGTAACGCTAATTGAACTAGCCGAAAGATTCGGCCAAATGAATACCTGTGCATGTACTGTACATATATCTTTTTAGCTCTGTAATGAAATAAAAAAATATCTTTACGTAATAGGATACATTATAAGGATCACTTTAAAACGTCAAACTTAAGACTAGCTACGCCTGTTCCAATCTCCTTACGCCGGCAAAAGAACAAGTAAAAAACGCTCGGCAGATAATTTTTTTTTTATGAAATTTTGTGTGTATAATAGAGGTAGGTAATGCGTGATGTTAATGACTAGACAATTATAATTACTCATGCCGAAATTCAACCTTCACTATTTTACACAGAGTATTTGGACGCCGACGCCCAACATTGAATGAAATTAACAATTTTTCAGTTAATAAATGAGTTTAAAAAGTTTAAAAGAGTGTTAGTAATATGGCCGAATTTCGGCATAATTACTTCCGCTCACTATTTTACACAGATTATTTGGACGCCTACGTGGGGCATTTAATGAAATTAACTATTTTTCAGTTAATAAATCGGTTTGAAATGTTTCAAAAGCCGAATTTCGGCACAGCCAAGTCCCATCTCTATTCCCCACCGCGTATTTGGACGCCTACGTGGGGCATTGAATGAGGTTAACTATTTTCGTGTGTCGTCGTGTGTCCAAGTACATATCCTTTTTGAGACAATTGGCTAATCTATTCAATGTTGTTATTTTATTCAAATGGAGTTTCGTTTGCTGATACAATGAATGTTTAATTGTCCATGTCTTTTAAAATACACGGAGAAAAAAGACCTTCCGAAATACCGTTTTCCTTCTGAGTCAAAATGGAAGGACTTGTGATTCAGAAGGAAAACTAATACAAAATATGGAAGGAAACGGTCTTGGAAGGAAAGACTCAGAAGGAAGGTCACAATTTTTTTCTCAGTGTACTACAACAAAGCTGCTCCCCTTTAGATAAGTACGGAACCCTAAAAAAGGGTCTTCACATCAGACAGACAGACGGAGGTACGGAACCCAAATAAAATTCACCAAAAAAACAGAATTCACAAAATAACAAAACACTTGAACTTTGTAAGTAAGTGGGTATTTATCGGAAAAGAAATGTTAAGAGGATTAAAATCTAAGAATAGATATGTTTTTTTTGTAGTTTTTTTCCTTACTTCTTACACAAGTCACCTGATGTTAAGTGACGATGTGGTCGAAGGTGGCGCCACGCTACACCTGGACTGGGAACTGGCTCACAAGTGAGGCTGCCGGAACACACCGATAGGTGCACGGCGACAGATTGTTAACTCGAGGCTGGTAGCTAGCCAGGCGAGCACTAGAGCATGCCCTACCACCAAGCAATGGTTTCATCGCGATGTTTCTCTTTCCATCATCGATACATATATTACTAGATGCGCCCCGCGTCTTCCCGTTATCCCACAGGAACCTTTCTCCGGGATAAAAAAAAGTAGCCTATGTGTTAATCCAGAGTATAAGCTATCTTCATTCCAAATTTCATTCAGATCCGTTCAGTAGTTTTTGCGTGAAAGAGTAACAAACATCCATCATCATCATCATTATCAGCCTTTCACGTTCCCACTGCTGGGACTCTGGCCTTCTCTCAGAGAGAGAGTATGGGCTGTAATCTACCACGCGGGCCCAGTGCGGGTTGGTAGATGTCGCATGCCCTTGAATGTTGCAGTTCTTGGACATGCCGGTTTCCTCACGATGTTTTCCTTCACCGTTTTGAGCGATGGCAAATCCGCACATAACTTATTAAGTCATAGGTGCGGGACCGAGAGGATTCGTACTCGGTGTCGGCGTCTTGTAAGTTGCACGCCTAACTGTTGGGCCACCATCGCTCTTCCATCCATGCATACAAAATTTCGCGTTTATAATATTACTAGCTGTTCCCTGCGGTTTCACCCGCGTGGGCTACAGTTTTTTGCGATAAAAAGTATCCTATGTCCTTCCTCGGGGCTCAAATTATCTCTATACCAAATTTCATTTAAATCGGTTCAGTAGTTTAGGCGCGAAAGCGTATAGGTATATTCCGTATACTCCAAAATTATTCCCGCACTTCAATGCCCCCTCACCACGTTACCTGCTGTAGGTACCCATTATCCTATTTTAATTCTAAGTTAATTTTTCTTGGACCGCGCAGTTAAAGGTCTTCCTAGTCCGCGACCGCACTTTACCTATTTTATAGATTCTCCCCTTACTTCACCGCGTTTCCCGCTGCGCTGCGGTGCGGCGGTTTTATTTTTCTACTACTACTTACATTTTTAAACTCGTGATATCTTTCGAATGGAATGTCCGAATTGAATGATTCAAAAAGTTATATGAAGGCATTGAAGCAGTTTTGAATAAGAAGTAATTTATTTTGATAAGGATTAATACCAAGATACAAATAAAGAGCCTTTTCTAGCGGTGGCATTAAAAATTAAAATTTTAAAACAAAAGATCACTTATTGTGGCATAACTATAATAGTTAGACATATGCTCTCGCGGACTTTTTTGTAGATCTTAATGAGACCTACAAACCCGTAGTACATTGTTTTGGTCTAGTGTCAATAGTTTTTGCAGCGCACGCAAAAATAGATTTTCGATTTCACACCTTGGGTTGCAAAATAGCAATTTTCTTACGGATCCCTAATTTTTTTGGAAATAAAATATAGCCTATAGCCTTCCTCGATAAATGGGCTATCCAACACTGAAAGAATTTTTCAAATCGGACCAGTAGTTCCTGAGATTAGCGCGTTCAAACAAACAAACAAACAAACAAACAAACAAACAAACAAACAAACAAACAAACTCTGCAGCTTTATAATATTAGTATAGATAGTAGGATTTTAAAAATGAACCGTTTCAATAAACTTTATAAGGAGCTTAGAGACGGATATGTAGGTCACTTAGCAGGGCGTGGCCCGCTCCCGGTCTAGGGTTGTCAGCACATCCGATTTCGCGGAAGATGCCCTAGTTACTACGCCAACCTGGGACGTTCGCCGCCCGTCCTGGGTTTCTATGTACTTACAACATTGATCGATATTTCCAACTAATTTTACTTTATTAGGTAAACTTAGTAGTTATTTATGTTATATACAACTTATATAAGACTAGCTGTTCCCCGCGGTTTCACCCGCGTGGGCTACAGCTTTATGCATACAAAGTCTCAGCCCGATCGGTTTAAAATTGACAAAGTTTCATACAAACTTTCATCCCCTATTTTATCCCCTTGGGGGTAGAATTAATCAAAATCCTTTCTTAGCGGATGCCTACGTAATAACATCTACCTGCATGCCAAATTTCAGCCCGATCCGTCCAGTGGTTTGGGCTGTGCGTTGATAGATCACTATGTCAGTCACCTTTGAGTTGTATATATTTAGATAACTAAGTTAGCTAATAAACAGGCCAATAGCGCGTCGGACTCGCGCACTAAAGGTTCCGTACCATTTTATCTATAAAACGGCAAAAAAAAGTTTGTTGTATGGATGCCAGCCCCTTTAACTACTTATTTTTAGTCTGTCTGTCTGATAAGCTTTAACGCCTAAACTGCTGAACCGATTTAAATAAAATTTGGTAAAGAGACAGTCTAGAGACTGAGAAAGGACATAGGCTACTTTTTATCGTGATAAACTGTAGCCCACGCGAGTGAAACCGCGGGGAACACCTATTTTATAAATGGTAAATTTTGTAAGGATGGATGGATGTTTGTTACTCTTTCACGCAAAAACTACTCAACGGATCTGGATGAAATTCGGAATATAGATAGCTTACATCCTGAATTAATCTGAATTAATCCTGAATTAATCCGGGATTTTAGTGAACTTGCTCCAATTCAATCAATTAGTAATAAGAATAAAATTGTCAATGTGATCGCGCCAAAAAAATTACCTGCCGGGCGTTTCTTGCCTGTTCTTTTGCCGGCGTAAGGAGGTTGGAACAGGCGTAGCTAGTTTTAAGTTTGACGTTTTAAAGTGATCACAATGTATCCTATTGAATAAATAAACATTGACTTTTGACTTTGACTTAAAACATAGGCTACTTTTTATCCCGGAAAAAACGTTCCTGCGCACCTAGTGTCCCATGTTTTCTGCTTCATGTATATGTACACTGACGTTGCAAAGTGACATCACAATTCACAATACAGCTTGACATGAGACAACCCTACCCAGCCGGTGCTAGCCGGTCCAATCCAGAATATTCCGGTTTAACCCGTGATCCGGCTCTGGTTGGTTAGTACCGGATTATGTACTGTACACTGATAAAGTTGTCAAGTCACGAACGCTCAGCGTTTTAAATGATGAAATCTATCTATACTAATATTATTAAGAGGAAAGATTTGATCGTTTGTTTCTTTGTTTTTCTCCGAAAATAATGAACCGATTTGAAAAATTCTTTCACTGTTGGAAAGCTACACTATCCCCGGTGGACATAGGCTATATTACATTTTCAAAAAAATTAGGGATCCCTACTAAAACTACAATAATGTAACCCAAGGTGTAAAAAAAATATCTAAAATATTCTTTACATCGCGTGCGTTGCGAAAACTATTGATGATAGAGTAAAATAATGTACAACTTTACAGAACACATCATTATTTACAAAAAGTGTCGCGACAGCATATGTCTAACTATTATAGTTATGCTACAATAAGTGTTCTTTTATTTAAAAAAAAATTTTTATATGGCGCCGCTTGAAAAGGCTCTTTATTTGTATCATGACATTTCTTTTTTAGTTCACGCACGTTTGAGCGCAAGACACCTGATGTTAGGCTACGATTTGCGGTGCTCCAATCCAATCCAATCGGATAGTAACAAAAATATTTGCCGACCGATGTGACGCAATGGGAGAATAGCTGACTGCGAAGCGTGAGGTTGCGGGTTCGATTTTCGCTGAAGGACAAATAATTGTACATTGAAAAAATAAAAGAGAAAGTATTTTAGTCTGTGTCTGGATGTTGTGGATCCCCGATCCACGTAGTATCTGATACCCAAGAAACAGGGGATCATAGATAGGGGTCAGTACCTCTAGTACAAGCTTTGAAATCTATAAAAGTTTCGCAAACGTCAAAGTTTACTACCGCCAACTCGTCAAAGTGGCAACTCCTGTTGCCTAAATTCAAAAAGTAGTTCGAAAACTTTGTTGAAATGCAAATGAAATGAATGAAATGATTTTAAACCTTTCAAGTAAGGAAACGATAACTTTAATGGTTTTTGTGAACAATCAAAACCTGCACTAGGGGTACAGAACTATCTATTGTCATTGTGTGGGCATTATTTCTTATACATATCTTATTAATTTTTGAATTTAGGCTCCCATAACTAATCAGAGAAATAGGTATGTGTTTTTTCAATGCACAAATATGTGCCCTGTAGCGGGAATCGTACCCGGGACCTCACGCTTCGCGGTCGGCTATTGGGCCATGGCGCAAAATCGTTCTTTAAAAAAATCCTCCGCTCCCGCTCCGCTCGTGCCATGGACTACACCATCATTCTATTATTAGAGCCAATCGATAATCTCAGTTAAATGTGACAGTAGGAACGTATGTATTTCGTAGGGTTTAGCCGACTACGGGGTGTTTAGGAAGGTTGGTGTTTTGACGACATCATCATCATCATCGTCGTCATCGTCAGTCTGTACAAAAGTAGCTGATCGTTCTCGATTTTCCAAATGTGTTTTAAATCAGTAATTATTATTGTTTTACATGGTATCATTTTGACCACAACATAACACCCACCTGATTTTAGGTGATGATGTGGTCAAATATTGGTGTCTAAGATGATGAGGATGATAGAAAAAAGTGTGATTGTTCAAAAGTCAAAAGTCAAAGTCAAAAGTCAATTTTTCTTTATTCAATAGGATACATTGTGATCACTTTAAAACGTCAAACTTAAAACTAGCTACGCCTGTTCCAACCTCCTTACGCCGGCAAATGAACAGGTGTTCAGTGACTTTTGTCGTTGGCCTCTCCCAAGACAACAAAGTGATCCTTAGAGAGTGTTACATGTAGGTATGTATGACGTGACGTAACAATGACGTAATCAATAATATCCTACTACGAGTAATATTATAAATGCGAAAGTTTGTGTGTGTGTGTGTGTGTGTGAATGTTTGTTACCACGTATCACCGTAACTACTGAACCGATTTTGATGAAAATTAGAAAAATTCAAAATCGCGGGTAACGGAAAAGGATCGATTATTAAAATTCAAAACATTTTTATTTAATAGGATACATTGTGAACACTTTAAAACATCAACTTAAAACAGGCTACGCCTGTTCCAACCTCCTTACGCCGGCAAAAGAACAGGCAAGAAACGCCCGGCAGGTAATTTTTTGGCGCGATCACATTGACAATTTTATTCTTATTACTAATTGATTGAATTGGAGCAAGTTCACTAAAATCCCAAGCTTTTTTTGTCATCTAATGGGCCGATATTTTTTAATTAGCTTTACTAATAAGAAGATTTCTCTTGTTTGGTTGTACACATTGGGATATGGGAACATGAATATTAACGAGTATTAATATCGGGCGTAAGTGATCACACGCATCCTACTAAATAAATATGTTTGACTTTTGACTTTTCGTTTGCACACTTGGCTTGGCGGTTGAACGAAATATATGGCCAAGGATCAATTCCCCTACAGTTTTACAAAGGCAATTCTGGTTGGCGTCTGTTCTGAAGAGTTGTCTAAACGTTTGATGGACAGCGGCAGAGGATCAAAGAGCTCGACTTTTGCATTTTTTTTTTATTCAATTAGTAATAAGAATAAAGTTGTCAATGGGATCGCGCCAAAAAAATTACCTGCCGGGCTTTTCTTGCCGGTTCTTTTGCCGGCGTAAGGAGGTTGGAACAGGCGTAGCTAGTTTTAAGTTGACGTTTTAAAGTGATCACAATGTATCCTATTGAATAACTAATAAAAGTGTTTTAAAAATGATTGAATTTTGAATTAACCGACGGAAAATAGGAGGTAGTCGACATTATGTAGGTACGTATTTAGTTTTAGGGTTCCGCGGCACAAAAGTAAAACCCGGCCACGTGCGAGTCGGACTCGCGCACGAAGGGTTCCGTACCATCCTACTAATAATAAAGACGCGAAAGTTTGTATGTATGTATGTATGTTTGTTACTCTTTCATGCAAAATCTACTGAACGTATCCTTTCCTAGGAGAGATAGTCTAGAGCAGGGATGCACAGACTTATTAAGACTAGGGGCCACTCGGGCAAATCATGAACTGAAGGCGGGCCGTCAGAAGTATAGGTAATTAAAGACAATAAAGAATTGATAATAATGTATTAAAATTGAAAAAGAATTTATTAATTTGAAGCGTGGCACTGCATAGTGCTTACAATCTTTTTTGTATTTGAGATTCAAATTACTTTTCGAACAAATTTTTTTTGGTTTTTTTTTGGAATAGAATTCAATATTTTTCGAATGTACGAGAGTATTATTTTTGCTGTTGGCGGGCCACCAGTATTCCACCGGCGGGCCGCGGTCTGTGCATCCCTGGTCTAGAGCGTCAGTTGGAATATCACTTATGTAATTTTAATAGGCAGAGAATTACAATTTTTATCGTATTTAGATCGTTTTCATACGACCTCGGGTCTGTTTTGGCCATTGTTCTTTTAATACGGAAAATTAAAAAAAAAAAAACAAATTTACCGAAATTTGGTCTGACGTTTAATTTACGGACGTTTAAAAAACCAGCGCTAAGTAGATATATAACACTAAATGATCAAGTATCAAGGTGTCACGGTCGCCGTACAGCGCGCTGGATCCGGAGTCGCGCGTCGCTTACGAAATGTTATGGCGGGCCACGTGAATACGGTGGTGCAGGATAAAGTTACTTTTATTGATTACTAGCTGTTCCCCGCGGTTTCACCCGCGTGGGCTACAGCTTTATGCATGCAAAGTCTCAGCCCGATCGGTTTAAAATTGACAAAGTTTCATACAAACTTTCATCCCCTATTGTATCCCCTTAGGGGTAGAATTAATCAAAATCCTTTCTTAGCGGATGCCTACGTCATAACATCTACCTGCATGCCAAATTTCAGCCCGATCTGTCCAGTGGTTTGGGCTGTGCGTTGATAGATCACTATGTCAGTCAGTCAGTCACCTTTGAGTTATATATATTTAGACTAGCTGTTCCCCGCGGTTTCACCCGCGTGGGCTACAGTTTATCGCGATAAAACGTAGCCTATGTCCTTTCTCAGGCTCTAGACTATCTCTGTACCAAATTTCGTTTATATCGGTTCAGTATAGGCATGAAAGCGAGACAGACAGTTACTTTCGCATTTATTATATCAGTAGGGATTTTACAATAACTTTTTGTACATCTAAAATTGATAATGTAGTGAAATTTGAAGCGATGATGGCTCAGTGATAGTGACGTCGGCTTGCGACCCGTAGATCGTGGATTAGAATCTCACAATGAGCGTGAGCTTTCGGTGAAGGAAAACATCGTGATGAAACCATAGCTTGGTGGTAGGGCATGCTCTAGTGCTCGCCTGGCTAGCTACCAGCCTCGAGTTAAAAATCTTTCACCGTGCACCTATCGGTGTGTTCCGGCAGCCTCACTTGAGAGCCAGTTCCCAGTCCAGGTGTAGCGTGGCGCCACCTTCGACCGCATCGTCACTTAACATCAGGTGACTTGTGCTCAAATGCTAGCCTGTAAGTAGTAAAATATGCAAATAAAGTCGTAGTATTGTCCCGAAATAGTTAACATTTTAGCGTTTGCCACCTTATGCGGCTGAAACGTGTTAAGTAAAGCAAGCAAACGAAGCAAACCCGAGGGCACAGGGGTGGCACCGCATTGATTTTTTTGTATCTAGTTTTAATTTTGAATAGTTTTATTTCCGCACGCGAAGTCGTGTGACTTTTTGGTTGTGTGTACTTTTAATTAGTTTAAACTAACTTTTAAATTAACTTTTGGATGTTAAAGTAGTTAAAAACTTCTTAATAACTACCGAAGGTATCTAACACCCACCATGTTATGTTGATGTAAAGTACTTATATCGTATCGTAACCAATAAAAGTATATTTAATGAGTTATTTAAATTTTTAAATTACATATTTTTAGGTTAGTTACAAGACTAATAGGCGGTCACACTCACACAATCACATACATAATTAACATTAACTTTACTGATACTTAATTAATCTTACCACAACGCATCCCAGTATCATCTTACCTGTAACAAAAAAAACATTGTAAAAAAAAATAATTTTCAAACTATGTACAAAATATTACATATTTTACAAGTGACTTGAGAAAACTGCATTTAAGGATAAGTATTAGAAAAATAATTTAAGTTTAAGTATCTTTTTACAATAAAAAAAAAATAACATTAACATTAAGGCTGGCTTGCTACCCAACGAGCTAAATCTCGTGTAAATTTAGATAAAAATAAATTTCACACATGCATTTGACATTTCGAATTCATTATGTCAATACTTACTTAAATCGGTCGGATCTTAATATGAATATATTAGAAAAAATAAGTGTGTTTATTATAATAAAATACAATGTAATAATAATAATAATAATAACAGTTGCGCGACAGCCCTGACACTCCGGCGAGTATGCGCCGGCCGATATTTTTTCACTGGAGAACACAAAAATCGTGGAGTCGAAATACAACTCTTTACTTTTGTTCATACATATTTTAAAATTACATTATTTTGTTTATTTATTTATTTATTAGCTCACCAACACAGTGTACACTCATACATTCGCAGATTTATAATAATTCATATAAGCTTAAAACCAAATGTCACAGCATTGACAGGTGAGGACAGCATGCATTACAATAATAATGCAAATTAAGTTTTCATTTGAGCGAGTAACAAAGAATGTGTGTCTAAAATTTTGCATGATAACTTTAAAAGTTCAATTTTATTTGGTGCAGTCAGCAATCAATCAATCATTTATTTAACAGAATACAAGTAGGTATATTATTATAAAGATCTTAAATATTAATTGTAGGCACATTGTATTCGGTCTGCAAGCAGACGTGCAAATATTTTAGAAGCTAGGCAGTCAATAATTATAAAATAAATATGTCATTTGATCGTTATAATTAAATAAAATTGATACAAAATAAATAATAATACATTTCTAACACTAATACTTACAATAAAATTAAGCCAAATCCTTTTTGTCACAACTTAGAAACTCGTTTACTGAATAGAAGCATTTGTCCAATAACCACTTATGCACCCGGTGCTTAAAAATTGATAACGTCATATTTTTTAGTTCTTGCGGAAGACTGTTATATATTATTGCTGCCATAACATTGGCATAACATAACAGCGACAAAAGTAGCTGATCATAGTCGATTTTCCAAATGTGTCTTAGATCAGTCATCATTTTGTGTTTTTTATACAAATTACAAGGTAGCGTTTGACCACAACACAACACATATGATTTTAAAAGATGATGCGGTCAAAGGTTCGTGTTTAAGGTGCTGCATGATATCAAAAAATGTGTTATAGTTCAGTGACTTTTGTCGTTGACTGTACTAGCTGTTCCCGGCGGTTTCACTTGCGTAGACTACAGTTTATCGCGATAAAAAGTCCTCTCTTAGGCGCTAGACTATCTCTGTACAAAAATTGGTTCAGTAGTTTAGGCGTGAAAGCGTAACAGACAAACAGAGTTACTTTCGCAATTATAATAATAGTAGGGATTACATTATTTTTCATGATGATTGGTAACTTAAGTTTTAAAAGTGTATTTTTTGGGTTATAATATAGAAGAAATCGCTTTGAACGATCACAGACTCAAAATTATTTACATACAGCGAAAAATACGTTATGATTAAACTTTTCAGTGATATAATTTTTTGTAAAGATGTTTTGAGGTTTTATATTTGAAGCAATGATGGCTCACAGACCGGAACAGACGTCACTGTCAACGATGACAGTGACGTCTGTTTGCGATCCGTAGGTCGTGTGCCTACTTTCGGTGAAGAAAAACGTCGTGTTGAAACCATAACTTGGTGGTAGGGCATTTTCTATATCTGTCCCCAAGCATCTATCGGTATGTTCCGGTGGTCTCACTTGAGAGCAATTTAAATGAAATTTCGTACGAAGATAGTTAGAACCCTGAGTAAGGACATGGGATACTTTTTATCGCGATAAACCGTAGCCCACGCGGGTGAAACCGCGGGGAACAGCTAGTTCGGTAAGGGCAAATATACGTGTGATGAGCACGAATATTTGTACCTGAGTCTTGGATATTTCTATCTATATAAGTATTTATTTCTCTATATAAGTATGTATATTGTTGTCTAGTACCCATAACACAAGTTTCGAGCTTAATTTGGGGCTAGGTCAATTTGTGTGCAATTGTCTTCGATATTTATTTATTTAGTTAAAAATAAAAATATACATACATGGCGTCTCTATGCTACTGCATTCAGCACAACAGTCTTCCGTCCCGCTCGCACGCTATTTCCCTTCCCCCCGCACCGCGCCGTACGAAGGGTTCAAGGCGCGTTTATGTATGTAGCTATTATTAATTTAAGGTTATTAAAATTTATGTTTTTTTATTTTGTTTCGCTGTATTTAATTTATAATAGACATTCTTACTAACATTATAAATGCGAAAGTTTGTGTGTATGTTCGTTATTTTTTCACGCCGAAACGGCTCAACGGATTTAAATGAAACTTGGGTTAAGGATAGCTTATAGTTAATTGCAAATAAATAATTCTCATTCACATTTATTAATTTATTTTCTTTTTTTCTTAGTTAGGGGTCAGCAGAGCACAATGTATTCTGATTGTGTGAGCGGTATTATATGTTAAAATAAAAATAAAAGAAAGAAAGAAAGATTGATTCTTAGGCTCTGGATTAAGACATAGGCTATTGTTTATCCAGGTAAAAGGTTCCTGCGGGATAACGAGAACAGCGCGGGACGGAGCTTGTATAGATATCATGACAGAAAATAATATTACAATAAACTTAACTAACACGAAATGGAAAACAACTTTCCATATTAATAACTTTAGAATTTAATGTACTTATCATCAATTTTTCTGTTAAATAAATGTAAACTTTAATTTAACAAATTTTCTAACAATTCTATTTCGCATGTCGTCTTCACTCTTCCCCTTTAAATGTAACGGAACTTAACTTACTAGTGACAATTGTATCAATATTTTAATTGCAACATTATGCTGGTGATCAATAAATAAAATAAAAAAATAAATGGTAGATTTCTCACATTTGTTGACGGTTTCAGTAAAACAGTTTAGCGCGGGTGTAGCCGCGGGACAAAACTAGTAGTTGTTTTTATTTAAAAAACTTGCTAAGTGATCTTGAACTCGTTTGTAGTCCATTAGCAGCGCCCGCGGCTTTTCCTCCATCATATTATGCAACTTTAGTAACATTTATAACCACGCGTGTACTATGGATCTTGACAACCGGAAGTTTTCTAAAAAACCATTAAAAACAGATGTTTAATGTCGCAAATTTTTTTGTATATTTTTAACACCCGAAATTAATAATCGATCCTGATCCGTTATCCGCGGTTTTGGATCGATATGTCATGTCCTAATATAGACCTGTCAAACTTAGTTTAGTTTTAGAGAATGCAAAACCGAATCGACACCAGTGTGCTAAGAGTAGATTCAATTCAAGTAAGTATTGTGATTAAAGTATAGGTACATTTTAATATTAACTTAAGTTTATTTGTACGAACAAACAAACGAACAAATTTTACCTCTTTATATGTATTAGTAAATTAATAGAAGATAGACATACATATTCAGGTATGTACCTACATATCTCTACTATAATATTATAAATGCGAAAGTAACTCTGTCTGTCTGTTACGCTTTCACGCCTAAACTACTGAACTGATTTAAATGAAATTTGGTACAGAGATAGCCTAGAGCCTGAGAAAGGGCATAGGCTACTTATTATCGCGATAAACTGTAGCCCACGCGGGTGAAACCGCGGGGAACAGCTAGTTAATATATATATCTGACACGTAGCATGTAGATTATAAGTCACGACTGCTGCCAGCTACGTACCACAGCGCGTCCGAAGAGACAAACTCAGCGGGGGCTATGTGACGTGTCATTTTTTTTTATTACTGTTTTTTTTTATTTAAGCGCTTATTACCTGCTACGCGCAGGACAGATTTGTGTGGACACGCCCTTACGAGAGAAATATATAAACTCCTACTAGCTGACCCGGCCACGCGTTGCTGTGGCTAAAGTTTTTGTTATTTCGTTCACTACAAAATAAATTTAATTAATTTTATAGCGTCAACAACACGTGGTAATTATGCTGTTAAAATGTAGCTTATATGACACGTTCGTAGATTTACCATAGCAGCGCCATCTATTGATTACTTACTCAACCCAGTCGAAAGGTATCGACATCTGTTAGAATCATTTGGAGTTAACAGATAATTGAGGCCGCTAGAACCAGAGTGGCCTATCTGCATTTTTGACAACTTTTGACCTATTAACATTTTCGTAATATAAATACGTTATTTTACAAAACCAGACCGACCTAAAGTTGTTTACAGTCATAATCATAACGCAGATGGCAGGATAAAAAAACTTTAGGTCGGTCTGGTTTTGTAAAATAACGTATTTATATTACGAAAATGTTAATAGGTCAAAAGTTGTCAAAAATGCAGATAGGCCACTCTGGTTCTAGCGGCCTCAATTGTGACTGTCAAATAATAACAGACAAATAATTAGCAATAAATTAAAAATGCGACTATAATTTGAGATTTAAACTATCCTATCTCTCAAGTTGGATCGAACTGCACATGGTGTGCGAATTTTATTATAATCGGTTAAGTGGTTTAGGAGTCCATTGAGGACAAACATTGTGACACGAGATTTATATATATTAAGATTTGTTGCATTTTAACCCTTTCTGATTGTTTTTTAAAATTAAAAATAAGTCTAGCTAGCAAAAGTCAAAATAATTTATTTAGTAGGATAGGATACTAGCTACGCCTGTTCCAACCTCCTTACGCCGGCAAAAGAATATAAAATGTTTCAATCTATCATATCCAGTGTGCTCGTAAAACACCTAACTAAGCACTAGGCAGTTGGCCTGGTAGCCTCATTGATAAGGTTTATGTATGCTGATAACAGCTTATTGTTGTTCCTTTATGTACCAGCTGTCCCCCGCGGTTTCACCCGCGTGAATTACAGTACCTTTAGTACAGTCAACGAGGAAAGTCGCTGATCAGTACCCCTAGTACAAGTTTTGAAAACGATAAAAGTTTTCGTAAACGTCGACGTTTACCACCGCCGACTTGTCAAGTGGCAACTCGATCTGCTCAAATTCAAAAAGTAACTCAATAACATTGTTGCAATATGATTATAACGATTTAAAATAACCCGTATTAACGATTTCAGTTCCCAGTCTCGGTAAGATTCGCTGAAAAAAATATGTATGGATGGAAACGAAAACTTTTATAGTTTTACTAGGAGTACAGGAGAGCGATGGCTGGCACATGCGTCAACTCGTGAACGGGTGCTGCTTGTGGGGTCTGCTCTGCTTTGGTTGTGATCCCGTAACTCGTTAATATTCATGTTCCCATATCCCAATGTGTACAACCAAACAAGAGAAATCTTATTAGTAAAGCTAATTAAAATTACACAAAATTTTTAACTTCGTAGTGTCTAATGACATTTGTTGCTTTTGCTACCCTACAATACGTCTTGTTCTACCAATTTTGTTGTACTTATTTCTCTTTTTCTGAACTTATCGTTAATTTCACAAACCAATAACTGTTTTAGGCCGGTCGTATGACTTCAATAAGCTATTCGTAATTTTTATACAAAACATTTTGCTGTCAGGTCCAAGCCAGTATGAAAAGTGGCCAATGTTCTTTCCGAGTGAATTAGAATCGCAGTCCAGGTGTAACGTGGCGCCACCTTCGTCCACATCGTCACTTAGCATGAGGTGACTTATTATCAAACGCTGGTCAAACATACAGAATGTATATAAAAAAAAATATTAAACGAAAGTTAAACACCCTGTATCATAGAATACAGCTGAGAGAAATTACTTCCATACATTGATATTTATGCCGCTGACACGACTAGCGTGGTAACTCGCTTTCTTTTAGTACAAAACTTTGTTAAATCATAAAAAAAATTAATGAAAAAAATTTATTAATAAATGATAGATAAATAAGTATCGGGGGACCATTGCACACAAATTGAAATAGCCCCAAATTAAGTTTGAAACTTGTGTTAATACACCACACCTAAATTTTCACAGATGATGTTAAATAACAGAATAAAATTAAATATTTAAGGGGGCTCCCATACAACAAACGTGTTTTTTTTGCCGTTTTTATATTCTTATATTTTTATAGATAACTAGCTGTTCCCCGCGGTTTCACCCGCGTGGGCTACAGCTTTATGCATGCAGTCTCAGCCCGATCGGTTTAAAATTGACAAAGTTTCATACAAACTTTCATCCCCTATTTTATCCCCTTGGGGGTAGAATTAATCAGAATCCTTTCTTAGCGGATGCCTACGTCATAACATCTACCTGCATGCCAAATTTCAGCCCGATCCGTCCAGTGGTTTGGGCTAGGCGTTGATAGATCACTGTCAGTCAGTCAGTCACCTTTGAGTTATATATATTTAGATGGTACGGAAGCCTTCGTGCGCGAGTAAGACTCGCACTTGGCTATTCTAAACAGCCGGACATGGTCGTCTGACAACCCTATTTCCATCGCGTCGCCCTGTGTTGACGCGTTGTTTTATATATATTACTTACTAGTTGCGCCGCGCGGTTTCACCCGCGTCTTCCTGTTACCCCGCAGGAACCTTTTTCCAGCATAAAAAGTAGCCTATGTGTTAATCCAGGGTATAAGCTATCTCCGTTCCAAATTTAATTCAGATCCGTTCAGTCGTTTTTGCGTGAAAGAGTAACAAACATCCATCCATCCATATACATACAAACTTTCACGTTTATCATATTAGTACTAAGATAGAATTCTATGTAGTTGATTGTGATAATACTGATAAAGTGATAATGATAAGCTTATCACTTTAATTAGCTGAGTTCATTGTTTCGTCATTAGAGCCTATAGTTTGTTTGGCAATCGGTGATATTTCACTACGATTTTAGGGTTCCGTACATCAAAAAAGAATCACGAAACCCTTATAGGATCACTTTGTTTTCCATCCGTCTGTCTATCAAGACTTTTTTCCTCAAGAACGCGTTAAGGAACCAAGTTGAAATTTATATTTAGGTACTCAAACCGGATTATAACCTGGATTAACATAGGCTACTTTTAATCCCGGAAAAAGGTTCCTGTGGGATAACGGGAAGACGCGGGCGAAGAAACCGCGGGAAGCAGCTATGTAGTATTTCATACCGAAAACGAACTAAATGCGTTTTCAATTTCATACAACATTACGTCGTTTTCACAAACCGCGTTGCAACGCTTTTCCAATCAACCATTCAGGGCAACCTTAAATACACACATTCGCAAGTCTAATTTCATAGTCACGCACACCACCACAGTTCCAATTTGCCATACAAATGGCTATTTTAAAAATTCGCGTTTAAGGTTCATATTCAAATGGCAGCTAATTGATTTAAGGCGTTTTGTAACAAGGGTAGATTTACAGAAGGATCGTGAGTTGAATCTCCTATTTGATTTTGAATTTACTACTTTAATACTGGTGTTTAAATTCGATTTTAGCACATCCCTGAACGGTTAGTACCATTAAAGTCTTTAAGCGGTTACGGATAAGGTTCAAAATGGTACGCTAGTCAGGGTTGTCACAACATCCACTGGGGAAGTGACGTAATGGGCAATTAATGCTTTTTTCCGTTTTATTGTGAGATTTGAAGATGTTAGTTTTTTTGACATTTTGATTTTGTTCGTATTCTTATGGGTAGTTAACGGGTATTTTTGAGATATTGATTAAAATGACGTGCGATATTTTTTCTTATCCTTTTTAATTAACAGAGGAAAAACAAAGAAGGTTCTTAAGGTGGTTCGATTTTCATACAAATGAATATTTCCATTTATGGACAAATGGAGCATAATTTAACACTGAAATCATAGCTACTGGCATTTATTAAAACACTTTTATTAGCTTGACTTGTAACTAACTAACTAACTAACTAACTAACTAACAATGTAATCAAATCTTAGAAGTCAATTTTCACCTACTTCTAATTGTCGTATCGACTTGAAACTTTGTATGTGTATGTAATCTCGGTGACAATGCAATAATTTGGTATCATCGACCTGATCTGATGATGCAGCCGGAAGGTGGGTAGGGCATCTCTTCGCTGGCTACTAGTAAACCCCTCGTGTTTGGGCTCATATGAATCGTCTTGATGAGTACAATAGATTGGACTTGGTGACGAGGGTCTGATGATGCAACCGGAAGGTGGGTAGGGGATCTCTGCAGTGGCTACTAGTAAACCCCTCGAGTTTGGGCTCATATGATTCCTTTTGATGAGTCCGATAGATTGGACTTGGTAACAAAAGACTAAAAAGTAAAAAAATAAAAATATATAGTTTAAAAAACTAAAAAAAACACTTAAAAAACGCACTCAAAAATATAAAATAATTAAATTGACTTGTATTAGTTACGATATAATGGTTAATTCTAAAAGTGTGGAGCGCTTCTTTTACTGGGTAAATAAAAGTACACACAACCAAAAAGCGCTCCACACTTTTTGAATTAACCATTATATCGTAACTAATACAAGTCAATTTAATTATTTTATATTTTTGAGTGCGTTTTTTAAGTGTTTTTTTTAGTTTTTTAAACTATATTTTGAACTTTATTTGCGGTAAATCATAATTTTCTGAATAAAACAGTAGATTTTTATCATAAATATGATTGAAATTATTAGTTTATTTTGTCAATGTGTGAGTGAATGGTGACAGTGTCGTACACCAAGCATACGATTAGATGTGTTTCCCGGCAAATGGCTTCAATTGAACTGTCAATATAAAAAATTTTGTTTTTATTTCCAAAACTTGTCAACGCGTTTGATGTGTTCACAACTTTTTACGGAGAAGTTCGTTTTTTTTTTAATTTATTAGATTTTTGTTGTGTATATGCAATGTCCGTAACTTCTCCCTATCCCTACTATAATAATTATATCCTTTGCTTACATTATAAATACGAAAGTAACAACATTCAAGGGCATGCGACATCTACCAACCCGCACTGGGCCCGCGTGGGAGATTACAGCCCATACTCTCTCTCTGAGAGAAGGCTAGAGTCCCAGCAGTGGGAACGTGAAAGGCTGCTATTAATAATAATAATAATAATAATAATAAAAGAAAAGAAAAGAAATAAATAAAGAGATAATAATAATAAGCCCCCTAAGCCCAACCACACGTCCAGATCGACCATCAGATCACGTGGGGGGCGGACACACGATGAGAAATTACTGGCGTGGCTAACGTGGCTATGGTAACCCATCAAATATGGAGACTAGATTAAAAAGTAAACTGAGAGGGCCGCTTCCCGGGGGCGATCGCCGGGGCACACCTGGAGCTGACGCTGGGTGTCACAGCATACGATCCGTCAGCGGTGAGGAGCTGAGCAGGCGGGCTCCCGCCGGGGGTTCACAACCCGAAAATGTTACAGCCGCCAATACTAGACTAGACGGACGGACAGACAGTAGAAGCAATAGTCCATATGAACCTTTTAGCCCGAGTACCGCATCATATAATCCCTCGGTACAGTCATCACCATCCTCCTCGGGTCATAGAGATTCACAAACGCCAGCCCTGGATGTTGCGCGGGAGGCAAATGCCTTTATTCCCGCGTCCACCAAGGCTGGTAAAACAAGGGTGCGGATGAAATGGAGCAATGAAGTAAACCTATTTATCATGCGCACCTACTACTACGTAACAAGACTAGAGACTGACTTAACTGTTTATAGGAAAAAACTGCACGAACATTTCTCACTAAAATATCCCGATGTCAATGTGTCACAGCAAAGAATTTCAGACCAGAAAAGAGTAATAGAAAGGAATAAACTTTTATCTCAAGATGTACTTGACCGACTGAAAGAAGAAGTAAGAAATCAACTGAAAGAGGAAGAAGAACTTAATAATGCACATGAAGACCAAACTGTAGATGCACTCATGTCTGTTAACATCCAACCTCCTATTTCAACACATCTAAACATCTTATCTCTCCAACACACCATAAATACACAAACAACACATACGTCTACACAAACAGAATCGGTAACTTTGTTGATAGAAAATGACGTTGAGACATTGGTCAATAACGTTGATATCGACGAAATAAGAGTACAAGAAATAAAAGACAAATTTAGAACCACCTTAACACTATACTCAGGAATGGACCCAACGGCTAGGCCAAAATTACCCAAACTGAAATATTCTCCTAAACTTACTGAACTGATACATCTATTCAATCATAATATTCTTGAAGAATTTACCACGCCAGACTCACAACTAACAGACATACATACATTGATTTATTGCACTGCGGTTGTCATCTCGGAAGAGCTACAATACAAAATCACACAAAATACAGAAAGCACAAGGCGTAAGAAAGAAAACCGACCACCATGGCAGCAAAGGTTAGAAAAGGATATATCAAAGTTAAGAGCAGATATAGGAAAACTCACTCAGTACATCAACAATAATAGATCTAAGAAAGTAGTAGATAGGGTTGAAGCTATATTCAGAAACGAAACCATACACACAAGACACGAAAATAGTAACAAAAAACCTGAAGAGTTCTTGGACACCCTAAAACAGAAACTAACACTCAAGGCTCACAGACTCAAACGATACAAAAAAGCACAACAACGGAAGAATGACAATAGTGTATTCGCCACAAATGAAAAACAATTTTACAGAAACCTAGGGAAGCCGCAGACTGACACAGAAAACAGTAATGTAGAATTACCAACAGTAGACCAGCTAGAGGAATTTTGGTCTGGCATATGGGAAGAACAAGTACCACATAATGAAAATGCAGACTGGATAACCAAAGAAGAGCAGAGATGGAGCACAATAGATAAAATGGAGTTTACTGAGATAACAGAAGATGAAATTAGAAATATTACAGATAGATTACATAACTGGAAATCTCCCGGCATTGACAAAGTCCATAACTACTGGTACAAAAAATTATCATGCCTACATAAATTCATAGCTAAAAACCTAACAGACATAATTTTTGCAAAACAAAGCACCCCCGAGTTCATTGCTACGGGTATAACATATATGCTACCAAAAGGCAACTATTCTACTCAACCATCCCAATATCGACCGATCACATGCTTACCAACTATTTACAAAATTTTGACATCTGCAATAACTAGGAAAATTAATCTACATATAGAACATCACAATATACTAGCCGAAGAACAGAAAGGGTGCAGGCGAGGCCACATGGGGTGTAGGGAACAACTCATTATAGACTCAACCATACTAAAACATGCTACAACAAAAAACAGAAATTTACACTGTACATACATAGACTATAAAAAAGCTTTCGACAGCATCCCACACTCTTGGCTAATACGAATACTAGAAATATACAAAATAAACCCTGATATAATAAACTTTTTACGCAATATCATGACACAATGGAAAACCACACTACAACTAAACACTCGAAATAACTGTATCACAACTAGACAAATAGCTATTAAGAAAGGCATTTATCAAGGTGATTCCTTGAGTCCCTTGTGGTTTTGCCTCGCCCTGAACCCACTGTCACACCGATTGCATGGTGAGCGGGCTGGATACCGCCTTAAACATAACGACACCGAATCAATAATATCACATCTTATATATATGGATGACATTAAATTATATACAAGAAACGAAAAAGAAATGAAGGCACTCATAAAAACCACCACAGAATTTAGTAAGGACATAAATATGCATTTTGGATTGGATAAATGTAAAACTGTACATATAATAAAAGGCAAGATCCGACCCGGTGACTATACGGTTGATGACACAGACACAATAACAGCAATGGAACCGACCGACCTATACAAATATCTGGGATTCCAACAACTCAAGGGTCTAGACCATACATCTATAAAGCACACACTAACAATAGAATATAAAAAGAGAATTAACGCCATTTGCAAATCCCAACTTTCAGGAAAACACTTAATAAAAGCACTTAATGCCTATGCTATCCCTATTTTAACATACTCATTTGGAGTTATTAAATGGAGCCAAACAGATATAGAACAAATAGAACGAATGACACGTACCACATTAACAAAACACAACAACCTGCACCCTAAATCTGCAATAGAAAGGCTCACAATTAAGAGACAAGACGGAGGAAGAGGGTTGATAGACATCGATCACCTGTGGCGCAAACAGATTCACAGCTTAAAAACTTTCTTTCATACGAAATCGCAAACAAGTGAAATACATAAAGCTATAGCCCACAACGACAAAAACTACACACCACTAAACCTTGAACAGCAGACAGACATGGAAGACCCAAGTAATAGAGACCCCCAGAAAAAGAAAATAGAAAACTGGAAGAAAAAAGTACTTCACGGCCGACACCCTCACGATCTAAACCAACCACACATAGACACAAAGGCTTCAAACATGTGGCTCAAAAGAGGTAGTCTATTCCCAGAAACAGAAGGATTCATAATAGCCATACAAGACCAGGTAGTTAACACGAAGAATTATAGAAAACACATCATTAAAGATCCTACAGCCACAAATGATAAATGTCGAAAGTGCAACACCCAACCAGAAACAATACAACACATAACTGGAGCATGTATAAGCCTTACTCAAACGGATTACACACATAGGCATAATCAACTAGTAAACATCATTCATCAAAAATTAGCACTCAAACATAAACTTATTAATAACACAAACATACCGTACTACAAATACAAACCAGAAACAGTTCTCGATAATCCCTCACACAAATTATACTACGACCGTGCTATACTTACGGATAGAACCATTCACTGCAATAGACCGGACATCACCCTTCTTGATAAAACTAACAAAACCACCTATTTAATAGATATTGCAGTACCAAACACCCACAACATACAAAAAACAATAACTGAGAAAATAAGTAAATATGCTGAGCTGAAGGAAGAAATCGGTAGAATATGGAAGCAGGAGAAGGTATACATTGTCCCGATAATAATTTCAACCACCGGAGTCATCCCAAATCAAATTCGCAGTAGCCTAAAACTTATAGATTTAAAGGAAAATACGTACATAACCCTACAAAAAGCCGCGATATTAAATACTTGCAGGATAGTGAGAAAGTTTTTGCAGTTAGAAGAAAATGAATATTCACAATAAATATCACACACTGTAAGTTACTTGGCTAAAAGCCCGTACTTACAGTTATTACCAACTTTTTCAGAAGGTTGAGATATATAAATAAATACGAAAATAATAATAATGCCCGCACAATCACATACATAGGCTCTGACCCCTAACTAGGTTTTTTACTGTATCTAGGGTATCAGAAACTACGAGGATCGGGGATCCACAACACCCAGACACAGAACCAATACTTGCGCTTATTTTTTTTTATTGATGATTAACTCTGTTTCACTTCACGCCAAAACTACTGAACCGATTTAAATTAAATTTGGTACAAAGATAGTCTAGAAAGGACATAGGCTACTTTTTATCGTCATAAACTCTAGCCTAGTTTTTATATACTCGTACATAAATATACTTACACTAGCTGTTCCCCGCGGTTTCACCCGCGTGGGCTACAGTTTATAGCGAAATCCTTTCTTAGCGGATGCCTATTGCCTACGTCATAACATCTACCTGCATGACAAATTTCAGCCCGATCCGTCCAGTGGTTTGGGCTGTGCGTTGATAGATCACTATGTCAGTACCTTTGAGTTATGTATATTCAATTATTCATATTATAGATAGTAAAGAAACAAAATATTAATGTATTTTTGCGTCTCGACAGCGCAGTTGTCTCCCCTTCCAGTCTAAATTTAATTTATAGTATTTTTAAGTATTTTATTGTCAATTTTAACAACTAACTCATCCGTCACATCACACACCAATAGCGATGCCCAGAGACGATTGTTGAAACATAAATGCAACGAGGCCAAGGGTGTCGGTAAGCACGACGTGGTCACGGCAACGAGGTATTTTTCATGAAAAATATCTACAACTTGCTGTTGCTCGAAGTTTTACCTGCATTGACTAAAAATTCAAAATTAAAAAAAAAAAACAATATTATACATTGTGATCACTTTAAAACGTCAACTTAAAAATAGCTACGCCTGTTCCAACCTCCTTACGCCGGCAAAAGAACAGGGAAGAAACGTCCGGCAGTCAACGCGATTAAAAGATATGACCATTTATGTCGCATGTTTTGGTATTTCACGCGGGAATCAAAACCTATGGGGAACTTCCCGTTGACCTAGAGTCATGAAATTTGGCATGAAGCAAAGTCTCATGTACAGAAAAATGCAAACCGAAAAAATGTGTTCTTTAATGTCCCAAAAAACAAGTTTGTACGGAATCCTCGGTGGCGAGTCCTACTCGTACTTAGCCAGATTTTTTTAAATACACTTGCTTGCTTCATGGACTGTATAGGTGAAATACCCAAAATTATTTTTCTCCAATATTTTTAGTCCCATTCGCGTTTTTCCCCATTTGCTTTATTTTCCATGCGATACTGTGACCGATAGATAATTTTCTCACACGATTTAATTTCTACTCGTTCTTTTCGCTGCACGTATGCATTTTTTTTTACCAAACCGGATAATTCACATAACATATGTTTCAAATTTAAAAGACGGTAATGGTTTATTATTGTATTTATGTATCGGCATCGGCACAGATGCTGCTAGCGAAAATAATGAGTAAAATATAAAACGTATGACAAAAATTAGACTTTTGAGAATTTGTAATACAGGTAAAACATATGTGAATGATCCGGAATGGTTAAAAAAAACACAGGTAAAAAAAAAAAAAAGTGTAGCGAAAAGAATGAGTAGAAATTAAATCGTGTGAGAAAATTATCTATCGGTCACAGTATTGTATGGAAAATAAAGCAAATGGGGAAAAACGCGAATGGGACAAAAATATTGGAGAAAAATAATTTTGGGTATTTCACCTATACAGTCGTTTCATGTAATGTCAACGCCATCTATTGTCTTTTTTTGAATGCTTTTTAGAATCCAGAATAGGTACCTACCTCCTATTTCAATGTTACGAAAAAGCATAAAGAATGATTCACTACTAAGTTTAGAGTAGGTAGGTAGGTAGTTTATAACTCAATTAATTAATTAATAACCATTAATAACTATTATAAAACTCAAAATCAATTTTATTTTTACAGTATACCTACCTAACCAATCAAGTGAAAGTTGGATTTTTTTGTAACCAAATATGGTCATTTTGTAAGTTATGTAAGAATTGACTTTATTTTATGTCAATATGTATGTATTTTTAGCGGAAATAAGTGTGTTAAGGCTACTTGATATTTGTTTTATTAGGTTTTTTATATTATTACTAGCTGTTCCCTGCGGTTTCACCCGCGTGGGCTACAGTTTATCGCGATAAAAAGTATCCTATGTCCTTCCCCAGGGCTCAAACTATCTCTATACCAAATTTCATTTAAATCCGTTCAGTAGTTTAGGCGCCAAAGCGTATATATTCTCCCGTATATATTCACTTCGGTGCCCCTCACCGCGTTACCTGCTGTATCCATTATCCTATTTTAATTCTAATTTTTTTTGACCGTGCGTTTGAACCGCGCAGCTAAAGGTCTTCCTGGTTCGCAAATTGCGACCGCAGTTTACCTATTTCATAGAATGTTCTCCCGCCTTCGGTCCCCCTTCACCTCACCGCGTTTCCCGCGGTACTGCTGTGCAGCGGGTTTATTTTTAAAACACTTTTATTCTACTTCTACTTACATTTTTAAACTCGTGATATCTTTCGAATGGAATGTCCGAATTGAATAATTCAAATAGCTATATGAAGGGATTGAAGCAGTTTTAAATATAAAGTAATTTATTTTGATAAGGATTAATACCAAGATACAAATAAAGAGCCTTTTCTAGCGGCGGCATTAAAATTAAATTTTTAAAATAAAAAAAACACTTATTGTGGCATAACTATAATAGTTAGACATATGCTCTCGCGGACTTTTTTGTAGATCTTAATGGGATCTACAAACCCGTAATACATTGTTTTGTTCTATTGTCAATAGTTTTTGCAGCGCACGCAAAAATAGGTTTTCCATTTCATACCTTGGGTTAAAAAATAGCAATTTTCTTACGGATCCCTATGTTTTTTTGAAATAAAATATAGCCTATAGCCTTCCTCGATAAATGGACTATCCAACACTGAAAGAATTTTTCAAATCGGATCAGTAGTTCCTGAGATTAGCGCGTTCAAACAAACAAACAAACAAACTCTGCAGCTTTATAATATTATATATAATAGTATAGATGTGTTTTAATATTTATTTTATATATAATATTAGTAGGATCTGCAAGCGACATACCAATAGTCAATTTTTATTTATTCAATTAAAACTAGCTACGCCTGTTCCAACCTCCTTACGCCGGCAAAAGAACAGGCAAGAAACGCCCGGCAGGTAATCTTTTTGGCGCGATCACATTGACAATTTTATTCTTACTACTAATCGATTGAATTGGAGCAAGTTCACTAAAATCCCAAGCTTTTTTTGTCATCTAATAGTCCGATATTTTTTAATTAGCTTTACTAATAAGATTTCTCTTGTTTGTTTGGTACCCAAAACAGCCCAACACTATTTTCTAGTTTTATCTATCTATCTACATATTCTACATAGAAATTTATGGCTAGAATCCTAACAAATTACACAGCGCTTATAAAAATAAAAACAACTATGACTATATTCAAATGTTGGTAGTTAAAAAATATAATACTTCAGGTTGGCAGCCCTGCTGGCCGCGTCACTGGTAAATAATTGCTTAGTCGGAAAACTGTGGAGACTTCGCCGCGTGTTTTTTTTAGAACAAAGAACAAGATTGTACATTTAATGTAATATTCATGTTCTCATATCCCAATGTGTACAACCAAACAAGAGAAATCTTCTTATTAGTAAAGCTAATTAAAAAATATCGGACTATTAGATGACAAAAAAAAAAGCTTGGGATTTTAGTGAACTTGCTCCAATTCAATCAATTAGTAATAAGAATAAAATTGTCAATGTGATCGCGCCAAAAAAATTACCTGCCGGGCGTTTCTTGCCTGTTCTTTTGCCGGCGTAAGGAGGTTGGAATAGGCGTAGCTAGTTTTAAGTTGACGTTTTAAAGTGATCACAATGTATCCTATTAAATAAAAAAGTTTTGTTGTGCACATTGGGATATGGAAACATGAATATTAAAAAGAACAAAAAACCCGACTGCGCCAAAATAAAGTACCCTATGTCACTCCCACAATAAAGACGAATCTAATGACACCTCATATGTTAAAATTCGTCAAGCCATTTAAACTACTGGCTGTGCCAAAGAAATATACATACATAAACACATACACTCGAAAAACATAACCCTCCTTCTTTAGCAGTCAGCTAAAACTAAGGAAGATTCTCAATTCAACCGTACATGTTTTTTTTACGTGTGTTCGCGGATAACTTCGTCGTTAAGGAACCGATTTTGATGATTATTCTTTTGTTGGATAGGAGATATCCCAAGGTACCATGATAACGAAACAAGAGTCTGATAATGGCATTCCAGAGAAATTGAGGGGAACCTGAAGTCTGTTTTTCACGCCTAAACTACTAAACCGATTTAAATGAAATTTAGTACAGAGGTAGTCTTAAGCCTGAAAGGGGCATAGCATAGGATACCTTGTATCGCGATAAACAGTATTGATTGGGCAAGCGCATTGCACGCGGGGGCTTCCTCAAGCATCCTAATTACTCTAGTGTTAGAAATAATTGGCCAAGAGGCGGAGTCCAGCGACGCGGTGCTGTGACGTAGCATCCGGCTGATGGTCGGGGGCGGAGTCAAGTGACAGGCGGCGCTGTGACGTAGCTTCCAGTCGATAGTTACTTATACGACCGTCGAGCGGCGGCGGCATCATTCTACCTCGTGAATTCGTGCGACCACCATTCCTTCTTGTGATTTTGTACTGAGCGGTTATATTTGGCTTGAGTTGTCGAAGTCTTTGTTTTGTGACATCCTGATTGTAATAATTGGTTCAATTAAATAGTTCGGTTAGTGTTAAAACCTTCTTTTAATAATTAAATCCTCTCCTGGTTCATAAAACTAGTGTAATTATTTAATAACGAGACCTACAAGGTCCATTATACATACATACTACCTACCCCCTACAACCGTCAATATATATTCATTAAATAGCACAAAAGTTTGAGATACGCTTGAAATGTGTAGGTATCGGTCGTTATCTACGCGGATACTGTAAATACCTACTCAATTCGGTATCATTATTATTATTATTTGTACTGTCGACGAAAAAAGTGAAAAGGCAGTAACCAAATCATTAAACGTTATCGGACTAATGCCCGAAATTAATAATCGATCCTGATTCATTATCCGCGGTTCTGGATCGATATGTCATGTCATAATATGTCATTTTAATAGTAATCTGTCAAACCCTAGTACTAAAATGACATTATGACATGATATATCGATACAAAACCGCGGATAACGGATCGGATCGATTATTAATTTCGGGCATATATAAAGTTTTCCACAAGTTTCTACTTCAAGAAATTTTCTTGATTATCTAAGTGTTATATTATTGAAATTAATTAATCACTAAATTTAGTTGTTAACCTTACTATCATATGTACAATTGTACACACTATGCTCATCGTCCATTCTGAATCAATATTGTGTTTCTCTTTATCTAAATGTGTAATTCTTATGAGAAATAAATTCTATTACTAATTAAATAAATACGATCTATAATAAAAACCAGATTTTCTTAAATTAAATACTTATTATAGTATATGTTTAACGGGAAGGAAATAGGGGAGACCTTTGTCCGGCAGAAGGGCAGTATAGGTTAGATAAAAATTTGTTAATGTATCTTAAACATTACAAGATCAATCGTTTTCTTGTGTATTACTTGAAGTTTTAAATGGTAAAGTTGTATTATTACAGAGATCACAAACGAAATAATAAAAAGTACATTATAACATGAGTAAATGTCACATTACAATAAAAACCAAACCCACTTTTCTGTCCGACAGTACGTGACTGTTATTTCTTATCAGTTATTTGTGTAGAATGAACTCTAGATTAGATATGAGAATGCCTAAGAACGATACGACATCGTTTTCTTGAGTATTGATTCACAAAATGATGTGGTGTTTTTAACCGCCTTCTAAATATTATGGTGGAGCTATGACTTTTAAGTTTTTTTAAACAAGTTATATAAATACAAACAAAAAATATATTCACACATAAACAACTTTTTTAACATTTATAATTTAAAACGTTTTTGCCTTCACTCGAAACGAGGAAAACACCGAGAGGAAACCGGCATGTCCAAGAACCGCAACATTCGAGGGCATGCGACATCTACCAACCCGCACTGGGCCCGCGTGGTAGATTACGGCCCAAACTCTCTCTCTCTCTGAGAGAAGGCCTGAGTCCCAGCAGTGGTAACGTAATGGGCTGATGATGATGTGTGCAAAATGAACTTGGACGGAGTTTTAACCTACACTAATATTTTAAAGAGGTAATGTTTATTTGTAGGTAGCAAATAACAATCTCTAATATTAAGATTTAATAAAATAATAACTACTGATTTGTTTTCGAGAATTCTTTCATTGTTAAATCAGTGTGTTTCGGCAGTCTCACATGTGAGCCAGTTCCAATACAGGCGCCACGTTTGACCACATCGTCAGTTAAAATAAAACAAAGTATAAAATTATTGTTGTTATTGTGTAGGCCGATCGGACGCCCTAGATAGTCTAGATACCGCTGGAAAGACGCGGTGGATGCGGACCTTCACGAGCTCCAGACTCTGAACTGGGCTGAAATCGCTCAAGATAGAGAAGAGTGGCGCTCTCTCGTTTCGGATGCCAAGACACACTTTGGGTCGCTGAGCCATTGGAGTAGTAGTACAGAATTATTTAAGGTAAAAATATAAAATAAAACAAAAACTTTTAGCCTCAAGTCTACTCCACAGTTCTCGATGTTTAAAAGTCGTCACATGGCAACGCGAAGTATGTATTGTGCACGGGGAAAGAACGGTTTTGATCCATGCTCTGATACTATTATTATTACTTTGTTTTGTTACATATTATTTTTATTAAAATTTAGAAAATGATAAATCAAAATGCAATGTTGTTTAGTAGACGCAGATGCTACGTTATTTTATTCGATTTCGGTAGTTTTTGCGGTGCAGTCTTACGCAGGAAAGGACCCTGCGCTGAGTCCAAGAAAAAAACCATTAAAAAACATATAATTTAAAAAGGTATGGATTTGATTCCTACAAAAATCGGGTTAGAGATGATATAAGAACAAAATTGTGTCTAAAATTCAACATGCCATTACAACAAAGATTTTATAGTTTGTTACGAATTTAAAATAAAGTAATATTATAAATAAAGTGAATACTGTCTGTATATTCAATAATAATAACAATATTTGTACGTCAGAAAAATTATATCAATATAGAAAAACGTAAATGTATGTGAAATCAACAAAACCCACTTTAAACGGCATTTTTACCCTAAAAATTAGTTTACAATTATCAAATTGTTTTATTTTTTGCTTTAATTTGTGATGTGGCGGAAGGTTTTCAATGAAATTTCGTTCAGACATTACAATAAATTAATAGACATGAAGATAATGAAAAATAATGTATTATACAACAAACTAGAGTGAAGCAGGTAAATCCATGGACGAAACGCTGTTATAAATGTTATAATAATGTAAGATACTGCACTTCCTGCTTAGTACTTATCAAGTTATCAGACAAGTTAATAATATTGCGAATTAAAGTTATCAATCAAGATCGATAAGTATGCCGATACGCTTGCCTTTTTAATGCAATCACTAACTACATATTTTTGCAATCTATGCCCCCAGGGTCTGTGTAAAAGGTAAAATAATTTATTAATATTTGCTTTAATCAATTAATGTTAAGTTCAAAGAGTTATTGTTGTTTTATTCATGTGCATGTGTGGGTGTGAGTGTTATGTAACAGCACCGGCTCTTCCCGTCAACCGGCGCGGTATCCAGAGGATTTTCCCACGTTAACTGTTAAAGGCCAATTGTACTCAATTTAAGTATTCTTGTTCTTCTACTTTGTTAATTAAGGCTGTTTGTTTTCCTGAAAAGTAAAAATAAAATCAAAATAAAATTAACAAGGGTGGGTATGAGCAATCTCCATTCCAAATTTCACTTAATTCCATTCTCTCATTTCAGCGTGAAGAAGTAACATACTTACACACTCATTCACATTTATAATGTAACTAGCTGTTACCGATGGTTTCACCCGCGTGGGCTACAGTTTACTTCGCGATATAAAAGCCTGTCTTTTTCTTTTCTCTTTCTTTTTTCACACTAAATTTCATCAAGATCGGTTCAGCGGTTTAAGCGTGAATAGGTAATCAAACAAACAAACAAATACTATTGCATTCATAATATTAGTATAGATATTTTTGATTAGTAGGAAATCGTATAAATATAAAATGCGTCGTAAACTTTTTGAAATGATCAAGAGTGCACCGTCGCAGTACTACATCTACAAAATTACTGCGCTCGTCCTCACCGGATTCCCACGGTTATCGAGTGGGAATAAGAGCCATTTTCGCGTGAAGTAGCTAAAGGAGTACATATTGGAGTATGGCTTAAGTACAAACTAAATAATAACAACAATTTATTTAATTTAAAAAGGTTTTAGTAAATTGTTGTTAGAGATAAAAGAAAGGGGAATTCGTAAAAATTAAGTGTGTAATGTCATAGTTCTACATGGACACACTTTACACACTAACAAAATGATTTAAAATGCGTGAACAAACTAAAACAATTATCTTAAAACATACTAATATTCTTTCGGTGAAGGAAAACATCGTGATGAAACCATAGCTTGGTAGTAGGGTATTACCTAGTGCTCGCCTGCTAGCTACCAGCCTCGAGTTAAGAATCTGTCGCCGTGCACCTATCGGTGTGTTTCGGCAGTCTCACTTGATAACCAGTTCCCAGTCCAGGTGTAGCGTGACACCACTTTCGACCACAACATCACTTAACATCAGGTGATTTGTGGTCAAACGCTACCCTACAACTAGCTGCTGAGATGGCGCAACGATCCAAAGTGAGTCTTGTCCACGCCACTTCGCTTTGTCCTGCGCCACCGCCTGCCAGTCCTAAACCTGGAGTGAGCGCAAATCCTTCGTGACTTCGTCTTAACAAAAAAAAAAATCTATGATGTTGCAGCAACACCCCGTGCAACAAACCAACTGCCACCGCCACCTCTCATGACTCGAACACCACCCGCAACAGTAATTTCATCCATGAAATAGTTGGCATTACCAAATAGGGATTAGAGCGATACAGCGAACGGAGCGCGCTAGGTGCGAGCGAGACGGCGAATCGGTTCGTAGAACCAAGCTCTCGATTTTTGAGGTTTCCCAAAGATGTGCCGTTTTTAGGGTTCCGTACTGAAAGGGTAAAACGGGACCCTATTACTGAGACTCCGCCGTCCGTCTGTCTCCAGGCTGTATCTCATGAACCGCGATAGTTAGACAGTTGAAATTTTTATAGACAGGGCCGGATTAACCCTGTCAGGGTCCCTAGGCAGTGCAATTCTTGGGGCCCCTTTCTTCTACCCCTTTATTACCTATTTTTTAAATCACAATGCCATGAAGAAGTATTTTTCGAAGGATAGAAATTGTGAAATAAAAATATCATACGATGAAAATACACTTCATATTTTCTTAGTGTGTGCACAGACGGGGCCCCTAGGCAGTTGCCTATTGTGCTTATTGAATCCGGCCCTGTTCACAGATGATGTATTTCTGTTGCCGCTATGACAAATACTAAAAAACAGAATAAAATTAATATTCAAGGGGACACAAACACAACAAACGTGATTTTTTTTTTCCATTTATATATATAATGGTACGGAACCCGTCGTGTGCGACTAGCACTTGGCCGATTTTTTAGGGTTCCGGGGGTGTATCGGAAGGGTTTTCGCGCGGATACGACGAGACGTGCTTTTGTGCGGGGTTCGGCTATCAATGTCCTTCTCCAGTGTTCAATTCAAACTATCTCCATGCCAAATTTTACCAAAATCGGTTCAGCGGTTTAGTCGATACGTCATGTCATAATATGTCACTTTAGTACCTACTAGGTCTTGACATATTACTAAGTACTACTAAAATGACATATAATATTATGTCATGACACATCGATCCAACACCGCGGATAACGGATCAGGATCGATTATTAATTGCGGGCGTTAGTTAAAGTGATCATATTGTTATGTATCCTATTAAATAAAGATTTTTATTTCTTTTTATTTTGAGAAGAATTTCTTCAAATCTAGTCCTTGGACTATATCTAGACCCTAGACTCACCTCTCCGTGAAGACTGCGTCCGTCAGGCGTGTTCTCCGGCAAGAAGTAAAGTCGGAGGCTGACCAGAGTCTGGTCCGACACGCGGTCCGTCCACAGCAGCTGGAGCTCGCCTGGAGAAAAAGAATTCATTATAAACAACTTCAAAAAGGAAGCGCTATGGAAAGGGCTATGCTTGGGGTTTCTCTGAGGGATCGAATCAGGAATGAGGTGATCCGTCAGAGAACTAAGGTCACCGACATAGCTCACAGAATTAGCAAGCTGAAATGGCAGTGGGCTGGTCATATAAGCCGCAGAACCGACAACCGTTGGGGTAGACGTGTTCTTGAGTGGAGACCGCGACTTGGCAAACGTAGTGTAGGACGCCCTGCGACAAGGTGGAGCGACGACTTGCGCCGAGTGGCTGGCAGTGGTTGGATGAGAAAAGCCGAAGACCGGGCTCAGTGGCGTATCATGGGAGAGGCCTATGTCCAGCAGTGGACTGATACAGGCTGATGATGATGATGAGGCGAGCAGCCTGAGGCTGATGTGCCTATATCATGCTGTGTTGAATTATAGCAATGTCCAAAAGTGCAGAGAAAAGTCAATTCTGTAGCAAGGAAGCATTGTTCGTTCGCAACCACATGTCCAGTCGGTTTTTAAAGAAATTCACTGAAGGTGCCGACACAACGTCTTCTGGTAGTTCTGGTTCTGGTCTTCGAGGACTTACCAATGGAAACCAACTCCGAGTCCTGCCATATCCTGACGAAGAAGAAGTCCCCGATGGCCACGATCCTCTCGTTCTGTCCCGTGAGCCGCAGCGCCTTGTAGAAGGTGTACTGGCCGTGGTGACCACACGGCGCGCCAACCAGCTGGGGACAATAACCTTATTAATAAATGGAATAGAATAGAATAGAATTTACGTTTTTTGCGACAAAAACACTCATGGTACATGGAATAAAAATAAAAATAGCATACAACAATATAGCAATAATTGAAGGTACACAAGAATGTCACGAGCGATGGTGGCCGAACGGTTTAGGCGTGTGACTTACAAGACGCCGACACCGAGTTCGAATCCTCTCGGCCCCGCACCTATGACTTAATAAGTTACGTGCGGATTTGCCATCGCTCAAACCGGCGAAGGTAAACATCGTGAGGAAACCGGCATGTCCAAGAACTGCAACATTCAAGGGCATGCGACATCTACCAACCCGCACTGGGCCAGCGTGGTAGATTACAGCCCATACTCTCTCTCTATGAGAGAAGGCCGGAGTCCCAGCAGTGGGGACGGGAAAGGCTGATGATGAAGAATGTCACCGTCGCAAATCGGCCGCAACTCAGAAAAATGATGTTCATGTTCCCATATCCCAATGTGCACAAGCGACGAAGAGAAATGTAATAACATTTCTTCATTCATTTTTTTCATTTTTTTTTTCATTTCATTTCTTTTTTTTTTTTTTTTTTTCACTAATAAGTAAAGCTTTTATATCGGACTATTTAGATGACGAACAGCTTGCGATTATAGTGAACTTGCTTTAATTCAATCAATCTTACTAATATTATAAACTTGAAAGTTTGTGAGTATGGATGGATGGATGTTTGTTACTCTTTCACGCAAAAACTACTGAACGGATCTGAATGAAATTTGGAATGGAGATAGCTTATACCCTGGATTAACACATAGGCTACTTTTTATCCAGGATAAAGGTTCCTGGGATAACGGGAAGACGCGGGTGAAACCGCGGGGCGCAACAAGTACACAATAAGTATTACCTCGTTTTGAGCCATCGATAGTGTTGCGATTGGTTGGCTATCGATAGACTATCGATTTATCATCGTTAGTGAACTGTCAATCAAGAACACTGACGATGTGGCGCCACGCTACACCTGGACTGGGAGCTGGCTCTCAAGTGAGGCTGCCGGAACACACCGATAGGTGCACGGCGACAGATTGTTAACTCGAGGCTGGTAGCTAGCCAGGCGAGCACTAGAGCATGCCCTACCACCAAGCTATGGTTTCATCACGATGTTTTGCTTCACCGAAAGCCAGCTCATTGTATGATTCAAGCCACAGCCTACAGATCGCAAGCTGACGTCACAACGCATTAAGACGAGGAATTGGCAATATTGGCTGCAGGGATCTCCTTTTTTCTCAGCAATTACAAAACATACAGAGCTAATATTTATGTACATTAAAGATGATGTTTTTGACATCAAACTGTCGGAAGGATAACACGATTGGTTAACTTTCATAGCAGAGAAACAATGATCGAAAAATGCCCTCTAAAAAAGGATTTTATTTTACAGGCATACAAAACCGATGGAGTTGAATATTTTTTTTGTAATATACACACATTTCAAAGAATTACAGGTACTATAAAATTAACGATAGTTTTCATTTTAAACGAAAAGAACCCTTTTTTTTGACGCATACGACCTTACGGCATTAGTCAGCTCGCTTGCGTTTTTGTATGGAGCTGATTTCAGATTCATTGTTTATCACGGCGTCCTCTTAAGAGACGTGGATATTTATTATTCAAGTCAGACGTGATGATTATTTTATTTGTATTGCTGAGTATTTAGTTAATAATTACAGTTCATAAAATCTGCTGATTGCAATGCACGAGTTGGCAACAATCGGAACGGATGCGACCGTTTTCTAATCCACCGACAGCATAAAAAGCGGTAATACCTACTGAGTTTTTTTTTTCAATTTTTGCTAGATTTTGTGTATGGCTCAAATTCAGGCGTGGCATGACACTACTCAATTGTTCTTTATTCAATAGGACACATTGTGATCACTTTAAAACGTCAAACTTAAAACTAGCTACGCCTGTTCCAACCTCGTTACGCCGGCACAAGAACAGGCAAGAAACGCCCGGCAGGTAATTTTTTTTGACGTGATCACATTGACAATTTTATTCTTATTGTCAATGTGATCGCGCCAAATAAATTATCTACCGGGCGTTTCTTGCCTGTTCTCTTGCCGGCGTAAGGAGGTTTGACGTTTTAAAGTGATCACAATGTACCCTATTGAATAAAGTACTATTAAATTGAATTGAATTAAATAAAATAAATATGAAAAGAAACTAATATATAATAAATTAAAAAAAATATTATTAAAATATTTAAACTTTTTTTGTAGACAGTACAATCATCCGCGTGACCTCTGAATCAATAAGTATAAAATTGAAACAGCCCCGGCTAGAGCGAGACGCGGCTGTACGTGAGAGCGGGACGGCAATACAATAGGGTCGCTTCACACCTGAGAGGGTTTGATGGCAGTTTTTTTTTCACGAAATGCGGAAATTACTGTATTACTTATATATAAGTCACTAGCTGCACCCCGCGGTTTCATCCGCGTGTGATGCAGTTTATAGCAATATTTTTTCCATTTTTTCTTTCATAAGAACCTTCTCCTCGCAATAACAAACATAACAAAAAAAGAATTTGTGAAATCGGTCCAGCCGTTCACGAGTGATGCCGTGACTAAGGGAAATAGGGATTCATTTTTAAAACACTTTTATTAGTTTGACTTGTAACTAACTAAATAACTAATTATGTATCTATCTAAACTAATATTATAAAGAGGAAAGATTTGTTTGTATGTTTGTTTGCATCGAATAGGCTCCGAAACTACTGAACCGATTTGAAAAATTCTTTCACTGTTGTAAAGCTACATTATCTCCGGCGGACATAGGCTATATTAGATTTTCAAAAAAAGTGCTATTTTGCGACCCAACGTGTGAAATAGAAATCTATTTTTGCGTGCGCTGCAAAAACTATTGACATTAGAACAAAATAATGTATTACGAGTTTGTAGGTCCCATTAAGATCTACAAAAAAGTCCGCGAGAGCATATGTCTAACTATTATAGTTATGCCACAATAAGTGATCTTTTATTTTAATTTTAATTTTAATGCCGCCGCTAGAAAAGGCTCTTTATTTGTATCTTGGTATTAATCGTTATCAAAATAAATTACTTCTTATTCAAAACTGCTTCAATCTATACTAATATTATAAAGCTGCAGAATTTGTTTGTTTGTTTGAACGCGCTAAACTCAGGAACCACTGGCCCGATTTGAAAAATTATTTCAGTGTTGGATAGTCCATTTATCGAGGAAGGCTATAGGCTATATTTTATTAAACTGCAAATATATCAAAACTTCAATACCTTTATATAACTTTTTGAATCATTCAATTCGGACATTCTATTCGAAAGATATCACGAGTTTAAAAATGTAAGTAGTAGAAATAAGTTGCGAGGTAGCCTTATGCATGTAGGCGTCACTGGGGTACGGGCCGTACGGGAGGGAGGATTTATGTGTGTGCATTTTATTAATAAAAAAAGTAATTTGAAATTTCTTTTAAATACCCTTGCTTTTTGGCGGCAATTGAATTGTCAACATGAAGATTTTGTTTTTATTTCCAAAACTTGTGCTTCTTCGAGTGATAATGTGTAATATTGGTGGATTATTAACCATTATGTGTTCGTTAACGTGTGCGAGTGTGGGAAATTGAAATAAAAAGAAAGTGACTTTTCTAGTTGCTCCAAAAAAGTCCGTGTAAAGTTTAAGTAAAGCGCCACTACTTTACTTAAACATTATCCTCATCCCATCATCTCATCATCATCATCATTTATACTTGATTCAACTCTCTGAGTTTGAAATATTTTAATACTTGACACTGGCAGATACACTAACCGTGTGACGCCATAACAAAACAAAAAAAAAACTTATTATGGAGATAGGAACAACAATGGGTAAGGACATAGGATGCTTTTTATCCGGGAACCCCGCTCGGTTCCGGTGTCAACCTCCACGCGGGTGACACCGCGGGGAGCGGGTAGTTAATAATTATGAACGTAGTAGATTTTTTTATACAAGATTAACCTTCGGTCGAACTTAACCTTGGGGACGACGCTCGATAACAAATCAGTTGTAGGTACGTCTGTCTTTAGTACACTTGTGCACAGAATGTACATCCTAGTAATATTTATATTAATTATGTACTGATTGCGCCCCGAATCTTCCCGTTATCCCGCAGGAACCTTTTTCCGGGATAAAGAGTAGCCTATGTGTTTTAAATAAATATCGGGGGACCATTGCAGACAGATTGACCTAGCCCCAAATTTTATAGCGATGATGGCTCAGTGGTAGTGACGTCGGCTTGGGATCCGTAGGACGTGGGTTCGAATCCTACAATGAGCTTGAGCTTTCGGTGAAGGAAAACATCGTGATGAAACCATATCTTGGTGGTAGGGTATTTTCTAGTACTCGCCTGGCTAGCTACCACCCTCTTGTTAAGAATCTGTCGCCAAGCACCTATCGTTGTGTTCCGGCAGCCTCACTTGAGAGCCAGTTCCCAGTCCAGGTGTAGCGTGGCGCCATCTTCGACCACATCGTCACTTAACATCAGGTGACTTGTAGTCAAACGGTACCCTGTAAATAGTAAAAAAAAAAAGGGTTGAAATTTGTGTTATGGGTAGTAAGCAACGATATACATATTATATATAGAGAAATAAATATTATATATAGATAATATATCCAAGACACAGGTACAACTATTCATGCTCATCACACATATATTAGTGTGGCGTGGCGCCACCTTCGACCACATTCAAGTGGTTTTAGAAGCGACGATGTCTCAGGCCCTCGTAGCCAAGATGCATTCTGCAATCGTTGACGCTAATAGAAAACAAGAAAAAAGTATAGGTTTGACATATTTCAACGCTAAGTCACGTGGTCAGAAATATGTCAAACCTATTCTTTTTTTCTATTAGCGTCAACGACATCTTGGCTAGGGGCGCAGTTGTAGTGACGTCGGCTTGCGATCCGCAGTCCGCAGGTCGTGGGTTCGAATCCTACAATGAGCTTGAGCTTTTAGTGAAGGAAAACGTCGTGATGAAACCATAGCTTGGTGGTGGTAGGTCATGCTCTAGTGCTCGCCTGGCTAGCTACCAGCCTCGAGTTAAGAATCTGTCGCCGTGCACCTATCGGTGTGTTCCGGCAGCCTCACTTGAGAGCCAGCTCCCAGTCCAGGCATGTCGCCACCTTCGACCACATCGTCACTTAACGTCAGTTGACTTTCAGTCAGTTATTTTCAGTCACTTCATATTTTATCTAACAGTGTAGCGTTTGACCACAAGTCACCTGATGTTAAGCGACGATGTGTTTCCACGAAATTTTAATTTCGTCAGAACTCTTTGTTAGAAACAGCAGTCTGGGAAGTTTGGTAGGTATTGGTAGTACCTGATACCTACTTATATGGTACAGTCAGCGACAAAAGTAGCTGATCGTTCTCGATTTTCCAAATTTGTTTCAAATCAGTAATTATTATTGTTTTTTTTTACATTTTACATGGTATCATTGACCACAACGTAACACACCTAATTTTAGGTGATGATGAGGTCAAAAATTGGTGTCTAAGATGATGAGGATAATAGAAAAAAGTGTCATTGTTCAGCGACTTTTGTCGTTGACTGTACAAGATTAGGGCGGCCATCATATTTTCCTACTAAAATTATAAACGTGAGTTTGTGAGTATGGATGGATGGATGTTTGTTACTCTTTCACGCAAAAACTACTGAACGGATTTGGGTAAAATTTGGAATGGACATAGCTTATACCCTGGATTAACACATAGGCTACTTTTTATCCCGGAAAAAGGTTTGATAACGGGAAGACGCGGGTGAAACCGCGGGGCGCAACTAGTATTGCAATCAGATTAGACTCAAACATAAAAATATTGCCTGAAAAAGAATCGAACCTACACCTACCAGCACAACTGCGCCACGCAGCCGTCACACCTAACTACTTTACGCAATTCAAAATTCGAAACTAATATAAAAAAAGCGTTTTAAAAAGAATAATAACAAAGGTTCCAATTATTGTTGCCAACGAACGAGCTCTGCCAATGCGTTGCGCGAGTTTAGTGATGAGGTATAAACACTGATAATATTTATTGATTATCGATATGTTTCAAGTGAAAACTTCTCTAAGCGCAGGGTAGGAAAGGCTGTAAATCCGTTGAAACTGAACGCAAAAAGTAACTATATATAATAATATAATGATACTACTTGCGCCCCGCGGTTTCAGTCGCGTCTTCCCGTTTTCCCGCAGGAACCTTTTTTCGGGATAAAAAGTAGCCTATGTGTTAATCAAGGGTATAAGCTATATCCATTCCAAATTTTACCCAAATCCGATCAGTAGTTTTTGCGTGAAAGAGAGTATAAGCTATATCCATACCAAATTTCATCAATATCGTTTTAGTAGTTACGTGGTAACAAACATTCACTTTTATAACATTAGTAGGATGTTGAAAAAGAAAGAGATTCATTATGTAACAAAAATGTAAAATCAGGATACTACATTTCCTTTGTTGCCATTATAAAAAAATCTAAGGCAAAATGAAATGAAAAACATATATTTACACAAATGTTTTAAAATCTTAACCTCATTAAGTAGCTAACAAAACAAATAAGATAATAGTTATATTATAATACGAAAATCTTGTGTAACTGATGATACAATAATAATGTAAAACAGTCAATTATTGTGGATTATTTAATTTATGGGTTTTAATTTCTGGTGTTGATGTTTACATTAAATATTAACATATTAAATATAAAAACAATATCATCTTATCAATGGATATATTGGATATTGAGTCATAAACCAATGCTTAGTCATATTTTCAATGTTATTAGGTATTTGATAGCTATGTCTATAAATATTACGCATAAATTTACATATGAGCATGAGCAGCAAGTCGTGTGTATTGTTATTTTCAACTAAGTTATGTATATACATATTATTTATCTTATACTAATTTAATAATAAAAACAATTAATGCTCATAATACATACTTAGTATATAATCCATCTATAATTAACATTATAATTGCGAAAGTAACTATGTTTGTTTGTTTGTCACGTTCTCAAGCCTAAACCGATAAACCGGTCTTAATGAAATTGAACAATGGGGAAGGACGGGATTCTTTTTATCGCGATAAATAGCCCACGAGGGTAAAACCGCGTACAAATAATAATATAATAATTTTCTTTATTGTGGGTTTATATTTATTATATTTTGTTTAAAATGTACATTTATGATTAATCATTAAAACAATTATATTTGCCTATTAAAGTCAATTCATAATGACTATGTACCAGTACGTACAATGACTTTAACATTACAAATTAAAAAGTCACAAATAAACAAAGTCATACTAGTTACACAAAACACTAAATTATCATTATCATATAATCTAAACAAAAAAACATTAAAATTAACGTGTTCTCACTAATCAAGGCATGAGCTATCTTTCATCAAGATAAAACGACGACGCGGTAGCCGAGTTGGTAGTGTCCCTGCCTGCGAAGCTAGCGGTCCCGGGTTCGAATCCCGGTAAGGGCAAATATATGTGTGATGAGCACGAATATTTGTTCCTGAGTCTTGGATATTTCTATCTATATAAGTATTTATTTCTCTATATAAGTATGTATATCGTTGTCTAGTACCCATAACACAAGTTTCGAGCTTAATTTGGGGCTAGGTCAATTTGTGTGCAATTGTCCCCGATATTTATTTATTTATTTATTTATAAAAATGTTAACACCTCAATAAGTATATTTTATAAATAGGTCAAACTATCGATTTCGATATTTAATTCCTTACTAAACGTTACCTCATTTCTAACCTCGGCTGAAATGCTGACTGAATAGCAAGAATAAATAACCAATGGAGAGGATACCTCATTCATAAACTAATTTCCTTCCTCGAAATTCAGAAGCACATAAAATTTAAAACTAGATTTCACCTACATAATTGATTTGTCCGATTGATTACATTACCTAAGCTAATTAATTATCATTGTATCGACTTGAAAACTCAATAACTTACACATTTCCTTTCTCAATCATCGTAACAATGGGTGACGTCATCACATTTGATTTGACAAATAATGACTGCATTTATCACTAAAATGTAGTTTGATAGTTGAATAGATTGATAAAATGTATGAATCAAAATAATGTAAACTTAAAAATTTGTTTCGTGATGTTGCATTCCTGAAAAATCTTACCTTGTAAGAAGGTTTCTCCATCTCGAAAAATCCAAAGAGGTTGTCACTTCACATAAACACAGTAAACGTACATTTTTTTTAACGTCTATTTTTAAAACAATGGCAAATGCATTCTTATTTTAACTTTCAGCTTAGACATTGCACTAAATATAAACACTAAAGCGTTCTAGATTATTTTTAGACACACGCGCACCAACTCGGCGAAGTACTCGCTTATTTTCCAAAAACTATTTATTCCATCTGTACAATTCGACGTTTCTAAGTCCGTTAAAGTTATTCAACGTAATTAACTGTGTAATTAACGACAGTAAATTTTATAACATCACAATCGCAACGAAGTTAAATGACATTGATGTGTATATTAAAGATTCTAAGTTAATTTATTTATGTAAATAATAAACACAACAAAGCAATATGGCGTACGTTAAGAAAAATAAGGCAAAATTCGCGCGCGGCGGAAAAACATATTGACAGCGGGCACTTCGGAACGCGGCCGGCTCGTTTCTGCTGTGTGCCAGCGGCGTTCACGCTGTATTCCTTACCCGCTCACACTACGCCTAGGGCTGGCCCTATCAATAATAAAAACATTTTATTTTTATTCCTATTAACCGACTTCAAAAGAGGAGATTTCTCAATTCGACCGTGAATATATATATTTTATGTGTGTTCGCGGATAATACCCTCATTTATGAACCGATTTTGATGATTCTTTTCAAGAATAAGGAGATATCCCACGGGTGGTACCATGATAAGGAAACCAGGGGATGATCAGAGAAATCGAAAGGAAACTGAGTAGGTTTTCATTTTTGTTAAGAAATAGTCTGTTAGCTTGTCATGTGAGCATTTTAAACTAGCCATAAATTAAATTCGTCGATAATTGTGATACATAAATTATATAGATTAGATTGTTTGAGTAAATATATTTTATTAATAAACTTAAATAACAAAATAAAGGCAGTAAACTGAACCTTCATATACAAAATAAAACTACTTATCTGTTAAAATATAACAATAAGTCAAATAGTTTGATGTTGTTATGTACGTTTACTGATAATATAAAATTCTTTTTATTATTTTTGTCAGTCTTTTTTTAGACACTAATAATTATGATAGGATATTATAATCGAGAAATTTATTCATTTATTTTCAATGTCAGTTGTCTATTTATGCAAGCAAGATTCGCGTGAGTGTCAGCAAAGTTATTTTATTTGATTCACTAGTTGCGCCCCGCGGTTTCTCCCGCCTCTTACCGTCATACTGAAAGAACCTCTTCCTGGGATAATAAGTATCCCCTGTGTTAATCCAGGGTATAAGCTATCACCATTCCGAATTTAATCGAAATCGGTTTAGTAGTTACGGTGATACGTGGTAACAAACATTCACGCGCACGCAATCTTTTCGCATTTATAATATTAGTGGGATATATTTTCTTACTATCTAAATCTTACTATCAATATTTAAATATAGATTAAGTATCTGAAAATAATTAATATTCTTTCTAGATGTTTATTAAAATAAAATAATAATATAAAAGTCAATCTGTCAAGGTCTAAATAACGGAATAATAAGAAATACGATAGAATAATTTCAAAGACCAGCCAAATCCCACATGTTATGTTAAACACGTAATAAAATTAACAAATTTGCTACATGATTAGAATATTTTACGATATTATTTTACTTAACCGCTCCGATAATGCATTACACGTCAATTTATGTAATATATTTATCATTAACACGTACGAATTCGCAAATACACATACATATTATAAATTAAATAGTTCACACATTAATAAAAATCTTCAGAACTACAAACAATGAATAATAAAATAAGCAAATGATCACTGATAGTTTTTAAGTTAACAATGCTTTTTAGTTAAGTTATATAAAATAACCTTCATGCCAGTGACGTCATCAAAAACGGCTTCAACGGAAGACCAGTGCTGATGAAACGACCAGCTAACACATACTTGATACTAGTGTATTTGTTTGAAGTATTTTTGTATTATTTGTTGCAAATATAATAAATTGAATATATTAAATTACATAAATAAACGATTCATATTCTTATTCATAAATTTGATCGAAAACTTACGCAACTAACGTAAAAAGCCATTAAGGCTTATGAATAAAACGCAACTTATTACAGGATTACTACTTTCTTAGCTGGATCGAAGAAAACAAACTAATTAAAACACTTTTATTTTCGAAGTATTCTCGAAGTCGACGGCCCTGAATGAGTACAAGCTTAGTCTCACGCACACACCCGCAACAGTATCTGTCTGTACACAATATTTTTTACGTAAATAATGATTCGCATAGTACAACAACGAAACGAGAATCTTTCAACGAGTTTTTAATCTATGTCGCAAATCAATTTTATCAATAGCTAGTTTAATTGATTTGCCTAGCTTTATTCTGTTTGAAAAAAAAAAAATTATAACGTTAATAAGTTATGTAGCTAAGAACTAAAATCATGTAGTTTAGTTAGTAACTAATTTAGTTAAATTAAATTGATTTTTTTCACACCCCGGAAGTAAGAAAATGGAAATAATTTATTAGAGTTTAATCAAATTTCTGTGCAATATCCAAAACTAAGCTAAATAAGTCAAGTTTAGTTAAATTTCGATTTTTAGTTTAGTTTAACTTACAGCTAAAAGAAATAAATCAATTTAACTTTGATGACTTTCATGATGAAGTCGATCAATAATGACTATTGGATATTAGATTGCATCAACAATTTTATATTTAACAAACAATCACACGTTTTGTTTAATACAAAACATGTTTATCTAATACGACACAACATGTGATCACTTTAAAACTTCCAACTTAAAACTAAACGATATTAGTGTCGTGTCCATTCTGATGAGAATTTTCTAAAACTAAACTAACTCTGACACTTCTAAATAAGTATATTGCGGTTCTTTTATCTACATTTTTTTTTTTGAAATTCGGTTGAAATATTCTTTTGGCGTGAAAATGAAACAAACCTACTCACTCACTCGTTTTCCTATTTATAATATTGTAGTGAGATTAGTGTACATTTCCATAGTAAGTAGTCTTCTTCTTCTTGCCCTGGTCCCATTTATTTGTGGTCGGCGCAGCATGTACTCTTCTTCCACTCTCCCCTACAGCCGTCATCGCTTCATACACTCCCCTTCCATTCATATCAACCCTCACACAATCCATCCATCTTTTCTTTGGTCTTCCTCTTCCCTTCCATCTATCAACATTCATATTCATCTGATCTCCGCTACATGGAGTTTCCTCTCATCCGTCTTCTTCACAGCCCAACATTCCGATCCATACATGGTGACAGGTCTTATGACGGATTTGTAAATTTTGCCCTTCAACTTGAGGGGCATCCGTGGATCGCAAGTTGTTGCTCCTGAGTTGATCCTATGCGTAGTAAAAACACATAAGATACAAATAACGTTTCATACATTAATTCATAGGTAGGTACATAGATACATACATAATAACATAACATATTGTTTTTTTTCGTCCACGAACTAACAATGACATGTCAATGTCATTTGCGAGTCTGCAGGTAACGTTGTATTTATCCAACTGTGAAATACAATTTTCTTACTATTTTACTAAGTTATGCATAATTAGTTAAGCGTTCACTACATACAAAATAGTTTTTGTCCAAGCTCTGCTATCCGCAGCCTCACCCCGAAAGAGGGGGTATAGGTAGCGGCACGGAAGTTTAGCGCTGAGTGAAACGTGGAGGGGATATCTGCGCATATGTACAGTCACGAACATGATACAATTATAACTTTAATAAATAAAACCAATAATTTTAAGAACATATTTAAATAAATAGTCTATCACAGAGCGTAACGTGGAGGATATTAGGTACTGTCGCGCTTGCAAATGAATTTAAAAGTTAATGGTAAAGTTTTGCATAGCTCATAACAAGTTGTTTTACTATTCAAAATTAACTTTTACCTATATAAATGAGTGCATGAAAAAAACGACTTCTATACAAAGTTGATCATGTGAAAGAGTGATTTAGTTTATAGGGGGTAGAAAAAAAAACGAAATTGTCAATTTTTATTTAAAACATAAGAACCAATAACAAACGAACTCAAAATTAACACAAAAAAAGACAATAACAATGAACGGCATTGGTGTCGATTCGGTTTTGCATTCTAAAACTAAACTAAGTTTGACAGGTCTAATAGAATTGCTGACTTTTTCTAACCAATAAAGTAAAAAAAAGTACAACCGAATCGACACCAATATCAATTCACTTTAGAACGCGCCTGTAGAGTCAGATGTCCGCGGGGCGACGTATCGGCGCGGGGGACGGAACACGACGGCTAGCCAACCGGCGCTACGCACGCGCACCCCTGGTCCCTCTAGCCCCCTGTGATACCTGTTTTTTGACTTCTGCGCAATGACGTCGAGCGCTAGAGTGTCGTGCCGCTAGTTATACCTCATGTTGATTTGGCAACGAATACAAATAACTATAAATTAAAAATTTAAAAAGCCTCCGACATCTTGGACCGGTTTTAAAAACCCTTTTATTAGCTTGACTTGTAACTAACTCTAACAATGTAATCAAATCTTAGAAGTTAAATTCATCAATAACAGCCAAAAAACACTCGCCCGTAACTCACCTTCCATACAAAAAAAACTAAATTGAAATCATTTCATCCGTTCGCGAGCTACGGTGCTACAGACAGACAGACAGACACGTCAAACTTATAACACCCCTCTTTTAGCGTCGGGAGCTAAAAATTAATCGCTTAAACATAATCTAGGCTCAATTAGCTCAAAAGCCTTCTGGGGTTGGTGGTACTAACCAGTCTTGATCAACAACTTTTGTCTTTGACTTTACCAGGAGGACGTAATGCTAGATAGCGTTTTTACCCCCTAAATGAGGGATGTTATAAAATACTGTGAGAAAAATTTATGGAAACATCGTAATGATTATTCATTACACAATTATTAATCATAGAAGTAAATAAAAAAACACAAACACGCGATAATAGTCTATTTATTTTTATTGGCAAATTTATTTCAAGAAACTTAACTAACACTAAACTAAATCTTAAAATATCGACTAAAATTTAACTATCAAACTAAACAATAATTTGGAGATCAAAAACACACCAAAGAATTTTAAAAACATCGTTACATAACGGTACCTATAAAAACTTTACACACAAAACTCTAGAAAATTTTTACTAAAATTAGTAACCCTAAATTCTCACCGAATTTTTCGTAAACATTTGTATGTCTACGTCATCATTGCCAGAGAGCTATACGAACGTGGAAGCGCACGCCACGTTCCGTGCGGTTCGAAATTCGAATAAATTGATTTGATTCGTCGTGTTGGTGGTACGATAGTTTCCGTTTTCGAACGCAAACTTTTTGTGAAGGTAAAGAATAGAACGCAGTACATTGAGGTTTTAATCTTTACGTTTATCGATACCATAATATTATCGAGTTTATCTCAGGAACTACCAATCCGATTTTGAAAATTCTTTCACTGTTATAAAGATACGCTATCCTAGAGTATAATGGACCATCTTATTATGGTAATAATCTAATTTACAACTACTTTAAGATATTATTATTAAATAGTCTATTGATAAAACTTACTATCATTACAATGGCGACATATATATTCTTAAAACATCATGACTTGAAAATAGCTTGTACATACTTACGTTAGGTTTATGCTATGTCATTAACATAAAAACGACAAACAAACCTTTTTTTTGACAAAAATGGTATAACTAAATACATAATTACAGAAAAATATCACCCCGTGTGTTCAAACTCACGCACACATTCAAACGGCATTCGTTTTTCAAATAATCCTTACATTTATCGCCACAGAAATATCGTCTTTAAACCAAATCTTTAAAGTCGATTATCAATCGTACACCAGTTTGTTATCACAAACAAATACACGTACACAATAGATACGGGCGAGAAAAAATGGGGTAAGTCAGATTTTCGTACAAAAAAATACGTAATTGAATTTTTAAATGCAACGTTTTTAAAGTCGACGAGTTAGACGAAATTTTGCAGGTTTTAATATAATTGAAGTTTATGGAATTGTCAGTTTGTTAAGGAAATGTTCTAGGTTTACTAATTGGCGGGAATTAAGGTCATTATCAAGGCAGTCATTTCTAAAACTAGCCTTTACGTCCTCCGTGTATTGTATTTCATGAAATGTTGATGGTATTAATTAGTCTTTATTGTTTATATCTATTTCTTAATTAGTCTTTATTGTCTGTATTGTTGTTTCTTTGTTGTTTATTGATGTCGAGAAAAATAGTTGCACATTTTTTTCAAAAGGTCCTATTATTTAGATTAATATATAAATTACGTATATTTTATCAAATTGTTAATATCATAATTACAGAAAAAAATGGTCCCAATTATCAGCTTAATCTTGGAGTCGTCCTCTTAACAATCCTAGAGGTGCCGATGAACAGTGTCCAAAGTGGTGACGGTGTTCGCTTACCATCATGCGGGCGTTCTGCTTGTTTATTACATTAAAAAATATACATTCTATCATACTACAATATGCGAAAGTTTGTGAGTGAGTGTGTTACTTCTTCACGCTAAAACGCCTTAACTGATTAGAATTAAATTTGAAATGAAGATAGCTAACATCTTATATTAACGCATAGGTTACTTATAATATGTAGTCATAATCCCAGAATAAGGCTGCTGCAAGCTATCGGAAAAACTAGGGGCAATCCCGGGGCGTAGCTAGTATGCGTAGAATATTTGTATGTATATGCAAAAAAAATTACGAATACTCTATGTAAATTCAAAACTATCACGGTGATCGGTCAAACTGTGCCGAAGATTATCAATTTAATATCCTAACATGACTAACATCCATTTTTATATCTCGGTAATAGATTAGAACAGATTAAAACCAACATTTACGATAAAAAGATAAAATTTCCGAAAAACACAACATTTTTACTGTAATAATAAGAATAAAACCGTCGCAGTGTGCACGCGGCCTTATAGAGCAATTTCAACCAAATGGATACGACACGATGTGGACGCACACGGGGGCAATCTTAAATTTACTATTATTCAAAGATTTGGAATATTTTCATTATGTTAATATTTCATTATTTGTTTATTTTATTTATGCCCGCACAATCACATACATAGGCTCTGACCCCTAACTAGGTTTTCCCTGTATATAGGGCATCAGAAACTACGAGGATCGGGGATCCACAACACCCAGACACAGAACCAATACTTGCGCTTTTTTTTTCAATACACTAAAGCTTGCTAAAATGGATTGACATAAAATCGATCCAAAACCGCAAAAAACGGATCAGGATCGATTATTAATTTCAAGCCTAAGTTAGTTTTCATATAATTATGTACTTAGTTAGATAAAATTAAAAACATTTACTCCATTCTATAAAAATCTCGTGTCACAGTGTTTGTTATCGAACTCCTCCAAAACTGCTTAATAATAATAATAAGAATGCCCGCACAATCACATACATAGGCTCTGACCCCTAACTAGGATTCCCTGTATCTAGGGTATCAGAAACTACGAGGATCGGGGATCCACAACACCCAGACACAGAACAAATACTTGCGTTTTTTCCAATGCACAAATATTTATCCTGTAGCGGGATTCGAGCCCGCGACCTCACGCTTCACAGTCGGCTATCCGCCCATTGCGCCACATCAGTCGTCAAACCGATATTTTTGAAACTTTTTGTATAGATTTGCTAGATTTGATAATAGCTCGCAGCTCGCAGTGAAACCGCGGGGTACAAGTAGTGATAATATAAAATGATAATATTCAAAAGCAAATTCCCTCCGTGTGCGCTTATGACCCGAACGGCACTCGCTCGGTCCAAATGAATGTATGCGGAGGGGACACACGGGGGGATAGTTCTAATGTATTATTATTATTCACAAATATCATTTATTTAGTTTATTAAAAGTTCCCAGTCCAGGTGTAGCGTGGCGCCATCTTTGACCACATCGTCACTTAACATCAGGTGACTTGTGCTCAAACGCTACCCTGTAAACAGTAAAAAAACAGAAGTTTAATGCAATAATTTTATCCTATTAATATTATAAATGGGAAAGTTTGTGTGTGTGTGAATGTTTGTTACCACGTACCACCGTAACTATTAAAACCGATTTTGATGAAATTTGGAATGGAGATAGCTTATACCCTGGATTAAGACATAGGCTATTTTTTTATCCACCACCTAGGTTTAAGTTTTTATAGTAATTTTGTTTTATATATTATTTTACTAGTTACACCCCGCGGTTTCACCCGCGTCTTCCCGTTAACCCGCAGGAACCTTTTTCCGTGATAAAAAGTAGCCTATGTGTTAATCCAGGGTTATACGCTATCTTCATTCCAAATTTCACTCAAGTCCGTTCAGTAGTTTTTGCGTGAAAGAGCAACAAACATTCACGTTTATAACACTACTAGCTGTTCCCCGCGGTTTCACCCGCGTGGGCTACAGTTTATCGCGATAAAGAGTATCCTATGTCCTTCCTCAGGGTTCAAACTATATCTGTACCAAATTTTAATCAAATCCCTTCAGTAGTTTTTGCGTGAAAGAGTAACAAACATTCATCCATCCATACTCACAAACTTTCACGTTTATAACACTACTAGCTGTTCCCCGCGGTTTCACCCGCGTGGGCTACAGTTTATCGCGATAAAGAGTATCCTATGTCCTTCCTCAGGGTTCAAACTATATCTGTACCAAATTTCAGAGAAATCCCTTCAGTAGATTTTGCGTGAAAGAGTAACAAACATCCATCCATCCATACTCGCAAACTTTTACGTTTATAATTTTACTAGCTGTTCCCCGCGGTTTCACCCGCGTGGGCTACAGTTTATCGCGATAAAAAGTATCGTATTTCCTTCCTCAGGTTTCAAACTATATCTGTACCAAATTTTAGTCAAATTCGTTCAGTAGTTTTTGCGTGAAAGAGTAACAAACATCCATCCATACTCACAAACTTTCACGTTTATAATATTAGAAGAATAATGTAAATTAGTAGTATATACCCAAATAGTTTCAACTCTAATTCGAGACAAGATTAAAGCGCATCGCTTCTTGTATCTACTATAAAGCAGAGCAAACGGAATTCATTGAAAAATATTCCAGCAAAAACGGGAACAGGGAATCTGTGGAGACAGAACAGTATCCAGAAACTTATCCTTCTTAATATTATGAAGTTAATGTTTGTGAGTATGGATGGATGGATGTTTGTTACTCTTTCACGCAAAAGCTAATGAACGGATTTGAGTGAAATTTAGTACAGATATAGTTTGAACCCTGAGGAAGGACATAGGATACTTTTTATCGCGATAAACTGTAGCCCACGCGGGTGAAACCGCTAGTAATATTATAAACGTGAAAATTTGTAAGTATGGATGTTTGTTACTCTTTCACGCACAAACTACTGAACGGATCTGAATGAAATTTGGAACGGAGATAGCTCATACTCTGGATTAACACATAGGCTACTTTTTATCCCGAAAAATGGTTCCTACAGGATAACGGGAAGACGCGGGTGAAACCGCGGGGCGCAACTACTAAGTTTGTGTGACTGTTTGTTACAACGTATCACCGTAACCTCTGAACCGATTTCAATGAATAGAATAGAATAGACTAGAAAACTTTATTTGCTAAAAATGTGAAAACAACACATGTACCAATTGAATGGCATGCAAAAATTTAACAATTATAAATCATATAAAAAGTAACATGCACCTAACAAAAGCTTAGTAAATTCACAATAAATTCATAAATTACATATATTCAATAAAGACAGAACAGAATCTTGGAATTAAGATAGCTTATACCCTGGAGTAACACATAGGCTACACTTAGGTTCCTGCGGGATAACGAGAAGACGCGGGTGAAACCGCGGGGTACAACTAGTATGACATACAAAAAGTATCTTAAAAATAATATATGTATTTTTTATATAAATTGTCTACTCCACACATTCTCTGTCCAACCACCCATATCCTCAGAAAGGCTGTTGCGACAAAACTTTTAATTATATCCCCATCTCTTTCGCACATATTGCGCCGTCTCGCTCGCACATTGTTTGTGTTGCGACGCGATACTCGCGTTGCGATGTCGCTGTCTCTTTCTAACATTTCACCCTTTCTCTCTCACCCTTGTTTTAGTATTCATTTTGTACTAGATAAAGCTAACTGCTGAATCATATAAAACCCTTTTCGATCCTGATCCGTTATCCGCGGTTTTGGATCGATATGTCATGTCATATGTCATTTTAGTAGTAATATGTCAAGCCCTAGTACTAAAATGCCATGTTATGACATGAGATATCGATCCAAGACCGCGGATAACGGATCAGGATCGTTTATTAATCTCGGCGTAACTCATGGGCCAGCGTGATCCATCGCCTACATCGTCACCTACCATCAAATGATATGTGGTCAAACCCATTTGTATTTCGTAGTACATAAAAAAAATCGATTGCAAGTTAAATTTTTAACACATCAAAAACCGATTTCAGGTTCCCTTCGGTTTCTCTGGTCTGCCATCATCAAACCCTGATTTCCTTATCATGGGATCACCTTTGAACTATCTTCTTTCCAACAAAAAAATAATTTTGCATAACCGTCTATATTTGACGGAGTTATGCCCGATCATACATAAAAAAATACAAACATCCGGATTGAGTACCTCCTCCTTTTTTGGAAGTCGCTTAAAAATTGTCTTTGGAAATCGCTGTACCCACTACTAGGCTCCATAAGGTTAGAGTCCATCCCTGTACCCCTAGTACAAGTTTTGAAAACGATCAAAGTTTTCGTAAACGTCGACGTTTACCACCGCCGACTTGTCAAAGTGGCAACTCCATCTGCTTAAATTCAAAAAGTAACTCAATAACATTGTTGGAATATGACTATAACGATTTAAAATAACCCGTATTAACGATGTCAGTTCCTCCAAGTCTCGGTATGATTCGCTGAAAAAAATATGTATGGATGGAAACGAAAACTTTTATAGTTTTTGTAAACTATCAAAATCTGTACTAGGGGTACTGATGTATGGACAAAGCCACGGTCAAAAGTTAGTTCTAAAATCACAAGTAGGTACTTACCTACCGTAATAAACAAAATAAATAATAGAGTCAAGAATATAATATATAATTCAGATTAAAGCTATCCAAGTTAGTGCTAAATCGGAAAAGGTCCCTTACGGCAACCAACGAGTTTTGATACTTTTAGATATATCTAGTGCCGGATTAACCACGTAGCAAGAGTAGCAATTGGTACGGGCCCCGCGTGAAAGGGGGCTCCGCGGCCCCGCATTTTATGAACCCACACATCTCTGCCTGACCGTAATTTTTTAAGTGAAACTTATTTTTATGCGGTATATTGAATTTCTTATTTCTTTTTTCTTTTCTTTTCTTTTTTTTTCTTATTTGGGACGACCGAATGGCCGTAGGCCGGTCGGACGCCGCTGGAAGGACGCGGTGGATGCAGACCTGCGCGAGCTCCAGACTCTCAACTGGGCTGAAATCGCTCAAGATAGAGAAGAGCGGCGCTCTCTCGTTTCGGAGGCCAAGACACACTTTGGGTCGCTGAGCCATCGGAGTTAGTTAGTTATATTGAATTTACTTGATATCACAAAAACGTGAAACGATACAACTTTTCCTACTATTAAGACAATCCACATCAGACACTCGGTAACCCATTGAAGATTAAGGTCTCTTTAAAAGAATTTGCTACGGTACTGGATATATCCTACTAATATTATAAACGTGAAAGGTTGTGAGTATGGATGGATGGATGTTTGTTACTCTTTCACGCAAAAACTACAGAACGTATCTAAATGAAATTTGGAATGGAGATAGCTTATATACTGGATTAACACATAGGCTACTTTTTATCCCGGAAAAAGGTTCCTGCGGGATAACAGGAAGCCGCGGGTAAAACCACGGGGCGCAACTAGTTATCAGTAAAAACGGCAAAAATCACGTGTGTTGTATGGGAGCCCCCTTTAAATATTAATTTTATTCTGTTTTTTTAGTATTTGTTTTTTTTTTTTTTTTGTTTTGTTATGGCGTCACACGACTAGTGTATTTGCCAGTGTCAAGTGTAAAACATTTCAAACTCAGAGAGTTGAATCAAGTTAAAATGATGTTGGTGATGATGATGATGAGATGATGGGATGAGGATAGCGTTTAAGTAAAGTAGTGGCGCTTTACTTAAACTTTACACGGACTTTTTAGAGCAACTTGAAAAGTCACTTTCACAACTTTATTTCAATTTCCCACACTCGTACACATTAACGAACACATAATGGTTAATAATCCACCAATATTACACATTATCACTCGAAGAAACACAAGTTTTGGAAATAAAAACAAAATTTTCACGTTGACAACTCAATTGCCGCCAAAAAAGTTCTAGTATTTGTTGTTATAACGGCAACAGATATACATCATCTGTGGAGATTTCAACTGTCTAACTATCACGGTTCATGAGACAGACGGACAGCGGAGTCTTAGTAACAGGGTCCCGTTTTACCGTTTGAGTACGGAACCCTATAAAGTTACTTACACCGGCAAAAACACAATGTACGCCATTTATACTAGCAATTATATAATTTGACTATTAATCGAATATTACGATAAAACTTGCAAAAGAGGCACTGTTTAATAACTCCGCCTTCCCGGTTACAAAAGTATCAAATCTACTTCCTCCGTTACCGCACCAGGTCAATATTGTATCCGTGCCAGCATTGCATATTCTAAATACATACATACACAAACCATACACAACTGTGGGTCATGGTGTCTGTGTGAGTGTGCTTCAGCAGGTATAGGTGTATTGGATTTAGAGATATACTTTTGGCAACGTGTATGTAAATCTTTAAATTGTGTAGTTATAGCATAGTTCATAGCGATGATGGCTCAGTGGTAGTGAGTGACGTTGGCTTGCGATCCGTCGGACGTGGGTTCGAATCCTACAATGACCTTAAGCAACAGCTAGTATTATATAAAACTTTTATTTATTTCTTAGGATAATAATGTTAACTGTAAAAAGTATAATTTAGAATATATTATCACATACTAGCTGTTCCCCGCGGTTTCACCCGCGTGGGCTACAGTTTATCGCGATAAAAAGTATCCTATGTCCTTCCCCAGGGTTCAAACTATCTATGTACCAAATTTCATTTCAATCAGTTCAGTAGTTTAGGCGTGTAGGCATATAGATTCTGTATACTCCAAAATTATTCCCGCACTTCGGTGCCCGCCGCGTTACCCGCTGCGCTGCGGCCACTGCATTTCTGCATTTCGCCTTTAGATTTTAATTTTGTAATATCTTTTGAATGGAATGTCCGATTTCAACCATTCAAAAAGTAATCTACAGGTATTGAAACAATCTTGAATACGAAATGATTTATTGGGACAAAGATTAATATAAAGCATGGATAACACGGTCTGATTTTAGTCGGCATTTTTATCAACTTGTAAAACGTAAAAAAGTAGTTGTAGTATGCTATCCTTAAGAGATAGACATATGCCATCGCGGACTTTTTTGTAGACCTATATAAGATACACAATTCCACCATACATCATTTTGTTATACCTCAAAGGGTTTAGGCAGCGTTTTCGTTGAAAGCTCCCAGACGGCTTATTTTTTTCCGACCTTTCCAACTAATATCGTCATATTTTAGCCAATGTATACAAAAACTTGACAAATTATATCCTAAAACCTTCCTCGAGAACCACTCTATCAGTGCAGTAGTTTTTGAGTTTATCGCGAACAGACAGACAGACAGACAGACAGACGCGGCGCGGAGGACTTTGTTTTATATATAAGTAGTGATACTACATAAATATAAGTTTCTTTCGTTAATTGTAGTACTTTTTTTGCAACAAACATATATTTTAAACTTATTAATCAGTGAAGATCTTCATAATAAAAACACGAATTATAGCATACTAATATACATATTATATAATTAATTATAATGATATATACTACATGTACATATAACACGTCGATTTTGTACTGAAGGGATGCACTAAGCAAAGTTTTTTTGCTATAATCACCCCCTAAGGGAGTCAAATGGGGTGCTAAACTTTTATGGAAATTAATTTATCAAGTTTACCTCGTGCCTAGCCACGTGACTTGTCGCTTGTACAGTCAGCGACAAAACTAGCTGATCGTTCTCGATTTTCCAAATGTGTTTCAAATCAGTAATTATTATTGTTTTTTTTACATTTTACATGGTATCATTTTGACCACAACATAACACACCTGATTTTAGGTAATGATGAGGTCAAAAATTGGTGTCTAAGATGATGAGGATAATAGAAAAAAGTGTGATTGTTCAGCGACTTTTGTCGTTGACTGTACTTCTTATTACACCACTAGTTGTGTCTTGCGGTTTCACCCGTGACGACTACAGTTTCTTGTGATAACAAGTAAACAATGTCCTTATAGCTATTTCCAGACAGATGGGCAGAGAAGGTTACTTTCGTATACATAACTAGCTGTTCCCCGCTTTTCCCCCGCGTGGGCTACAGCTTTATGCATGCAAAGTCTCAGCCCGATCGGTTTAAAATTGACAAAGTTTCATACAAACTTTCATCCCCTATTTTATCCCCTTGGGGGTAGAATAATCAAAATCCTTTCTTAGCGGATGCCTACGTCATAACATCTACCTGCATGCCAAATTTCAGCCCGATCCGTCCAGTGGTTTGGGCTGTGCGTTGATAGATCACTATGTCAGTCAGTCAACTTTGCGTTATATATATTTAGATATTAAATAATAATTCTGAAATAATCCTACTAATATTATAAACGTGAAAGTTTGTGAGTATGGATGGATGGATGTTAGTTACTCTTTCACTCAAAAACTACTGAACGGATCTGAATAACGTTTTTAAAGGAGTTAGCTTATATTTATATACTCGTTAGCTAGCACACGCTACTTTTCATCCCTGAAAAAGGTTCCTGCAGGATAACGGAAAGACGCGGGTGAAACTGCGGGGCGCAACTAGTATAATATTAGTAGGGATTAGGTTGGGATATCAAATAGATAAAAATTGTACAAGTGTAAAAAAATGTACGTAAAACGTTCCAGATTTCGTACCCATAGAAAAAAAACGCTAATGAAACCCGAAAAATAAAATTAAAGTACTAACTTCTTCAATGTTTCCGAAACACAATGTCGAAATCGCGAGCGAAGTTGAAAAACAGTGAGCCTGTGTAGCAAAACAAATCCTTGCCACCACCCTCAACAATATTTAACGCCCCTATCTCGTAGGTGTAAGCATCAAAATCGCTCGGTCACAGTTCTAATGTTGAAGAACGCAACACATTGAAACTTCGCAGTAGTGTGCGTGCAGCTGTATGTGTGAGTGAGTTCGAAAACAAGTATGTCTTCCCATACGTAGTTGGGATAATGTGGATAAGACTATTAAATAAAACTAAAATCTATAAAAGTATTTATGTGTGAATCCCGGTAAGAGCAAATATATGTGGGATGAGCACGAATATTTGTATCAGAGTCTTGGATATTTCTATCTATATAAGTATTTATTTTTCTATATAAGTATGTATATCGTTGTCTAGTACCCATAACACATGTTTCGAGCTTAATTTGGGGATAGGTCGATTTGTGTGCAATGATCCCCGAAATTTATTATTATGTTATACTAGCCGCGCCCTGCGATTTCACCCGCGTCTTCCGGTTATGCCGTAGGAACTTTTTCCGGGATAAAAAGTATCCCATGTCCGTCTCCTGGTTCTAACCTACCTCCCCACCAATTATATACATATAGATTTAAATATAATAAAGTGAATGATCCAAGGCAATTACCGATACAAACTCAACTTTAGCCACAATACGAACTATTCTAATGTACATAGTTTGATTTTATTTCTAAACAGCTGTTCACAACGGTTTCACCTGCGTGAACTACAGTTTATCGCGATAAAAAGAACCATAAAACCATCACATTTTTAAAATATAAGTCGCCTTAGTTAACCCTTTTAACATTAGCTATCTGCAAGTGAAGGTCCTGTCAAAATCGGTACAGTCGTTTCAGAAATTAGCTGGAACAAACAGACAGACTGACAAAAATTATGAAATTGTGATTTAACGATTTCAAAAGAAAACAATAAGAATAAAAAAAAAACAATTAGAATTGAATCGAATAAGAATTCATTAAAAATTTAATTAATACATACATAAGTATTATGTTTATTAAAATAACAAGCAAAGATTCTTTATTAAACTTACTTGATTTTTTTTTCCTTGTAATAGATAATTGTTTTTAATTGTTTTCAAGTCAAGAGTGAATAGGTATCTTCTAGGCAAGCATGCTCCATCGTCTGCCACGTCTTCACTTACCATCAGGTGAAACTGTGGTCAAATGATTGCCTATTGTAAATGATAAAAAAAGTAAAAAAAAATTGCGAAAGTTTTTGAATGATTGAGTGCATGATTGTTAATTCTTAAGCAAAAAGGGCTCTACTACGGATTTAAGTAAAATTTTAAATGAAGATAGGTTATGCACTGGATTAACTTATAATAAATTTTATCCCGGAAAAAGGATAACCGCGGGTCACAGCTAGTTTCTAATAAATAAAATACTTTATCATAGTACTTGCATGAAGTAAATACCTACTCTGTGACGTCATCCAACCGTTAGATTAGTGTGGATAAGACTTTTCGTCTATTTTTTTTAAAATTTAAATCTATTCGTGAATCGATTAGGTACATATCTTGTGTAATTAATTTGTTTACTTAATTTTAATGACTGAGTACTATTTTGTGTTGATAAATATATTGTTAAGAGGAAGTTTCTGAGATTAAGCTGATAGTAAGAGCTAATTACTACCTTTTTTGTAGTTATGATTTTATTATAATAAAAATATGTAAAATAAATTATAGTCAATAGTAGTGTACCTACTTTATTCAATAGGATACATTGTGATCACTTTAAAACGTCAAACTTAAAACTAGCTACGCCTGTTCCAACCTCCTTACGCCGGCATAAGAACAGGCAAGAAACGCCTGGCTGGTAATTTTTTTGGCGCGATCACATTGACAATTTTATTCCTATTACTAATTGATTACTAATTATCCTGTTATTATTATAAATGCGAAAGTTTGTGTGTCTGAATGTTTGTTACGACGTAGCACCGTAACTACTAAACCGATTTTGATAAAATTTGGAATGGAAATAGCTTATACCCTGTATTAACACATAGGCTACTTTTTACATCGGAAAAATGTTCCTAGCTATAGGATAGCGGGAGATGCGAGTGGCGGGGCGCACCTATATAGATATTTATCTGTCTGTGGGACATGAAATGAAGATTGTATTTTTTATTATTATTAATTACTGATCTGTCTGTTGTTATTAATTGATTGAATTTTTATTATTTATTTATTTTTGTTTGGCGTATTGTGTTTTGGCGTATGCTGTTAGCAATAATGCATTTTTATGAATAAATTGAATTGAATTGAATATAATATCTATAGATCAATCAGTATAAAAGCGTTTAAAATTAATTATCGAAGCTAACACTCAGCCCTAGCGTTAGTATTATTATTACTGTACGACAATGTCACCTTATATTCTCATGCACGCACACAAGCGCAAACTTTACGTACACAGCCGTCACGTGTCCACTAGGGTTGACTCGATGAGTTGAATAAATAAATTATGAATTTGATTTTGAATAAGATAAAATAAAATAATATCTTATTCAAAATCAAATTCGTAATTTATTTATTTAATAGGTTACATATTGGTGTCGATTCGGTTTTTCATTCTCTATAACTAAACTAAGTTTGACAGGTCTAATAGTAATGCTGTCCTTTTTCTACTTCAGCGGTTAGAAAAAGACAGCAATACCATTAGACCTGTCAAACTTAGTTTAGTTTTAGAGATAGCAAAACGAATCGACACTAATGTGATAACTTTAAAACGTCAAATTAAAGACTAGCTACGCCTGTTCCAACCTCCTGAAATATTAATTCGTGTCACGATTGACTTACAACACGATTTTAAATGCTAGGAAGATGAAACTGGGAATGTGTATACAAATTACAACCTGTACCTCGTGGTTTCACCTGCATTTTCCCGTGATCATCATTATCAGCCTTCCACGTTCCCACTGCTGGGACTCTGGCCTTCTCTCAGAGAGAGAGTCTGGGCTGTAATCTCCCACGCGGGCCCAGTGCGGGTTTTTTTATTTTATTATTTTTAGTGGGAGGGGGAAAATCTAGAGGGGTAGATGTCGCATGCCCTTGAATGTTGCAGTTCTTGGACATGCCGGTTTCCTCACGATGTTTTCCTTCACCGTTTTGAGCGATGGGAAAAGGATATAAGCTATCTTCATTTAAAATGTCATCAAAATCGGTTTAGTAATTACGGTGATACGTGGTAACAAACATTCACACACTCAAACTTTCGCATTTATAATGTATACTTTAAAATAAATCTTCAAATAAAAATTGTTGGTTGTCAACCCTACGTCTCATTGTCGATGTGTGCGTTTCTGTTAGGGTTGCTTGCGAAGCTTTTGAGTTTCTACAGATTCTCTTATTTGTTTGGAGATTTGATCGAAAACTTGAAAGGTGTTGTTTTCTTAAGAAATGTAATCACGAATTGTATGGTTTCTAACCGATTTAAAAAAAAAGAAGAGGTTTCTCAATTTGACCGTATATATATAGTATATTTATAATATAAAAATATATTTATCTATTTACCACCTAGTATACAATTTTAAAAATCCCCGACATATTGGACCGATTTTCTTCAAACATAACTATATCAAAACTAGCAAACCCGGCGAACTCCGTTTCGCCACCTTCGGCTTCGTTTTATGTAAGATTTTCCCGCTTTTCTGTTGGAATTTTTCCTGAATTTTCTTTGCTATAAACCTCACGGAGCCCGAGACCTTTCCAACGAATGCAAAACCGTGGAAATCGGTTCGTGCGTTCTGGAGTTATAGCGTCAGGAAGGAAAACCCGACTTATTTTTATATATCAAAAATATATTTATATCCTTACAATTAGAAAATCATTATTAAAATTATTATTATTAAAATCATTCATCTTCGGAACCTTGCCTTAAGGGACTAATAAAAAAAAAAAAAACTAAATTGAAATCGCTTTACACGTTTGCAAGCTACGGTGCCACAGACAGACAGACAGACACGTCAAACTTATAACACCCCTCTTTTTGCGTCGGGGGTTAAAAACAAAGTCGCTTCCCGCTGTCTCTCCCTTTGTATGCTTAGATCTTTATAACGGCCGATATTAATAATCAATCCTGATCCGTTATCCGCGGTTTTGGTCTCGATATGTCATGTCATAATATGTCATTTTAGTACTAGGGCTTGACATTAGACACGACTCATTAATCTGAATTTGGAAACTGACATTTAATTTGACAAACTAACTGCTCAGTCACGGAAAAGTTTCCGACACCTATTCGCTCTCGGAAAACGTTTCCGAGAAGCGAAAGTGACGTCGAATCCGACACGGAAACTTTCCGAGTGAATTAGAATCTCACTGCTGGTGTACCTACTGTTTTGTAATATTTCCTCCTAGAACTTTGGTGATTTTTCTACGGAACCCACTTTAAGAACCACTGTCCTACACTACATCAAGTAACACTATTTTTAACTCCCGACGCAAAAAGAGGGGTGTTATTAGTTTGACGTCGATGTCTGTGTGTCTTGGGCATCGTAGCTGTCAAACGGATGGACCGATTTCGATGCGGTTTTCTCCATATGAAAGCCAGTTTCCTTGCGGTGGTTCTTAGCTTTGTTTCATGAAAATCGGTCACCTATTTGTTTGTTTTTACTAACATAATATTTATATAATAGGCAATGTGCATCGATTTTTTTTATTTGTTTAATCCACTTATTACTTTGTTATAACATAGAAAAAATATAAATCCTGTTAAAATCGTTCAAATGAATTTTTAAAATAATATTTAAAGTACAGATTGAATTTGACCTGTTTGAACGCCAATAAAAAATATTTTTACCAATGGTGAAGCGATTCGCAAATTTGAAATTCCCACGCTTATTTTGCACTTTTTGATTAAATTTTTAAGGTATTAATTACAAATTAAATAAGAAAATAATGGTTTAGGTGTAATGTCAAGGCCATAAGGTATCATGGAAAAAAAAATCAAGTAAATCTAAATCACATGCATATTCCCTATTGCCTGCTTTTGTTATATCTTAGAACTGAGTTTACGTGTCAAATATTGTAAACCTACATTTATCTATATATATATAAAATGTACGTATTTATGTATATAAATATATAATGTTTCGCAGTCCTTGAGCATCGCTCGTGTATACCCGCAGGTTAAGGGGAGGACACACGGCTCATCTAAATAGTATAAAACTCAAAAACTCTAATTTATTTTCATAAAATAACAATGAATAACACATTTATATATATAGGCACATATATTGGATCGTTTGAACTAACTAAAGAAGGTCTGAGTATAGATAGTTCAAACGATCCTTAATGTCTGGCAACGTGCCCAGAATGCTGGCGGCATTGCCTCGCTGAGTAGCGAGACTTATTCTTTGTCCAACATATAGGCCAGCATTCTGGTCACGTGTGGACTCCCTATTATGTCTCTCTCTCGCTCTCCTCTGTCTCTCTCTCTCTCTCCAGTTATTCTTAAAACAACAAAATAAATACAGTTGGATAGAAAGTTAAACTAATTACTAAAACTAAACATCTACGAACCCTGATTGTTTTAAGTCGCTGCTCGCAGGATAATCTAATATATAAAATTCTCGTGTCACAGTTTTCGTTGCCATACTCCTCCAAAACGGCTTGACCGATTTTGATGACATTTTTTCGGTATCTATGAGAATCGGCCAACATCTATTTTTCATCCCCCTAAATGTTAGGGGTAGTCCACCCCTAATTTTTTTTTTATTTCTTAGACAAAATTTTTAATTTCTATTTTTTTATGATACAACATACAAAAATACTTACAATCCTCAATTTTCACCCTTCTACGATCAACCCTTATTTTTTAATAGCCATTTATTATATGGCAAAACAACGTTTGCCGGGTGAGCTAGTATAAAATAAAATTAGCTGCCCCCCGCGGTGTCACCGTGTGGACCACACTTAATCGCGATAAGAAAATAATATAAAAAATAGATGTTGGCCGATTTTCGGACCTACCCGAAATGGTCACAAAATTTCATACAAATCGGTCCAGCCGTTTCAGAGGAGTAAGGTAACTAACATTGTGACACGAGAATCTATCTATATACATCTATTTATATAAAAGAAAATCGTGTTAGTTACACTATTTATAACTCAAGAAAGCCTGAACCGATTTGGCTGAAAATTGGTGGGGAGGTAGCTTAGGACCAGGAAACGGACATAGGATACTTTTTATCCCGGAAAAGGTTCCTATGGGATAACGGGAAGACGCGGGTGAAACCGCGGGGCGCAGCTAGTATACATATAAAAGAAAGTTGTGTTAGTTACACTACTTATAACTCAAGAACGGCTGAACCGATTTGGCTGAAAATTGGTGGGGAGGTAGCTTAGGACCAGGAAACGGACATAGGATACTTTTTATCTCAGAAAAAGGTTTCGGCGGGATAACGAGAAGACGCGGGTGAAACCGCGGGACGCAGCTAGTCGATCTAATAAACGTAATCAGTAACACATCAAAATATCGACGTATCTGATAACTTGTATACAAAATGCAGCCGGTGTGCTCTCCGCCTTATCAGTAGTAATAATAATACGTACGTGGAGCGCTAGGGATGGGGTGCAGGGGGAGATTAACGGATATCGATGACACATGCGTCAACTCGTGAACGGGTGCTGCTTGTGGGGTCTGGTCTGCTTTGGTTGTGATCCCGCAACTCATTAATATTCATGTTCCCATATCCCAATGTGTACAACCAAACAAGAGAAATCTTATTAGTAAAGCTAATTAAAAAATATCGGACCATTAGATGACAAAAAAAAGCTTGGGATTTTAGTGAACTTGCTCCAATTCAATCAATTAGTAATAAGAATAAAATTGTCTATGTGATCGCGCCAAAAAAATTACCTGCCGGGCGTTTCTTGCCTGTTCTTTTGCCGGCGTAAGGAGGTTGGAACAGGCGTAGCTAGTTTTAAGTTTGACGTTTTAAAGTGATCACAATGTATCCTATTTAATAAATAAATAAATTGAAATTGAATTGAAATTTTTAAATTTTACTACTTAGATGTTTATTTAGATGTTATGTTTAAACTACCATGGTCAAAAACATTAGAATGAGGTTTTATAACGGGATAATTAATAATTATAACCATCTATTTGTTTTTGTTTGAGTTCTCGATATTTCGGCACTGTTGCAAGCGCCATGATCACGAGAATACTAAAAGTTTCTGCGGGTTGGATTGTTGATGTTATAACGGGCAGACGTATCTATCTACCCAGAGATCTATCTAGATCTAGATTTAAATCGAGTTGCGAGTGACTTGTGTGAAAATGGTAATGTCATCGTAAGCAAAAAACGTGCGAGGAAGCGGGTAGATAGATACGTCTGATGATGATGATTATGATTATGATGCTCAAAAGTGGTAATCTCTACGTAAATACTACTGAAATAAAATAAAAAATATCTTCCAAAATCCAAGAGTGTTGTTGTTGCAAATAAACACATATTCTTTCTTTCTTTCTTTCTTTCTTTCAATATCGCAATAGTAAAAATATCGAAATCTCAAATAATTTATCCCATCCTTACCTACCGTATCCATTTAGTTTGACAAGCATTCGGTTTCATATATCCGCTGCGGTTGCGTGTGTGCGTGAGCTGTGTCTGTGTGCGTTACAGGTCAGGGCTGCCACGTTATTTATTGAAGTTACGCGCGAGGACTTGAACAGTTATTTTCTTTTAACAATAAATTAATAATTATTGTACAAGTGATAATTGAATATATGATTTTTATTGATATTTCAGTGTAACAGTTTTAAGTAGTAATTGATTTAACATAAGTAAATAATTTTGCTAAGTACTACGTTAATTTTATTTCAATTTATCAGTAGGTACATTTATACAAATGAGTTTGGTTGTAGCTAAATAAGTAACACTTATTTAAGCATGTTTAATGAGTGAGTGGATTTTGTTGTAACTGAGATTTGTTTTATAATTTATTTGAAGCTGCAGAAACTTTTATCGAAATCAAAAAAGGTGAAATATATTAAATACTACAGCAAAAAAATCGAACTTGGATAGGGAAGATAGGTTATAGGTACTTCCCATTAACCTAGAGTCACGAAAGATATGAAGCAAGACACATGTGAAAGAAACAGTATGAAAACAGTAAACCGTGGATATTTCTATTATGTAAGTATTTATTTCTCTATATAAGTATGTATGTCGTTGTTGTGTGTACCCATAACACAAGTTTCGAGCTTTATTTGGGGCTAGCTCAATATGTGTGCAATGGTCCCCCGATATTCTTTTTATTTGAGTAATTCTGTGACAACCCTCACTTTCAGATCAACAAACTAATAAACGTACAAGAGCGCACGCACACTCGCGTAATCCCAACACACACTGATAAATAGATAATTTTATGAGGAACAATTTTACAATATTATTGGATATGGCTACCAAATTGAATAGTGTAAAGGTTTTTGTTTTACTTAGGGGTCGTTTATTAATCACGGTTTCAGGTTTAAGGCATTTTTTTTACCCCACTCTCCCCCTGTTAAGGTTCAAAAGTAACCTCTAAACACATGGAGTAAGAGCCCGCGACGATCACACTTTCGCTATTTTATAAAAGCTGAAAGTTTCTAACCTAACCTAACGGCTCTTGGACTATTACTCTATATATATATATATATAAAAACTAGCTGTTCCCCGTGGTTTTACCCGCGTGGACTACAGTTTATCGCTATAAAAATAATTATTATGTCCCTTTTCAGTAGGTATTTAAACAATATACTGACTAACATTAGAATCTTAAATGTATTTATTTGATAAATTAAATTATCAATGAATAACTTAACTAAACTAAGCCATAAAATAAATCAAACCTACAATTATTTTTAAATAAACGTTTATATATTTATGCACATATATTGGATCATTTGAACTAACTAAAGAACGTCTATTCAAACGATCCTGATTCCATTAGAATTGGGGTTTGAAACGGGATAATTCATGTAAGTAAATCAAGTAATGTGTGAATCTGTCGCCGTGCACCTATCGGTGTATTCCGGCAGCCTCACTTGAGAGCCAGTTCCCAAGTCCAGGTGTAGCGTGGCGCCATCCTCGACCACATCGTCACTTAACATCAGGTGACTTGTGGTCAAACGCTACCCTGTAAATAGTAAGAAAAAAAAAGTATTTGTTTTTGCCGAAATATCGAGAACTCAAACAAAAACAATAATAAAACAATACATAATAATATATCCCGTTTCAAAACCTAATTCCAATTATATGATCACGTTAAAACGTCAAACTTACAACTAAGAATCAATCCTAGAATCTAGGACCTAGATAGAGTAAAGATCAATCACGAAATACCTACAATCTGACAAGATTGTTTTTAAAACCAAATCTTTACTGACGACAGTGAATCAGTGATGAGATGACCCGAGAAATAGATTAAGCAGTCATTTATGCTGAAGTTCATGATATTTTATACATTTTTGTAAATTTATACACAAATTGTCTAAACAATACGAAGTTGCGACATAAGGACACCTACGAAGCGAGCATAGTAAAAAAACGGGTGACATCTGCTGGGAAAGTGTGGTAAGTCCAAAATTTACTATTTGCGATTAAATTTTTAATCATTTTATTTTGTAGTGGGCAGCATCACTTATCGGTATTTAAATTAAGGCTTAAAATCCCCAAAACCTACTGTTCCAGAACAAGTTATTTTTTAACGATACATTCACGCCAGAAATTAATAATCGATCCTGATCCGTTATCAGCCGCGGTTTTGGATCGATATGTCATGTCATAATATGTCAAGCCCTAGTACTAAAATGACATATCGAACCAAAATAACGGATCAGGATCGATTATTGATTTCGGGCGTTAGGCTATCAGTGGTCCCTCGTCAGTCGTTTGACGCATGGACTTGTGTTTAGTTAAAAAGAAACAAAACACATTGCGCCATCTATTGACTGAAGCCAGCTTTTTACGATCCAAAAATAACAGTTTACAAAACGATATTAAAATAACATTAATAATACTAAAAATTCTAAATCATAACTTATAACACTTATACCTGAAACCCGACTAGAGCCGACTGCCGACCCTAATTCGTTAGCTGCATGTGTGTGCAAGTACTTATAGATGTGAGCTTTTCAATGTGTGCAATGATATAACATTAGGGATGTCAGTAACATTCATCTATTTTTTAAAAACAATTTTATTAGTTTCACTTGTAACTAACTAACTAACAATGTAATCAAATCTTAGAAGTCAATGTAAACACATTTCTAATTGTCGTATTGACTTGAAACTTTGTATGCAATCCTGATGACAATGCAATGTTGTGATATCATCGACCTGATCTGATGATGGAGCCAGGAGATGGATGGTAGAATTATCTCCGTACCAAATTTTCATTTCATACCATCTCCGTACCAAATTGCATTGAAATCGGTTCAGTAGTTTTAAGCATGAAAGCGAGACGGACAGACAGACAGACAGGCCGAGTTACTTCCGCATTTGTAATATGCATTAGTAGGGATTTAACTGGTCAATTTTTATGTGTTGACAGATTTATTTATAGATGCTACTAAATATAAACAAGTTATTGATAAGATCGAATGTTAATTTATAAGTAAAACCTAAATAACAAAAAAATATTAACATTACTAAACTAATTAATAAAATAAAACTAAGAATAAACTACCTATCAATCTTAACAATATTTAAGTGGAGCGTATTTTCGTGTATTACATTGATATTCAATAGATTTTAATTTAAAAATCCAATAGACAATGAAACTATGGCGTATAATATAGTATGTACCACGATTCATCAAATCAATCAAATCAAGATTAAATAAAAACAATAATTATTCTAAAATGTAATGACTTGATAGTAATCAAAATATATGTTACCTATTCGGGCAATAATTAATCGTCAAACTTATAAAAAAACCCGCAACAACGAATATAAACAAAAAATATCGTTAAAATTCACAGAGTATTAATTTTTAGATATTTTCAATAAAATTTGACTATAAAATTCAAAACATTTTTATTTAATAGGATACATTGTGATCACTTTAAAACGTCAACTTAAAACTAGCTACGCCTGTTCCAACCTCCTTACGCCGGCAAAAGAACAGGCAAGAAACGCCCGGCAGGTAATTTTTTTGGCGCGATCACATTGACAATTTACCTTTAATATAATTAATAATTAATATATTGGAGCAAGTGCATAATATTACAAATTAGCTAACTACTGCAATTTCATCTAACTGCCAGAATAAGTTAATATTAAATATGTTTATTAGTTATACAAGGTATATAACTTTTAACATATTTTTATGGTATTTGAAAAGTAATAATAATAATAATGTATCCGATCGCGCGACAACCCTGCGCAGTTTAGTTTGCATTCCGGGCGCCGACACGCGCGCCACAATCAAGTACAATACCCGAGCGGTGCGGCGCGCTAGTGTGGACATGCCTTTATATTAAAACACTTTTACTAGCTTGACTTGTAACTAACTAACAATGTAATCAAATCTTAGAAGTCAATTTTCACCTACTTCTAATTGTCTTTGACTTGAAACTTTGTATGTGTATGTAATTAATTTTATGCATAATTTTGGATATATGTATCATTTTATTGTCAAAGTGATATGCTCGTTCAGCACCAGAATGTTGACATATTTTACAATAAATTCCCTACCTTTTTTAGTTATGCATATATATATATGTACCTATGTAAATTTAAGACTAACTTTCGCATTTATAATGTTATAGTAAGATTCATGCACCACTTGAAATCCAGTTTCCACCATCAACGTTTCAAACATATTACACTTAACATCACGTGTCCTGTGCAGTGCAGTGAGCAAAGCAAACCATATCGATTTTATCAAATCCATAGGTCATGTCTCTACTAGTCTTCCATCTTCTCACACTTCCTTACAGCTCACGCACACATCCACACATCTATATACGCGACGGTTATACATAATGTAAGTGAAAACTCACACAAGCGTATCTCGCACACACACAGAGGCAGTGAAGTTTTTAATTTTAAAATCGTACTGAACGCTAAGTAGCTGTCACAGTACAAAATATTGAGTAAAACCTTTTTCAATGTAATAAATGAATTATAATGAAATGTCTTCTTTTTTACCGATTTTTTATTTCTGTCTTTACTAATATTATTTATTCAAATACCTTTACGATACATATCGATACTATATTTTAATAAAAATACTCTTTTGGTATGCATAAAACAAGTTCCCCTCAGTTTCACCCGTTCATCATTATCAGCCTTTCACGTTCCCACTGCTGGGACTCCGGCCTTCTCTCAGAGAGAGAGTATGGGCTGTAATCTACCACGCTGGCCCAGTGCGGGTTGGTAGATGTCGCATGCCCTGAATGTTGCAGTTCTTGGACATGCCGGTTTCCTCACGATGTTTTCCTTTACCGTTTCGAGCGATGGCAAATCCGCACAAAGCTTATTAAGTCATAGGTGCGGGGCCGAGAGGATTCACCCGTTAATTCAATTCAATTCAAAATTCTTTATTTAATGGGATACATAATAAGATCACTTTAAAATGTCAAACTTAAGACTGGCTACGCCTGTTCCAACCTCCTTACGCCGGCAAACGAACAGGCAAGAAACGCCCGGCAGGTAATTTTTTTGGCGCGATCCCATTGACAATTTTAATCTTTCTACTAATTGATTGAATTGGAGCAGGTTCATACAGTTAGATACATTTTATCGCAATAAAAAGTATCCTATGTGTATATTGTTTTTATTTTATTTTTTTCCATAGTTTGTACCATGAGTATTGTTGTTGCAAATAATCGTATCATATTATTATATTATATGTCCTTCCTTAGGGTTTATACCATAAATAGAGCTTTAAACTGTTTTTGACGACCGATGTGGCGCAATGGGCGGATAGCCGACTGTGGAGCGTGAGGTTGCGGGTTCGATTCCCGCTACAGGACAAATATTTGTGCATTGAAAAAAAAGCGCATGGTTTTTGTTCTGTGTCTGGGTGTTGTGGATCCCCGATCCTCGTAGTTTCTGATACCCTAGATACAGGGAAACCTAGTTAGGGGTCAGAGCCTATGTATGTGATTGTGCGGGCATTATTATTATTATTATTATTCCAAATTTCACCCAAAAAGTTTCAGCGGGACAAAAAAACAACTATACACTCAACTTTTGCATATATGATATTTTATTTTTAGTGTGATTATCTAAAGACCCACTACTGCCCTCTATTTTGCTATGTCAGAGATAATTTTAGTAAAACCATACAACTAGCGTATTACCAAATGTTTCATTACACATGTAAGTGTATAAATATATATATATACATATATACTTATTTGAGTCATTTCATTTAGGGTCATGCTAAACTAAATATTTTAGTCAAAAATATATATTTAGGTACAAAAATATTTTTCGACTGAAATCAACCTGTCTACGTTATATCGACTAGTGTAAAACCTATAATAGATAGAATTCCAGTGATCGCAATTGTTATTCCTTACGATCTTGACCAATTTTGATAAAATATTGTAATGGAGATAGTAGTTTGGACCCTGGGTGCCCGGGAAAGATCAAAGATCCTTATCGGGATAGAAAAAACTGTAGTCCACGCCTCCATGCGGATAAAAGGTTAGACAGCTAGTTTTCTATATACTTAGTGACGTGTAGTTAACGCTAGAGGGCGCTGTGCTAATATTTACATAGGTACATAGTTAATTTTGAAAAGACTTAAATAATTATGTCCCAAGATTTAAAATTAAGCATGGACTATCCTTAATTTTATTACAATTATGTTTTTTTTTCTTTTATGTATGTACTCTATTTTTCTGCCCCTAGTCTATGATTCTCTTTTTGTCTGCTGTCATCTGTCAGAAAGAAAACCGAACCGAACCGGCCATTGTTTGACGATTAACTTAACTTTTCGCACTTTTGCATTATTTTTATAAAATTAATGGTGTTTTCTTATTTACATACGTGTTTTTAGCTGTTTCACGTGCGTGGTAGTGAATACTCTGTCGCCGTGGAGCCCAACGTAAACGGTACGATGGTTTGTTTCAATAGAAATTAAGTAAACGTTGTCGCGTCCGGCATGTTTTGATTTTTCATATCACATCTTCCATGTTTTTGTGCACAGCTGTGTGATAAAATTTTCAATATTGTGTTTTGGTGTATAATGACGATCTCTGCTCTGTACAGAAAAGTAATTTCAGCAAATTGACCTATCTACGCTAATATATTTTCATGTAACGAAAAACCAAAAAACTATTTCATAATCATTCCCCCGAGGTTTCTCGTAGGAGTTAGGGGTTTTTACACGAACGAAAAGTACTCAAGGTGAAGTCTAAGATTAGTTTTGTATAGTAAACGCTGTTTATCCGAATCCGTTCAGCAGTTTCGGCGTAAATAACAAATGTACAGACATTTGAACTTTGACTTAGAAGTAGGGTAGCGTTTGACCTGATGTTAAGTGACGATGTGGTCGACGATGGTGCCACGCTACACCTGGACTGGGAACTGGCTCTCAAGTGAGGCTGCCGGAACACACCGATAGGTGCACGGCGACAGATTCTTAACTCGAGGCTGGTAGCTAGCCAGGCGAGTACTAGAAAATACCCTACCACCAAGCTATGGTTTCATCACGATGTTTTCCTTCACCGAAAGCTCAAGCTCATTGTAGGATTCGAACCCACATCCTACGGATCGCAAGCCGACATCACTATCACTGAGCCATCATCGCTATAGCTATATTTGTGGTCGGTGCAGCATGTACTCTTCTTCCACTCTTCTATCAGCCGTCATCACTTCATTCACTCCCCTTCCATTCATATCAACCCTCACACAATCCATGCATCTTTTCTTTGGTCTTCCTCTTCCCTTCCACCCATCAACATTCATATTCAACACTTTTTTGGTAATATGGCTATAAATTGTGTCAGGTCCTTCAGTGAATTTCTTTAAAAACAGACTGGACAAGTGGTTGCGAACGAACAATGCTTCCTTGCTACAGAATTGACTTTTCTCTGCACTTTTGTACATTACTATAATTCAACACAGCATGATATAAGCACATAAGCCTCAGGCTGCTCGCCTGTTACCAAAATAAATAAGTATGCCCCAGGGCGCACCTAGTTGAGTTTTAAAATGTGGTTGCAGTGGAGATGTGCGCCGGCGAGGGGTGGCGCGGGGGCGTGGCGCGCTCACCATCACACGAGTCCGTCACCACGGACCTGTCCCTGTTCAGTGTGTCCTCGGCCGCCAGCGACGCCCGGGTGCTTCGCCTCCTCGCCTGCAAGGTACCGATGTGCCCATTACATCGACCAACTTCAAAATCCTTTATTTAATTAGCTGACCTGGCGAACTACGTATCGCCAATAAAAGTCACCTTTAAAACCTTCCCTGAACTTTTACAAATATTTGAAGGTCAAAATTATCCAAATCCGTCCAGCCATTCTCGAGTTTTAGCGAGACTAACGAAAAGCAATTGATTTTTATATATAAGAAGATAAGCAAGCGATATTTAATAATATATAATGAGTGATTGTAACCGCGTGCATTTTACAACACGCTAACATCGAGTTTGAATCCTCTTGACCCGACACCTAAGACTAAGTTATGTGCGCATCTACCGTCGCTCAAAACCGTGAAGGGAAACATCGTGAGGAAACCGGCATGTCCAAGAACTGCAACCCGCACTGGGCCCGCGTGGGAGATAACGGCCCGTACTCTCTCTGAGAGAAGGCCAGAGTCCCAGCAGTGAGAACGTAATAGGCTGCTGATGATGTGTTTAATTCCAGGCAGGACAAGGTCCTGACCCGTCACTGAGGGTTGCCAGTCCAAATCCAGACAGCAAAAATATAAAGTGAGTTAATATTATAATAAAAATAATTTATTGGCAACAAATATTATTACATGTAATTCCCCGCGGTTTCGCCCGCGTGGGCTACAGCTTTTTGCATGCAAAGTCTCAGCCCGATCGGTTTATAATTGACAAAGTTGTATGAACAAACTTTCATCCCCTATTTTATCCCCTTGGGGGGTACAATTAATCAAAATCCTTTCATAGCGGATGCCTACGTCATAACATCTACCTGCATGCCAAATTTCAGCCCGATCCGTCCAGTGGTTTGGGCTGTGCGTTGATAGATCACTATGCCAGTCAGTCGCCTTTGAGTTATATATATTTAGATACCAACTTTTTACTTTTTACAGGGTATCGTTTGACTACAAGTCACTTGATGTAATGATGATGATGATTGAAAATAAATAATATAATTAAAAAATGAATTACAAGATTTACAAGTAAGGACACCACCGTCACACATCCGCCTCCCATTTTATTGTGAATCGGTTTGTTTGTCAGGAGACCGTCGTCCGCTTTGCCGTTGCAAGCGGTGGACAACTGCCGCGAGCTGCTGGCCGGGTGCGCAGCCCTGTGCGCGCAGCTCGGGCTCCGGCGCTCCTTCAGCGCGGGGGACGTCGCCCTGTGCTCGCAGCCCCACGCACCACCCGGGATACGGGGGTGAGATCTTCTATACCAGGGGTTCCCAAACATATATTGTCTACTTCACTTTGTCCACTTTGAGTATAAATTATTTTTAGCGCCTCTCTGTTATGCCTGTACACAACGCCCTCATTAAGCCTCTACACAACGCCCTCATTAAGCCTGTACACAACGCCCCTATTAAGCCTCTACACAACGCCCTCATTAAGCCTGTATACAACGCCCCCAATAAGCCTCTACGCAACGTCCTCATTAAGCCTGTACACAACGCCCCCAATAAGCCTCTACACAACGCCCCCAATAAGCCTCTACACAACGCCCCCATCAAGCCTCTACATAACGCCCTCATTAAGCCTGTATACAACGCCCCCAATAAGCCTCTACACAACGCCCCCAATAAGCCTCTACACAACGCCCCCATCAAGCCTCTACACAACGCCCCCAATAAGCCTCTACACAACGCCCCCAATAAGCCTCTACGCAACGCCCTCATCGCCCACTTTGGGAAAGGCTGTTCTATACAAATACATTTAATTGGAGTGTCTGTTTGTAATTTCAAATTAACAGCTTTTCACTAAATTCATATAAAAGTACATAATATATACCTACGGTACTTACATCAAAAAATCAATCATTACAATTTTTGTTTCCTGTCTGTCTGTCACAGGTTTTGATTCCCTTGTGAAATCGCAAAATTAGCGACAAAAAAAACGTTCCTGAGTCTTGGATATTTCTATCCATATAAGTATTTATTTCTCTATATAAATATGTATATCGTTGTCTAGTACCCGTAACACAAGTTTCGAGCTTAATTTGGGGCTAGCTCAATTTGTGTGCAATGGTCCCCCGATATTTATTTTAATTTTTATTTATCTATAACTTTTTTAACTTTCAGGGCAACATCAGAAATGGGATTGTGCGCGGCGTTGGAAGCGCTCACCCTCAGCGCCACGTCCCGCTCGTGCAGCACGTGGGTGGCAGGTATTTATAATGATAACGAAACTATGTTAATGTATTCCCACTAATATTATAAACGTAAAAGTTTGTGAGTATGGATGGATAGATATACTAGCTTTCACCCGCGTCCTCCCGTCATCCCGTTAAGAATCTGTCGCCGTGCACCTATCGGTGTGTTCCGGCAGCCTCACTTGAGAGCCAGTTCCCAGTCCAGGTGTAGCGTGGCGCCACCTTCGACCACATCGTCACTTAACATCAGGGCCCGTAGCCAAGATGCATTCTGCAATCGTTGACGCTAATAGAAAACAAGAAAAAAGTATTGGTTTGACACATTTCTGACCACGTGACTTAGCGTTGAAATAACGATTGCAGAATGCATCTTGGCTACGGGCCCAGGTGACTTGTGCTCAAAAGCTACCCAGTAAGTATAGGTCTACCAGGATCTGATGGCAAAAAAAAATTTGAATAAATAGCGATTTTCATATGGCAACGAAAAATTTCGAGGAATTGTTTATGGTTTGGCTTCAAATTAGTAGGAATGACAAGTCTTGATACTTTGGTTTATTGCATCTTTCGTGTGAACTGAAGAAGCTTTCTCTCGAATAGGGATCGATGAATGGCGAAAATCTTGTGAACTTGTAATAAAAATTGAAAATCAGTTCATAGAACAAGATCGATTGAGATGCAGGAGGAAAGGTTTATCATAAATACTGCGTCTTCCTCTTCCGTTGAAGACTTTTTTATGGATGTGCAGTATTTGGAACCATTTTCAAGTTCTGATAGCCTTTAATAAATAAATAAACTCATGGACAGAGTAATTGGAGTTTTCATCTAAATTTCGAACTCCACATTCGCCACAGTAAGATTTTCAAAAATTATCCTTGATGACAACATTGTTTCAGTTGGTGGATCTCAATTGCCATCCCCGCAGCGGTCACAACCGTCCCAGCCTCTGCAGAGGTCTCTGCCCACAGATAATAAAAAGGTAAGCCTCTGATATGGTCGAGGAGAGCGATGGCTGGCACATGCGTCAACTCGTGAACGGGTGCTGCTTGTGGGGTCTGGTCTACTTTGGTTGTGATCCCGTAACTCATTAATACCCATGTTCCCATATCCCAATGTGTACAACCAAACAAGAGAAATCTTATTAGTAAAGCTAATTAAAAAATATCGTACTATTAGATGACAAAAAAAAGCTTGGGATTTTAGTGAACTTGCTTCACTTCAACCAATTAGTAATAAGAATAAAATTGTCAATGTGATCGCGCCAAAAAAATTACCAGCCGGGCGTTTCTTGCCTGTTTTTGCCGGTGTAAGGAGGTTGGAACAGGCGTAGCTAGTTTTAAGTTTGACGTTATAAAGTGATCACAATGTATCCTATTGAATAAAAATAAACAATTGACTTTGACTTGAAATTGTATGAGGAATAGTAAGTAATGCATATTTTTGATTTTGTCTTTGCTTTTGCCGTTTCCAGCTGCGTCAGAGCTACATAAAACGTCGGCTGTTGACGACGTACCGCGCGCTGGAGAGGATGTCTCAGTCGGAGTTCAATCTCGACAGATTGGAGGTGAGCTTCTGTAGCCATTCTACTGATATTATAAACGTGAAAGTTTGTGAGTACGGATGGATGGATGTTTGTTACTCATTCACGCAAAAACTACTCAACGGATCTGAATGAAAGAACATTGGCCAGTTTTCATGCTGCCCTGGACCTGAACGCAATATATTTTGTCAACGCACACATACACATTCACTCACCCACCTACACACTTATATAAACGTACACCCTCACACTCACTCACAAATACACACATAAACAAAATTTCACATTTGCATTTCTATTTGGAATCTGATTACTACTTAGAATTCTAAATTTTTGTTATAATTTGTACACTATGAAGTCTCATTTTATTTTCTTATCATGTACTGCTATTAGAAGATATTCGGCCTTATTACAAAAAACTAAATAAACCTTGGTTTAAACCTGGCCTAACAAGTCCAGGCTTATCTGCAGAACCATGGTCTAAATTTATCCGTATTACAAAACCTTTATAGCGATGATGGCTCAGTGGTAGTGACGTCGGCTTGCGATCCGTAGGACGTGGGTTCGAATCCTACAATGAGCTTGAGCTTTCGGTGAAGGAAAACATCGTGATGAAACCATAGCTTGGTGGTAGGGTATTTTCTAGTACTCGCCTGGCTAGCTACCACCCTCTTGTTAAGAATCTGTCGCCAAGCACCTATTGGTGTGTTCCGGCAGCCTCACTTGAGAGCCAGTTCCCAGTCCAGGTGTAGCGTGGCGCCATCTTCGACCACATCGTCATTGAACATCAGGTGACTTGTGCTCAAAAGCTACCCTGTAAATAGTAAAAAAAAAAAAAAAAAAACCCAAATAAACCGTGGTCTTCTTAGTATCGACATTTGAACCATGGTCTATATAATCAACCACAGATTGATGCAAAATTTTATTCGTTCACCATGATATCGTTCTTTTGCAACGTTCCGTATGCACAGAATAGATACCTTTTTTAATACGCTAATTATTATTATGATACTTAAGAGTGTTAAAAATATTTGTGTCTTAATGACATGTAAATTGCACACAAAAGTGGGCGATGAATCTGGTTCCTGAAACACAGTTCCCACTAGTTCGGGAACCAGAGGCGTCATAATTACTTTGTATATACTACTGTGTCAATAAATGCCTTTGATTGATTGATTGATTGAATGTCACTTGACAGTGACAATCAATTTGCTAGTACATAGATTAAAAAGATTAGTTTTGGTTCATATTTGGTAAATGATGTTGATTTTAATGACTTAATTTAAGTAGGGCCGACTTCCAAAGCGTGAAACGGAATGAAAAAGAAAACGCGGAGTGCGTTCAAAACATCCAAGCGTCGTGTAAGTTAAAAAATGTCCTAAGAAACTCCGAAGTTAAATAATCAATATCGTTTTTTTCTACACTTTCTTTGAAATATCGTTTGTATAAATAATCTTAATAGACGACCGATGTGGCGCAATGGGCGGATAGCCGACTGTGAAGCGTGAGATCGCGGGTTCGATTCCCGCTACAGGACAAATATTTGTGCATTGAAAAAAAAAAGCGCAAGTATTTGTTCTGTGTCTGGGTGTTGTGGATCCCCGATCCTTGTAGTTTCTGATGCCCTAGATACAGGGGAACCTAGTTAGAGGTCAGAGCCTATGTATTTGATTGTGCGGGCATTATTATTATCTCTTCATTTATTTTTTTTTCTTAGGCAAAAGTTTTTTACATTAATTTTATAAAATTTACATTAATTTTATAAAATTTATAAAATTTTATAAAATTTATAAAATTTTATATTAAAAAATTTATAAAATTTTATAAAATTTATAAAATTTTATAAAATTTTTATTATTATTAATAGGCAAAAAATTAAATTTTTTTATCGTATATAAATCGTTTTCATACGATTTCGGGTCCGTTTTGGCCATTGTTCTTTGGAATGGAGATAGCTTATACCCTGGATTTATTCATAGGCTACTTTTATCCCGGAAAAAGGCTCCTGCGGGATAGCGGGAAGACGCGGGGTGCAACAAGTTACTCATGTTTCGTTCCGTCCGACGTGGCATGTTTTGTAAGGCAACATGAAAACCTATTTACAAAAGCTAGTGACGTATTTCCTCGTAACACAAGGAACAGAGACAGACTGGTTGATAGCTATACTCATAGAAGCGCACTTTACGAAAAAAGCAGTTATTTGATGTCTATTAGAATATATAATAAATTACCTCAACATATGAAGTTACTACCGTTTGCTAAATTTAAGAAGGAATTAAGAGCCTGGCTAATGGTTCACAGTTTTTACTCCCTAAATGACTACCTAGCTACTAATTGAAAAATTTAAATTTGCATGTGTGCCTGATAAACTAGTTTTACTTAGTTAAGATTTTTAATTTTGCATGCCATTTCATTGGTAAAATGTGTCAGATCTATATATTATCCCAATGTGTACAACCAAACAAGAGAAATCTTCTTATTAGTAATGCTAAATAAAAATATCGGACTATTAGATGACAAAAAAAAGCTTGGGATTTTAGTGAACTTGCTCCAATTCAATCAATTAGTAATAAGAATAAAATTGTCAATGTGATCGCGCCAAAAAAATTACCTGCCGGGCGTTTCTTGCCTGTTCTTTTGCCGGCGTAAGGAGGTTGGAACAGGCGTAGCTAGTTTTAAGTTGACGTTTTAAAGTGATCACAATGTATCCTATTGAATAAAAAAGATTTGAATTTTGAATTTTTTTGAATTTTGGTTCACAGTTTTTACTCCCTAAATGACTACCTAGCTACTAATTGAAAAATTTAAATTTGCATGTGTGCCTGATAAACTAGTTTTACTTAGTTAAGATTTTTAATTTTGCATGCCATTTCATTGGTAAAATGTGTCAGATCTATATATTATCCCAATGTGTACAACCAAACAAGAGAAATCTTCTTATTAGTAATGCTAAATAAAAATATCGGACTATTAGATGACAAAAAAAAGCTTGGGATTTTAGTGAACTTGCTCCAATTCAATCAATTAGTAATAAGAATAAAATTGTCAATGTGATCGCGCCAAAAAAATTACCTGCCGGGCGTTTCTTGCCTGTTCTTTTGCCGGCGTAAGGAGGTTGGAACAGGCGTAGCTAGTTTTAAGTTGACGTTTTAAAGTGATCACAATGTATCCTATTGAATAAAAAAGATTTGAATTTTGAATTTTTTTGAATTTTGGTTCACAGTTTTTACTCCCTAAATGACTACCTAGCTACTAATTGAAAAATTTAAATTTGCATGTGTGCATGATAAACTAGTTTTACTTAGTTAAGATTTTTAATTTTGCATGCCATTTCATTGGTAAAATGTGTCAGATCTATATATTTATGTCGTTGTTACTAACTGTTTCACTCACATTTTTGGCAAATAAAGTTTCTATTTCCGCAGGCCGCCGCGGTGTCCGCCGTGGCCACCGTGGCCGTCCCGGGGCCCACCACGCTGGCCGTGCCACAGATCAAGCAGCCACACGCCAGATTCGTGCACCCAGGTAGCTACACACTAGTCACTGAAGCATCATTACTGACAGGGTAGCGTTTGAGTACAAGTCACCTGATGTTAAGTGGCGATGCGGTCGAAGGTGGCGCCACGCTACACCTGGACTGGGAACTGGCTCTCAAGTGAGGCTGCCGGAACACACCGATAGGTGCACGGCGACAGATTCTTAACTCGAGGCTGGTAGCTAGTCAGGCGAGCACTAGAGCATGCCCTACCACCAAGCTATGGTTTCATCGCGATGTTTTCCCTCACCGAAAGCTCAAGCTCATTACGGCTACGATACGGATCGAAAGCCGACGTCACTAACACTGAGCCATCATCGCTATTACGTTCCCATTGCTGCGACTACAGGCCGTAATCTCCCACGCGGGCCCAGTGCGGGTTGGTAGATGTCGCATGCCCTTGAATGTTGCAGTTCTTGAACATGCCGGTTTCCTCACGATGTTTTCCTTCACCGTTTTGAGCGATGGTAGACCCGCACATAACTTATTAAGTCATAGGTGGGGGCCGAGAGGATTCCCTCACACTTTATCTGCTATCGGTGTGTTCCGGCAGCCTCACTTGAGAGCCAGTTCCCAGTCCAGGTGTAGCGTGGCGCCACCTTCGACCGCATCGTCACTTAACATCAGGTGACTTATGCTCAAACGCTACCCTGTAAACTCTATTTTTATTTATTAATGCAAATTTCAGAAGCAGCCCACTTAGCGCTCACAGCGGCGGACTTAGAACGCGAAAGGGGGCGCCCCCTGTCGAAGTACGAACGGAACATGATGATCTTCAACTGGCTCCATACCCTGGATGAAGCTGCACCGTTCTAGGAAGCACGGGGGAATGATTAAAACAAAAAAAAGTGACAGTGACGTATAAAATGTGCACAGATTACAAAAATGTCGACGATGTGGTTTTGCAGAGAAACATAAAGTTGGAAAGTTTTCCGTACCCCTAGTACAGGTTTTGAAAACGATAAAAGTTTTGGTAAACGTCGACGTCTACCACCGCCGACTTGTCAAAGTGGCAACTCGATCTGCTTAAATTCAAAAAGGAACTCAATAACATTGTTGGAATATGATTATAACGATTTAAAATAACTCGTATTAACGATTTCAGTTCCTCCAAGTCTCGGTAAGATTCGCTGAAAAAAATATGTATGGATGGAAACGAAAACTTTTATAGTTTTTGTAAACTATCAAAACCCGTACTAGGGGTACAGATTACCAAAATATCGTCGATGTAGTTTTCTGTCAAACTTTTAGGGAGTTTTTTGACGGCTGTCATAGATGGCGCTAGCTTGAATGTCTATTTATTCGCATGTGCTCAATGAAAAAGCAGCTAGCAACTTCCCGATGCGCAATTCTTGTTTAATTTATTTATTTATACTTTAGCACATAACACTGTACAAGGAGGACTTAATGCTAGATAGCATTTTCTCCCAGTTATCCTAGACGAGCTAAAAAAACGGTGCAGCAAAAATGTTACACAAAAATAACAATTATTGTAACAAAAAATACCAAATAGACTAGAAACGTGCAACAATGTTGCGTGGTTTTGTTGCAAACGCAACATTGATCTGCAACATTTATTGTTGATTACGCAAGCCGTTTTGCCACGGAGAGACGCAAAAAAATCACAATAGACAAGCATTTGTCCCTAGTCTCATCTGATGGCAAGTGATGACGAGGTCGATGATGGAGCATGCTTGCCTAGAAGATACCTATTTACTCTTGACTTGAAGGTTCCCGAATTATACTTATCGGGAACCAAAGACGCTGGCAGTGTTTTTCTCCTTCGCCATTTGTGTTTAAAAAAACCGAATGGAGATAGCTTAGACCCCGAATCACTCAAAAACGTATGCCTGCAAAAGAACAGGCAAGAAACGCCCGGCATGTCATTTTTTTGGGTACGACAATAATTTTTAATTATTTTTTTTATTAGCTTCCGTATTTATTAATAACGGTCTACTAGAAAATAATAGTAATAAAAGTGATTATGCGTCTTTCCGTGAAAGAACGGTTTTAGATTAAAAAAATATTCCGCGACACGTGGAGTTTTAGCTAGTGTTGGTCCTATAAATAAAATAATTATGACAAAAATTATATCTAGACAATATTACATACCTACTGCTGACAATATTAATAAAGAAAAAAAACTTGCAATGAAGTCTTCAAAATGTATGAATAACAATTAAAATTTAATAGATATACCTAGATATATTGTCTTGTCTAAAATTCCAATGTGCTTTTAAAACTAAACGGGGGGGGGGGGGGGGTGATGCCCCTCGCCCTGCCCCCTTTGATGTTTGATGTAAAATACACTTAAATAAATCAAAGATATTCGACATAATTTTAGATGTAACATAAGAAAACCCTAAATAACCATCGAGCAATAATCCGTTGTAGAGATGGCGTCAGTAATATCTACAACCAATTACATTATTATTGCTCGAAGTTTATAATTAACACGTAATTAATGATCTCAATCGCAAAGAATCTCATGCAAAAAACAATATATTAATGTACTGACAAAAGGGGAAGATGTTTTACTAGCTTCACGAGCGCGGGCCGCTTAAATTAGGTGCAATTAGGTCCATGGTAGTTATGTTATGTTTCACGTGTTTGATACGACTAGTATTGCAATCTCGGTTGCACGTCACCTATTGGTATGGTCAACGAGAAAATTTGCTGAAAAGTGACAAAGAACAATGGCCAAAACGGACTCGAGCTCGTATAAAAACGATTTATATACGATAAAAAATTAAATTTTTTGCCTATTAAGATTATACAAACGATATTTTAAAGAAAGTGTAGAAAAAAAAGATATTGATTATTTAACTTCGGAGTTTCATAGGACATTTTTTATCTTACACGACGCTTGGATGTTTTGAACGCACTCCGCATTTTCTCTTTCAATCCGTTTCACGTTTTGGAAGTCGGCCCTACTTAAATTAAGTCATTAAAATCAACATTATTTACCATATGTGAACAAAAACTAATCTTTTTAATCTATGTACTAGCAAATAGATTGTCACTGTCAAGTGACATTGACAAAATATATTGCGGTCAGGTCCAGGGCAGTATGAAAAGTGGCCAATGTTCTTTATGTCAAACCGTGGATGGATCGGTTATCGAAACCGGTCGTTAGTTAACTATAGTCAAACATGTATGCAAAAATATTAGGCGATGTGAGAAGGGGGATAGAGATATCGGGAAAAAAATGTGGAGACATTTTGCCCTGCAGTGAGACAGTAAAAAAAAGGTGAGAAGGTATCGCATCTTCCCCTTTCTGTTTATCTAAGTTAAAAGTTAAGTTATTGTATTATGTTAAAATAAGTATTCCATTTCAAGGGGGTCCATTATTGATAATTAACCCCTGCAATGTTAAAAATGCTCTAGAATTAATGTTAACAATGTTCGACGAGAAAAGAAAAGACGACTAGAATTGTTGTCTTTTTACTCAACTGCGAAATAAGGAAGGTTATGTTTTTCGAGTGTATGTATGTATATTTCTTTGGCACGGCCTGCAGCCTGAACGGCTTGACGGACTTTAACATATGAGGTGTCATTAGATCCGTCTTTATTGTGGGAGTGACATAGGGTACTTTATTTTGGCGCAGTCGGGTTCTTTGTTCCTTTTGTATTGTATAATCTTGTTTTCAACCCGCACTGGGCCAGCGTGGTAGATTACAGCCCATATTCTCTCTCTGAGAGAAGGCCCGAGTCCCAGCAGTGGGAACGTGAAAGGCTGATGATGATGAATCTGGTTTTCTATTAAGTTAAAATGTATATGTACAAGTTTAAACAAAATGATGACGGGATTATTGATATTGTAAAGCGAATTATCTGAGGTAAATATCTCGGAGCGATAAAACCGCCCATTGTATTTTAATGCCGGAAATGAATAATCGATCCAGATCCGTTATCCGCGGTTTTGGATCGATATGTCAATCAATATGTCAAGCTTTCTTTACTACTAAAATGACATATTATGACATGACATATCGATCCAAAACCGCGGATAACGGATCGGGATCGGTTATTAATTTCGGGCGTAAGAGATTAGTTAGTGTTAAAGGACTTAATTCGGTTTGTGACTAGCTTTCTCACGCGTTTCCGCTCGCGGATCGAACGGCATTCCCTAGTCATGGCATCGTACATGTTATAAAATATATTTATATGTATACACAATATCAATTATCAATCGACATTGACATTTTCTATTATTATTATCTCTTATTTTATTATTATTATTATTTTCTTATTTCCTTTTGACATTGCATGAAAGGAAATATAATATTTGTACACCGGAAACGGTAGAATATTTGAAACTCTGTACTCACTACTACTATCATCATAAGCACAATATTCTGACAAATAAAGATTTTTAATTTTTTTTTTTTTAATTTTAATTCAATCTCAATTCACAGCAACCCCATGAGACTTTAATTTTAATGGCTATAAAGAACTAGTGGCCTATTATGTAAAAAAAATCGTATGTATGTAATTAAAATTATTTATTTATATTATTATGGACTCTATAGTCCGTAAGAAGCAGCGGTCTCCAAGCTTTTAGCAAACGCGGCCCGCGCAGTGGTAAAATAGAGGGCCGCAGTTATTGTTATTCATGTGCTATATCGGAGACCAGCTCTGCCCCCGTTATAATAATTACAGTAAGTCAAAAAATTTAACATTTTTATAATGGTATATCTTAATGATTATTGCAGATAACTTAGATATTGTAACGGACATCAAAAGTTAAATTTGCGTAGAAAAAATTTTCCAATTACGACTTGATTTACAGATCACAGTAATGTAAAAAAGTCATAACACCAGTAAAGCGACTTACTGTAACTATAACAACGGGGGCAGAGCTGTGCCCCGCGGTTTCACCCGCGTAGGCTACAGTTTCCCATTTTTACCCCCTTAGGGGTTGAATTTCATAAAATCCTTTCACAGTACACCCCTATGCACCAAGAGTCCAAGACAAAAATACCCTCCAAATGTCAAGTTTCTACGACCAGCTGTTTAGGCTACGCGATGATATCAGTCAGTCAGGACTGATTCCTTTATAAATAGATAGATATTGAATGAAATGAAATATTTTTATTAATAAATTAAACCGAATGTGTAGTTCTGGTGATTAAAACCAACATACAAACTTTCTTTATCTAGACTTCAATACATTTACTTATAATTTTTTTATTTTATCATCTGTGTCCATTCTGTTGTGCATTTTCTAAAACTAAACTAAGTTTGATTTTTTTGAGTGCGGAAGTAAGAAAAGGACAGCATTACTTATAGATCTGTCACTTTAAGTTTTTTTTTGTATTGGTCTCACACGATTGTAAAGTGTATTTGCCAGTGTCAAGTATTAAATATTTCTAACTCAGAGAGTGGACTTTTTTGGCGGCAATTGAAATTATCACTCGAAGAAACACAGGTTCCGGTAACAAAATTTTAACGTTGATAGTTCAATTGCCGCCAAAAAAAGTCCCGGTTGTACGGGACTTTATAATCGATCCTGGTCCGTTATCCGCGGTTTTGGATCGATATGTCATTTCTTAATATGTCATTGTAGTACTAGGGCTTGACATATTACTACTGAAATGACACATTATGTAATGATCCAAAAGCGCGGATAAAGGATCAGGATCGATTATTAATTTCGGACGTTAGAAAATTCATATTCATATTCATATTCAATCGTTTATTGCATTCATATGTTAGTATACAAGAGATCTTAGTGGTTAAGATTAGTGTCGCCGAGTACCTTGGCTACAGGTACACAACGAATATCTGAACTGATTTATACGTCACTAACCGAAATGCACTGCTGTCAAATACTGAATATGTGAAGCTGATATCACCTGGTTCACTGAATCTGATTACTGGTCTGATTGTCGTTTGGGGGGAAACCCCCCAGTGGCCTCCAACCTCCCCTACAGCCACCCCGAGCCTCGCTTAACTGGTCTGAATCTGGTACTGATCTGGTTCTGACTCTGATCTCTGTCCGCAGACAGTCCGATAGCATCGGTTACTGATACACACTGATAAACACTGGTAATGCATGCACTGAGTAATAACAAGCTCACTTACTGATGTTGCTCCTGCGCTGACCGGACCGTCAAAGCCGCGTGATGGTTAGCGCGCTCGCTCACACCACCGATCCCCGCCAAGCCGGCGCCGGCGTTACGTCAAACCACTCTTGACATTGACAGTGACAGAGACAGATGCCTACTTTACCTATCGTAGGTAGATTTGACTTCGCATTCGCGACACTCCCCACAAAAGGAAGAAAACACAATATCTGATTCAACTGCTAAACAATTTATTGCTTTCTGAATTATGATTTCAATACAACTAATTAACACTTCTGATTAATTTCTACCGTTCAAACAATCTGATCATTAACTGAGACGTCCACTCCTTAACCCTTTCCCTAGCTCTGACTGCTGATGCCCTAGATGGTCGTTTTGCCAAAGATGTTGGTGTCTGTTCAGGGATATCTGGTAGGCTACTGGTCGCAGGATCGTTAATCTGAAGTCCCTCTGAATCTTGATTGCTAGTGGTTGGCTGATCAATCTGGACTCGTATTGGTGTAATGGTTTGAAGTTCCCCTGAAATTGTGACTATCTCTAACTGTGGGATCTGTCTGCTCTGGTAAAGGTACTGTACTCTGTTCCTCGTCTATTTCAAGTGGAAATAAATGGCCTATTGAACGGGTAAACGTTTCTCCTGTTGATAATTTTATTCTGGCAACTCTGACCTGTCCGTCCGAACCCCTGATCAACTCTGCTATTTTGCCAACCTTCCAATGTACACTGCTACCATCTGATCTTAACTGAACTGTCTCTGCTATAATTGGTGCTCTATTAACTACAACCCTTGGTTGCCGATGTTTGTCACTTCGCTCACGAAGACTAGTCAAATACTGATTATTAAACATCTTGACAAATTCTGACAAAATAATCTGGCCACGCTTCCAACCGTCAATTAGGTTAGTTTTGGTTACTGTAGCTGATTCCAAGAAATCTCGATCTGAGTCTTCAGTGGTGACTGGTCCACCGACGCGTAAAAAATCTACTGGAGTCAATACGTGCTCTAATTCAGCGCCAACTGTCGTCAAGGGCCTGGTGTTTACGACAGCTTCAAGTTCCTTCATAATGGTACACAACTGGTTATGACTTATCAAATGTTTGTCTAACGTTCTCTTCAAACTGTGCTTAACTAGGCCTATCAGGCGCTCGTAAAATCCACCGAACCAAGGTGCTAACTCGGGGATAAATTTCCAACGGATATTGTTCTTTATGCAGTAGTCTGAAGTTAACACATCTGCTGTAAGTTTAAACTGTGTCGCGTTGTCAGATATAATCAATTGAGGTAATCCTCTTACTGCAACGAATCTCCGTATCGCTAGTAAACACTCTTCTGCTGATAAATCTTTGACTACCTCCAAGTGTATTGCTCTAATGGTTAAGCATGTAAATAAGCATACCCAGCGTTTCTCTTTAGTAACTTCATCTACAAATAAAGGACCAAAATAATCTAGACCCGTAAATGCAAAAGGTAAGCTGAGCTTCACTCTCTCTGCTGGTAGGTCAGGCATAGCTGGTAATTTGAATGGCCCTCCACCGTATTTCACACATTGTGAACACTTTTTGATGACCCTCTGAACTGTTGCCCTTCCTTGCGGAACCCAAAACTTCTGCCTCAACAAAGCTAACGTATGCGAAACTCCTACGTGATAGTTTTTCTGGTGTAAATCCGAAATGATTTTGTGTGTAACGTCTGAACTCTTTGGAAGTAGTATGGGCTCTTTCTGATTGTGTGACAAATCCGTATACCTAAATCTACCTCTACACCGAATGACTCCATTCTGATCTTTATATAACTGAAGAGTTCGTGATAAGTCAGTTGCGTTTCCCTCAACCTCTTTGGGAAAATGTAAAGCCTGAATATCTAATATCTTTCGCGTGTCAACGTCAACAGATTGTTGCTGTTCATCTACTATCATTGGTTCCGTCCTATCTAAATCTGATCCAGCTGTATTATCCACCGACACTACATCCGACAGACCTACATCTGGAGGACCCTCCCCGGCCAAAACGGTTTGAGTCTGTTTTATATTTTCACTCGTATCAACGTTCTGAAACCTAGGCCACTGCTCCGCATTCTCTAATAAAAAATCAGGACCCTTAAGCCATCTATCGTAGGAATCTACGCGTTCTGCTCTTGTACCTACATCTGATGGATTGAGTTTAGTTGGTACATATCTGATTTGTAAGGCTTTGTTCTGTTTTATTTCATTGATTCTACGCGAAACAAACGGCGGTAGTAACTTTTCTGATTTGTACCAACTCAAAACAATTTGACTGTCAGTCCACAGGAATTGACCTTTGACCTTCACGCGCAAGAATTTCATTACGTAGTTCAAAAGCCTGCAGCCAATGAGTACACCCAGCAATTCTAATCTTGGAATTTGTAAGTTGTTTTGGTCCTTTAAAGGCACTAATCTAGACTTGCCGATAACGAAACTGACAATATTATTAGTGTCTAAAGAACTGCGCAAATAGACAACCGCCGCGTATGATTCTAAAGAGGCATCAGTGAAAACATGTAATTCATACTGAATATCACTTCTGTCACCGCCTGTACTCAGATTCCGCGCGTAATAACGGTTAACCTGAATTGCCTCTAAATACGGAAACTTTGATGTTATCTGTTGCCATTCAGTAAGTTGATCGTCATTTAACTTATCATCCCACTTAGTCTTTTGTTTCCATAATCTCTGAAAGAATAGCTTTGCTGGGAGCATCACCGGAACTGCAAAGCCGCAAGGATCATAAACTGAAGCAATAGTCTTCAGTACCTCGCGTTTTGATTGGACTGTGTGAAAACTGTTGTTGTTTAAATTGGATTTCAAATACAGATGGTCAGTATTTAAGTCCCATATCAGTCCTAATACCTTCACGCGTCTACGATCCTGTGCTCGGAATCTATCTGGTATTTGAGAAACTAGCTCGTTTGAATTTGAATTCCATTCCCGCAAATTCATGGACAAACAATCGAAAGATTGCTTAGATTCTCTGTATAGGTTAAGTGCGTCTGAGTTTGTCTGTGTGCCTGTTACTATATTGTCAACGTAAATGTCATCGGCTATTTGTTTCATAAGAGTGCTATTCAACCTGCTTAGGTGAAACTTAATTGTCGCATTCAGCAAAAACGGACTTGATATAACACCGAACGGAACCCGACAAAAGCGTAAGTGCACAATATTATCTGATCTGACTCCACAATGTATGTCCTTAACCCACAGGAATCGCGTTACATCTTTATCTACATCTTGGAGACCTAACTGTAAAAAGGCCTTCTCAACGTCTGCTACTATACCTATAGGGTGTTCTCTAAATTTAATTAATAACCCAGTAAGATCTCCTAACAACAGGGGGCCACGATATAAGCTTTCGTTCAAACTTCGATTATCTGCTGTTTTCGCTGAAGCGTCATAGACAATACGAAGCTTATTGGGCTTATCCCGACTACGGACACAGTGGTGAGGAAGGTAATGAACCGGATGATTCTGTGAAATAGATGGATCTGGTACTACTTCTATAATCCCGTTTTGCAACTGCTCCTGAATAACTTGATCATAGGATTTGATCTCAGAACTATCTAAACGTTTTAGCAAACTATTCAAGCGACCCCAGGCTAAACCAAGATTATTAGGAAGAGCTGGAGGAAACTCAGTCCATGGCCATTGAACATGATATCTATTGTCTTTGTACTGGACGGTTTCATTAAAGTGTTTTATCGCTTCTTCGTCATGAGTGGATTTTGGGGAATCTGTAATACCTATTGATTCAAGGTCCCATAATCGTTTAACATCATCTAACTTTAACGGCAGGTCAGGTTCATTCAATTTATTATCAAACACTGCACTTGACTGGAAGTAAGTCAATACGGTTAACTGATCGGAACTGTCAACGACCTCACTAACTTGTCCCGACCATACCCAGCCAAAGTCTGAATTAACAAGGAAAAGGTCCTGACTGATCGACATCTTTTGTTGCGACATGAACGAATGATAATAATCATTTCCTATCAGAATGTCTACTCTATCACCACAAGAACCATCATCTGCCATTATAAGACCTCTTAGCTTAATATTATCCCATACAGAGGCTGATTCATTAAACACTGGTGTTCGTACACTGTTTGTGATGTGAGGTACAACGTTTGCGTGAACAAGCCGTTTGACACCAGTTCGAGTCGTGATTTTAAAATTGACTACCGGACTTTCTATCTGATGTGGTGATTTCGCGCCGAAAGTAAATATTGACAGATTCATTTTCTCAGCTATGGGCAAATTAAGCGATTTAGCCATAGACTCTGTTATATACGATCGCTGGCTACCACAATCAAGTAAAATTCTACCCTGCAACTGTCTCGATTCTATGTCGGAATTACTAACCGTGACTAGGCCGGTTTGCAACAATGTAGTGCTGACTTCAGATCTAATATGTAAGCTATCAGTTTGTATCGACTTTGCTGGCTGTACCAGTTTAGTGGGGCATAATGCTCTATTGTGAGTGCCATATTTACTACAATGCCTACATTTTCGTTTAGCACGGCAATTTTCCGCCCTATGCCCTTCACCGAAACAATTGTAGCAGCGGTTTCCTAATCGAGACTTCCTATCCTGCATAGTTTTATACACTGTACATTCGTCATTAAAGTGATCCTGCCTACAGAATATACACCTACTAAATTTCTTTTTAGGTGGCTCATTAGTTTTGTCCGAGTCACTGGGTCTTTTACGATTGGGCGCTTTTGAGTTATGGAACTGTCTGTTGTCAAATTTAGGTTTATCTTTCCTAAAGTTCGTAAACCTGCGTGGTTGACTGTCCCTATTTTCTTCAGATCTGACGTGTAAGGAACCTAATGTAAAATTATCTGAGTTGTGTTTACTTTCACCGGTTGGTATACTGATCTTTCTACTATCTGCCGTCTCTTTCTTTAATCTGTTTGAAGTCTCTCTAGCTGATATAATATACTCTAAATATTTCCTAATACAATCGATTGATTCGTCTTCACCTGTCATCTTCATTCTCAATTCATAAATAAGGTCCTCTGGAAACTTCTCCATAATCATAACTCTGAGGTGGTTATGGTTAACATCTTCTCCTAATGAACTTAGTACTCTAAGGTGTCTCTCAATTTCATTAAGTACTTGCCTACAATCCTTTACCTGACTGGTTGATGCTGTTTTTATCCTATATAACGCAACATAATGGGCATCAATAATGGCACCAGGTTTTCCATACCTCTCTTTTAATGTGTTGACAGCTATACGGTAGTTTTTGTTTGTTGTGTCCAACCCTTCAATCGCCTGCTTTGCATCGCCTTCAAGAACTGATTGAAGGTACAATAATTTATCGACGTCACTGATATTTCTGTTGTCTACATTTGATGAAAACTGGTCCCAAAATTGGTACCATTTGAGAACGTCACCATCAAATTTAGCAAGCTCCATTCGTGGCAACTTGCTAGCGATGTTAATATTTTCACCGCTGGTGGTAGAAACTGTTGCGCGGTTTCTATCATTTCGCCTAATGTTAACTTCTATTTCAGCTAATAATTCTTCGGCCTGAATTTGTGTTGATGTGTACTGACTGACTTCATCACTGTTAGGTTCTGTTATTACTTTGCAATAATTCTGAATTTCAGAGACAAATCTGTTATTGGCACCTTTCAGTTTAGACCCAAGCAAATCTAATTCGTCATAATTGGCATCATTATCGGCTAATTTTTTAAGTTCACACTGCGCTGAGCTTATGTAAGATAGTACAGAGTCGTAAATCATTTTTAAACGAGTTCGGATGACTTCCTCCATTTTTGAGTACAGTACCTGCCTATACGAGTCACGAGCAAAGACGGGAACCTTCTAACGTCTAGTACGATATGTCCAAGAATCTAAAACAAAGGTAATCGTAAAAGTCACTACTTTAAACTGTAAGAATCGCTGATTAACTTGATTACTTGCATAGGTACATTAATTTTGTAGTAGAACTGTACTAAGTAAAACCAACTAAGCTATTATGTAGTGAACTGTACTTCTGCATTTTATGTGTAGGTAAAACCCCTGCGTAATACTCGTTCTTTAAAAATTACGCAACAGAAAATAAGTAGGGTAAGATGTAACCAACCCGGCAAGATAAATAATGTTGGTAGTTATTGGAATGTGTAAACACGAATTCAAAATATCAAACTCGTCAAACTCACTAAACCTTCATCAAGATATCAAACGTTTCGTCACGCCTAATATGCACATGATTGCTGTTAAAACTACAACTCCAAGTAAAATATGCACTTAACAACTTGCATATAAAGAACTAAATTCTGTAATGTTAAAAATCATGATACCTTTTCACTATTAAACATCGCTACCTTCAGAGTGAACAACACGACCCGCATTTTTCAGAAATATTTCTTAATACCCTCACTATGAGAAAAATAGCTTATACAAAATTTTAATTGCGATAAATATTTGTATGTATCATCCCAGCATCTCCACCATGTCGCCGAGTACCTTGGCTACAGGTACACAACGAATATCTGAACTGATTTATACGTCACTAACCGAAATGCACTGCTGTCAAATACTGAATATGTGAAGCTGATATCACCTGGTTCACTGAATCTGATTACTGGTCTGATTGTCGTTTGGGGGGAAACCCCCCAGTGGCCTCCAACCTCCCCTACAGCCACCCCGAGCCTCGCTTAACTGGTCTGAATCTGGTACTGATCTGGTTCTGACTCTGATCTCTGTCCGCAGACAGTCCGATAGCATCGGTTACTGATACACACTGATAAACACTGGTAATGCATGCACTGAGTAATAACAAGCTCACTTACTGATGTTGCTCCTGCGCTGACCGGACCGTCAAAGCCGCGTGATGGTTAGCGCGCTCGCTCACACCACCGATCCCCGCCAAGCCGGCGCCGGCGTTACGTCAAACCACTCTTGACATTGACAGTGACAGAGACAGATGCCTACTTTACCTATCGTAGGTAGATTTGACTTCGCATTCGCGACAATTAGCGAACATATGGACCCGAATAGGGTATAGCAATGTAGGAGCGGACCGATCCATTCTAATCATTTCGAGAAGTCGTCGTTGAGGAATTCATCTAGGCTGTAGTAGCATTTTTCGATTAAAAACGTTTTTAAGTTATTTAAAAATACGTGATTTTTTTCTTCGGATTTTAATTCGTCGGGTAGTTTATTAAATATTTTTATTGACATTATGTTTGGTCCGGAACTGTGTAATTTTAATTTTGACGGTGGTAATTCTAGTTTATACATAAACCTGGTTGCGTAGCGTCGTGATTGGTCAGCTTGTTTTATGAAGAACTGCGGATGTTTTCTCACAAATTTACTTATTTCCAATATGTATAGTGATGTCAACGTTAATATTCTAAAATTTATGAAGTGTGGTCTACATGTTTCTGGCTCTTTGATGTTTCCTAGTATGCGAACGCATTTTTTTTGGTAAATAAATAAATCTGGTGCGTCTACACTATTGCCCCACAGCAATATGCCATACGTGAGCCATGCATTTACGTGCGCGTAGTACGCCGACATAGCAGTTTTTAGATCGGTGGCCCTACGCAGTTCTCTTAGCGCGTACGTAAAACTTGACATTTTTGTTTTCAACTTTTTTATGTGGGTCTTCCAATTTATACTTGAGTCTATATCTAAACCTAGCAAAGTAAAGGTATCTACACATTCTATTTTTATATTTTTATACATAAAATTAATGTCAAGGGGTTTTTTCTGATGGGGTTTATATTGCATTATTTTTGTTTTTGTAAAATTGATGTCAAGGTTATGGTCATTCATCCATTCAATTAGATTATTAAAAATGTCAGTAAGATTTTGATTTAAATTATTATTATTATTATTTTTGCATGCAGTCAGAACAGATATGTCATCCGCGAATAGTACACTAAATTCATTTAATATTTTTGGAAGGTCATTTATATATAATAAAAATAGGATGCATCCAAGGACGCTTCCCTGAGGGATAGAATTTCTTATCAGTATAGTATTGGACCTAATAATGTCAATTTTACCGGTTTTCGTGTCGTAATTCTCCATTTCTACGATTTGTTGACGGTTTTCTAGGTACGAGGTGAACCATCTGTGTGCTATACCGCGTATACCTACATCATATATTTTATCTAATAGTATTTTATATTGAACTTTATCATATGCTTTTGTCATGTCCAATAGGATCCCAATGGCGTATTTTTTGTCATTAATTATTTCGAGTATTTTATTGATATATTTATATGCTGCTAGTACGGTTGAACGGTTTTTCCGAAAACCGTTTTGGGAGTCATCAAATATATTAAATTTTTCACAAAATGAATTTAGTCGTTTTTGCATAGCTTTTTCAAATATTTTTGATGATGTGGGCAGGAGCGCTATCGGTCTATAGTTGTTAGGGTCACGTTTACATGCTTTTTTATAAATAGGTTTAATAATTGATGTTTTTAGTTTATCCGGAAAAATACCTTCTTCAAAGGATTTGTTAATCAATAGGTAGTATGGTAAGGTTAGTTCTTCGGCGCAGCGTTTTATTAGTATTGGCGGCAGCTCATCTATACCGTGGCTATATTTACTTTTAATGTTTTTAATTATATCAAATATTTCGCGAGGTTCGACCGGGCTTAGGTACATCGAGTTATCAGTGCGCGCGAGTGGCGGCCGGCCGCGCGCCGCGTCCCCTCCACTCGCTCCACCCATCGATGCAAAAAACTCGTTGAAATGATTTGCTACCTGACTCGGGTCGGACGTTAGATTATTATGGATTTCTAATGTGATATTATTCTTTGGTTTTTTATTGTTTTTATTTGTGCGCTCTTTAATTATTTTCCACATGGATTTAGTTTTGTTTTCTGAGTTACTCATTTCTTTGATGTACTGATTTCGTTTAGATTTAGTTACGATTTTTTTAAGCAGTTTTGTATAATGATTGTAGTGATTGGTGATGACTGGGTGCTTGCAATATGTAGCAATAGGTTTTAATAGTCTTTTATTTCTGCTGGAGATTTTAATGCCCCGAGTCAGCCATGCACATTTTTTATTCGGTTTTAGTTTTATTCGCTTTTTAGGTATACATTTATTTAAGATTTTTATTAATGTCTTGTTGAATATGTCATAATTTTCATTAGTTGTTTTATTTATATTTATTAGGGTATTCCAATCTATGTCTTTTAATTCATTTTTGAATAAGTCTATGTTTTGTTTGTTATATAATCGTTTTTCAACTGTCCAAGTAATTTGTTTGGTTGTTAAGTTGGTTGCATTTTTTATTTTTAAGCTAACTCCCTTATGATCTGAAAAACCATAATCATAGACATTTGTACCTACTATATTAGTTTTATTAAAATTAGCAAAAACTAGATCTAAACAAGTTGATGACGATTTAGTTACACGTGTTGGTTCATTTATATGTTGAGTGAAATTATATTCTAACATTAGGTTTAGTAGTAAGTTTGATTGTACGTTATTTAGCAAAATATTTACGTTAAAGTCACCACCAATAATAATATTCATAGAATTATATTTTTTATTTAATAGTTCTAGAACTTTTCCCAATTGATTGTAAAATAAATCGGTCTGCCTACCATTCCAATAGACTACAATTAACAAAACATTAATAGTTGGGATATGAACGGCACACATTTCTATCACGTATTCTATTGACATGTCCATAATATCTTTCCTTTCGGTGTATTCTATGTCGCTTCGCAGTAATATGCATACACCGCCTCCTGCATAGTTTAGTCGACAATAGGACGACGCGACGTTATATCCGTTTAAATCAATTAATTCTAGTTTCTCATAAGATAGCCAAGTTTCCGTTATACATATTGCAAGATAAATAGGTGTTTCATCTAAAAAAGCGGTCAGCGTGTCTAGCTTATTAAACAAACTCTGCATGTTTTGGAATAGGAAGTTTAATTCGTTTCCGTTAGTCACGAAAATTATGGACTGTTGGGCTTATTTGTGTGTTTGACGAGTGAGTTGCTGCCTCGTGGACCCTGGTGGAACTGTGCAGTGTGGATGTTTCCTGCTGAAGTGACTGTGATGATGATGATGATGTATCTCGCGTCGTTTGTTGTAAAAGTGATGTTCTCTGGCTGTGAGGGTAAGTTTCTGTTATTTTTCCGTCTACTAAAAGTTTATTATTCCTTATGACGGCGTGATGTCCATTTAGTCGTGCTTTACGTAATTGTTGTTGGAGGTGTTTCCTTTGTTCTAGGGCCTTTTCATCAAGATACTCAGATATAGACAGTCCTGTATTTTTGAAATATCGGGCGTTTTCGAGGAGGTATTTTGTCATTTTTTTACTTAATAGCTCGACCACAATGGGTCTACGCTGGTTCATCCTTCCAATCCTCGTAAGATCCTCCACGTAGCCAGTGAGATCTACATTTAGTATGTCAAGAAAAATGTTAATTATTCTGTAATGGAGCTGATTTTCTGTTTCATTGTCATTGTCTGTCAGGCCGTATAAAACAAATTTCTTCGAGTTATCTATGTTGTGTTGTTGTTTATTTTTAAAACACTTTTATTAGCTTGACTTGTAACTAACTAACTAACTAACTAACTAACTAACTAACTAACTAACTAACTAACTAACAATGTAATCAAATCTTAGAAGTCAATTTTCACCCACTTCTAATTGTCGTATCAACTTGAAACTTTGTATGTGTATGTAATCTCGGTGACAATGCAATAATTTGGTATCATCGACCTGATCTGATGATGCAGCCGGAAGGTGGGTAGGGCATCTCTGCAGTGGCTACTAGTAAACCCCTCGTGTTTGGGCTCATATGATTCGTCTTCATGAGCTCAATACATTGAACTTGGTGACGAGGGTCTGATGATGCAACCGGAAGGTGGGTAGGGCATCTCTGCAGCGGCTACTAGTAAACCCCTCGTGTTTGGGCTCATATGATTCGTCTTCATGAGCCCAATACATTGAACTTGGTGACGAGGGTCTGATGATGCAACCGGAAGGTGGGTAGGGGATCTCTGCAGTGGCTGCTAGTAAACCCCTCGTGTTTGGGCTCATATGATTCGTCTTGATGAGTCCAATAGATTGAACTTGGTGACGAGGGTCTGATGATGGAACCGAAAGGTGGGTAGAGGATCTCTGCAGTGGCTACTAGTAAACCCCTCGTGTTTGGGCTCATATGATTCGTCTTGATGAGTCTAAATTGAACTTGGTAACAAAAGACTAAAAAGTAAAAAAAATAAAAATATATAGTTTAAAAAAACTAAAAAAAACACTTTAAAAACGCACTGAAAAATATAAAATAATAAAATTGACTTGTATTAGTTACGATATAATGGTTAATTCAAAAAGTGTGGAGCGCTTCTTTTACTGGGTAAATAAATGTACACACAACCAAAAAGCGCTCCACACTTTTTGAATTAACCATTATATCGTAACTAATACAAGTCAATTTTATTATTTTATATTTTTCAGTGCGTTTTTAAAGTGTTTTTTTTAGTTTTTTTAAACTATATATTTTTTTCATTGTGTTATTAACTATTTGTCTCATTTCTTCCTGGAGTTTGTTGTTTTCTATTTCTAATTTTTCTATGGTCTTTGAGAGGGCGTAGATTTGGTCTTTTATTGCTAGTTGTTCGTTCGAGAGGATGTCCGTCTTGATATTTAAATCTTTTCTTAATTTATTGGTTGTATGTTGTATTTCTGTGTGTATTGTGTTCTTAATCTCGCTTAGTATCGATTTCTTGTTTTCCTCTAACTTTCTGTCTAAAAGCATGCTAATTTGTTCTAGTATAGAAGTATTTTCGTGGGATGTCTGTGTCGTGTATAGAGCTTGATTGTAGTTTTGGCGTGTATCATCATGTTCGTATTTTGTAGTGTTTATATCAGTAATAGAATCATCGACCGACATAGTAGTGTCGTTTAATAAAGATGGGCATTGTTTTCTTACGGGCGTATCATCATTTCTATTACGTCGCTGGGTTACATTCTGATTCTGACACGAAGGACAACGCCACGATTTCTTTAGATCGAACATATTATTTAAATAATAGGCTGATGTTATATTCAAGCATGCATAGTGGTAGATATTTGGGCAAGTAGTACATTTAAGTATGTCGCTGGCGTGGACTATAGTTGTTCTGCAAGCTAAGCAATCCATTTTCCTTATAGGTGATATCAGTGGCTCAATGATTGTAAATAAATTATTAATTTATTTTTAATAATAATATATGTTACTTGCTAGTTTCTTTTTAGGATGTTCGTAGTTCTCGCTCGATGTATTCGCCGATCAGCTGGCGCGTAGCGATGGCGGGGGTGAGGTCGATGAACTTTGCACGGCGTCACTTGGATTTCGAAACTAACTGGCCGGTTATAACTTTAAAACTGTCATAAATGTAAAAGTATTTACTCGATCTTCTTTATTTTTGCTTCACTAGGCTCCTGAGGTTGAGAGCTTTAATTTGATATATGTTTCAAGCCCGAAAAAGCGAAATTTGTTTACTTTAAGATTTTTGAATGAGAAGTACACGCACTTAGATGTTGCTCGGGTCGTGGTACGCCCCGCTCACACAGAACAGCGCCCCTAGCCAAGATCCATTCTGCAATCGTTGACGCTAATAGAAATCAAAAAAAAGTATACCTACTGACTACTGTGACTTAGCGTTGAAATATGTCAATCCTATACTTTTTCTTGTTTTCTATTAGCGTTGTTGAGTATGACTGTAGAAAATGCTGGTAAGAATTTATACGAAGGACCTTTAATTAAAATAAAAATGACTGTACTCATCTAAGTGAGTAGGTATAATTTGGAAAAGACTCTTTGCTCAAAATAAGATAGATAATCCAGTCTGTCACCTACCTCACACTCCCACACGTACGTTTCTTCAAGAGGGCTCAGCAAGGGAATCCTCTAGTCGGCACTGGAGGGTTGGCAGAGCAAATGTTACAAAACACCATCTAAATTGGCACAGCACTGCGAGAACGTCTCACACAACAAATAAGTACTGCACGGCAGTGAAATGAGTAAAAACACTGGTCTATTCACGGAATAGTTTCTCAAGATGATTGAGGACGCGACCGAATGTGGTAGTCGCACCAGCACCAAGTTTGAACTGGTCGATCCGCTCGCGCAGAGGGCGCGCGATGCGTCGCCCGTCAATTCAAAACGACGGTAGTCGTAGAAAAGCGGGTGGCAAACATAAATTATCTACCCTCTAAAAATGAGCAAAGATCCAACAAGCGTCAACGATTGCAGAATGCATCTTCTTGGCTACGGGCCCTGAACAGAATCTACACCATTGTCAACATCCAAATAATAAAAAATTTTAATCATAAGTTGCGGGCTGCGGGTTGGCGACCGCTGTTTTAAAGTAATTGAATAAGCATCATACTTTAAAGACATTGTACTTATATATTTACATAATGTAAGTGTGTATTATATTATAGATAAAAGTTGATAATATCGTGAATTTTCAATAAATTGAATTGAAGAACATCTTGTTTTATTTTTCTTGTTACCTTGATGTGTACGTCTACAGCTTCCTCAATGAGAAAAAGTGAAATCTACATATGACTTTTAGTATCAATTTTGCTCCATCACTGTTTCAACTCCTAAATTAGGTGCCAAACAAATTCGTTTTACAATTTACAGGATAGCGTTTGAGCACGTCACCTGATGTTAAGCGACGATGTGGTCGAAGGTGGCGCCACGCTACACCTGGACTGGGAAATGGCTCTCAAGTGAGGCTGCCGGAACACACCGATAGGTGCACGGCGACAGATTCTTAACTCGAGGCTGGTAGCACTAGAAAATGCACTACCACTTCGATGTTATGAGCCATTTACACTAGTGTTAGCCAACGACACATCTGTATCTTACGAACGAATGAGTACGGTGAAGTATTAGAGCTCAAAAGATTTATAAAAATTCAAAATTTAATTTCAGGTTCTAGGCCAGCGGCGGATTTACACATTTGCCGCCAGTAGGCTAAGTATTCAAATTTTGCCGCCCCTACCAACCTCTATAACCTCTACGGCCTCTGCCTTTCCTTTGTCATTTTTTTATGCATCAGACAAAAATTGAAGAAAATTCAAGTGGTGAACAATGTTTAATTGTTTGTGTGCACACTGCACATAATAATATTTAAATACATGTATAGGTACGACTCTTAATATCATTAAAAATTTTTTTTAAATTGACACATAATTTGCCGCCCTAGGCTCCAGCCTACTCAGCCTGCTGCTAAATCCATCACTGTTCTAGGCAGAATACTTTTGAGTGACTGTGTGCTGATGGGACCAGTGGTCCTGAACCCTTGCCCAGATTCACTCATAGTCCCACCATCAGGGACACCACGAAATACACCCTTTTACCCCCCTAATCCGACATAAAATGGGCAAAATTCAGAAGCATATTTAAAAAGTAATAAACAGACTGAATTATGTGAAAATAACAATATTTTTGTCCTACTAATTATGTAAACGCGAAACTTTGTATGTACGAATGCTAGTTGCTCTTTCGCGCAAAATCTTCTGAAGGGATTTGAGTGAAATTTGGAATGGAGATATCTTATACCCTGGATTAAGACATATGCTAAGGTATCATAGCTCCTGAACAGATTTTGATTTTTATGTCAGATGATCAAGAGGTGTTGTTATTATTGTTACCTTCCACTGGACTGAAGCATACCTCTTCATATCTAAGGTCTAGATTCTATTTAATTTGAGACTGACTTAGGTGTAAAAATAAAAAAATCTTAAGACTTCCAAACAGTTTATTTTTGAAAATCATGTCATTATCCTTGGCTAGCTTAAACATAATTTTTTACAACAAATCATAAAAAAGTAAAACTAGAACTTAAATTAATATTTCAGTATTTTTGGAGCTTTGTTTACATTATGATAATAAATAATTAAAACTATAACTTTCTAGTTTTTAATTAAAATTAAGTTGAAACGAATATTAGACAACATTACTGAATTTTTTTAGTGTTTGTAAAAAATATTTATAATCAACAAATACAATTTTGAATCAAAATAAATTAAACTAAAGACATGCTTAGGTATATAAATTTGACCAAGGTAGTTTAGTTTAATAAAATAATATTCATTTCAATACATTTATCTTAAGAGCAAGTCGTTGTTGGATCCGGCCGCTAATATTTTGAAAAATAAACAATATTTGCAAGCTTTTTTTTAATCTCACAGGGCAACGCTTGACCACAAGTCACGTGAAGTTAAGTGACTATGTGGTCGAAGGTGGCGTCACGCTACACCTGGACTGGGAATACTTTATAACAAATTTTGATATTTATCCCGTAATGTAAACAAAACTTTATCTACAAAATTACCAAGGATATTTTACATTTTTGTACAATTTATGTCTAGAAAAGTTCAAAATCACAATTTTTACATAAATAATGTATTTAAACAAATTCGTGGTATTTACAAATGGGAATGAATCTTGTCTTGGATATTGTAATCCAAGCTTACATTACATATGTTTCAGATGTAAATGTAAAAATTTGCCATATTAGGTTTACAATATTGGAATTTGTATGGCATTACATAATTTTTATCAATTTACCACAAAATCAAAAGTTTTTAGACAATTTTAATATGAAAAAAATTCGCAGATAATATAGTTAGTTCAATTTAGTGCAAAAAATCATTGACATTCTTAAAGTTTGTGGTAAGGATGTGTCAGGAAAACGTTTGAGAAAAAACATTGAGCGACTTTGACACAGCATTTTCTCGAAGATACAGATATTTTATAAAACTAAAATATCAACAATAGAAACCAGACAATTCAGAAAGAAAAAAAAGAGTATAAAATAGCGTCTAATATCAGAAATGACGCTTCAAAGTACTTACGGAATAAATTGTAGTGTTTTATGTGATCGTTTGAGCTCTGAGTAAATTGGCATTTTTTACAAAAAAATTCAATTAACATAAAATATTTATGTAAATACAAACATATTATAGTAAACTTATTTGAAAAAAAATACATCTCAAGAGTACAGTTGCACATACTATACAAAAACATCGTTGTCGAGCTCAAACATTTTTTTTATGTTTAGTACAATTTATTTTTATGTAAAAATGAAACATTTTTTTTAATGTTCAGTACAATTTTTTTATGTAAAAAGAAATATCAGACTTGTGATTCATTCAAAAGGTGCAGATGTTGTGACAAACTAACCGAAGTAGTTGTGGGCTATACGTCTATTAAATTCTGACTATTACAACAAGCTCGCGATGCGTGTGAGCGTAAAATATAACTAATTAAAAAAATATCACATTGCAACTTGTGTATATTGTAAACGGGCTATGGAGACTGGCTAGGTAGAATGCACTGTTTTTATTCATTCTGACATATTTTTGACATAACAATGACGCCTCGAAAACACCTTGGCAAACTGAGGAACAGCAACCCGAGATTCTTTTCAGATTCGATTAAAAAATCGATAAAGGTAGCCATTCTGCCAAAAAAACTGCCAGTGAGTTAAAACAGTACATTCTAACTGGCGAGGCTTTAACTATTGTAGATTATGGAGGATAAAGGGGTAGGGGAGAGTGTGTACATGTGTATAATAAATATATCTTTATTCATACTATTGCTAGGTATGTGTGTGTGGCACGCATCGCGAGAAACATACAGATTCAGTCTTATAAAAAGGTCATTTGTGTCTTGAAAGTAGAGATCAACAGATATAAAATATGTTACTGTGTACTTACTACCCTAGGGATTTAAGGGCTTTGGGAGGGTGCCCAAATTCCAAAGGAGCAGTAAACAAAAATAAATAAATAAACAGTATGGTGAAGCGGTGAAATATTAAATATTACAAAATCCATACAGTATTTCACTGCATATCACATTCCGTTAAATGCTTCGACCGATTTGGGTGGCTATTAGTCATCATACACCATAATCGTTTTGTTCAACTAGTTTTACAAGTCTCAAGGACTCATGCGTGGCACCCTTTTGTAAAAGGTGTAAACTGGACGATAAGTGTTTATGAATAAATAAACAAAGCAATACAGCGAGAGATGGTGATAGTTCCTTCACTGAAAGCTCAAGCTCATTGCGAGTTCGAAGCCCACGACTAGCCGCAAGTCGACGTGTCTACCACTGAGCTATCATTGCTTCGAAACAACATAACATTTTACATAATATAATAAAGAGATAGGGTCTCAAATAAAATTACACCAAAAAATGCTCACAAAGCAAAAGTATTTAAGACTTCCACGACAGAAGTTTTTTGCTAATTTTGATTGTTGCAAAACTTTCTCAAGAGCGGTCAACGTGGCAACAAAAGGCCAGGTGGCCTGACCCTTCCTGTTATCCAGTGTCAAATATAAACAGTTCAGTTCAAGTTCAATGCCAAACTAGGGTCAGAAACTGGTTGAACGGAAGAAAATAACCAGTTGCATTGTAAAACTTTGTAAGTGACATCTGGCACCGCATTTAAACGTTGGAAATTTGTATCGAGACTAAATGTTCCCATGCATTCATCATTGAAAGGGGTGGTGAATTTGTGGGAAGATCTTGTCTCAATAAATGGTAACGTTGAAATTTCACCAACTATCTCTCTGGTCAACTCTTTTGGCTCAACTTAACGGATAAAATTTGAAATGGAGTTGGACTAACTTGATAGCAAATTAATTGTAAGCAATCTCATTCAGAAATGTTGGTGAGCTATCTAGGTTAAATGTAACAATCATAGTTAGAAGCGAGAGGTTTGGTTGTTCCATCAGCCTATTACGTTCCCACTGCTGGGACACAGGTCTCATCTTAGAGAGAGTATGGGCCGTAATCTAGTGTTGATAGATGTCGCATGCCCCTGAATGTTGTGGTTTGTGGACATGTCAGTAAGCTCAAGATGTTTTCCTTCACCGTTTTGAGCTATGGCATGTCCGCTTTTAAGGGTAACATTCGGCCATCATCACACTTGGGTGTTTATGCATATTGGAGCTCCATTACATAAAATAGGTTGATGGTTGACGGAAACAGTCATGAGTCCCCATTAGAGAATGTTGGCGAAATTAGTACATCTATGGAATTAATTCATAGACACGAAAATTGTAAAATGATAAAACTTCAAAATAGTTTATAATGGTTAAATTTAAATACATAAATACATAATTCAGGTTACAGATGCACTTCTTTTTTAATTAAAGCTGACAAAAATTTGAGAAATTGATTGGTGCCTAAAAAGTGTTTTGTAAAGTCAGCAGTCTGAATGCCAGTCACCTAATGATAAGCGACGACGTGATCGAAGGAGGTGCCACGCTACACCTGGATAGGGAACTAGCTCTAAGTGAGGCTGCCGGAACACACCAATAGTGGTGCATGGTAATAGATCCTAATTTGAGAGCAGTAGCTAACCAGGCGAGCAAAAGAAAATGCTCTACCACCAAGCGGATGTTTTGCTTCACCGAAAGCTCAAGCTCATAGCAGAATTGAACTCATGACATATGGGTCACAAGCCGACGTCACTACCAATGAGTTATCATTGCTTCAAACTGTCAATAGACCTTTACTTAACCCTAATTAGTATATTTATATGCATCTACCACTGAGTACACTGACCGTTTAGCTACCAAAGTCTCTGCCACAGAACTTAAAACTTATGTCACCAACGCCCAGTCGGCCATCCGAGGTATAGCTGGAATAACGAAGTCACAAAAGACTTGTGCTCACTCCAGGTGGAGGACTGGCAATAGGTGGCGCAGGACAGACCGAAGTGGCTTAATCAGAGGCCAAGACTCATCTTGTCTCGTTGCACCATCTCAAGTTAAAATTTAGATCTGATATATAAAATTCTCGTGTCGCGATGTTTGTTACCAAACTCTCCCAAAACGGATGGACCGATTTGTATGAAATTTTGTATGCATATAGGGTAGGTCTGAAAATCGGCCAACATCATAACATGACATTTTTTTCATCGCGACAAGTGTAGTCCACGCGGGTGAAAACGCGGAGCGCATCTGGTATATATATATAAAAATATGTATTTGTATATAATTAACTATCTGTACCTACTTCAAGACACAAGGACCATACTTTGCATATCCCACAATAACTCTAGAAGTTTCTTGGTGCGCTAAGCGCATTATTGGACCCGCGCGGGCGTTAGCGGCGCGCGGGGACGGTTCAACGGGCTTACAAACTAACTTATAATATAGTCTTGCCACAAATATCTATTGGAGAGGGTTTAGAGTGAACATACGGATATATTGTCTCGGAAGATCATAAACTAAATACTGAAAATTACACACAGTTGAAGAGAATAATGGGGACTAGATGATTTTATGACGGTCCTACTGTTTTTTTTATGTAATTGTTTCATCATAAAAATAAATGAAACATTTATTTGAAAAACATAAAAATAATGAAACAATTACATAAAAAATATATGTTCAAGATTGTTTTTTTTTGTGCGATTATAAAACTGTGTTTGGATTGTTTTAGATGTTGTTTTTTTTTGGTGCTTTCAAAACCCAAATTAATGGTGAAATGTAACCGGTAAATGCAAGGTTATGAATACGCACATGAAAATTAAATAAGATAGTCTAGAGACAATATTGAGAAGAGAACAATATTTTTTTTTGTCTTAGAGTGCATAGTTTGTGGCAAGATATCAGATTATGAATACACGGGTGTAATGAACTTGTTTCACATAAGAAATCTACATAAAACACTGTGTAAACAGTTCAAAACTATGTAAACTAGAATAGCTGATGGGTGTACAAGATATTATCGTAAAATTTCTATTGAAACGAGTTGAAAGCTCATCGTAAATGCAATTCTCCGATCATAGCAACTGCAGTGTCACCGGAACTGTGTTCAACAAGAAATTGTACTCAAAAATGTCCGGAGCACTGCACTGCGCTGCCCGAGATATAAATTCTACTCAACTTTTAGTTCTTTACACCCACGTAAACACTAAGTTTTTATGAAAACAGAATGTAACACTTACAAACTACGTAAAAATTATTATTGGAGTCTCCGTTTCGTGTGATTGCATCAGTTTTAACGTAAAGAGTAATGATGGGAAATTGCAGCGTTTTTCGTTTTTACAAATAGGATGGATTTTGCATCTGTATAAGTGATGTTGACGTTGCTTGAATTAATTATGTAGCTTTGCTTCGTTGGCGTTAAGTTGGGAGTAGGTAAGAAATTAAAACTTTATGTAGTTCACATAAAAATGTGTTTGCGCTACATAAAAAAATATATCTCAGGATCTTTAAAGACGTCTTTCTGTCATGGTTCTACATTAATGATTAATATTGTCCAAGTGGTCAAGTACGAGTGAATTACAAAAATTGGGTATAGCATTCGATGTTGTTAAAATACTTCCTTTGTTAAGGCAGTATGTTGTTTGAAATACAGATTTAGTTATTCTTGAAGTGTAAGAGTAAAAAACAACTGTAAAATTGCTTTTTTTTGCGCCACACGTCACCTGACGTTTCTGGAATGCTTTGATCTTTATTAGTAGCAAGTACTTTCCCAAAGAGTCTTCTGTAAGAGAGTAAACTCTTTCCCGAAATGAAAACTGTACGAAATTTTAGTTGAACATAACACGGTTTTAAACTTCTAGTCTTGGATTGTAGGTTTTGTGGCTAATACAGAATTTAGCATTCTTCAGGAAACCACGGTGGTGATTTAGATCATGACAGGTAGTTTTCAAATGCTCTAACAGACAAAACGGCTAGTCTTGTGTCTTATATCAACGGAATCAATGGAATCAGTAAAAAAAATGATGCATTCACATGAAACGGAGCTAATTTGTTATATCACATGTTGATTACTCCACCATACTTGTCGATCGGCCCTGCAGGCCTCAGAACATGTGATAATGTGCGTTCCCGGCAAAAAATGGTTGGGTCACTACGCAACAAAGTCCAACGGCCTGTTGAAGCCTCCTTTCCTGTTCATGTACTGTCTGTATTTGCGTTTTAGGACCACGTGGACGTCCCCTTCTACGTTATCGTCGACTTTCTTACCTTTGGTTGTGTCGAAGCCGCAGAATCCCATGACTTTCAGCATCTCCTGTTCCTCGGGAGTTTTTCCCTCCAAGTCTGCGGGGGTGACTATGGGGCGCTCGCCGAAGGTTTTCTTCGGCTTCACGAAGGAGGTGGAGGGTCCAGATGACACGGACCTCGAGCGGCGGCGGCGTGGTGACGGAGAACGTCTTCGGTCTGGGGAGCGTCTTCGGCGCTCTAGGGAGCGGGAACGAGACCGGGTGCGCGGTCTCCGCCTGTCGCGGTCTCTATCCCGCTCCCTGTCTCTGCGATCGTGTCTTCTGTCGTCGCGCCGCCGCGGGCTCGGCGACCTGCCCATTTTTTACCTGTAAAGTGTATTAATAGTCAGCTCTTTACCGAGAAAAACGGTGAATTATTATCACTAGAAGGTGTAGGAGTTAAACATACCTCAGTTTTAGGTCAACAGTTTTTAAAATTTGTAAAACAAAATAGAAATAACAACTAACGCACTACTTTAAACCAACGCCATTTTGAAAGTGAGCTTTTTTTCTTTTTTTTCGGCCTCATCTTCTTGTCTGTCACAACTGTCAGTTTTTGTTCTCGTAACGGTACTCGCGTTTCGTTTCATACTTTGCATTAATAAAATACATTAATATTTTATATATGAAAAGGTAATTTATTTTATTTAACTAACAATACTTATTAAAAGATAAAGTGAAGGCTTAAATTAAAATACATCGTACATAATGTTGTAAATTTAAATGTTTTGTAATAATAATTTTAAATAATTTGAATCCACTGTTAAACAAAACGCAATAAAAACGTTTCATTTCACTTAATAGACGTCTGGAAATAAAATTTAACAAGGGTTTTTTCTTTGGATTTATCAAAAAATAGAACGACATCAATATAAAATTAATAATAATCAATTTATTGTTACTCACTCTTTAAGCAACCTTAGTGACCATAACCATCTTATCATATTAATTACAAAACAACCTACAAAATGGATAATTTTCAGCTGAGTATACAGGAGCGTAAATTTAAACAGGGTTGCAAAGTTCAAAAGCATGCACTCTTCTATGGAAATAGACAGAATATTACTTTATAAGAAACTAGCTGTTCCCTGCGGTTTCACCCGCGTGGGCTACAGTTTATCGCGATAAAAAGTATCCTATGTTCTTCCCCGGGGCTCAAATTATCTCAATACCAAATTTCATTTAAATCGGTTCAGTAGTTTAAGCGCGAAAGCGTATATATTCCGCATACTCCAAAATTATTCCCGCACTTCGGTGAGGGGGGTCACCGCGTTACCTGCTGTAGGTACTCATTATCCTATTTTAAGTAGGTATCCATTATCCTATTTTAATTCTAGGTAAAATTTTTTTCGGACCACGCGTTTGAATCGTGCTGTTAAAGGTCTTCCTGGTCCGCGACCGCACTTTACCTATTTCATAGATTCTCCCTCACCTCGCCGCGTTTCCCGCTGCGCTGGGGTGCGGCGGGTTTATTTTTCTACTACTACTTACATTTTTAAACTCGCGATATCTTTCGAATGGAATGTCCGAATTGAATGATTCAAAAAGTTTTATAAAGGTATTGAAGCAGTTTTGAATTAGAAGTAATTTATTTTGATAAGGATTAATACCAAGAGACAAATAAAGAGCCTTTTCTAGAGGCGGCATTAAAAATTAAATTTTTTAAATAAAATATCACTTATTGCGGCATAACTATAATAGTTAGACATATGCTCTCGCGGACTTTTTTGTAGATCTTAATGAGACCTACAAACCCGTAATACATCATTTTGTTCTAGTGTCAATAGTTTTTGCAGCGCACGCAAAAATAGGTTTTCGATTTCACACCTTGGGTTGCAAAATAGCAATTTTCTTACGGATCCCTAATTTTTTTGGAAATAAAATATAGCCTATAGCCTTTCTCGATAAATGGGCTACCTAACACTGAAAGAATTTTTCAAATCGAATTAGTAGTTCCTGAGATTAGCGCGTTCAAACAAACAAACAAACAAACAAACAAACTCTGCAGCTTTATAATATTAGTATAGATGTTTATTACGTATAAGAATAGTTAGAATACTGAGCCAGCAACAGATGTAGGTTTATAGAGATTTTAATTTAAAGTCGGCAACATGCGGTATGCCGACGTGCAATGAATAAGAATAAGAATAAGAATCATTTATTTGCAACAAATTATACATGATAAACACATTATGTAGAAATAAGAAAAAAAAGAAACAGAAAATGTATTGTTGCAAACCGGCCTCAACTCAGCGTTGTGCTGGTCGTTTGACCAGCGCTGGTCTTCCGTTGAAGCAATGGTTTTTTATTATAAAACTTTGTAAACAAATATTAGTGAAATATATTATACTAGCTGTTCCCTGCGGTTTCACCCGCGTGGGCTACAGTTCATCGCGATAAAAAGTATCCTATGTCCTTCCCCGGGGCTCAAATTATCTCTATACCAAATTTCATTTAAATCGGTTGAGTAATTTAGGCGCGAAAGCGTATATATTCCGTCTACTCCAAACTTATTCCCGCACTTCGGTGCCCCTCACCGCGTTACCTGCTGTATCCATTATCCTGCGCGCGTTTGAACCGCGCCGCTAAAGGTCTTCCTGGTTCGCAAATTGCGACCGCAGTTTACCTATTTCATAGAATATTCTCCCGCCTTCGGTCTCACCTCACCGCGTTTCCCGCGGCACTGCGGTGCAGCGGGTTTATTTTTCTACTACTACTTACATTTTTAAACTCGTGATATCTTTCGAATGGAATGTCCGAATTGAATAATTCAAAAAGTTATATGAAGGGATTGAAGCAGTTTTGAATGAGAAGTAATTTATTTTGATAAGGATTAATACCAAGATACAAATAAAGAGCCTTTTCTAGCGGCGGCCATAAAATTAAATTTTTAAAATAAAAAAAACACTTATTGTGGCATAACTATAATAGTTAGACATATGCTCTTGCGGACTTTTTTGTAGACCTTAATGGGACCTACAAACCCGTAATACATTGTTTTGTTCTAGTGTCAATAGTTTTTACAGCGCACGCAAAAATAGATTTTCGATTTCACACCTTGGGTTGTAAAATAGCAATTTTCTTACGGATCCCTAAATTTTTTAGAAATAAAATATAGCCTATAGCCTTCCTCGATAAATGGGCTATCCAACACTGAAAGAATTTTTCAAATCGGACCAGTAGTTCCTGAGATTAGCGCGTTCAAACAAACAAACAAACAAACAAACAAACAAACAAACTCTGCAGCTTCATAATATTAGTATAGATTAGAAACTAGAAATAACCTGTCTACTATCATGTGGATGGATGATTGCTAGTAGCTCAAAATTTCAAAAATTCAAAATTCAAATCATTTTTATTCAATAGGATACATTGTGATCACTTTAAAACGTCAAACATAAAACTAGCTACGCCTGTTCCAACCTCCTTACGCCGGCAAAAGAACAGGCAAGAAACGCTCGGCAAGTAATTTTTTTGGCGCGATCACATTGTCAATTTTATTCTTATTACTAATTGATTGAATTGGAGCAAGTTCACTTAACAAGCTTTGCAGAGCACGTTTGCAATAAACTCTCGGCCCTTGTTAATAAAAATATCACGCACTTTATTGATGCTTAGGGAATTTGGTGACATGTGTATGGCAATTCTATTGATGCGAGCGCCATCTATGTCATTACCGAAAAGCCGAAAATGCTGATTCGACAGCAGCGCTGTTGCGGCAAAAAAACGAAACTCACGCCGACATCGATCTAGCCCGGTGGTGTGTTGGAGTTTTTCTTTTTTACGAACGAAATAAAGTAATATCGCGTTTACGCGTGATGTATGTGGTGCTAGTGCTTTGAAAATCGTCAAGGAACGCTCTGTGCATGTTATTTTATATCATGTTACTACGTTTTAGTGCTTAGTGGATGTTACAATAGCTACTTCATACAAGTGCAGTGGTTGTGAGAAGTGATTATAAAATCGACTTGGCGGCGTCTCGGAGCCATCAGCCGGTACGTATTGCGTGCAATCAGCTTTCTTTTGACTGTATTTGTTTACATTTACAATGGGAACGGGTTAATTCTAGCCTACAATGTAGGTTTTTTGCGGGATTAGAATAGGGTGTGTCATGTTAGGCTGGTCCTGATAATGAGGTCGCTTTTTTATTTTACGACCTCCCGATGGTTGTAAACGAAATTACGGCCAGTAGTCTTGGCTGTTTCTCGTATTTCCCCTGCCTAATCGTCTCTGTGGTGTCAAAATTAGCTAAAGAACGAATCCCGCCAGAATTTCCGTTGCACAAAAACTGTATGTAATTGAAAATTTGAGTCGAAAACGTTGCGTTTCGGGCTATTTTCAGTGCTTTGAGCACATTTTTGGGTGTGCCTCTAATCAATTATACCTACAATATCAACTTGTACCTACTGGCTGGTATGACATCACCGATGGGTCGGGCGCGGAAATGTATAATCCTACCAAATGAAACGCTATTCGCTTCCTACACGGAATGTGAACGCTTTGTGTTATTTTCAACACGACCGGGTTATATTAAGAAGTTGAATAGCATCTGATAGTTAGATTTGATGGTTTTTGTACAGATTTCGATGGAGCAATTGATTCAGATTCAAATGCTACGATTTCGCTGACGACTAGTTGTCGCCCACGGGTTTGCTGACAGCTTGCCTGATTGCATGTAATGACTCCATTTTCGTGTTGCCACAATCAATTGCAAAACAGTTAAATAAAGTGTGAATTGAATAGAAAATGTTATTTGCTAACAATGTTGGTGAATAAGGATTGCTAATTTAAACAGTGAGATTGATCGCTTCTTTCTGTTTTTTTTTTGTTTGTTAAGGCGTCACACTATTAGTGTAATTTCCAGTGTCAAGTATAAAATATTTCAAACTCGGAGAGTTGAATCAAGTTTAGATGATGAGATGATAGGATGAGGATAGTGTTTAAGTAAAGTAGTGGCGCTTTACTTAAACTTTACACGGACTTTTTTGGAGCAACTCGAAAAGTCACTTTCACAACTTTATTTCAATTTCCCACACTCGAACACATAATGGTTAATAATCCACCAATATTAACAGTTAACTCGTCGAGCGGCCTTAGCTAACCTCTACTGTTCTTTATATACTGTGCTATTAGCGAACTCTTTATCAAAGCTTTACCAATTAACCTACTTTTGTCAACCATACATAATAATGTGCATTGTGCATATAGGTATGTACGGTCAATGACAAAAGTTGCTGAAACATAAAAAAAATCTGATTTTTTCATCATCCTAAACATCAACCTTTTATTCTTCGCATCATCACTCAACTTTAGGTGTGTTGTGTTTATTTGCTACTTACACGGTAGCGTTTGACCTCAAGTCACCTGATGTTAAGTGACGATGTGGTCGAGGGTGGCGCCACGCTACACCTGGACTGGGAACTCGCTCTCAAGTGAGGCTGCCAGAACACACCGGTAGGTGCACGGCGACAGATTCTTAACTCGAGGCTGGTAGCTAGCCAGGCGAGCACTAGAGCATGCCCTACCACCAAGCTATGGTTTCATCACAATGTTTTCCTTCACCGAAAGCTCAAGCTCATTGTAGGATTCGAACCCACGTCCTACGGATCGCAAGTCGACGTCACTACCACAGCCATCATCGCTATGAAAGTTAATCCAGGGTATAAGCTATCTCCATTCCAAATTTCATTCTGATCCGTTCAGTGGTTTTTGCGTGAAAGAGTAACATCCCTCCATCCATCCATACGCACAAACTTTCATGTTTATAAAAATAGTAGGATTACCTCCTACATCCAAACTTTAGTATAGAGATGAGTGCACAGTAGTGCGCACCGCATCACTAGACATGATGTAGAGAAGACAAGCGCGACAATATAACCAACAACCGTACAACCTGTACATATGCAAGGAGAGCATGAAATCTTCAAGAGGAAATAATATGCAGATAGTACGCGCACCATCTAAATCAAACACTGCGCACCACTTCTTGGCTTCTAGAGTGGTGCACAACTGGAATAGACTGCCAGAAGACGTTGTGTCAGCTCCTTCAGTGAATTCCTTTAAAAACAGACTGGACAAGTGGTTGCGAACGAACAATGCTTCCTTGCTACAGAATTGACTTCTCTCTGCACTTTTGGACATTGCTATAATTCAACACAGCATGATATAGGCACATCAGCCTGCGGGCTGCTCGCCTATTACCAAATAAATAAATAATAAATAAATAAATATTACAAAACTGTTCGGGTATGAATTTACAAAAAGTTTGAATTGATGCTGTGTGACGACATCTTTGCAAAAAAGACACGTCAAAGCACTGTGTTTGAATATTATTCACCGCACCATCGCAGTCATATTGTAATCACACACAATACAATGTTTTTGTGTGAGTTTTTTTTTTGTGTTTATGTTACTGTGAATGTGTGAAAAGTTGAGTATTTAGTCCTTACGCGAAATGTCAATAGTCAATAGTCGATTTTATTTATTCAATAGGATACATTGTGATCACTTTAAAACGTCAAACTTAAAACTAGCTACGCCTGTTCCAACCTCCTTACGCCGGCAAAAGAACAGGCAAGAAACGCCCGGCAGGTAATTTTTTTGGCGCGATCACATTGACAATTTTATTCTTATTACTAATTGATTGAATTGGAGCAAGTTCACTAAAATCCCAAGCTTTTTTTGTCATCTAATGGTCCGATATTTTTTAATTAGCTTTACTAATAAGATTTCTCTTGTTTGGTTGTGCACATTGGGATATGGGAACATGAATATTAAATGAGTTGCGGGATCACAACCAAAGCAGAGCAGACCCCACAAGCAGCACCCGTTCACGAGTTGACGCATGTGCCAGCCATCGACCATATGAGAGGGAAGAGGGCGACCCGACACACGACGCCGCCGCAAGCAAAGTCACTTTCGTGAGCATGACTGTTTTGGCTGTTTACCGAAAATGGTTAGAATAGGGGAAATAGGGAGAACAGATAGATAGAAAGAAAGATAGATAGATTACCTACAATCCCAAGCTTGTTTGTCATCTAAATAGTCCGATATTTTATAATAAGCTTTACTAATAAGATTTCTCTTTATACGGTCTACCTCAAACCGACTCAAAAATGTTTATTCAGAGCAGGTTTTATAAACGTCCGTAAGTTATATGTCATGTGTGTGTTTTTTTAAGTAACTAGAGTCTAGGATAAGTCTCTCTCTATGTTATAGTGGCAATAAATTGATTTTTTATTTATAACAAATTTCCATAAATTTGATCTTTTTGACGACGCGGTAGCCGATTTGGTAGTGTCCCTGCCTGCGAAGCTAACGGTCCCGGGTTCGAATCCCGGTAAGGGCAAATATATGTGTGATGAGCACGAATATTTGTACCTGAGTCGTGGATATTTCTATCTATATAAGTATTTATTTCTCTATATAAGTATGTATATCGTTGTCTAGTACCCACAACACAAGTTTCGAGCTAAATTTGGGGCTAGGTAAATTTGTGTGCAATTGTCCCCGATATTTATTTCTATTTATTTATTGTCAAATTTTCCGTGCTAAAATTAGTGTCAACCTCAACTACCTCGCATCATTTTTTTTTTTAATTTAGTAGTATACAACATGTTATGACTTTAAAAAGTCACACTACGCCTGTTCCAACTTCTTTTCGCCGGCAAAAGGACAGGCGAGAAACGCCCGGAATAAAAAAACAAACATATCTTTTCTATTTATAATATTTAGAACAGAAACATATACCCCTACTTTATTAATATGTATTATAAATGCGAAAATAACTGTCTCTGTCTGTCTGTTAAGATTTTACCGGCCAAAGCCTGAAGTAACAAATTGTATGTATGGCCTTCCATGCAACATGACAAAAAACTCATCAATTCAGTTGGTAACGCTTGCTCTGTTGGTAATTTTTAACGCCCATCTAAGCTGTTTCTAAATCGTCTGAGAACGAGTTGCGCCACCAGTACATAATTATAATATTTATTATATTATATATTAAATGTAACATAGTTTGTTGAGTTTATGCTGAAGTATATATTATACATTTTAGAAAAAAAAACGGACTATTTAGATGACAAAAAAGCTTCTACAAGTGGTAAGAATAAAATTGACAATGTGATCGCGCCGAAAAAATTACCCGCCGGGCGGTTAATTTTGTTGAGTTATGCGCTTACCAACACATTTTGCGATACATTTTTATATTATAGATTTACCTTCAAAGTATTTAACTTAAGTAATTAACCAATTTTTTTTATTGACAAGACATATCTATCCAAAACCGCGGATAACGGATCAGGATCGATTATTAATATCGGGCGTTAGTGGTGGCCGAGCGCTAACACGTCTTCCTTACAAGAGTCCCACACCAAGTTCGAATCCTCTCAGCCCCGCACCTTTGACTTAATAAGTTATGTGCGGATTTACCATCGCTCAAAACGGTGAAGGAAAACATCGTGAGGAAACCGGCGTGTCCAAGAACCGCAACATTCAAGGGCATGCGACATCTGCCAACCCGCACGCAAGCGTGGTAGATTACGGCCCATACTCTCTCTGAGAGAAGGCCAGAGTCCCAGCAGTGGGAACGTTATAGGCTGATTGCGACCAGAAAATGTGGTGCCGGGCGTTTCTTGCCTGTTCTTTTGCCGGCGTAAAGAGTAAATCATCTTTATTGGCGCAAGTCGTCGCTCCACCTAGTCGCAGGGCATCCTACACTACGGTCTCCTCTCAAGAAGGCGTCACATCTCTGGGACTGCTAGGTCCCCATAATATTTCATAGAATTTTTAGCAGTACACCATCTTTTGGAGCGACGATGATGGCTCAGTGGTAGTGACGTCTACTTGCGACTCGCAGATCGTGGGTTCGAATCGTACAATGAGCTTGAGCTTTCGGTGAAGGAAAACATCGTGATGAAACCATAGCTTGGTGGTAGGGCATGCTCTAGTGCTCCCCTGGCTAGCTACCAGCCTCGAGTTAAGAATCTGTCGCCGTGCACCTATCGGTGTGTTACGGCAGCCTCACTTGAGAGCCAGTTCCCAGTCCAGGTGTAGTGTGGCGCCATCTTTGACCGCATCGTCACTTGACATATTCAGGTGACTTGTGGTCAAGTCAAAGGCTACCCTGTAAAAAGTAAAAAAATACTCGCACATGCTTCTAATTCCATCTCCAAATACATTCACCGGCAAATAAAACTACAATCGGCCATTCCCTACGTTTGCCTTTGCGTTTGCCGTCGCGGTTCTGGCAGGGAGCCAATTTCCGTGACGTCATTGGTGGAACGCACTTTGCCGTTGGTCTATTTGGGACCACCCGATATGCATGAAGCGGTAATGATAGTAGAAAGTGAATCTAAGATTCACTCATTGTCTTCTTTTTACTTCATAAAACTGCTGAGACTGTTTCGAAGGCATCTTTTACAACTACAACTTCTATTCTACTTTCTGGCACCGCCCGTCAACAACAATAACCCTACAATAATATTGTTGCGCCCCGCGGTTTCACCCGCGTCTCCCCGTTATCCCACAGGAACCTTTTTCCGGGATAAAAAGTAGCCTATGTGTTAATCCAGGGTATAAGCTATCTCCATTCCAAATTTCATTCAGATCCGTTTTGTAGTTTTTGCGTGAAAGAGTAACAAACATCCATCCATCCATCAGCATCAGCTACCAGCCTCGAGTTAAGAACCTGTCGCCGTGCACCTATCGGTGTGTTCCGGCAGCCTCACTTGAGAGCCAGTTCCCAGTCCAGGTGTAGCGTGGCGCCACCTTCGACCACATCGTCACTTAACACACTACAAACATACTTACAAACTTTCACGTTTATAATTAGTAGGATAAGTTATAGATATATAAGAAGATAAGTAAGATTCTCTCGCCATAAAATGCTTGTGGTCAAAAGCTGCACAGTAAATTTAAAAAATGCTTTTTATATCTATCGTCACTACGACGTCGTCGTTTTCGTCGTCGTCGTCTGTCGTCTGTCGTCGTATCGTCACTTAACATCAGGTGACTTGTGGTCAAACGCTAACCTGAAAATAGTAAAAAAAAAAAAATCGTCCTTCAAGATATGAACCGTTCCCGAAATAATCATTTCATAATCATTACAACGTTATTTAGTAAATACTCGATTTTGGATCCGTTTAATACTTGGCAAGTGGCCATCGATCTCGAGCATTAGTAGTACGATGGTAGTGCAAGCAGTAGTTGGAGAAATGCTTGTGGTCAACCTTCTCCTTGTCCGTTCTGCTAGTCTCTGGACCTTCGATCAACTAGGATTTTTTTACTACTTACAGGGTAGCGTTTGACCACAAATCACCTGATGTTAAGTGACGATGTGGTCGAAGATGGCGCCACGCTACACCTGGAATGGGAACTGGCTCTCAAGTGAGGCCGCCGGAACACACCGATAGGTGCACGGCGACAGATTCTTAGCTGTGGTTTCATCGCGATGTAATTCCTTTACCGAAAGCTCAAGCTCTTTGTAGGATTCGAACCCACGACGTACGGGCCGCAAGCCGACGTCACTACCACTGAGCCGTCATCGCCTTACGCCCGAAATTAATAATCGATATGTCATGTCCTAATATGACATTTTAGTAGTAATATGTCAAGCCCTAGTACTAAAATGACATATCGATCCAAAACCGCGGATAACGGATCAGGATCGATTATTAATTCCTGGCGTCAGATGTTTTGATTGACTGATTTCAAAGTACCTATTCAAGTCTGGTCACATTGTGATCTTGTTAGCGGACGTTACCATCACATAAATATCACAAGTGTCCAAAACCCCATCGTAGCTTGTTTGAACCGACGAGTCACGAAGCCGCTGAGACCAGTCGGACCGGTCCGCCGAAAATCCTGGTTAGAGCGAGACGGGCGGCGGAGAGGGAGAGGTGCAAGGATATACCGGTCCTGACGAAACTCCTGGGCGAGGTGGAAACGCGTTTTGTACGCTGTACACCTAGTTTTAAACTATAAAAAAACTTGAAAAGGGAACTATGTAAGCGAAGATCCCTAAAATAAAAGTTTCAAGTCGTTACGACAATTTGAAGTGAGTGAAAATTGACTTCTAAGATTTGATTACATTGTTAGTTAGTTAGTTACAAGTGAAGCTAATAAAAGTGTTTTAAAAAGAACAAAAAATGTAATCCCTACAATTTAATATTATAAATTTATGCGAAAATCTGTCTGTCGGTCTCGCTTTTAAGCCTAAACTACTGAACTGATTTCAATGAAATTTGGTACGGAGATAGTTTGAACCCTGAGAAAGAACATAGGACACATTTTATCGCGATAGGTGAGTAGGTCGGAAAGAGATAGATCTATGCGACCGTTAACGGTTGATGCTTCGGTTGCATTGTTCTAGCGCGACCTTACTGGCTCAATCTAAATACCGGATACTAGGCTGATTCATTAGTTAAGCTTAAATTAGAATTGTCTTTGTCAAAATTGAAAATGCACCGTTGCCCCGCACGAACCTTTTTTCGGTAAACAACCAAAGCAGCCATGCTCACGAAAGTGACTTTGCTTGCAGCGGCGTCTTGTGTCGGGTCGCCTTCTTCCCTCTAATATGGTCGAGGAGAGCGATAGCTGGAACATGCGTCAACTCGTGAACGGGTGCTGCTTGTGGGGTCTGCTCTGCTTTGGTTGTGATCCCGTAACTCGTTAATATTCATGTTCCCATATCCCAATGTGCGCAACCGACCAAGAGAAATCTTATTATAAAATATCGGACTATTTAGATGACAAATAAAAGCTTAGGATTTTAGTGAACTTGCTCCAATTCAATCAATTAGTATTAAGAATAAAATTGTCAATTTGATCGCGCCAAAAAAATTACCTGCCGGGCGTTTCTTGCCTGTTCTTTTGCCGGCGTAAGGTGGTTGGAACAGGCGTAGCTAGTTTTATGTTTGACGTTTTAAAGTGATTACAATGTATCCTATCGAATAAAAAACATTTGACTTTGACTGTGTTTTCATGAGTCTTGTTGTTCGATGGTGTAATGAGGAGACATATAAAGACAGAGTCCTAGGCCATAAAGTCGCTCGTAATTTTCCCCTGATAATACGCGTTGCATATTTACGATAAGATTGCAAGCGGAGTCACAACTTCACCAAAACAAACAGGTAACAATATCTGCGTTTGAGTTTATCAAAGTTTCCGTATCTTATCCGTGGTTATCAAGCGCTGGCCGATTGCCATATCGGCCCACTTAAGAACTTGCTCTATGTATGTACGAGTATATATGCGGAGGGCTTGATAATTTTTTGTCATAGAATTCTTCCTTTGGTTGCCAGTTAGTCCTTGCTTGAGGTCACAGGGTAGTAGCTAGCATTTTTAATATTAGCAACTAAGATAAAATTGCTGTACTGGGCTACTTTGTATTACAGAAGAGAGCTGTTCGTGCGATTTACAACGTGGGCCCCAGATAATATTTAAGGACTAAGTTTAAAGAAATTAAAATAATGACAGTTGTTGTGATAAATTTATGAAAATTTACTGTAAATATATTATAAGGAAAAAATTAAATAGCTTCAAAAAGAGAAGTGATTATCACAATTTTAATACTAGAAACAAAGATAGAATTGCTGTACCCACTACTGGGCTCTATAAAAGCCAGAAACTCTTTCAAAGGTCAATGTACTGTACGTTTAAATTCAAGAGGCGACAAGAGCCGTAATAGAAAACTTGTTATCGCCAAAGTCGAAAGATAAAAGTTCTTAGTTTTAATTTCCGCGCATTATTTTAGAAAAGTGCTATGTACACAAGCCTTGGCCGCAACTAGGCATTGATGGACTTACGTATGTGGGCCTCGCCTTCGCCTCGGCCCACGTTTACACGCTCGTCCACCAAAGTCCCTTTTGCTGGCCGCGGCAGTTATGTACTATTCTTTTTAATATGTCACTCAATCGCTACTCAAATATTGATCAACACTTGAGTGTCCTGTGTCATACAAAGCCTCAGTCATCGATTTATTCCATGTACGAGAACCAACGATGGGTTTTGTATTCCATATCATTAGACAAAATATACACATGACGCGTTGTTTCGGAGTCGGACCTTTTCCTTTTGAAATCGTGGGAGGGGGGGGGGGGGTGTCCAGCTCGAAGCGACACCCCCCCAATACATCAACCCTACACCTTTATGGTGGCGAGTAAAACCTCCTTCTACCGCCACTACACCCTACTATAAACAAGTACAAGATGGGCGGGAGGAGGCGGAAAAGACGCCTCCTGCTACCGCCCAGAAAAACCCAACTAGTGGGGAAAACACCCCCTACTAGTGGGGTGGTAGCTTATACCCTGGATTAACACATAGGCTACTTGTTATCCCGGAAAAAGGTTCCTGCGCGATAACGGGAAGTCGCGGGTGAAACCGCGGGGGACAGGTAGTTGGTAACAATGTCATCTGCACTTAACATCCACACTCCACAATCGGCGTTCCGATCCGTCGGTTACGTAACTCCAATAAAGCGAGTTTAAATGTGACCGCATCCTCCACAGTGAATTGTCTTCACTCGACCTTCTGTATTACGAGTGCTATGACATCAGGAGTGTGGTGACCATGCTGGAATACAAATCGACCGGTGAAAGGTTTAAAAAATCTTATCTTCTTTTTTTCTTCTTTATTATATAATATATAGTTTAAAAAACTAAAAAAAAAACACCTTAAAAACGCACTGAAAAATATAAAATAATAAAATTGACTTGTATTAGTTACGATATAATGGTTAATTTTTCGTTTTTGTTAAATAAATAAATAATAATAATAATAAATAAAGTAGGTACATAAAGATAATCGTGTTGATTCGGTTTTGCATTCTTTAAAACCTTGTCTTGTCCTTTTTCTACTTCAGTGGTTAGAAAAAGACAGCAATACTATTAGACCTGTCAAACTTAGTTTAGTTTTAGAGGATGCAGAACCGAATCGACACCATTATTTGCCTACACGAGCGAAGGCGGGGCGGGTCGCTGGTCGCAGTTCTATTAACGATGATCTATGCCCATACAAGTCACACCCCGACCTTGCGGCTATTTTAGTATCGACCATTGATGTTGCTACGGTCAGCGGTAGAGTGGTGGCTTTTAATATTGTTACTGTTACCGGGTATTATATCGGTCCACTAGTATTATTACCTGGTAACTGGTATTAGGGGGCGTCCGTTAATAACGTAAGGCATTTTTGAGAATTTTTCGACCGCCCCTCCCCCCTTGGTGAGATATCGTAAGATTTTCCTCAACTCCCTCCCCCCTCCCCTAATCTCACGCGAGATTCTTCAAACTTCCATTCTTCTAAACGTGTTGGATTAATAAGAAAAGAAACAAAACAAAAATATTTTTATCGCAATTTTACACCGTTTTTTGCGAGGTAAATAATTACGTGATATTTGCCAACCCCCTCTCCCCCACTAAGTGAGATTTGGAAATATTTAACTTTCGTCGACCCCCTCTCTCCCCCTTAACGTGTGACGTAATCTATGGTTGGTCTCTTACCTGGTATCAGGGAAATATTCATCATCATCAACCAAAACTCGAAATATGTTCATTTGGTATGATACAACATGTGATCACTTTGTATCAGGTAGCCTGTTAGAGAATTTTTTGAAATAACCTAATACAAATAACAGGTATTTTTTAAAGTTTTATAACACCTATTACTATTATATTGGTCACATCTCTAATTCGTGATCGGCCGTCTGCTTCACCATTATATAGTTCAATTGACGATCTAATAGAGATAGTGAAGGTTGAATATGGTGAACTAGTGATCCGCCCCGGTTTGCTTTTAGTTTAATTAGTCTTTTTCTTACAACTTACAAGTACACCGCCCCCGCCTTTGACCACAAGTCACCTGATGTGACGATGTGGTCGAAGGCGGCGAGACGCTACACCTGGACTGGGAACTGGCTCTCAAGTGAGGCTGCCGGAACACACCGATAGGTGCACGGCGACAGATTCTTAACTCCAGGCTGGTAGCTAGCCAGGCGAGCACTAGAGCATGTCCTACCACTAAGCACGTGCTATGTTTTCTGCGCACTGCGCATGCGCATGCATTACATCAGGGGTTCCTAAACTTTTAAGAAAACGGAACAACCAAAAATGACTTTTGTTTTATTGAACCCCATATTACATTACTAGCTGTTCCCCCGCGGTTTCACCCGCGTGGGCTACAGTTTATTGCGATAAAAAGTATGCTATGTCCTTCCTCAGGGTTCAGTAGTTTAGGCGTGAAAGCGAGACAGACTGACGAGAGTTACTTTCGCATTTATAATATTAAGTAGGGGTTAACAAAAGCTGTTCAATCGCGCAAATGTTTCCGCCACGTATTTGCACTCGGAAAACGTCGAATCCGACACGGAAACTTTCCGAGTGATTCGGAATCGCACTGCTGGTGTGCTGTTGTATTATTTCCTCGTGGAACCCTGGCGACTTTTCTACGGAACCTACTGTAACCGTCAACTTGTGTTTACCTTTATAAATGACAAGTAGATTCACGTACAGTACCGAGTTTGGGAATCTATGGAAATGTCTACGTCAAAATTGACATTTCCACGGTGACTTAAAAACGGGAATGTCGCCATCTTGGCAAAAGGCTAACTTCACTCCGATGACGTGGTAAAGATGGTGGGGGTGCCATCGACAATCCTATATAAGCCAGTGTAAAATAATTATAGGGGGTCTTCGTACTGATGTTTGGCGAAATATAAAGTGTAAAAGTGTACAAGATAAAACTACTGTCGTTTTATTTACTGCGCTTAATACTACTTTAGGCATCGCTGCATTACATCATCTGCGACTGAGCCTATCCACTCAAATTGCACACCTAACTTGGTGCCAGGGTCACGAGTTCATGACGCACTTATCAAGCGAATTGGAGCGGAAATCGATCTGTACAAAAACGACAATGATGTGTAGTATTGCAATGACTCATTTGCGTATTCATTGGGGTAGCCATGCGCCGTGTGCCATGAAATTAACCGCTCCGCATTTGTAATGAACACCGCCTACCGATATCAAAGCTAAAGATATGTGTAATTTTTTTTTTGGGGTTCCGTACCCCAAAAGGGAAAACGGTACCCTTGTCTTTTTGGTGGGTACTGTACACGTTAGCATTGCAGTGTTCGCACCATCACAAAATTCAAAATTCAAATCTTTTTTAAAACACTTTTATTAGCTTGACTTGTAACTAACTAACTAACTAACTAACTAACAATGTAATCAAGAAGAATTCACACTTTTTGAATTAACCATTATATCGTAACTAATACAAGTCAATTTAATTATTTTATATTTTTGAGTGCGTTTTTAAAGTGTATTTTTTAGTTTTTTAAACTATATATTTTTTTATTGAATAGGATACATTGTGATCACTTTAAAACGTCAACTTAAAACTAGCTACGCCTGTTCCAACCTCCTTACGCCGGCAAAAGAACAGGCAAGAAACGCCCGGCAGGTAATTTTTTTGGTGCGATCACATTGACAATTTTATTCTTATTACTAATTGATTGAATTGGAGCAAGTTCACTAAAATCCCAAGCTTTTTTTTGTCATCTAATGGTCTGATATTTTTTAATTAGCTTTACTAATAAGATTTCTCTTGTTTGGTTGTACACATTGGGATATGGGAACATGAATATTAATGAGTTGCGGGATCACAACCAAAGCGTGAAAGTTTGTGAGTATGGACGGATGGATGGATGTCTGTTACTCTTTCACGCAAAAACTACTGAACGGATCTAAATGAAATTTGGAATGGAGTTAGCTTATACCCTGGATTAACACATAGGCTACTTTTTATCCCGGAAAAGGGATCGAGATAACGGGAAGTCGCGGGTGGAACCGGGGGCGCAACTAGTATTTGTATATATATATCGAAGAAATCGTACCGTTCGACCGCCGTCGGTATCGCGTTTCGGCGTCAAATTAAACGGTACAAGACAATGGACCTCACTGATCATTCATTCCGACGCAAAGGTGGTCATCGAACCCCATTGTGTTGTACCTCGGGCCGCACGTATGGCGGTTTAGGGTACCTAACTGGTCGCCTAGATGGAATATTAATAGCTTGACTTTTAAAGCTTCAGAAAGAAAGTGATTATCGCAATTTTAATACTAGAAACAAAGATATATTTGCTGTACCCACTACTAGGTTCCATAAAGTTAACAACTCGTTCAAATGTGTACGTTTTTAATCAAAAGTCAATTGTTTTTTATTCAATGGGATACATTGTGATCACTTTAAAAAGTCAAAACTGAAAACTAGCTACGCCTATTCCAACCTCCTTACGCCGACAATGGTAAATCAACACGTAGCTTATTAAAGTCACAGGGCCGAGATGAGGTTCGAAGACGGTATCTATTAGCATTTCTTTTAATCCCTATCTCTATACCTACTCCCTACTTCCCTATCCCTACTTCCCTATTCCCTACTTTATACATAAATGCGAAAGTAACTCTGTCTGTCTGTCTGTTACGCTTTCACGCCTAAACTACTGAACCGATTTAAATGAAATTTGGTACTGAGATAGTTTGAACCCTGGGGAAGGACATAGGATACTTTTTATCGCGATAAACTGATGCCCACGCGGGTGAAACCGCGAGAAAGAGCTAGTTGTCTCGTATTTGATTCATACTCAATCTGTCATCGCCACTCAATGCAGCGTTTCAATCTCAATTCAGAGACGGAATTGGGATCGCGTCAAGCCATCAACGGAGTCAGCTCGAATTGTTATCGCGACGAATGACTCTGAGGTCAACATAACCACATACAATACAAAGGTCAACAGTAGCATTCCTTCGTACAAACTGGGTTGCTTAGGAAAATACGAGCAAAAGGCTCTAAGACTATATTGAAGTCTTTGGGTGAGGTAAGTTCGTCCAAACTGTACGACACTACGTCCACTTGAGAGCCAGTTCCGAGTACAACGTCACTTAACATGAGGTGACTTGCGATCAAAAAAGGAATTAATATCTGGTTGCATCATCAGACTCTCGTCACCAAGTTCAATCTATTGTACTCATCAAGACGAATCATATGAGCACAAACTCGAGGGGTTTACTAGTAGCCAATGCAGAGATCCCCTACCCACCTTCCGGTTGCATCATCAGATCAGGTCGATGATACCAAATTATTGCATTGTCACCGAGATTACATACACATACAAAGTTTCATTTCGATACGACAATTAGAAGTAGGTGAAAATTGACTTCTAAGATTTGATTACATTGTTAGTTAGTTAGTTAGTTACAAGTCAAGCGTTTTAAAAGTGTTTTAAAAAGTAGGATTAGTAGAATGTAGAATTTCCATGAAAAACGCTTGAGCTGTGCTACTGATTCTTCTGTCCGCCGCGACCCGGATTGTAAATCATTCTATTGAAAAGATTGTTTGTTTGTCAATCGAATCTTATATTTGGGAGTCCGTCGCGGAGAGCGTTGATAACCCCAAGGAGGGTCGGACGGTTGAGGAACCTCTCTTTGATTTTGAGGTTATCGAACTAGGTGCCGTTTTTTAAAACTGACAATGTAATCAAATCTTAGAACATCCCATATTAGTATTAGTTATTAACACTAATTACAAAATAATGTTTAATCTTACTGTTATGTCAGTTTGTATTATTAGGATATCGAAAAACATATTTATATGTATATAAATGTAACTTAATAATTTAAATAAAAATGATTTTAAATGCTATATTTATAATCTTTTGTCACGTGACTGCAAACACCAAAAAGAGCTTCTTACGTCAATAAGAATCGCGACCATCGTGTTTTTCGGTCAGTGACGTCATGTCAGTCACGTTGTTAGTGTTTTGGCGGAAAAATTCATAATTACTCTAATTTTGTTTATATTCTCATCGAAAATACTAATAGTTTTAAATAAAATATTTTTTTTATGGTAAACAAGAGTCAATCTATAAAATAAAAGCAATTCCGAAAAATGGTTAACATCCCTATTGTCGTATCGACTTGAAACTTTGTTATGAATATCCTGTAATCCTGATGACAATGCAATATTTTGATATCATCGACCTGATCTGATGATGGAGCCGATGCTCGCGCTCGCTTGTCAATGTGTGAGTGACAGCCTACTAGCTCGCTTTGTTCTTGTTGCTAACTGCCTACTGCCGTGCGTACTGCGTTCGCGATTTATTTGTTCACCTACCGCCACAGGCTGCTTATTTTAATAATTAAAGTTTTTAAAGTGTAATGCTATAACTAAAGCTTACATATTTTGTACCCCAACATTGCGTTATAATTACGCACGTTAGATATTTGTCAAGTTTACATAATAACAATAAGTACATGATATAAGTTTTATAAAAGTGTTACTAGCTTACGAAACGCACTATTTAATTTATTTTTGTCAATTCTAGGATTAAACTCACACTAGAACTGTACATTTATTTATTAAGCTAATAAAGATACTTTGAAATTGAATTGAAAAATTGATGATGGAGCCAGGACATGGATATTTGTTACTCTTTCACGCCAAAATTAATGAACGGATTTGAGTGAAATTTGGAATGGAGATAGCTTATACTCTGGCTGGATTAACACATAGGCTACTTTTTATCACGGAAGTATGATATAGAACTAGTTGCACCCCGCGGTTTCACCCGCGTCTTCCCGTTATCCCTTAGGAACCTTTTTCCGGGATTAAAGCCTACGTGTTAATCCAAATTAATTCCAAATTTCACTCGAATCCGTTCAGTAGTTTTTACGTGAAATAGTAACAAACATCCATTCCAACTCACAAACTGTCACGTTTATAATATAATATAAATTTTTTTTTACAATTTTATTTTTTTACTATATATGTATTATGTAAACTTATATTTATAAATTATCTCGCAAATTTTTATCGGAACATCCCCCTTGTTTCAGGGTTGTGCATGAGTTCAGGGAGACGTCTGCCTGCACTGATCCACTGAGCCACCACGACTTACTGAGTGAGTATTCATTTAATCTTTAGAGATCATAATTATAACGGAGTTAAAATCCCGTCGCGGCACCGCACTGCGGATTTGCCGTCGCTCAAAACGGTGAAAAACGTCCGCGTCGTGAGGAAACCGGCATGTCCAAGAACAAATTTCTCTCACCTTTCTTGAAGAAAGATGCGATTCGTACACTGAATCACAGTAAAGTAAGAACAGTAGGTTAGCTAAGGCCGCTCGACGAGTTAATTGCCTACTCTTGCGGTGACGCATAGGCGGCGCGTTCCGTACTGAGTGCATGGCCGCGGCCCCGGCCGCCTCCTTTCGTTTATGTGTGCGTGTGCGTGAAAAGTGCGTGCGTTCACGGTGCCGCTACTCACGCACACATTCAAACCGGCGACGGCCGATTTTTATGAAGCTGAACTACTACTCCTTTACTATGACTGAATCCCATCATCCGCAAGCTTCTCCCATAAGTCACACCATGATGTATCCTACTAATATTATAAACGCGAAAGTTTGTCATGTATGGATGGATGAATCGATTGATGTTTGTTACTCATTCACGCAAAAACTACTGAAGGGATCTGAATGAAATTTTGGATGGAGATAGCTTTATAACATAGCCTACTTTTTATCCCGGAAAAGCGTTCCAGCGGGATAACGGGAAGAGTAACAAACGTCCATACTCGCAAACGCTCGTGTTGTTGTTGCAAATAAACACATATTCTATTCAAACTTTCACGTTTATAAATATTAGTAGGATTTGTTTTGACCATATTTATCGACAATTCTGTCGTAAACTATTCCAAAAATCAATTTTAACGGCATCCCTCGTCTCCAGACTAAAAGCAATAAAAGGTAATAAAAACCACACTTCGATCGCGACTGCTCGGCGTCGTCGCATAGAAGTAAATAAATTAATTCGTACAGATGCGACATTCCATTGTGGCGCGGAGCTTTATTGCCTACGTAAATCAAGGACATGCTTCCGGCAATCAGTCATTAAACGCCACCTGCGACCACATCGTCACTTAACATCAGCAGGTGACATGTGTTCAAACGCTACACTATTTCGATCGTTCAATATGTAGATTTATGTAAATACATATATCAGACATTACGGCATTATGACATCATAACTACACTACTACGTTCTGTCATTCATAAAACCTGACAGCTCATTCTTTCATTTAAATTTTCTTTATTGAACTGTCTCGTGAACCACCGAAACTTATCATTTTCTACCTACGTCTTTGTTTTTCAAAGGAAACAATTATTGTCGCTTCTATTTACACAGTGAATGTTTATTCTATGACGCTCTCGAGACAGCTTTAGGCGCGGTGCAGACGTAGCAACTTTTGTTGATGCCACTGGCAACTTTTTACAATTTTTGTAGTGGATCTTAGTCGCAACAACTAAGGGGTAGCGTTTGCGGTTGCTGCTACTTTCAATAAATAGACTGTTAAAAATAATATTTATATTGTATCAGTGTGACGAAAGAGTATTGAACAAGCAGCATTAGGTGCAAATTTTTAAAGATATTACATTTATTCTAAAAAAGAATAATAACCTATTGCCTCTTGTGTAAATGAAGCTTTTGAAGGTTCCGTACCCAAAGGATAAAACGGGACCCTATAACTAAGACTCCGCTGTCCGTCTGTCACAAGGATCATAAACTGTGATAGACAGGTGACATTTTCACAGATAATGTTTTTTTGTTGCCGCTGTAACAAAAGAACTGTTAAATATTTAAGGGGGCTCCCATACAACAAACGTGATTTTTTTGCCGTTTTTTATAGATAATGGTATATACGGAACCTTCGTGTTGGACTTGGACTCGCACTTGGCCGGTTTTTTTAATTTATTTTCATGTTGATGATATGAAAATAACTGATGGGGAAGAAAGGTTCTCGAATGGCGACCACGAACCGGAAGACGTTCTGTAGGTAGGCGTCCCACTAGGTGAACCGACGACATTGTAAGAGTCGCAGGGAGCCGATGGATGCAAATGGCTAATAACCGTTCATGGTGGCGTTCAAGGGGGGAGGCCTATGTTCAGCAGTGGACTTCTTCCGGCTGATGATGATGATATTATCAAAATCGTTATCAGCTAAATTCCGGGTGGCCAATTGCCCGTAACTCTGATATTAAAGTTGCCACGTCTGCGGAGCGCTTTACCCACTAACAACGTCCTTGACTACGCAAAAGCAATTTGTTTTTATTGCGAAGGAGTACCTAAGTAATGCATTGAGGGCGGCCTACCGACTGCCAACCCCTCGGCTAGGGGATGTTTTATTAAAATGACGCGGAGGAATGAGTTTTGCGTGTATAAATTAAAGGTTCGGTGACGGCCTTTGTGTTGCAAATGTGCATGGGTGACGGTGACCTGTTACCATTCAAAATTCAATAGTACTTTATCCAATAGGATACATTGTGATCACTTTAAAACGTCAAACTTAAAACTAGCTACGCCTGTTTCAACCTCCTTACGCCGGCAAAAGAACAGGCGAGAAACGCGCAGCGGGCACAATTTTTTCGGCGCGTGATCGTAGCTACCATTGTAAAGTGCGCAAGCAGTTCTAGCTCTGTTTTAGACAGTGCAGACACCCACGTTTGTAGGCGCACGTCCGGTGCTCGCGGCTCGTCCCCAATTGGGCTCGTCCTGCGGAACAAGCGCCGGAAGTAGGTCGGCGGGATCCGAAGAGTGCTCACCTGTGGGTCCCTCTGCTGTTCGATCCATTATACCAGGTTTTATATTAACAGACGAGAAATAAAAGTACCAAAGTTCTTTATTTTATTAATAACTAGCAAACCCGGCGAACTCCGTTTCGCCACCAGATGGCTTCGTTTTATGTAACATATTGTTTGGTAATTAAAAGAAGAAAAAATTTTTTTTGAACCATGCAAATGATAAATTTGTCCTTGTATCTGTAATTGCAAACAATCATTTGTTGAAGAATACGGTGTAGTACATGCTATGTTGATACATCTCTGATAAGATGGCGCTGTATGTGAAAAAAGATTTTCCCGATTTTCTGTTGAATTTTTTCCTGAATTTTCTTTGCTATAAACCTCACGGAGCCCGAGACCTTTCCAACGAATGCAAAACCGTGGAAATCGGTTCGTGCGTTCTGGAGTTATAGCGTCAGGAAGGAAAACCCGACTTATTTTTAAAACACTTTTATTAGCTTGACTTGTAACTAACTAACTAACTAACTAACTAACAATGTAATCAAATCTTAGAAGTCAATTTTCACCCACTTCTAATTGTCGTATCGACTTGAAACTTTGTATGTGTATGTAATCTCGGTGACAATGCAATAATTTGGTATCATCGACCTGATCTGATGATGCAATCGGAAGGTGGGTAGGGCGTCTCTTCGCTGGCTACTAGTAAACCCCTCGTGTTTGGGCTCATATGAATCGTCTTGATGAGTACAATAGATTGGACTTGGTGACGAGGGTCTGATGATGCAACCGGAAGGTGGGTAGGGCATCTCTTCAGTGGCTACGAGTAAACCCCTCGTGTTTGGGCTCATATGAATCGTCTTGATGAGTCCAATATATTGAACTTGGTGACGAAGGTCTGATGATGCAACCGGAAGGTGGGTAGAGGAACTCTGCAGTGGCTACTAGTAAACCCCTCGTGTTTGGGCTCATATGATTCGTCTTGATGAGTCCAATAGATTGAACTTGGTGACGAGGGTCTGATGATGCAGCCAGAAGGTGGGTAGGAGATCTCTGCAGTGGCTACTAGTAAACCCCTCGAGTTTGGGCTCATATGATTCCTTTTGATGAGTCCGATAGATTGGACTTGGTAACAAAAGACTAAAAAGTAAAAAAATAAAAATATATAGTTTAAAAAACTAAAAAAAACACTTTAAAACGCACTCAAAAATATAAAATAATGAAATTGACTTGTATTAGTTACGATATAATGGTTAATTCAAAAAGTGTGGAGCGCTTCTTTTACTAGGTAAATAAAAGTACACACAACCAAAAAATTAATTAATAATAATAATATTAATATTAGTAATTTTTATTGCCGCCGCTAGAAAAGGCTCTTTATTTGTATCTTGGTATTAATCCTTATCAAAATAAATTACTTCTTATTCAAAACTGCTTCAATGCCTTTATATAACTTTTTGAATTATTCAATTCGGACATTCCATTCGAAAGATATCACGAGTTTAAAAATGTAAGTAGTAGTAGAAAAATAAAACCGCCGCACCGCATCGCAGCGGGAAACGCGGTGAGGTGAGGGGCCGGTACCGGGAGAATCTATGAAATAGGTAAAGTGCGGTCGCGGACCAGAAAGACCTTTAACTGCGCGGTTCAAACGTGCGGTCCAAGAAAAATTAACTTAGAATTAAAATAGGATAATGGGTACCTACAGCAGGTAACGCGTTGAGAGGGCACCGAAGTGCGGGAATAATTTTGGAGTATACGCTATCGCGCCTAAACTACTGAACCGATTTAAATGAAATTTGGTATAGAGATAATTTGAGCCCCGGGAAAGGACATAGAATACTTTTTATCGCGATAAACTGTAGTCCACGCGGGTGAAACCGCAGGGAACAGCTAGTAGTAGATAAATTTAATATTAATAATAAAAAAGTGACCGACCGATGTGGCGCAATGGGCGGATAGCTGACTGTGAAGCGTGAGGTCGCGGGTTCGATTCCCGCAACAGAACAAATATTTGTGCGTTGAAAAAAAAAGCGCAAGTATTTGTTCTGTGTCTGGGTGTTGTGGATCCCCGATCCTCGTAGTTTCTGATACCCTAGATACAGGGAAACCTAGTTAGGGGTCAGAGCCTATGTATGTGATTGTGCGGGCATTATTATAAAATATCGGGGACAATTGCACACATATTGAGCTAGCCCCAAATTAAGCTCGAAACTTGTGTTATGGGTACTAGAAAACGATATACATACTGATATAGAGAAATAAATACTTATATAGATAGAAATATCCAAGACTCAGGTACAAATATTCGTGCTCATCACACATATATTTGCCCTTACCGGGATTCGAACCCGCGACCGCTAGCTTCTTGGGCACGGTCACTACCAACATAGGTGCGCGGGGCCGAGAGGATTCGAACTCGGTATCGTCAAGCGTTCGGCCCCCATTTTTTTTTTGACCTGGGCAAATGCACTTTTGCACTAACTCCTCCGGCGCAATGCACCGCGCCTATGAGGGATATAACCCTGAGGGACCAGGTTATCAGCGCGGTCAGGACATTCAACAAGCGTAATGTGACCTGTAAACTGAGTACCACACATCTACATCTGGACGGACCGCGTCAGCAAGTATACATAGCTGAAAGCCTCACATTCCAAGCTAGGAAACTCTTTTTCTTAGCTCGGGAGTTTGCAAAAAATTATGCGTACAGATTCTGCTGGGCTTCGCGCGGTAAAATATACCTTCGCAAATCTGAAGGCTCAGCCCTTATCAGGGTTAACGAACCTGCTGATCTCAATGATTTAAAACCGCAATGACTCGGTTTTATCTTGCGACTGTTCTCATTACTGCATTGTCTTCACTATGATATAGTTTGTAACTCATTTTTTTCTTTTACTATGTTATATGCAAATTCCAACACTTTAAACTACCATAGCGTAATAAAAACTCATACATATACACACTACACACACTATTATTATACTCTTCCGTACCTTCAAAATAAAACAAACATAAGATTGCTGTGTAATTATACAAAAATAATATACTACCTCACGATACAAAACATATTTTTCCTCCAACAAAAATATGTCGTGTCTTTCCATGTTCAAAATCTAGATTACAGTAAAGAATCTTCTAGATTATTTAAATTGACTAATTTAGTTGTAGTTAAACCTTCATACGTAAAATTCTTCAAATATCATCATATCTGTACTTTTCCAGAATCATGTTTGTCAATTACCGTCACCATGGATAAACTTACACAACCCCTACTGCAGTCACTAGAAACTCAAGTTAAGTTATGGCTTACTATAGTAGCACCACATTACTTTTGCTATAAAATTTGGTCCAACTAATGATTTTGTGCTGTCTGAAGTGGACAGTGCAGGTGATGCTGAATGCATACTAGTTAGTGATACGGGACAGTTTGCACAACTCATAGATTGTGCACAATCATCCAACGACAGTTCTCTTTGCATAATCTCTGTTAATATCCGTAGCATAAATTGCAACTTGGACCTATTCTTGGCCTTTGTGTCGAGTATCAAAATAAAAATAGACATTATGGTTTTGACAGAATGTTGGACGAGTGCTTTCAATCCACCTCCATCCATAAACCAATATAATATGTCGTATACCAAAAATAACCTTAACCAAAATGACGGCGTAGTTGCCTACGTTCGTGAAGAAATCACCGCTACATTTTCTGAACCTAACATAGTAGAAGGGAACTGTCTACTGATTTCACTTGGCCAACAATACACTATTCTGTGTTCTTACAGACCACCAAGTTTTCGAAGCCCTGATAACTACCTTAATTCATTAGAAACCGTTTTACAAAGTATTACAACCTATAATATAATTTTAACGGGGGATATAAACATTGACATACTACCCAGTAACCTTTCCAGTAACTCACATAGTTACTTAAACATAATGGCCATGTATGGTCTCAGACAAGGAGTTAATCAAGCTACTAGAGTCAGTACGTGCATCGATCATTTTATGGTCAAGAGTTGCCACGCTTGGAAAACCTTTGTATTTGAGCAGCCCTTGACTGATCATTCCCCTATATTGTTGCTTATAAATAAAACTAATATTATTAAAAACGTCATCACATGTAAGAAAATAAAAATTAACTACGACGGGCTTAAAGAACTATTATGTAAAGAGACTTGGTCTGATGTATATCAATTAGATAATGTGAATATGGCCATGGAACTCTTTAGTACCCGCCTTCTCTCCTGCATTAATGCCAACACACAAATTATAAAATTGCCCAATAGGAAAAGACCAATCAAACCCTGGATAACAATAGGTGTTGTACGATCCATAAGGAAAAGAGACAGATTACACAAAAAAATGAAAAAATACCCTGAAGATGAAACAGTAAAAAAACGATATATAGACTACAGAAACACATGCAATAGAATAATAAAGACACTAAAAAAACAATATTACCAAGCGCAGCTGGAAAAGCACAGTAGAAATATAAAAGAAACGTGGAAAATAATAAAAGATGTTTGTAATTTCAACCGAACTAAAACTACTAATTGCGAGCTGTTGAGTATTAAAACAAATCCAAAAGATTCACTTAATGATGTTAATGATTATTTTACTACAGTCGGACAAAGGTTAGCTGATGTAATCCTCAGTAAAATGAACGTTAATGAGATGGAACTAGCCCTTAAATCTAAATCGAATAGCAATAGACCTTTAAACTCTATGTCCCTGTTTCCCACTGATGCATATGAGGTAGGAGCAGTTATAAATGCACTGAGACCTAATTGCGCACCGGGATGGGACAATATTAGCACCTTAACCCTCAAAGAAATTAGTCCTTTTATAATAGATCCCATTTCGCACCTCTGCAATCTGAGTTTTGAAACTGGCACTTTTCCGCAATACTGTAAAAGAGCAACAGTGTGCCCAGTCTTCAAAACAGGGGATAAAATAAATCCATCTAATTATCGCCCTATTTCTCTTCTTACTACGCTCTCCAAAATTTTTGAAAAGCTAGTCAATAAACGGTTAATGAATTACTTAGAAAAGAACCAGTTACTTAGTCATAATCAATATGGTTTTCGAGAGAACAGATCCACCGAAGATGCCGTCCTTAAACTTACTACTTGTATTAAGAGCTATCTAGATAATGGAGAGCGTTGTATTGGAGTTTTCCTTGACCTACAAAAAGCCTTTGACACAGTGTCTGTCCCCATTCTTCTGGCTAGGCTCGAAAGTGCTGGTGTAAGGGGAGTGGCTTTAGATTGGTTTAGGGACTACCTAACTGATCGGCAACAAAAAGTTAGGGTCAGTGAGTTTGAGAGTGAAGTTGGTTTCGGTAAATTTGGAGTTCCACAAGGCAGTACACTGGGGCCATCTCTCTTCCTCATCTACATCAATGAGCTCTGTCAAGCCACTCTGCCTGGAATGGAACTACTTATGTTTGCTGATGACACAGTCCTCCTTTTTCGTCATAAAACATGGGGAGCGGTTGCAGAGTTGGCTGAAAAAGGTCTCTCATTAGTAACATCCTGGCTAGAAAACAGTCTGTTATCTCTCAATACTAGTAAGACCAAATATCTTTGCTTCAGCAAAACAGCCGCCACTGATCCTCCCAATGATTTTAACCTGACCATCCATACATACCCCTGTAATCGTCAGGACGACCCCGCAGTTGATGGTTGTACCTGTGAAAAGTTAGCACGAGTAGATAGCATCAAATACCTTGGTGTAACTGTTGACGATCATCTAAACTGGAGCTCTCACACGTCATCTCTGTCGGCAAGAGTTAGGAAAATGATTTATATATTTAAAAACCTACGCACAGTTGCAAATCATCAGCTTTTAATACAGACCTACAAGGCACTTTGCGAATGTATTGTAAACTACTGCATATGCATTTGGGGCAATGCGGCAAAGAAATACCTGATTGATGTGGAAAGAGCCCAAAGAGCTGTGCTAAAAGTACTCATGTTTTTACCCTACAGACATCCCACCACAGAAGTATACAAGAAAGCACAGGTACTCTCTGTAAGGAAACTGTTTGTACACCAAGTCCTGAGAAGGTACCACAAGCATATTGTCCCACACCTACCTGTCACCAATAAAAGAGTTGACCGATGCCCAGTGCCGCGTGCTCGATGTAAAATTGCCCAAAAACATTTTGATGTTGTAGCCCCGCACCTGTACAATAGAGTAAACAAACAATACAAAACAAAGAAAAAATCAAATAACGAATTTAAAAAAGTAATACTCACCTGGCTCAAGGATCTGGACTATGAAGATGTGGAAAGAATGTTATCAGATTTACTATAGCATGTAAAATATAAATAAATAAATAATGTAACGTAATCTCATATCAAATAATGACTAATACTACTTTCCACCATTCACTCCATTCTACTCATTACATATTTAACCGCACACATACACATTCACTCACCCACCTACACACTTATATACACGTACACACACACTTACACACACACATGCACCCTCACACTCACTCATTCACACATACACACATAAACAAACTTTCACATTCATACCTTTGCATTTCTATTTGGAATCTGCATGCTACTTAGAATTCTAAATTTTAAAATTTTTGTTTTAATTTGTACACTAAGATGTAACATTTTATTTTATTATTATGTACTGCTGTTAGAAAATATTTAAGCTTAACTTATTGACATGTAAATTGCACACGAAAATGGGAGAAGAATCTGGTTCCTGAAACACAGTTTTCACTAGTTCGGGAACCAGAGGATTCATAATTACTTTGTACATACTACTGTGTCAATAAATGCCTTTGATTGATTGATTGATTGATTGATATGACTTAAAAAGTTACGTGCGGATTTGCCATCGCTCAAAACGGTGAAGGAAAACATCGTGAGGAAACCGGCATGTCCAAGAACTGCAACATTTAAGGGCATGCGACATCTACCAATCCGCACTGGGCCAGCGTGGTAGATTACAGCCCATACTCTCTCTCTGAGAGAAGGCCAAAGTTCCAGCAGTGGGAACGTGAAAGGCTGATAATGATGATGATGATTGGAAGTTCAATTCGCATTGCGCGTGCGCCAACTAATTTAACTTGTAAATAGGCCTTGAATTGTTACCAGTGACCAATAATGATTCATAACTGGCCAGCCACGTCTGCGCTTGCGCCGATTTGTACGAGTGTATTTTTATCGATGATTTTTCGGTGCGTTTTGTTTGTTTGGATTTGCACAGATTGGGTGTCATGTGATTAGGTCATAGGATTAGCGAGCTTAAGTGCCTGTTGAGTGTCTGATATTTCTGGCATTATTTGAGACGTACAATTGGCTATTAATTAAGACTGGTTGCGCCGCGCGGTTTCATCCGCGTCTTCCCTTTATACCGCAGGAACCTTTTATAAAAAGTGGCCTATGAGTTAATCCAGAGTATAAGCTATCTCCATTCCGAATTTCATTCAGATCCGTTCAGTAGTTTTTGCGTGAAAGAGTAACAAACATCCATCCATCCACTTTCAGCGGTGGGGGAAGCTTCCACAGAGTTTTAAGGTTATAAAAAAAACAATCACATGATATGGACTCCAGCGTGTCAGAAAAAAGTTACCTGCCGGGCGTTTCTTGCCTGTTCTTTTGCCGGCGTAAGGAGGTTGGAACAGGCGTAGCTAGTTTTAAGTTGACGTTTTAAAGTGATCACAATGTATCCTATTAAATAAAAAAGTTTTGAAATTTGAAATTTGAAAAATTTATCAATATGTAAGGTATCCTCCCTTATACATATTAATATGACGAGCTCGAGTAAATCCCAAAATCATCTCTTCATTCTCCCCTACTATAAGATATGCTGTTAACTAATTGATTGTTGTTTAATCAGTCAATAATAAACACATTAAAAACGGTATGCGTTACGGACAAAGCATGACGCAATTCGGTCCATCCGTCGCCAGCTCCTATCTACGGCTCAGCCGGTTTTATAGGCCAAACATGTGTTGGTGAGTTGTAGTTGAGTACGATTCATCCATACCTAATGTAAATGCACATTAGTTATAATATTATGGAATAGAAGTCAGTAGTTCAGTGCATGACTACACTGAGAAAAAAATCTGACTCCTTCCCTATTTTACCTTAGTTTTCCTTCTTTTTTTGACGTGTCAACGTCATATAATTCGATAGAGCCGGCTGCACGCACGAAAAAACATGACTCATGCGGCGTTACCTCGCTCTGAGGCGTGACTCAGGCGGCGTTACCTCGCTCTGAGGCGTTCCATGTAAGGCTTGAAGTGCAAGCGAGAGCGCGGAACGATCGACAAAGAAGCACAATCGGCCAATCGACGTTGTCACGTTCAACTATCGTCAGTAAACCGACTTTACAGACAACCAATTTTTTTTATTTTTTTATTTTGCTCTATAGGCAATCATTTGACCACAGTTTCACCTGATGGTAAGTAAAGACGTGGCCGACGATGGAGCATGCTTGCCTAGAAGATACCTTATTCACTTTCCTCTCCTTCTGAATCACAAGTCCTTCCCTTTTGACTCGGAAGGAAAACGGTGTTTCGGAACGTCTTTTTTCTCCGGGTATTTCAAAAACCGGACACCGGCATCCTACTATAATTTCTATTCTAGACGTTAAAGTTTGTGAGTATGGATGGATGGATGGATGATTGTTATTCTTTCACGCAAAAACTACTGAACGGAACTGAATGATATTTGGAATGGAGCTTATACCCTGGATTAACACATAGGCTACTTTTGATGATCCTACAACCAACCATAACATGACCATAGCTTGGTGGTAGTATATTTTTTAGTACTCGCCTGGCTAGCTATCACCTTCTAGTTAAGAATCTGTCGCCGTGCACCTATCGGTGTGTTCCGGCAGCCTCAGTTGAGAGCCAGTTCCCAGTCCAGGTGTAGCGTGGCGCCACCTTTGACCACATCGTCACTTAACATCAGATGACTTGTGGTCAAACGCTGTCCAGTAATTAGTTAAAAATACCTATGAAGGTTGCGTTTTTCCTTTTGAGCTACGGATCTTTAAAAACCGGATTTCGTTCTCTGTCTCTGATTTTATATCGCGTATGTATTATGTACTCAAGCCTGACTTGAACAGTCGATTGACTCTTCAAATATGATCAGTATAAGGTGCATATTTGTACAGCCCGTCGTTAATGTATGTACAGTGCAATATAGATAGGTGTTTGTAGGGTTTGCTGGTACCCCGTCTACAATACCTTACACTGGCTCGGCAATGCCCACGTATTCGCCATCCGCTCCACCGTGCACTCTCGCCCGCGGCTCTCGTGACAGTGACGTTTTAGCTAACCAATACAGTGACACACGAGACAGCGTATGTATGCTATAGCGCATACACTACAGTGTTGAATCGGTTTGTTTGTACTGGACATTTGCTTCGTGGAAAATATGGACGTTTCTAGTGAGTTATGTCACTCGTGAGTCTATTAAGGTCACCATCCGTTCGGGGAAGAAAAATGTCGTGATAGAACCACGAAATCAAAATCAAAATATACTATAAACTAGCTGCGACCGGCGGTTTCACTCGCGTGAACTACACTCTCAGAGATACCTACTGTAAACCTTAACGCGATAAAAAGTATCCCAGTATGTCCTTCTCCATGCAGGGTTTGATCTATCTTCATTCCTCCTATGATGTATTGATGAATTATAAGTATATGAACTGGATTGTGTTGTAGTATGGATTGGTAGTGACGTCGGTTTGCAACGCTTAGGTCGTGGGTTCGAATCCTAACGAACTTCGAACGGCGCCCGTTTTCTTGCCGATTTCAGATTCATTGTTTAGGTATTTACCTCTACCTCTGCTTCGCCTTAAACTATCTTCATACCAAATTTCATCATGATCGGTTTACTTCATCTCTAATTTTAGGCGTGAAAGGGTAATAAACAGAAAAATCCCCGAGGAGGGCAATCCACACCGTTATATAATAGTACCGTTTTTTCTAGCATTAAAACTATTCACCGAAAAACCGATCTATGCAAACTCTTTGCTTTCTTTGCAAATCTTTAGGCTAAGCGTATACTGAGACGCAATCGATGCAGTGCGGGGCAGCGCTGATTTTTTGTAATATCTAAGCTTAGGCAAAGATGAGCATACGATGTTTTTTTTTCATTTTACGGCAACAATGACAATTTTTTAAAATTAAGTCAGTGCGTATTAATCAATGCGTAGGATAGTATTTATATCACACGTTCACACATAACACGTATTTTAAAGAAGCATGCAGACATAAAAGCAACGCTATTACAAACTGTAAGTAACAATAGCTTATTAATGTCATAATCTGATACTGAATAAAAAACTTTGGGAAGGTAGAGAACTTCCTCTATTTTAATCAGATAAGGCGAAATAGTAATCTGACATAGCTAGTTATTAGTTTGACTTTTTAAAGTGATCACATGTTGTATCCCACTAAATAAGTTAAATATTAAACTCATTTTAATCGTCAACTTGAATACTGTCTGTTCTTGATACCAGTTTTAGTAAGTACTTTATTAGTGTATCTGTGTAATTTACAGCATCGCATGGACTATGCCAAGCGCTTCCGTCGCCTGCGTCTCAACATACGCTTACCCTTCTTGTAGCCCGCAACATCAACGTCAATACCAAGTAGTTCTAAGTAAATAAGGTATAATAAGATCATGACTGCTACACACGTAACGATATATCGTTACAAATTCAAACGTCTTGGGTTTGATTAGAGCGTAATTGTAGTGTATGTAATCACTGACTTAGGATTAAATAGATGGCTCTATATTTTTTATTACAGTGTGTTGATTTTTGATTGCGAACATCACAAATCACAATCATCTTTTGGTTTTCGTTTTTGTAGCTTTGTATAAAATCTTCTACTTAATATTTTTCTTTTTTTAACTTTCGCGCGGACGCGTCCACTTACAAAGAGGTCCTTTTTTTTGGCCGTGTCCGACGTCGGTTTTATTGCAGCAAAACACACGCTACCATTAAAATTATGCAAATACGATCAAGTTGATCAACAATGATTTATCGAACAGAAAATGTTACTGCCGTCGCTCATCTGCGCAAACCAGAAATACTGCAACGATTTTTCATACACACTTTCGATATAACCGGAGATCTGTTAGCAATTAGAACAGATACATCGCTACGATAAATGGTTACGTGTGTATCCACACCAATAATCATCATCATCATGCCAATAATATTCTTCCTGACATGTAAACAATTCAACAGAATGTTGCCTAGCAACCATGTATAAGATTTCGAAAAACTTAGTTTTTTTTTAGTTTTCCCATAACACCCATGCATTATTCCGGGAAAAAAGTAGCCTATGTTACTATCCGGCGCATAAACTATCTCTATGCCAAAAATCACCCTGATCCGTTGTTTTGTTACGCCGTGAAAGCCGAACAAACCAACAGAAAAATACACTTTCGCATTTACATAAATGTGGGGATGGGGATGGCGATAGGCATAGCTGCGGTTCGCGTTTACATCCATGGTATTCCCTACTATCCCGCAAGAATCTTTTTCCGGGTTAAAAAGGAACCTATATGCTATCCGGGCTATAATAATTTAATCGACCCGCCCAAATTTCCGACGTGATGCTTTAAATTGATATAACTTTTTTATTTATGAACCGATTGAAATAAAACAAACACTAAATGTTAAGTGGAGAAAACCACAATATAATAATGAATACCGCATCCAAATCGGTTAAGCCGTTTCTGAGATTAGCGTGCACAAACAAACAGACAAACAGACAAACAGACATACAGACAAACAGACAAAAATTCTAAAAATCATTGTTTTGGGTTCTATTGCGTTGATAAAGGCCCCCAATAAAAGTTTTTCTCAATTATCTTCAATGTACAGACAGCGATGAGTTACAGATTTATTATATGTATAGATATTGACCTTATAGAAAGTGTGCAGCGAAGGGCTACCAAGATACCACGGTCACTAAGACGTAGACCCTGTGAGGACAGGCTCCGCGCATAACGCCTCACCACCCTCGAGACGCCTTGACCAATGCATCCTTGCTACAGAATTGACTTTTCTCTGCACTTTTGGACATTGCTATAATTCAACACAGCATGATATAGGCACATCAGCCTCAAGCTGCTCGCCTATTACCAGATAAATAAATACAATTTCCTGTTTATTTAGTAGGATACAATATCCAACCTCCTTACATCGGCAAAATAAAAAGCAAGAAACGCCCGGCAGGTAATTTTTTTTGGGCGCGATCACATTTAACAGTTGGAGTAAGTTCGTCATCTAAATAGTCCGATATTTTATAATAAGCTTTAACTAATCTGTCGGCGACTAGCTTAATCAATGTTGTCGGCGACTAGCTTTAATTAATGTCGGCGACTAGCTTAATCAATGTTTAACTAGCGATGGGTGAAAGATCCACCATAGGTAGGACAGAGAGGTCTATGACGCAGCACCGTCGACGAGAGGGAAAGAGAGGGAACGATCCACCCATCGCCCCATACTTAGGAATAATTAATTTGGTTTTTGTTCAATTTAAATTAATGAAACTGTAATGTAACTCATTAGGAAATAAGTATATAGTAATATTAGAGGCAACCAAAAGAAGTTTGCCCACCAGGGACATTGTAAAATCACGTGACCTAACTTAACAACTTTAAGAGCGAATTAACGAATAATGTGCAATGGTAGATATTGTAACTAAGTGATATTAGATAAAGCACGTAAAAAGGTATATGAATAAAGGTAAAACCCAACTTAGGTCTAAATAGGTTGAAAGATATGAGCAAATGTTTAGAATAAAAGCGCTAGAAATTAGAAAAATTGTCAATCAAAGTAAGATAACTTGATAAATATGTAAATTAGGAAGAAAACAAAAGTAACTAGCTGTTAAGAATCATTTTTACTCTCTTATAAACGCAATTGTAATTCTGTAACACACATGGACAAATAAATACGAGGTAAAAACGGGACCGGCCATAGCGAAACTTAGGGAAAAAATAGAACAAAAAATAGGTGCTCTCTTTTAGGTAAGGCTACGAGGTAGGTAAGCGAGACAGAAATAGGACTGAGACACAGTCAAAACTAGCCGATATATGGCAGCAAGCAAGAAGTAGTAACAAGCAGTAGTAACAAGCAGTAGCAGCAAGCAGTAGCAGATAGCAGATAGCAGTAGCAGATAGCAGTAGCAGATAGCAGTAGCAGAAGCCAAGCTGTAGGAAGCCGGCGGTCCCGACCTCAAACGTACCGATATTCGTGTTTCATTGGCAAACATCCCCCCTCGCCGCCGAGGAAACTCTGATCCGCCCCCGGGGCGACGAAAGAGTATAAATACCGCGTTCGAGCGACGAAAGGCGCGTACGTGGACGGGTGCACCAGCCCGCTAGTTGCGAGAGTACTCTCGTCAGCTGGCGCACGCACACACGCCCGTCCCAAACCGGGAGCGTACGCGCCACACGTCCTGCGTGTGGGTGCGCGTGGCCCCAACATCTGGTCCTTCGAGCCGGATATCATCGTGCCCGATCCGGATATCCGGGCTTTCGTCGCGAACGCCGTCGCGAGCCGCTGGTACCGTTACCGCGAGTTGCCGGTACCGTTACCGCTGCCGGTGCCGCCGCCGGTGCCGCCGCCGGGATCCGCCGCTGTCATCTGTCGTGCTGAGGGTAATCGCGCGTCAAGATGCCAGTCACGAGGAGCAACAAAGGAACCGGTCAACGTGAGCCGACGCCACACCGAACTGAAGAGGAGTCGGCACCATCAAGCGCGACCACCGGCAATACAACGACGTCCTATGAAACTACCACTGCGACCACCGGAACTACACGAGAAGACAAGAATGCTTCAGATGCTACCAGGAAACCAGAAGAAGCTAAAGCTACTGAGAGAAGACCTGCGTCGGTGCGGTCAGGACCACGAACCAGAAGGAAGGCTGAATTGGAAGCCCGTGCGGAGCTCGCTCGCCAGGACCTGGCGAGCGCCCGAGCAGCTGCTGCACTAGTGAGGGCGCGCCTGGAGCTATTACAGTGTCCTGACGACGACGACGACGACGACGACGACAACGACTCTGCTGTGGAGGAACCCGCGGATCGAGAGGAGCACGTGAAGAATTGGATCAACGACACAATGGAGAAGAGGTCAAGTGGGGTCCATCTGAGGGAAGACCCCCCGGACGGGCCATCAGAGAAGACCGCTCCACCAGTCAACCAACCTGAAAACGACGTGCGACCAACGACGACCAGCGGGACCCAGGAACTTGCATTGGCTATAATGAAGGCCATCAACGCCGCGCCGAAGAACGTAGCAGCCCCTGTCTTCATGCACGAGCTACCCTTTTTCGACGGCGGCGCTGGAGAGTGGTTAGCCTTCAAGACTGTCTACGAGGACACCGCTTCGCTTTTCTCAACAACCCAGAACATGACCAGGTTGAGGAAAGCCCTGAAGGGAGCGGCCAGGGAGGCAATCAAGAGCCTCCTGTTTTCCGAGAGCTCACCAGAAGAGGTAATGGAGGCACTTCGTCGCCGGTTTGGGAGACCAGACACCCTGGTTCTCGCGGAACTGGACAAACTTCGAAGCCTGCCGAAGATGAACGAGAACGCGCGCGACGTCTGCGTATTCGCCAGCCAGGTGAATAACATTGTCGCGACAGTCCGGGGGCTCCGGAAACCTCAGTACCTGCAGTCACCAGAGATGTTGAAAACGATCGTGGACAAGATGCCTGCAGTGCTGCGTTATCGGTGGTTCGACTTTGCCGCCGATAAGGAAATTGAAGATCCGGACTTGGTGCTCATGGGAAAGTTCCTGAACCGAGAAGCGGATCGATGTGGACCGTACGCGACGCCGGAAGCAGTTGTCAAGAAGCAGTACCCCCAGAGACAAGCTGCACACGCCGCTACGGACCAGGAAAAACCCGGATGTTTCCACTGTCAAGGGGAACATCGTCTCTTCGAGTGCAAGACGTTTCTGGCAGCATCGAAGAGCGAAAGATGGGAAATCGTGAAGAAAGCAAGAGTATGTTTCAAGTGTCTTCAAGGACGTCATCGCAAGGAGGGGTGTAAGCGGCCACCGTGCAAGGTTTGCAAGAGATGGCACCATCACCTTCTCCACGAGGACCGGCAGCCGGAGCAGAGGACGGAGGAAAGAGAAGAGAAGAAAGAAGTGGCCAACAACGTCATGCTCCAGGTGAACGCCGCGAGGACAGGGAGGGCATACTTGAAGATGGTGCCCGTGGAGGTATACGGGCCGAAAGGAACAGCCAAGGTATTGGCTCTGCTGGACGAGGGGTCAACGGTCACGATGCTGGACTCTTCAGTGGCGAAAGAAGTTGGACTCACGGGACCCAGGGAAAGCCTGTCCCTGGAGACAGTGGGAGGGAAAACCATTGTGAAGAAGGACTCCATGAGGATCAACATGAAGATAAAGGGCCGCCACCAGACAAGGAAGAGGACCATCACGGGAGCGCGAACAATAGATGATCTGCACCTGACACCTCAGAGGATGGACAGAAAACGAATAGAAGAATGCTCGCACCTCAGCAAGATGGCAGATCAGCTGTGCTACGAAGAAGAGCCGCCGAAGTTATTGATTGGTCAAGATAACTGGGAATTGATCGTGTCGAAGTCTACGCGCAAAGGGAAGAAGAACCAGCCCGTCGCATCACTTACGTACCTGGGATGGGTGCTACACGGATCCGACAGCGGGGCATCGAGACAAGTGAACTTCGTCACCTGCGCGCACGTCAACACGAAAGAGGAAGAATTCGACAAGATGATCAAGGAACATTTCGCCGTGGAATCACTAGGAGTGGAACCACGTCGACCGACCACGGATGCTGAGGGAAGAGCTCTGGAAATATTAGAGAAGACCAGTCGAAGGTTAGAAAACGGACGCTTCGAGGTGGGCCTTCTGTGGAAGAACGAAGATGAGAAGATGCCAGACAACTACAAGTCAGCCGAGAATCGCCTCAGGAACATCGAAAAGAAGCTGGATAAGGATGCAAGTCTCAAGGAAGAGTACGGGAAGCAAGTACAGAACTTACTGAATAACAAGTATGCTGAAGAAGTTCAACACGAGTCAACATCGAAGAGGAAGTGGTACCTGCCTCACTTCGCCGTCACACACCCGACCAAGACGAAGAAGAGGTTGGTGTTCGACGCTGCTGCCAAGCACGGAGGGAGGAGTCTCAACGACGTGCTCCTGCCGGGTCCAGACCTTCTGCAGTCACTGTTCGGGGTGCTACTACGGTTCAGACAGCATCCAGTGGCTGTAGTGGCGGACATCAAGGAGATGTTTCTTCAGATCAAGATCAGAGAAGAGGATCGGGACAGTCTACGTTTCCTGTGGCGAGGAGACCGGCGAACAGGAACACCGAAGGAATACCGTATGACGTCGGTCATCTTCGGCGCGGCCTGCTCTCCGAGTTCCGCGATCTTCGTGAAGAACAAGAACGCCGACGACTTCAAGGATCAGCACCCAGAGGCAGCGCGAGCAGTCGAGCGCAACCACTACATGGACGACTACCTACACAGCTTCCTGACAGAAGACGAAGCCGTCAAGACGGCGAAAGAAGTAGACTTCATCCACCGAAAAGCGGGGTTCGAGCTGAGGGGATGGGCATCAAACTCACCGAAGATTCTTAGAAGAATAACCAACAAAGAAGCTTCAAGTAAAGAAGTCGAACTGGGATCCAAGGAGGAGAAGACCTTGGGACTAAGGTGGTTCACCGAAGAAGACGAAATGGGCTTCCGAACGTGCCTGCGGAACGTGCACCAAGACGTCGTCTCGCACCAGAAAACTCCGACCAAGAGGGAAGTCACGAGCGCCGTGATGTCAACCTTCGACCCAATGGGGTTGGCATCGCCCGTGCTCATCCAGGGGAAACGACTCCTACAGGACATATGGAGAAGCGGAGTGGGTTGGGACGACGAAATCACGCCTGAAAACGAGGAAGCCTGGAAAAGTTATCTTCAGAACCTGGACCTGCTGAAGAATCTTCGCATCCCGAGATGCGTCATGCACTCCCGACACAAGGGGGAGATGCATGTCTTCACCGATGCTAGCGAAGTAGCATACGCCTGCGCGGTCTTCTGGAGGCAACGGGACAACGAGGGACGATTCGACGTGGCGCTCTTGGCCGGAAAAGCGAAGGTGACGCCGCTGAAACCAGTTTCCATTCCGCGACTGGAGCTTCAAGCCGCTCTGCTGGGAACCCGGATGGCGCACTCCATTGAGGAAGAACTGGACGTCGATGTGACCAAGAAGACATACTGGACGGACTCCAGCACGGTTCTGTCATGGATCAAGACCGACCCCAGAACATTCAAGCCCTTCGTCGCACATCGACGCGCGGAGATTGAAGACACCTCCAAGCCTCAACAGTGGCGCTGGGTGCCGACGGCGCAGAACCCAGCAGACGACGCTACGAGAGACATCCCGAAGGAGTTCAACGGAAGTCATCGATGGTACACCGGGCCAGCGTTCCTGCGAGAAGAGGAAGAATCGTGGCCCAAACCACGCTCCTTCAAGGCCGAGCCGACGGGGGAAGAAAAGGAGAGCCTCCCCGTAGCCGTACTGAAGACCAAGGACGAGTACCCGACGCCGGAGCCAGCGAGGTTCTCGAATTGGAACCGGTTGTTACGAGCAACAGCGAGGGTACTTCAGTTCGTCGAACTGTGCAGAAGAAAGAAACACCAAGTGAACGTCTCCAGGAAACAGGAAAAAGATGACCCCACCTGGAGAACATGTAAGAAAAAAGGGAAAACGAAGACTGAACGCTTCCAGAAGAGGCAAGAAAGAAGGTTCCTGCCACTGGAAGACACGCATCTGGAAACGGCAGAGAAGATTTTACTAAGGAGAAGCCAAGAAGAAAGCTTCCGGGAAGAAATAGCTTCCATAAAGAAGATGAAACCGCTCAGCGCGTCGAGTAAATTGAAAAAGGTCGACGTAATTCTAGAAGAAGGGTTACTGCGCGTCAGGGGAAGAATCGACGCGGCTTCAGGGATAGAGAAGAACTTCAAGAGACCAGTGGTGCTAGACAGCAAGCATCACATCACGAGACTTCTAATCGAGCATTTTCACAGAGTCTTCAACCACGGTAATCACGCGACAGTCATCAACGAAGTAAGACAACGCTACTGGGTGCTGGGACTGCGGTCAGCTGTACGAGCAACGATTCGTCAGTGTCAGTGGTGCAAGGTCTACAGAAGCGCGCCACAACAGCTGCCGACCGGGAACCTGCCGAAAGAGAGACTTCACTACGGGGAACCAGCATTCACGTGTTCAGCGGTGGACTACTTCGGGCCCATGACGGTGACTGTGGGCCGTCGCCACGAGAAGAGATGGGGAGCTCTTTTCACTTGCCTCACAACAAGAGCCGTCCACGTCGAGCTCGCAGCGTCCTTGTCGTCGGACTCCATGATCCTGGCGCTGCGAAGAATGGCGGCAAGAAGAGGAATGCCCAGGTCCATCTTCAGCGACAACGGGACCAACTTCGTGGCGAGCAACAGAGAACTGAAGGAAGCCCTAGAAGGTTTGAAGAAAGAAGAAGTCGTCACAGAAGCTGAGAAGATTGGCGTCCGGTGGAAGTTCATCGCACCGGGCGCTCCGAACATGGGAGGAGCGTGGGAACGCCTGGTCCGATCTATCAAAACGGCCCTGGCGGTGACCCTCAAGGAAAAGCATCCCAAGGAAGAAGTTCTTCACACCCTGGTAATGGAGGCCGAGCACATAGTAAACTCGCGGCCGCTCGTCGAAACTGATGACCATGATGAGGAAGCACTCACGCCGAACCACTTCCTCATCGGAAGATCCTGCGGGCTCCCAAGGCTGGGGGCATTCACCGAAGACGATCTCACGGGGCGACGCAACTGGAAGGTGGCGCAGCGGCTGGCTGACAACTTCTGGAGCAGATGGGTGAAAGAGTACCTACCAACTCTGATCCCAAGAAGAATCGACGGGAAGGCAGCCACTCGAGACCTGCGATGCGGAGACACTGTCCTCATTGTAGACTCCACACTACCGCGCTGCACCTGGCCGAGAGGAGAAGTGGTCCACACCTACCCTGGACCGGACGGCCGCACGAGAGTCGTCGAGATCCGCACAACAGGAGGAGTCCTGAAGCGCCCGAGCTCCAAGGTGGTGCCACTGGTGCCAGCCCAAGACGCCGAGCAACGAGTCGACGAGCCTGAGGTCAACGAACGAGTCGACGAGCCTGAGGTCAACGAACGAGTCGGCGAGCCCGAGGTCAACGAACGAGTCGGCGAGCCCGAGGTCAACGAACGAGTCAGCGTGCCAGCTGGGAAGGAGCCGGGAGTCGCCGGGTCAGGAGTCTGTGCTTAGCACAAGGGGGAGGATGTCGGCGACTAGCTTAATCAATGTTGTCGGCGACTAGCTTTAATTAATGTCGGCGACTAGCTTAATCAATGTTTAACTAGCGATGGGTGAAAGATCCACCATAGGTAGGACAGAGAGGTCTATGACGCAGCACCGTCGACGAGAGGGAAAGAGAGGGAACGATCCACCCATCGCCCCATACTTAGGAATAATTAATTTGGTTTTTGTTCAATTTAAATTAATGAAACTGTAATGTAACTCATTAGGAAATAAGTATATAGTAATATTAGAGGCAACCAAAAGAAGTTTGCCCACCAGGGACATTGTAAAATCACGTGACCTAACTTAACAACTTTAAGAGCGAATTAACGAATAATGTGCAATGGTAGATATTGTAACTAAGTGATATTAGATAAAGCACGTAAAAAGGTATATGAATAAAGGTAAAACCCAACTTAGGTCTAAATAGGTTGAAAGATATGAGCAAATGTTTAGAATAAAAGCGCTAGAAATTAGAAAAATTGTCAATCAAAGTAAGATAACTTGATAAATATGTAAATTAGGAAGAAAACAAAAGTAACTAGCTGTTAAGAATCATTTTTACTCTCTTATAAACGCAATTGTAATTCTGTAACACACATGGACAAATAAATACGAGGTAAAAACGGGACCGGCCATAGCGAAACTTAGGGAAAAAATAGAACAAAAAATAGGTGCTCTCTTTTAGGTAAGGCTACGAGGTAGGTAAGCGAGACAGAAATAGGACTGAGACACAGTCAAAACTAGCCGATATATGGCAGCAAGCAAGAAGTAGTAACAAGCAGTAGTAACAAGCAGTAGCAGCAAGCAGTAGCAGATAGCAGATAGCAGTAGCAGATAGCAGTAGCAGATAGCAGTAGCAGAAGCCAAGCTGTAGGAAGCCGGCGGTCCCGACCTCAAACGTACCGATATTCGTGTTTCATTGGCAAACATCCCCCCTCGCCGCCGAGGAAACTCTGATCCGCCCCCGGGGCGACGAAAGAGTATAAATACCGCGTTCGAGCGACGAAAGGCGCGTACGTGGACGGGTGCACCAGCCCGCTAGTTGCGAGAGTACTCTCGTCAGCTGGCGCACGCACACACGCCCGTCCCAAACCGGGAGCGTACGCGCCACACGTCCTGCGTGTGGGTGCGCGTGGCCCCAACATAATCAGATTTATAATAGTAGTAGGTAAGTAAGTAGGTGTTTGATTTTTTTTATAATTGCCGTAGAGCAAGTTCAATGCAATCCCAAGATTATTGTCATTCCCACCACCTGTTAGCAAACGATGAGAGCGGGTCAGCGTGCACAGCCGATAGAGTAGGGCGGTGTCTAAGGCTGGCCATACGCGGACAGCCTGAAGCAATCAAGATCGACTGCTTCAAGCTGCGACTGCATAGTGAACTACAGACTTGTACGTACGTACATACACGAACCGCTCGAGCAGCTGCAGTACTTCACTATGCAGTCGCAGCTTGAAGCAGTCGATCCTGACTGCTTAATGCTGCGACTGCATAGTGAACTACAGACTTGTACGTACGTACATACACGAACCGCTCGAGCAGTTGCAGTACTTCACTATGCAGTCGCAGCTTGAAGCAGTCGATCCTGATTCCTGACTGCTTCAAGCTGCGACTGCATAGTAAACTACAGACTTGTACGTACGTACATACACGAACCGCTCGAGCAGCTGCAGTAGTTCACTATGCAGTCGCAGCGCGATCCTGACTGCTTCAAGTTGTCCGTGTATGGCCAGCCCAAGGGTCTACATTACCGTGTAAGGTTACTGCGTCGAGTATTGACCTACTTTCCGTTTCCACCCTCCGTCGGTCCGGGAAGCAAACAAAGCCTTTGTGTCCCCGTTTGAAGAAGAAAGGGATGATTTCATCGTTACAATGTCAACCTCTTGGATACCGCCAATGTCTGAATTGTTCGGTCCTTTATCAATTAGTAATTAAGACACTTCCAAGCTCAAACAAGATGAGTGTTTGAAGTGTCGGGGAAATGATCACGGTGGTCACTGCTCTTATATTGTTTCTTCTGGTAGATTCCAGAATTAATGGTTCTATTAAGCTTAATTTCAGGGTAGCGCTTAAGATCCGGTCGGTCGTAACAGATCAATCAGGTTAAAGCAAATCAAAAAATATTCATGTAGTTACATACAACATCTAATCCTTGAAAGTAGATAAAAAAATGTAATACATAGGATATAGACTTCCGTATATATCGACGATATTATAGTGGTCCCTCCCAAAGTCGTTATAACCGAAATCTAAAATTCAAAATATCTTTATCTAATAGGATACATAATATGGTCACTTTAAAACGTCAAACTTAAAACTAGCTACGCTGGTTCCGTACTCCTTGAACCGGCAAGAGAACAGAAAAGAAACGCCCGGCAGGTAATTCATTGTGTTTATAAAGGCCCTGATGAAACCACGTTAAAAAAAAACTGTTTCAATTTTTATTACAATTAAACACGTCAAATTATAATTTCTGTGAAGGCATTGTAATTGTTTTCCCTTTTATTGTAAGAAGCCGATAAAGTTCACGAAGTAATTTGCTTTTTTTCGTAAAAGTCTTACAAAAGGAACAAACATCGCTCTGGGCAGGGCTAATTGAATTGCAGAAAGTTTCCCTAAAGCTCTGAAAAAAAATTGTAATACTCTCTCACCCTATGGGTGACGAAAACAACTTTCCAATTAACCCCCGGGTGGAGGTGCGGCAAAAATTCTCAAATACCGACGTGCGTGCGTTCAGTAATCCAATATCGATCTGCCGAGCCAGGACTTGTGGCGCCCAACACGGGGCAGTTACTATGCGGTATGAAATGTGGTCCTTCGAGCCAGTTTCAACTTTATACAAAAGGTAGCGGAGTCTAGTTTTGTTTGTTTGATACCACGAGGTTGTAGGTGCGAACTACTAGGTGTGTTAGCAAACCTTGGAGACTAATTCAGACTTGGTGATTAATTTTAAGGTTTTACTTGCATTTTCCATAGGGTTTGAGGTATTTAACGCCCGTCAAGCTGATTTTAGCTTAATTCTGTTAGACCTAGAGTTGGATTTCTACATTGCTGTCAGGTAACTGATTTCAGTCTTTAATGGATAGAAAAGTTTGTGAGGTTTCCTGAGGGTTTACAGTGCCAATCTAATTTGAACTTCACAGTGCATTCCTTAGAGTTCATGCAAACGTGAAAAATAGCCGAATGGGTACATGGACTTCTTATTACCACAAAACAACTCCAATACCCCATGAAGCTGTCTTGAAAATACCGGACATAAAATATCAGACTATTTAGATGACAAAAATAGCTTGGGATTGTATGTTAGTGAACTTGCTCCAATTCAATCGATTAGTAGTAAATTTAAAATTGTTGCGAAAAAAATTTCCTGCCGGGCGTTTCTTACCTGCTCTTTAGCCGGCGTGAGGAAGTTGGAACAGGCGTAGCTAGTCTTAAGTTTGACGTTTTAAAGTGATCATAATGGTGTCGATTCGGTTTTGCATTCTCTAAAACTAACTAAGTTTGACAGGTCTAAAAGTAATGCTGTCCTTTTTGACTTCAGTGGTTAGAAAAAGACAGCAATACTATTAGACCTGTCAAACTTAGTTTAGTTTTAGAGAATTCAAAACCGAATCGACACCATTATATATCCTATTAAATGAAGAAATTTTGAATTTTACAGCGGATTTCGGTTATAACGACTTTGGGAGGGACCACTTTAATGTCGTCGCTATATCCCGAAGTCTCTATATCCTGTGGATTACGTTTTTTTCTCTATTTTCAAGGATTTTGATTCAACATTCCATAATTTTGTCGGGTTGGGAAGGCACAAAGACATAGGCTGATGATGTCATAGTGTAGTAATGACGCAGTTTTTCCCTGAATCCAGGTCGATAGAGGGTCGACGGACGTACGACCCCATGGAGGTTTGCGCTAGGGATGAATCGGATAGCTGTTTGGCCGGTTATCTGGCCGTGTTTTTAACCGGATAGCCGTCTTTTCTTACCTCTTTATTATCAGTACCCCTCTAGTACAAGTTTTGAAAACTATAAATGTTTTCGTAAACGTCTTAAGTTTACTATAGCCAATTTGTCAAAGTGGCAATTAGTACTGCCTGAATTCAAAAAGTAACTCGTAAACTTTGTTGGATTACGAGTACAACGATTTAAAATAACCCATAGCTCTCAGCTCTTAACAATCTTGTAAAGTCTGACCCAAGGATAGACTTGTACACGAGCAGCATGGCGTCAGTCAGTAAAGCGCTTTCCCCTTTGGAAGGTGTCGTGTCACTCCGGATTAGTTAATTTCTTGTTTATTTTTTGACGTGACAACGTCTTATAATTCGATAGAGCCGGCTGCACGCACGAAAAAACATGTCTCATGAGGCTTTACCTCGCTCTGCGGCGTTACCTCGCTCCGCGGCGTTACCTCGCTCTGAGGCGTTCCATGTAAGGCTTGAAGTGCAAGCAAGAGCGCGGAACGAGCGACAAAGAAGCACAATCGGCCAATCGACGTTGTCACTTTCAACTATCGTCAGTAAACCGACTTTACAGACAACCAATTTTTTTAGTGTAAGTAGGCTATGTTTGCATGGTAATTATTAATTATTTCTCTTTTTGTCTGTGGAGGCTTTTAATTGGCTTTTGTAATTCATTTTTTGAACTATGTGGTACTAGTAGCTGTCAATGAAATAAAATAAAATAAATAATAAATATTATCGATTTTAGACCCTCTGCCCCTGTAAGGCGCGCTAAAAACAATGTTTGAAAGGAAACGTAAAGTTTTATAGTTTTTTTTTTAAACTATCAAAACCTGTACTGGGAGTGCAGCTTATTAACAAAATCAAATCTAGTGTTTTATTCAGAGCCATAGCGGTAGCCGCGGTGCATCGCGACAGAAAGTACAATCACGTACCGTATATACTTCCGTGTGCATTTAGTGTTAATTTGAAATTACAAACAGACCCATCATAATTTTTTTTCATTATCAGCCTTTCACGTTCCCACCGCTGGGACTCTAGCCTTCTCTCAGACAGAGAGTATGCGCTGTAATCCCCCACGCGGGCCCAGTGCGGGTTGGTAGATGTCGCATGCCCTTGAATGTTGCAGTTCTTGGACACGCCGGTTTCCTCACGATGTTTTCCTTCACCGTTTTGAGCGATGGTAAATCCGCACATAACTTATTAAGTCATAGGTGCGGGGCCGAGAGGATTCGAACTCGGTGTCGGCGTCTTGTAAGTCGCACGCCTAACCGTTCGGCCACCATCGCTCAACAGACCCTTCAACCTTATTTATTTCTGTAGATACAATAAACCAGAGGGCTTTTGGGCTATTTTTAGAAAATACTACCTTGATTTATTTTCAGCGATCTTTTATAACGTTTTTCTCCCAGATCGTCGTGAGGTACCCCCCCTCTCTCCCCAGCGGCGTAAGGCTGTTCAGATCTGGGCTTTAAGTCTAGACATATAGACTGGTTGTAAGTAACTATGTGTCGCCTTGCCGGTGTTGACGAATGCCAGCCCCATTCCAGGAATATGGGTCGATATGAGGTCGACGCTCCGTCCCATACCGCGTCACTCTGTTTGTGACGTAGCCTATTGACGTGGGAGGGGAGAGACGGGGGGGAACTTACGTTACTCGCGTATGTTGCAGTTACGGCATTAACTGGGAACTGGCTACAGGTTTTGATAGTTTACAAAAACCATAAAAGTTTTCGTCTCTTTCCAAACATTCCTTTTTCAGCGTACCTTAAATCGGTAATACGGGTTATTTTAAATCCTTTAATTTCGTACTCCAACAAAGTTTCGAGTTACTTCTTGAATTCCCTCTCCCCTCTCATATGGTCGAGGAGAGCGATGGCTGGCACATGCGTCAACTCGTGAACAGGTGCTGCTTGTGGGGTCTGCTCTGCTTTGGTTGTGATCCCGTAACTCGTTAATATTCATGTTCCCATATCCCAATGTGTACAACCAAACAAGAGAAATCTTATTAGTAAAGCTAATTAAAAAATATTTACGGACCATTAGATGACAAAAAAAAGCTTGGGATTTTAGTGAACGTGCTCCAATTCAATCAATTAGTAACAAGAATAAAACGAACGTTGACGTTTGCGAAAACTTTTATTGTATTCAAAACTTGTTGTACAGTCAGCGACAAAAGTAGCGGATCAAACTTGTATTACCAAATGCGTATTAAATGAGTAATGTTTGTTTTTTTTGTTACAACTTACAAGTTAGCGTTTGACCACAACACTAAACACCTGATGTTAAGTGATGATGCGGTCAAAGATTGGTGTTTAAGGCGATGAAGGGAATCGGAAAATTTGTTATTGTTCAGCTACTTTTATCGTTGACTGTACTAGGGGGGTACTGTTTTTGAAATAGTGCAAAAGGTACTCTGTCGCCTGAGTGAAACGATTTGTTAGATGAATTTCGCGAACGCATTATTCAGTTGCAGCTAATAGAAATAGAAATAGAAACTTTATTTGCCAAAAATGTGAGTGAAAAAGTTAGTAACAACGACATAAATATATAGATCTGACACATTTTACCAATGAAATGGTATGCAAAATTAAAAATCTTAACTAAGTAAAACTAGTTTATCATGCACACATGCAAATTTAAATTTTTCAATTAGTAGCTAGGTAGTCATTTAGGGAGTAAAAACTGTGAACCATTAGCCAGGCTCTTAATTCCTTCTTAAATTTAGCAAACGGTAGTAACTTCATATGTTGAGGTAATGTATAATATAAAAATGAATCGCAATATGTGTTGGTAAGCGCATAACTCAACAACGCCTGGACCAATTTTGCCGATTCTTTTTTTTAATGTTCTTTGTAGTCCAAGAATGGTTTTTACGTCGAGAAAATTTCAAATAATTGCCGGGAAAACCCTAAAAACTGCCCTTTTCTTTTTCCCATACAAACGTATTCTAACTAAAATGTAGAGTCAATTTGAACTTTATTAACATACCTTAGAGTTCAAGTGTTCGTGGAGAGGTTCCGGGAAGGCAAAACAATTGAGTGATGTTAGTATCGTATAAATGTCTTTTTTTTTAAATAAAATTAGGGATCCTTACTAAAACTCCAATAATGTATGTGTATTATAATTTTTAATGAATGTTTAGTTAAATACCCGTGCGAAGCCGGGGCGGGTCGCTAGTTTATTATATATTCTAATAGACATCAAATAACTACTTTTTTCGTAAAGTGCGCTAATTTTAGGGTCGCATTTTTTAGCGAAAGCTTTATTTATTGCCTAGCCTTTGGGCTTTAGACGTTTGAGTCATAGTATCGACGGGTACACATTTACATGCACACACAACCCATGGCTCAGAGCCAAATATCGTCTGATTATGACAATTAGCGGAGTCAGAGAGCCTCATTGTGCGGTTCAGAGGTCACAGACCTGGCGAGGAATGCGATGAGCTAAGAGTTGAGACGCTTCTGGAGATGTACATAGGTTCATCATAATGGACGGTGTTTGAATAGAATGGTATGTTGTCGGTGTTACTGTAGATTTAGATTTGTATTTGTATATCTTTATTGTAACAAGAGCGGCATGCCATTTACACTCATTACACAATTAATCAATAATATAAAAACCATTAAAAATATCCTCCATCCCAAGCCGGATGGTTTGGACGCAGCTGTTGTGCGTCCAAACAGTCCATCCCATAGATAGTACATATTTAGTATTTAGTTTGTAAGCAAAATTGATTGTACCGTGTTGGGGTGCCCATCTGCAAAGTTCCATGCTCTGTGGATGGGTACTTTCATCTCACTCGTCTCGATACTTCTTTACCTTGTTTTAATGTTTACACATATTTTGAGTTGCAATCCAGTTCAGATTTTGTCTGTGTTATATTTTGTTTAAGAAATTGATTGTAATTTGTCTTGTGTATTAAATAAATAAAAAAATAAATAAATAAATATCATAGAAAACATTAGTCATCACACAAAATAAGTCAAAAACATAAAAAGTAGGTACAATATTTGAAAAAAATTAAAGACGTTCACAATAATCTAAACATATAGCCTAAACTGTCTTCCAACTGTCAACACATAAATCAATGTCAGTGTTGGTGTCCAGGGCCCGTAGCCAAGATGCATTCTGCAATCGTTGACGCTAATAGAAAACAAGAAAAATGTATTGGTTTGACATATTTCAACGCTAAGTCACGTGGTCAGAAAAAAGGCAAACCAATACATTTTTCTTGTTTTCTATTAGCGTCAACGATTGCAGAATGCATCTTGGCTACGGGCCCTGGAGTGCATTGAGATGGTGCAAGTATCGATAAAGAGGGGACTCAGCTCGGGCCACAGTATGACATCCGGGAACGTCAATCAGTACGCGTCGTCGGCTAGGCTAGATCTATTGCACGGAGAAAAAAGACCTTCGGAAATACAGCTTTCCTTCAGAGTCAAAAGGGAAGGACTTGTGATTCAGAAGGAAATCTAAGGTAATATAAGGAAGGAAACGGTCTTGGAAGGTAAGACTCAGAAGGAAAGTCAGAATTTATTCCTCAGTGTGAGCGTACGAAAAATTGTTTTAATACAAACTGTCGATTTGTTCCTGATTCGTCATATTCCTAATTGGTCATATTCTTAATTCGACACTGTCCTAACTGGTCACATTCCCAAGTCGTCATTGTACAGTCAAATGAAATCGCGAATACGCGAATTTTTTTATATAATAATAATAAAATCAATTTATTGCCATTAAAAAGAAAGAAACACATACATTTTATAGAAAAAATAAAAACACATAAAATATAACGGCAAAAGGGGTAAAACTCAGCTTGTGCTGTGTTTACACTTGCATATGCACACAGCGCTGGTTTTCAGTTTACCCCTGTGTTCGGTCAGTTCTTCGCCGATATTTATTTCTTGTTAATAATATGTTTTAAGATTAAACTGAACTTAACAATAAAGGCAAACACACTTTATTCGCACTAAAATAACCAAAGCTTCTACGCGTGGTAAATAATTAATTTAAAAATGTATACTAAGGAGGTTCTATTTAGGTACCGCAGAAGATTTATATAAACTCAAACTCAAACTCAAAACTTTTTTATTTAATAGGATACATTGTGATCACTTTAAAACGTCAACTTAAAACTAGCTACGCCTGTTCCTGTATAGTAAGTTTGTGCAGTCAAATGTACATGGTATGGCGAGTTAGGAATGTGACGAATCAGGAATATGACCAATTACGAATATGACGAATCAGGAACAAATCAAACTGTCGATGAAACGAAACCTTATTAGTAAAGCTTATTTAATTTTATGTTAGAAACTTACGCCTTAAATTCTGGTTTAAGACATTTATTTCTCAAAAGAACATAGTTCACTTATTAGAGAAACATAAAAAATAATTATAAAGTAGGGTACATTTTTGCCTTAGAGCATGCAGGCGTTACAACTAAAAACAATTATTAAGTAGGGTAGGTAAGTAAAAACTAAACAAACAATCATCGCAAGTCTGGCCAAAGATTATGAAGACTACAGAAGTAATGACTGGTCACTTAAAATGTGGAGTTATAAAAGTTTTTTAAATGAGTTTAATGATTTTGCGTCTTTGATTGCTTTTGGTAGTTTATTAATTATTAAATTATTATCCTGATCCGTTATCCGCGGTTTTGGATCGGTATGTCATGTCATAATATGCCATCTTAGTAGTAATGTGTCAAGCCCTAGTACTAAAATGACATGTTATGTCGAGACATATCGATCCGAAACCGCGGATAACGGGTCAGGATCGATTATTAATTTCGGGCGGTAATAACGTAATCTTTTGTTCATCAGTGTTTTGTAATGCTACAATGAGCTTGAGCTTTCGGTGAAGGAAAACGTCGTGGTGAAACCATAGCTTGGTGGTAGGGCATGCTCTAGTGCTCGCCTGCTAGCTACCAGCCTCGAGTTAAGAATCTGTCGCCGTGCACCTATCGGTGTGTTCCGGCAGCCTCACTTGAGAGCCAGTTCCCAGTCCAGGTGTAGCGTGGCGCCACCTTCGACCACATCGTCATCTATTTGGAATGGATACAGCTTATACCCTGCGGATTAACACATATTAGGCTACTTTTTATCCCGGAAAAAGATTGCGGGATAACGGAGAAGCGCCTCGCTAATTAATGGATGTCCCCTAGTAAAGAATAGCAAAAAGATCTCCATACCCCGCCAGATCGCCTAGATGGGCGGCAGGCTGCGCAGGCGCAGGCTGGCACCCACGCGGGGTCATCGGCCGCTGATCTCGCTGACTCACCCGGTGCCCTTCGCTAGCGGTGCCGCGTCACGTGGGCTGAGCTTTAGTGCGCTCGCGAAACGGCACTTTTCTATGTTACCTGTGAAAAAAAAATCGCTGTCAATACGCTTTCGTTCATAGGCGACGGTGACCGCTCACCACCAGGACGACGCGTCGGCTTTTTGAAAAAAAAACAGCACGAACTTCCGCACTAATTGTATTTCAAACTCTAATGAGGTAATAAATAAATATCGGGGGACCATTGCACACAAATTGAGCTAGCTCCAAATTAAGCTCGAAACTTGTGTTATGGGTACTAGACAACGATATACATACTTATATAGAGAAATAAATACTTATATAGGTAGAAATATCCAAGACTCAGGAACAAATATTCGTGCTCATCACACATATATTTGCCCTTAACGGGATTCGAACCCGGGATCGCTAGCTTTGTAGGCAGGGTCACTACCAACTCGGCTACCGAGTCGTCGTTTTTTTACATTTAAGCCTTACAGGGTAGCGTTTGACTACACATCACCTGATGTTAAGTGACGATGTGGCTTATGGTGACGACACGTGATATTTTCTATCGGAACAAAGTGACAGAGTGAAAATACCTTTTTACAAATATTTTGAAGTAATAGGCGCGCAGAAAGTCACAGAAGAAGGAACCTGTTTCCGGGATAAAAAGTAGCCTATGTGTCAAATCCAGGATATAAGCTATCTCCATTCCAAATTTCATTCAGATCCGTTCAGTAGTTTTTGCGTGAAAGAGTAACAAACATCCATCCATCTATCCATATATATATATCTATCCATCCATCCATACTCACAAACTTTCACGTTTATAATTTTACTAGGATGACGCGTGAACGAAATTGCTGAGCAGAACGTGAATAAATCAAGTCATCGATCAATATTTTATCACGAAATCGATTAGGGCTATCAGTCTGCGGCTTGTATAACAAATTTAACAACAACAAAAAAAAACGTAGCTTACTAAAAAACCCGTCTAGCGATTCCAAAAATCGATAAAAAGCACCGCCCGTCCCAACATGTGTTAACCGCGAAGCCAAAGAAACAATGAACAGCAAAAAAAAAACAGGCCAAGTGCGAGTTGAAGTCACATACCGAGGGTTCCGGACAAAGTACAAATCGCCAACCCGCACTGGGGCCAAGAAGTGGATGATAGATAGCAGAGTGGCCTTTAAAAGAAATTAACCTCGAGTTAAGAATCTGTCGCCGTGCACCTATCGGTGTGTTCCGGCAGCCTCACTTGAGAGCCAGTTCCCAGTGCAGGTGTAGCGTGGCGCCATCTTCGACCGCATAGTTACTTAACATCAGGTGACTTGTGGTCAAACGCTACTCTGTAAATAGTAAAAAAAATAAAAAAAAACTTACAAGGTCGATTTTTTCACAGCTGAAAGAAACCGTACTGCCGAGTATTTGATATAATTTTCAACTTGATATTCCAAAGCGTTCTTCAGAATTAGGTTCTTGACAGACAGACAGACAGATGGCCAACAAAGTGATCCAATAAATGGTTCCGTTTTTCCTTTCGAGGTAAGGAACCCTAAAAAGCAAAGCTGAGCTGAGCGCGCCGTTGTCCGTTTTCGAACGAAATAATAAAAAAGAAATAAAGTTGGTGAAAATTTTTAAAATTGGACCGAGCGGAAGCGCATTCCGCTGGCCCACGTCGTCTATTTCGGTCGTGTTTCGGCGCGCTCCGTAAATTATATTTGTTTTATTTTAAAAATAATTCCATGAAAATCCCTTTTTGGGAGCTATATTCTTAGCTGCCATAAATCTGGAACAGAAATTGCTCGGATGAGCTATTTAATCTCATCCCATGAAGCTCATCCATATAATCGAGCCCTGGAAGTCTTAGGCTGGTCATACACGGACAGTCTGAAGCAGTCAAAAAAATACTGCAACTGCTCGAGCGGTTCGTGTATGTACGTACGTAGAAGTCTGTAGTTCACTACGCAGTCGCAGCTTGAAGCAGTCGATCATGACTTTCACGCAAAAACTACGGATTTGAATGAAATTTGGAGATATCTTGTACCCTGCCTGCATTAACACATAGGCTGATTTCTATCCCGGAAAATGGTTCCTACACAACTAATTACCCATTTATCTCTACTAATCTAAATATATATTATAACTCAAAGGTGACTGACTGACTGACATAGTGATCTATCAACGCACAGCCCAAACCACTGGACGGATCGGGCTGAAATTTGGCATGCAGGTAGATGTTATGACGTAGGCATCCGCTAAGAAAGGATTTTGATTAATTCTACCCCCAAGGGGATAAAATGGCGGATGAAAGTTTGTATGAAACTTTGTCAATTTTAAACCGATCGGGCTGAGACTTTGCATGCATAAAGCTGTAGCCCACGCGGGTGAAACCGCGGGGAACAGTTAGTAGAGAATATTTCTCTGTTTACGCGATAAACCGAGACAGTTTTTTTTTGCCTCGAATTATAATGTAATAATGTATGTATGCAGTGGTAATGCTAAATTAATTATTGGATGTTTAATGAGGCGGAACTAATTACCGCGCAGTATTGGTTGTACTTCCGGCGCAGCGGAAGGAGGGCGAGAGAAACACTTTCTTTTAGCTTTCCAGTTAGGCTTGCCACCCGTATTATAAATTAGCTGCACCCCGCGATTGAACGCGTCTTTTCATTATCCCGCAGGAATTTTCTGGGATAAAAAGTAGCCTATGTGTTAATCCAGAGTATAAGCTATTTCCATTCCAAATTTCACTCAAATCCGTTGAGTAGTTCTTGCGTGAAAGAGTAACAAACATCCATACATACATACAAACTTTCACGTTTATAGTATTCGTAGGATTATCCTCTTAATCTCGGAATCGTCCTCTAAAGCTAATAAAGAACTGTATTTGTCTAACAAGATGACGGCGAGTTATAGCTACCGTATATAAAACAACAGAGGCACCCCTCTGAACGAGCTGTCAAAACAGCGGCCCGTCTCGCCGCGTCGGAATGCGGATCTCTAATAAGCTTGACAGCTCGATTGAGGGCACCGCGGCGCATTTGTTCCATATTAAGGCGCAGGTTTCCAAAAATGGGGTTATTTAAAGCTATCTTTCTGTGTAATTCTGGTCTAAAAAAAATCTAATAAAAATATATGTTAATCTACTTGATATATAGCAGGACACCTTCAGGCCGAAAAATGCAAAAAATGTATTTATATATTGAAAACAAATGTGCAAAGTCCCCATTTCCTAAAAGTTTAATACTACTTTACTCCTAAACTATATATGTAACAAAGACTTGTTAATACCATCAGCTTATAAAAAAATATAATACCCAGGACACCTTCAGGCCATTTTTTGAAAATACTGCTTTAATTATTTTTTGCGAATTTTTTACGTATTTCATACTCGCAAATCGGCACGTACACCCCTCATTCGCCCATAAAGTCAGTGCGGGACGAGCCGCCGTGCTGAACGGACCTGTGCCACTTTTCTCCGCATATTTTTGTAACTGAAAGTCGTACGATGAACTACCTATAAGCTATGAGTGGTAGGTGCATAGTGCCGCGGCGAGTTAATTGCCTACTCTTGCGGTGATGCATAGGGTTGTCACTTTTATTTTTAGTTAAATACTAGCTGACCCGGCGAACTTCTTTCCGCATAAGAGGCAATAAATGAGCAGATTTAGGATTTTAAAATTAATTAACGTTAGTAATAAATAAACTCGCATGAAACAAAAACATCTTCAATTCACAACTTCAATATCAACCATAGACAACATTACGTTTAGCTGTCAGTTGTGTTTTGTTACACCATGTCAGTTGCATTTTGGTATACCATTTACAACAAATGAATGATTAATTTTATTATTTATGAGTATCATATTTTATCTTATTCCGGACGAAGACAAATGCAAAAAATCAAAGATTATAAAAATCGGTCCAGCCGTTATCGACTTATACCTAAGTGTTGTAACTAACATGCCTTTTTTATAGATTATATTATCTGTGTATTATGACAGCGCAAGGTGTTTAATCATGTAATTTATTAAAATGTTTTACCAATTCATAAATGGTTTGCATATTAAAGACATTTTAATAATTATAAATTAATAAATACGATTTATTATAAACTATACTAATGAAATAGTCAGTGAGAGCAGCAAATCCGAGCGAGCGAGCAGTGTAGTACATAAATGCGCGCGATCAAACGCGTGGCACAGCCCTACTGAGTCCCAGGCCGGTCCCTGCGTACACGGCGCTCGCTACTCACTCACGCGCACATTCAAATGGCGTGGCAGTGACTACTAGCCGTGCCCCGCGGCTTCGCCCGCGTGGGAATTGATGTGTTGTACAAACTTTAGAACGCCATTGCACAACCTCTAGGGGTTTTCTTGAATATAAAAAATACGTATTTAATTATTTACTTTATAGTTTATTTGTACCTACTTTTAAGAAAATCCACATAAGGAATAAAAAAAAGCCATACAAACTTTAAAACTCTATGGCACACCCCGTAGAAGTAATACATATCAAAAAATAAAAAATGCGTTTCCAATGATTTACTTACCGAAGTGGCGTCTTTTGTTATCGGAGGCCAAGACTCACTTTGGGTCGTTGCGCCATCTCAGTTAGTTTTTTTTTTTAGTTTTAATGATTTACTTTAAGGTTTATTTGTACATATTTTTGAGTCAATCGAACTAAGGAATGACATTTTTCATACAAACTTATCTACCTTATTTAACCCCTTTCCGAGTTGACTTTTCAAAATTAGATTAGCTTATGTGTTAGTCCAATACCTAAACCTCATCAGTCAAATTCGGTTCAGTAGTTACGTGGTAACAAACATTCACACACACACAAACTTTCGCATTTATAATATTATAGTAGGATGTTGCTACTGTGTATATATGTAGATACGGCGGGCTCGATTAGTAGAGGTACCGCGCCGCGCCGCATGGCGAGAGCGTCGCTTCGGGCGCGTTGGCCGCAGATCGCGTAATTTTGGTGAGGGGATGCGCGGAGTGCGCGGAGCAGTTTCACTTGATCAAGCAAGGTCAACGACGTTATGCAGGCTCTTAATTGTTTATGCTACTTACAGGGTAGCGTTTGGTCACAAGGTGACGATGTGGTCGAAGGTGGCGTCACGCTACACCTGGACTGGGAACTGGCTCTCAAGTGAGGCTGCCGGAACACACCGATAGGTGTACGGCGATAGATTCTTAACGTAGCTTCGCTTCGCGCTTCGTTTCGTAGCTAGCCAGACGTGAAAATGCCCTACCTCCAAGCTGTGGTTTCATCGCGATGTTGTCCTTCACCGAGAGCTCAAGCTCATTGTAGGATTCGAACCTACGACCATCGCAAGCCAACGTCACTACGATAGGTAGTGTAGATATATGTGTTGATCACTTTAAAACGTCAAACTTAAAACTAGCTACGCCTGTTCCAACCTCCTTACGCCGGCAAATGAACAGGCAAGAAACGCCCGGCGGGTAATTTTATTGGCGCGATCACATTGACAATTTTATTCTTATTACTAATTGATTGAATTGGAGCAAGTTCACTAAAATCCTAAGCTTTTTTTTTGTCATCTAAATAGTATAATCCTACTAATATTATAAACTTGAAAGTTTGTATGTATGTATGTATGGATGGATGTTTGTTACTCTTTCACGCAAAAACTACTCAACGGATTTGAGTGAAATTTGGAATGGAAATAGCTTATACTCTGGATTAACACATAGGCTACTTTTTATCTCGGAAAAAGGTTCCTGCGGGATAACGGGAAGACGCGGGTGAAGCCGCGGGGTGCAACTAGTTGGGGATAATTGCGTTTTTCTCTTTAATTATGTTAGTGAAAAAAATCTAAATGAAATAAGTTAATCTACATGTTAAGAAAAGAACCCGCAAGTGCGAGTCGGTCTCGCGCACGAATGGTTCCGTACCGTCGAAACACATCGTCTGTGAAAATGTCAACTATCACGGTTCATGAGATACAGCCTGGTGACAGACGGACGGACAGCGCAGTCTTAGTTACTTACTGAGGTTGCGCAACGACCCACAGTGAGTCTTGTTCTCTGATAACAAAAGACGCCACTTCGCTCTGTCCTGCGCCACCTCCCGCCAGTCCTCCACCTGGAGCTCGCGCAAATCCTTCGTGACTTCATCTTTCCAGCGATACCTGGGACGGCCGACCGGGCGACGGCCACTCGCCCGTCCCATGTACGTTTGACCGCACGATCCACTCCCATTCTTTCAAGGTGGCCGAGCCAAAGAAGTTTGTGCGCTTTTATCGCGCCGATGACATTCGGCTCGGCCACCAGTTCTTCAGTTATTTCAATGTTGACTTATGTCACCTGTTCACCGAAGCGCCTTTTCACAGTAAGGCAGGTCAGTTGCCTGTCATCCTACTTCCTGGACTTTAGCCTGACACATGCTCGCGTTTGTTATGACAAGGTTATATATATAGATTACTTGTTGTCGAGCTATTTTGGTTAATGGTAACTGGTACGTTGTGAACAGCTGCGATTGGAATAAAGTTGTACAATGAGATTGAGGTTTCGGTGAAAGAAAACTTCGTGATGGAACCATAGCTTGGTGGTAGGGCATGCTCTAGTGCTCGCCTGCTAGCTACCAGCCTCGAGTTAAGAATCTGTCGCCGTGCACCTATCGGTGTGTTCCGGCAGCCTCACTTGAGAGCCAGTTCCCAGCCCAGGTGTAGCGTGGCGCCGTCTTCGACCGCATCGTCACTTAACATCAGGTGACTCGTGGTCAAAAGCTACCCTCTAAGTAGGAGGAATATAATGAACTAGCTGCGCCCCGCGGTTTCACCTGCGTCTTCCCGTTAACCTATCTCCATTTCAAATTTCATCAAAATCGGTTTAGTAGTTACGGTGATTCGTGGTAATAAACATTCACACACACGTAAACTTTCTCATTTATATTATTAGTAGTACAAGCTGCGCCTCGTGATTTCACCCGCGTCTTCCCGTTATCCCGCAGGAACCTTTTTCCGGGGTAGCCTTTAAATCCAGGGTGTAAGCTTCATCCAGATCCGTTCAGTAGTTTTTGCGTGAAAGAGTAACAAAAATCCATACATCCATGCTTACAGACTTTCACGTTTATAATATTAGCGGGATACGCCGCCGAGTCGACCGTGACACCACGTCCCCTCTGATGCAATTAGGAAGCCATATTTGCTCTAAATCAAACACTGCCAAGGCGCTTGTGATGCTATAGAACAGCCAAGGGCGGATCCAGGGGGGGGGGGGGTCACGCTACCAGCCTCATGTTAAGAATCTGTCGCCGTACACCTATTTTATTTTATTTTATTTTATTTATTTTATTTTTATAGAAAACATACAGTGTTATGACTAATTAAATAACTATATATAAAAACATGCACACCATTTAAACGTTTTCGCATATTGATTCTATATAAACTTGTTTGCCTAAAGAAATAAATGTAAATGTAAATATGTTATGTACCTAAATAAATATATAAAATATAGTAAACTTGAACAATTTAGAATGGAAATAAAAAAAAAAATGTTATTTGTAACAAAATTAAATTAAATGTGCCACTTGGATAATAAATTCAGTGGAACCCTATCCAGACAGTCCAGGACCCACACCAAACCAATTCTTAGCTAGATTGTACTTCAATGCGCTAGGGGATGAATTGAATATGTCAAAATCAGGAATATTATTCAACTCATTTATTTGTTTCGCTGATCTGACGAAAAAAGAGTTTTGTCTATAATTAGTATAGCTATGCGGAACATGTAGACATATAGGAAGTCTAACAGACCTTGTAGGTACTCTCAGACCTATTTTAGAAAGTAGTTGAGGAGAATCCACTTTACATTGTGCTATTTTAGTCAACAATATAATGTCTGCTAATCTGCGTCTTTCATAGAGAGGCAGCATATGCTGTCTCCTACACCTTGATTCGTAATCATTGTCATATCTATTGCACCTATATTGCAGGTGCATCATAAATCTACGTTGAATAGATTCTAGTCTATTAATATAAATATCATATTGAGGGTTCCAAATTTGCGAGCAATACTCGAGGGTACTACGCACGTATGAACAGAAGAGGGTTTTCAATATTTTAATACTAGAAAATTGAGAACTGGATCTTATTATAAATCCCATGGACTTGTTGGCTTTTTTGGCAATGTAATCAACATGTTTATCATATGTTAGTTTAGAATCGTGAATTATACCTAAGTCCCTTACTTCTTCTACGGCTTCCAGTTCTTGCCCTTTAAGAGTGTATATAAAATTCGTAGTTTTAGATTTACGTGTAAAAGTTATGGAGTGACATTTAGCAACATTAAGATCTAGTTTATTGAGACTGCAGTATTTTTCAAATCTGGTTAGATCTTGTTGAAGAAGCTGATTGTCGTTAATACTAATAATTTGTTTAAAAACCTTCATGTCATCAGCATAGAGGAGAAATTTAGAGTGTTTGAAACAAGTCGCTATGTCATTAACAAAAATGTTAAAGAGCAGGGGCCCTAATAAAGAACCTTGAGGTACCCCAGAGGGTACATGATTCCATGAAGAAGAATAACCATTGAGCACAACAGCTTGGGATCTGTTTTTAATGTACGATGTAAACCATCTGTACAGATTGCCATGAATGCCGGCATAGAGAAGCTTTTTTAACAGTATAACGTGGTCAATACGATCAAATGCTTTACTGTAATCAGTAAAGATGGCGTCCACCTGTCCACCAGCATCCATGTTGTAAGTTGTGAAGTCGGTAAATAAAAGCAAATTAGAAGTTGTCGAACGATTTTTGAGAAAGCCATGTTGCTCGGGGATAAAGGTAGCCGATAAACTGTTGTAGACTTGATTATACACTAAACGTTCAAATATTTTAGCGAAAATACATAATTTTGAAATGGGTCTATAATTTTTAATATCATTTCTAGCGCCACTTTTGTGGATTGGAGTTATAAAAGCAGACTTCCAAATTTTGGGTACAACACCTTCGCGTAAAGAACGTTTGAACAATATTGTTAATGGAATCGTCAAGCTATCAGCACATTTCGTAATAAATAAAGCCGTGATGTGATCAGGTCCAGCCCCTTTGGTCAGATCAAGTGTTTTCAGCAATCTATTCACCGTTTCGGGGACAACTTCAACATCACCTACGACGACACCGTCGTTAAACCGTGAAGGAGGTATTTCAAATTCAGGACCGCGGCTAGTAGAGGGAGAAAGAAAAGTTGACTGAAAATAGGTTGCAAAAAGGTGACAAATATCTTCTCCTGAATCTGCTGACTGCCTTTCATATATGAGAGAGGAGGGAATAGCGTTAGAGCTATTTTTATTAGACTTAATAAATGACCAAAACAGTTTTGGGTTCTTCACTATAGCCTCTTCACACTTTAATAAGTACAACCTATAGCAATCAGCTTCCAAAAGCTTGGCTCTTTTACGTAATAAAGAAAAGGTATCGTAATCGGCTTTATTCCCATACTTACTATATTTCTGAAAGAACTTAAACTTTTCTTTTAAAACCTTCTTTAAAGAGGAGTTATACCATGGTGGAAAGGATTTACGAGTAATCAATTTGTGGGGTATATATTTTTCTATTACGTCACGCAAGATTTTATAAAAATAGTTGATAGCTTCATCTAATGGAGTCTCACGTAAACAGTCATCCCAGCTTATCTCATCCAATGATAATTTGATGTTTTCATAATCACCTGATTCATAACCTATCGGTGTGTTCCGGCAGCCTCACTTGAGAGCCAGTTCCCAGTCCAGGTGTAGCGTGGCGCCACCTTCGACCACATCGTCACTTAACATCAGGTGACTTGTGGTCAAACGCTACCTTGTAAGTAGTGAAAAAAAAAGAATTTAGTTGTATTTAATATTTTTTCACCTCACAAGCTCGGAAAGAGTCTGTTTGTCATTCGAAATCTGAGTGCAAAAGCGCATTTTGCGCGCTAGCGTAGAAAGTGTTTTTAAACTTCGAAACATTCTATTCAATAATTTTCCATACCGCCAGTCCACTTAAAATGCAACAATACTTATTTCATGTCAGAGTGCCAACCTCTTTTTGGAATAATCGCACTGGCCAGCATGACTATTGCATGAATAAACAAACAAACCTATTTTATCTATTTTTCTTGCATCTTGCATTTTCCTCGCTGTAGTGAGGTGAAAAGTTGTGTGTTTCGCTCGGCTGCAAAGTTATTCTGCGTCTCGTACCTTTGAAACCCTCGCTACGCTCAGGATTCTATATTTGAACCACTCGCTTCGCTCACGGTTCAATCCTAGAATCCTTCGCTTGCTTAAGTTTCAATACAAGTACTCGCGCCAAAATACAACTTTGCAGCCTTGCATAACAAATAACTATTACCAATTCTAGGATTATATCTACACTAGAACTGTAGCTGTAAAGAAATGGTCCAAGGGCCTTACATTTCGAGATGTGTATCTATCCCATACCGTAGGTACGTCTCACACTCGTTAAATCATAATAATTCAAATACAATGAACAATTGGTCGGCACTAGACGGGGCGTGGCGGGTCGTTGGCCCCTAGCCGCGGTGACCATTACTTACACGGGTGACATTTGACATTAAGACGAGGAATTGGCAATATTGGCTGCAGGGTTCTCCTTTTTTCTCAGCAATTACAAAACTTACAGAGCTAATATTTATGTACATTAAAGATCATGTTTTTGACATCAAATTGTCAGAAGGATAACACGATTGGTTAACTTTCTTAGCAGAGAAACAATGATCGAAAACTGCCCTCTAAAAAAAAAGATTTTCATTTTCCAGGCATACAAAACCGATATAGGAGTTGATTTTTTTTTGTATGATATATACACATTCTTCAAAGAACTACAGGTTTAGTTCTATAAAATTAACGATATTTTTCATTTTAAACGAAAAAAACCTTTTTTTTGACGCATACGACCTTACGGCATTAGTCAGCTCGCTTGCGTTTTTGCATGGAGCTGATTTCAGATTCATTGTTTATCACGGCGTCCTCTTAAGGCCGGTAAACACTCTGTTTAGTGTACAGTCGCTCACGAAAGTGACTTTGCTTGCAGCGGCGTCGTGTGTCTGGTTGCCCTCTTCCCTCTAATATGGTCGAGGAGAGCGATGGCTGGCACATGCGTCAACTCGTGAACGGGTGCTGCTTGTGGCGTCTGGTCTGCTTTGGTTGTGATCCCGTAACCCGTTAATATTCATGTTTCCATATCCCAATGTGCACAACCAACTAAGATAAATTCTAGCAGTATAGCTTATTGTAAAATATCGGATATTACTGTACTATTTACATTATGACAAAAAAGCTTGGGATTGTGGTGAACTTTTGCTGAGTTGGGGCCGATTTGCGACACTGACATTTTTGTGTACTGACATTGAATTCTGTTACTGTAATATTGTTTCTTTTTTTTTCTACAATTTGTACCAAGTGTGTTGTGTTGTTGTTGTTGTTGCAAATAAACATTATATTCTTTCTTTCTTTCTTTCTTTCTTTAAAATGACATATCGATCCAAAACCGCGGGTAACGGATCAGGATCGATTATTAATTTCGGCGCGTTGAACAACATGCTGGTGTTGCAGTAATCATTTTCCCAATGAAGTACAACGAACTCGATGTAGGTAATCGATGATTACGTATTCATACAGCCGCCGCGCCAGCAGCGCCGTGGATTTTTTTATGCGTTATTCAAGACGCGTTTTATGGGTTTATGAAATGGTACCATAAATCTATATATCCTACTAATATTATAAACGTGAAAGTTTGTGTGTATGGATGTGTGGATGCTTGTTGCTCTCCCACGCAATAACTGTTGAACGGATATGAGTGAAATATGGAATGGAGATAGCTTACACCCTGGATTAACACATAGGCTACTTTTTTTTATCACGGAAAAAGATTCATACGGGATAGCGGGACGACGCGGGCGAAACCGCGGGGCGCGGGATCATATTAAGACGAGGAATTGGCAATGTTGGCTGCAGGGTTCTCCTTTTTTCTCAGCAATTACAAAACATACAGAGCTAATATTTATGTACATTAAAGATCATGTTTTTGCCTTCAAATTGTCAGAAGGATAACACGATTGGTTAACTTTCATAGCAGAGAAACGGTGATCGAAAACTGCCCTCTAAAAAAAAAGATTTTCATTTTACAGGCATACAAAACCGATTTAAGAGTTTTTTTTTGTATGTTATATACACATTCTTCAAAGAACTACAGGTTTAGTTCTATAAAATTAACGTTATTTTTCATTTTAAACGAAAAAACCTTTTTTTTGACGCATACGACCTTACGGCATTAGTCAGCTCGCTTGTTTTTTTGTATGGAGCTGATTTCAGGTTCGTTGTTTATCACGGCGTCCTCTTAAATAAAGAATTTTTTGACTTTGATTTCATGGGTAACGTGTCCCGACTACGCGTACGGGAACGCCATAGTAAAGGAGTAGTAGTTCAGCTTCATATAAATCGGCCGTCGCCGGTTTGAATGTGTGCGTGAGTAGCGGCGCCGTGTACGCACGCACTTTTCACGCACACGCACACATAAACGAAAGGAGGCGGCCGGGGCCGCGGCCATGCACTCAGTACGGAACGCGCCGCCTATGCGTCACCGCAAGAGTAGGCAATTAACTCGTCGAGCGGCCTTAGTTAACCTACTGTTCTTGATATACTGTGGGAACGCGCTATCCGTACGCTCCTTGACAGCATCTCAAATCTCCCCTCTCCATCTTTACAGAACGCGTGTGAGAGACAGACGCGATGGCGGACACGGACGTGGAAACGCTGCAGAACGGCACCGCCACCCTCACCGAGGAGGAGGAAGAGAGGCTGAAGCAGCGTCCAGCTGACATCGACGCTGTGAGTATGGTGGTGATGATGATGATGATGATGCAAGAAACAGTCTTTTCAGAACGAGAATCGTACAAACATAAATTCTAATTAGTAAGCTGAAGTGGCAGTGGGCTGGTCATGTAAGCCGTAGAACCGATAACCGTTGGGTAGACGTTTTCTTGAGTGGAGACCGCAACTTGCAAGCGTAGTGTAGGACGCCCTGCGACTAGGTGGAGCGATGACTTGCAGACGTTGTGTAGGACTCCCTGCGACTAGGTGGAGCGACGACTTGCAGACGTAGTGTAGGACGCCCTGCAACTAGGTGGAGCGACGACTTGCAGACATAGTGTAGGACGCCCTGCGACTAGGTGGAGCGACGACTTGCAGACGTAGTGTAGGACTCCCTGCGACTAGGTGGAGCGACGACTTGCAGACGTAGTGTAAGACGCCCTGCGACTAGGTGGAGCGACGACTTGCAGACATAGTGTAGGACGCCCTGCGACTAGGTGGAGCGACGACTTGCAGACGTAGTGTAGGACGCCCTGCGACAAGGTGGAGCGACGACTTGCGCCGAGTGGCTGCCAGTAGTTTGATGAGAAGAGCTGAAGACCGAGCTCAGTGACGTACTTTAGGAGAGGCCTATGTCCAGCAGTGGACTGATACAAGCTGATGATGATGATGCTACTCCTACATTCACTGTTTCTTTTGCCACAAATCGGCACCAACTCAGCATGATGCTGGTTGATTTAAACTAGCACTGGTCTTCCGTTGGTACCGGTAGGTGACGTCACACACGAATGGTCTACTCTACACACAATAGAATAAAAAATTCTTACCTATGGTCTTCTGTTGAAGCAGTTTCAGCTGACATCACTGCCATGAAACTAGCTGCTGGTTTTCACACCCACGACCACCTTTCTTCCAGGATGTCCGCGAAATGGAGCGGCGCAAGCGCGTGGAGGCGCTCATGTCCTCGAAGCTGTTCCGCGAGGAGCTGGAGCGGGTGCTGGACCAGCAGATCCACGAGGGGGGAGACGCGCCGCTGCTGCAGCGCATCCGCGAGATGGTGGGCGGGAGGCTGCACAGCGGATCTTTGAGGGTAAGTGTCTTGGGATAGAGCTCTCTTATGGGTGAAGTTTCGGTGAAGGAAAACGTTGTGGTGAAACCACAGCTTCGTGGTAAAACACTGGGCCCGCGTGGAGGATCACGGCCTATACTCTCTCTCTCTGGGAACGAAATAGTCTGATGATGGTGGCTCACGGAGTGTCCTCCCATCTTCCAGGGTCCAACTTGCGTGCTGCCCATCAACGACATTCGCGGCATCGAGGGCGTCGGCTACGAGAAGGGGGAGCGGTTCCTTCGGTGCAAGCTCGCCGCGGTGTACCGGCTCGTCGACCTGTTTGGATGGACTCAAAGTGAGTTGCGAGTGCGACCACGCTTGTGTTTGTGTTGGACCAGCTTTTTGAACCGACAACCGTCGGCGTAGACGTTGGCAAACGTAGTGTAGGACGCCCTGCGACTAGGTGGAGCGACGACTTGCAGACGTAGTGTAGGACGCCCTGCGACTAGGTGGAGCGACGACTTGCAGACGTAGTGTAGGACGCCCTGCGACTAGGTGGAGCGACGACTTGCAGACGTAGTGTAGGACGCCCTGCGACTAGGTGGAGCGACGACTTGCAGACGTAGTGTAGGACGCCCTGCGACAAGGTGGAGCGACGACTTGCAGACGTAGTGTAGGATGCCCTGCGATTTGGTGGAGCGACGACTTGCAGACGTAGTGTAGGATGCCCTGCGACAAGGTGGAGCGACGACTTGCAGACGTAGTGTAGGATGCCCTGCGATTTGGTGGAGCGACGACTTGCACACGTAGTGTAGGAAGCCCTGCGATTTGTTGGAGCGACGACTTGCGCTGATTGGCTGCCAGGAGGTGGTGGAGAGGAGCTGGAGCCGGGCAGGAGAGCCTGTGTCCCAGTGAACTTCGAAATAAACACTGAAGAAACAACGTTTTCCCTTCCAGCCGGTGTGAACGGCCAGATAACCGCTCGACTGAATACCGCGGTGGAGTCGGTGCTGACCACGCCGCGCGGTCTGCTGCCGCACGAGGTGACCGCCTCCTCGCTGGTGAAGGTGGACATGCAGGGCGCCGTCCAGGACCAGGGGACCACCAACTTCCCCGTCAACGTTGAAGGTGAGCTGGGTGACCTGCGCGGTCTTCTTACAGGGTAGCGTTTGATTTCGTGGAGTAAGTGGTTGAAGGTAGCGCCACGATACTCCTGGACTGGGAACTGGCTCTCAAGTGGGACTGCCGGAACATACTGATAGGTGTTTGGCGACAGATTCTTAACTCGAGGCTTGAGGAATGCTTACGTCTCTCTGTCTACCCTCATTTTCCACTAGAATGGAGAAATATGTTTCGATTTGATTGTATCTTGTTAAGGAACGTGTCCACCCCCAGGGTTCTCCCTCCACGCGGCGGTGCACGCGGCGCGGCCCGACCTCCGCTGCGTGCTGCACGTCCGCTCCGCCGCCGCGCTGGCCGTGTCCGCGCTGCAGCGCGGCCTGCTGCCGCTGTGCCACGAGGCCGCCGCGCTCGGGGACTGCGCCGTGCATCGCGTGCCGCTGGGTGAGTACCCGGCGCAGTAGCCCGTGCTACCGTGCAGTCTACGGAACATAATCTATAGCTATTTGTTATGCAAGGCTGCAAAGTTGTATTTTGGCGCGAGTACTTGTATTGAAACCTGAGCAAGCGAAGGATTCTAACATTGAACCATGAGCGAAGCGAGCGGTTCTAATATAGAATCCTGAGCGTAGCGAGGGTTTCAAAGGTACGAGACGCAGAATAACTTTGCAGCCGAGCGAAACACGCAACTTTTCACCTCACTACAGCGAGGATAATGCAAGATGCAAGAAAAACATAAAATAGGTTTGTTTGTTTTTTCATGCAATAGTCGTGCTGCCCAGTGCGATTATTCCAAAAAGAGGTTGGCACTCTGTCATGAAATAAGTATTGTTGCATTTTAAGTGGACTGGCGGTATGGAAAAATATTGAATAGAATGTTTCGATGTTTAAAAATACTTTCCACGCTAGCGCGCAAAATGCGCTTTTGCACTCAGATTTCGAATGACAAACAGACTCTTTCCGAGCTCGTGAGGTGAAAATAAAATTAAAACCCGCAGGCATCCTGGACAACGAGGAGAAGGATAAGCTGGTCCGCGCCCTCGGTCCCCACTCCAAGGTGCTGATCCTGGCGAATGCTGGTGCACTGTGCTGCGGCGCCACCCTCGAGGAGGCGTTCTACCACGCGCGCCTGCTCACCGCCGCGGCGGACGTGCAGCTGCGGCTGGCCAGCGTGCCGGCCGACCAGCTGGGGCTGCTGGACGAGGACACGAGGAAGCAGGTCGGTGCAGCAGCATCATCATCATCATCATTATCTTCCTTTCACGTTCCCACCGCTGGGACTCTGGCCTTCTCTCAGAGAGAGAGTATGGGCTGTAATAGTCAATAGTACTTTATTCAATAGGATACATTGTGATCACTTTAAAACGTCAAACTTATAACTAGCTACGCCTGTTCCAACCTCCTTACGCCGGCAAAAGAACAGGCAAGAAACGCCCGGCAGGTAATTTTTTTGGCGCGATCTCATTGACAATTTTATTCTTATTACTAATTGATTGAATTGGAGCAAGTTCACTAAAATCACAAGTTTTTTTTTGTCATCTAATGGTCCGATATTTTTTAATTAGCTTTACTAATAAGATTTCTCTTGTTTGGTTGTACATATTGGGATATGGGAACATGAATATTAGCACGGCCTGATAATCCGAAGCCAACCATAGACAAAGATAGACTTTCCTCTCTGACAGCTGTCAATCAAGCTTGATTGATGCCTCGTTTATAGGTGACTGATGAAATATAGTAGGATGCATTTGTTTTGTTTAAAAGTATTTTCGTATAGTTATGTTGTAAATGATTGTTATTTTTAATTGTGTACGTACAGATCTACGAGGCGGCGCACAAGCCGCCGCCGGACGCGGTGAAGTGGCGCGCGGGAGGCGAGGAGTTCGAGGGGCTGATGCGCATGCTGGACAACGCTGGCTTCCGCACCGGGTACATATACAGGCACCCGCTCGTCAAGGTAACTGGCGCACCAGCTTAACATGCGATGATGGCTCAGTGGTAGTGACGTCGGCTTGCGATCCGTAGGACGTGGGTTCGAATCCTACAATGAGCTTGAGCTTTCGGTGAAGGAAAACATCGTGATGAAACCATAGCTTGGTGGTAAGGTATTTTCTAGTACTCGCCTGGCTAGCTACCAGACTCGAGTTAAGAATCTGTCGCCGTGTTCCCAGTCCAGGTGTAGCGTGGCGCCACCTTCGACCACATCGTCACTCAACATCAGGTGACTTGTGCTCAAACGGCTACCCTGTAATAGTTAAAAAAAATTATATATTTAGATTGATTGAATTGGATCAACTTTTGTAAGTAAAAAGGTTTTTTTTTCAACGTCAGTGTGGTAAATTGTACCTTTTCAACTTTGCTCCTCAGAACGACGTGCCCAGACCCAAGAACGATGTGGAGGTGCCGCCCGCGGTGTCCTCCCTCGGCTACCTCCTGGAAGAAGAGGAACTGTACAAGCAAGGGTATGGGAAGACTACTAGCTAATTTATAAATATACTAGATGCGCCCCGCGGCGTTCCGTTATCCCGCAGGAACCCTTTCCGGGATAAAAAGTAGCCTATATGTGTTAATACAGGTTATAAGCTATCTGCATCAGGGGTGTTACGAATATTCGCATCCGCATCCGCAAATGCGAAATATTCGCATTAATTCAGACATCTGCATCCGTATTCACATCCGCATCAGTCAATGCGGACTTTTTACGGATGCAGATTCACATCAACAAGTAACGACATGTAATGAAAGTGGGTGGAGTCAGAGTGGCACGTTCTTCGCGTTTGTTTTGGTAATTGCAGAAAATTATATATGATTAAATAAATAAATAAATAACTTTAAATTGATTTTTAGTTATATATGCACTTACAATTTAAATAATAATAAATGTAATAAATATCTGGGACAATGGCACACAAATAAATCCGCATCCGCATCCGCGGATGTGAACTTCTAATAATCCGCATCCGCATCTGCATCCGCGGATGTCTAAATTTTTGCATCCGTAACAACCTTGATCTGCATTCCAAATTTCATTCAGATCCGTTCTGTAGTTTTTGCGTGAAAGTGTAACAAACATCCATCCATCCGTACTCACAAACTTTCACGTTTATAATATCAGTAGGATTTATTATTGCCATTGGTGTCGATTCGATTTTGCATTCTCTAAAACTAAACTAAGTTTGACAGGTCTAATAGTATTGCTGTCTTTTTCTAACCGCTGAAGTAAAAAAAAGGACAGCATGCATTACTTTTAGACCTATCAAACTTAGTTTAGTTTTAGAGAATGCAAAACCGAATCGACACCATTGTCCCATTGCCCAAATTGTTGCCTTGCAGCTTCTGGAAGAAAGGCCAAGGCAAGGCCGGCGAGCGCACCCGCTGGCTGAACTCGCCCAACGTGTACCAGAAGGTGGAGGTCCTGGAGACCGGCACCAACGACCCCAAGAAGATCACCAAGGTAGAATATCTGAGACTCGAGGCGGACTAGACGGGGGCGTCGTGGGAGACGGGGGGCGTCATGGGAAACGGGGGGCGTCATGGGAGACGGGGGGCGTAAGCTGTGTAGATCGCGATGCATCTGTTCTAAGGAGGGCGTCCTGTATTGCGTGAGGTATTTAGGGGGGTCATGTGGGGGAGTGGGGGGTCCCGGCAAATATCACGTAATTTTTGTTTCTTCCAAAAGAAACAGCGTAAAAATTCGACACAACTGTGTGAAAGTATGTAAGCTAAAAATGGTATTGGGCCAATTATGTTCTTACTAGCTGCACCCCGCGGTTTCATCCGCGGCTTCCTGTTATCCCGTGCGAACCTTTTCCGGGATAAAGAGTAGCCTATGCGTTAATCCGGGGTGTAAGCTATCTCCATTCCAAATTTCATCCAGATACACGTTAAGTAGGGGAGGAGAGCCAAATCTTATGAAATCTCCTCCCCCCTACCTCCCCCTCCCCCCTACCTCCCCCTCCCTCCCCTCCCTATGCCCTCCCCCCCTCCCCTCCCTCCCCTCCCTATACCCCCCCCCCCCCCCCCCCTCCCCCCTCCCCCTCGCTTCACGTAATTTATGGACGCCTAAAAATGTCATCAAATGGTTAGATCAAAATTAGAAAACATCAGTATGCATAGGAACTACGTCGCATCACAAAAATTATCACAGATTACGTATTGCTTCACAGAAACTCTCACAAATGAAATGCTTTCTGATAAAAAAAAAATTAGTTCCAAAACTTTCGATAGCTTTTTTAGATGTCAGAAAAACTACGATTGTTTTTCGAAAATGGTCACAGATTGTATTTCGCAACACAAAACATTTTTACGGTCACAATTTTATATGCTAAGTTTTGAAACGAAATTTTTTCGATTTTATTATTTCGTGTGACACGTATTTGTGATTTCTATCGTGTTTTTTTTTGTATTTTTGTCAGTTTTTTTTCTCTAATTTATATTTTTTACTCCCACATTCCATTTAACCTTTTTTTTTAACTTTTATTATTAAATTTATATAATGCTTTTTATCCTTTGTATTGTTTTATAATGGATAGTTGTTGCTGATAAATAAAAATACATATATAACGTAATAAATAAAAAAAAAGATAGAGTAATATTTAAAATTGTTAATCACTTCTCAAAATAGTTTATTCTAATATTATTCCCAATATAATATTATAAATAAGATTAACTGATTTATTTTTCGCTCAAAACAGTTATTTGCTGTGATTTTTTTTATTTCTATTTTTATTATAATTGTGTAGTAAACGATTCTAAAGCTTATGATAAATAAAAAAAAATTACGTATTTGAACAACTTCTGAATTCCAGTACAGTCTCAAAAATCGATTTTGAAGCGACGTCGGCTTGCGATCGCGTAGTTTGTAGGTTCGAATCCTACAATGAGCTTGAGCTTTTGGCGAAGGAAAATATCGTGATGAAACCGTAGCTTGGTGGTAGGGCATGCTCTAGTGCTCGCCTGGACAGCTACCAGCCTCGAGTTAAGAATCTGTCGCCGTGCACCTATCGGTGTGTTCCGGCAGCCTCACTTGAGAGCCAGTTCCCAGTCCAGCAGAACGATTCTTATTCACTCGGAGAGATTCCGTGTCGGATTCGACGTCGCTTTCGCTTCTCGGAAACATTTTCCGAGAGTAGACAGGTGCCGGAAACTTTTCCGCGATTGAGCAGCTGGTTTGTCAAATAAAAATGCCAGTTTCTGTGTGATCGCGTCTAAATTATTCTCGCGGAAGCTTTTCCGAATCCGTGATCGGAAGAGTTTCCGAGTGAATTAGAATCGCACTGCTGGTGTAGCGTGGCGCCACCTTCGACGACATCGTCACTTAACATCAGGTGACTTGTGGTCAAACGCTACCCTGTACGAAATTTAAAAAAAATGAAAGATCGCGCATTAGATTTTCTTCTCTAAGCCGTACTTGAACCAATCAGCGCGAGCGCGGTTACCGGTCGCACGCACACACTGTTACGTGGCATGCCAAGCGTGCGGGCGACTGTAAACTTTGATGTGCCACTGCACTTTTGTCCTCGTACTGTACCTAAAGCAAAAGTTGTTCAGATATGTCACCATCATCTTAAGCCTTTACGTTCCCACTGCTGGGACTCTGGCCTTCTCTCAGAGAGAGAGAGTACGGGCCGTGATCTACCACGCTGGCCCAGTGCGGGTTGGTAGATGTCGCACGCCCTTGAATGCTGTTGTATGATCAATATTTCATTTATTGTCGAATCGTTTATATTTTAAAGCGTTAATCATCGAAAACCGTGTTAAATCAGAAACTGTGTTAGATCGTAGGCATAGATATTATATTCAGATATATTAATATATTATCAAAAGTATATATTATCATAATTATGTTGTGTATATTGAATGTAACGCTTCTCGCTAGTGTGACTATTTTTTTAGGATATGTCCGGATTTCCAGTAAAAACTTTTCAGCATAAAAATGTCCAAAGAATTACAAAGACTATGTAGAATAAAACTAATTTGCCTAAAAATAATCAAACGAAAAACAATCAAAAAAAAAATGAAAATAATCAATTTTATAAAAAATAATTTAATTGACAAAAAAAATACTAATCATTTTAATTTAATTACTTTATAACCTTTGTGTCTTTAATATGAACGTGAAAAAAACACCAAAATATTTATCATAAGATAGATAGATAACGCTTTATTGTTTCACCACAACAACAGAAAAAAATACAACAACATAAAAGGAGAGATCTTAGAGCTAGTGTTACAATGGGCGGTCTTATCGCTTAGAGCGATTTCTACCGGACAACCTTTGGATGGACAGAAATAGTAAGAAATAAAATGCGGTTCAAATTCGTAACACATTTACTGTACTAAAATTTATTCTAAGTAAATCAGTCCACAGACTAAATTTTTATTTAACTCTTGCTTGTTTAATTTTAAAGGACCTTGCTTGAGAAAAGTCAAAAATTGAGAGGCTAAAAAAATTAAAAAATAACACCCACCGGTTTTTCTCAAGTTTTATTTCGTATCAAAGTGCACTGAAAAGTTTTTGCTGAACCGAAAAGGTTATTATCAAAGTCGCTTTACTTTTAGCTTGAACAACAATAATATATGTCTTTAATCAATAAAAATATTTAAAAAAAACGTAACACTTGTTATTGAAGGCGCTACTCACACAAATGAAATGCTTTTGACACGTTTGTTCAGTGTGTTTTAATGTGAAACACGTTTTTTTTTTGTGTGTAATTTGTATTGACGTATTTTCAGAAATCTTATATTTTTCAGTGTTATTTTTCAATACATAAAAAACAAAACGCAGCGTTGCGTCATCGCGTTTTCAGTATTTTTTATGTTAACAGAACGCAGAGAAGCGTTTATGCCTTTTCGGTATATAAAGGCAAAATGACGCTGCTTTGCGTCTTTGCCTTTTTAGTATAGGTATTCAAACCGCAGCATTGCGTTTTAGGCATAAAAGCGTAGCGTTGCGTCACTACGTTTTTCAGTTCAACTATTTTAAGGCATAAAACGCAACGTTGCGTCACTGCGTTTTCGGTATAGGTGCATAATAACGCAGCGTTACGTCTTTGCCTTTTCAGTATAGGTATTCAAAGGCGAGCGTTGCGTCACTACGTTTTTCAGTTCAACTATTTTAAGGCATAAAACGCAACGTTGCGTCACTGCGTTTTCGGTATAGGTGCATAATAACGCAGCGTTACGTCTTTGCCTTTTCAGTATAGGTATTCAAAGGCATAAAAACGTAGCGTTGCGTCACTACGTTTTCGGTACCTACATAAGCGCTTTGTCCACTAATGAAATAAGATTTATCCCGTTTGTGTTTTTGTGTGTTACTAATGTAATAATGTTTTACAGTGGGTCGACGCTAACAACGAAGAGGTAATTTTCTTTTCTGAACAATAATATAATCCTTTTCTTCTTAATAACATGCTGTTTTCTTTCTCTCATGGTTCTTGATTTGGGGCTTGAGTTTGAGATCTGCACTTTGGGCAATGTAGTTTCAAATTGGTGTACCAAGTGAATTAATGAACAGTTATTTTCTTCCACTTTTCACTCTTATGTTTGGTGGCATTTGATCCAAGTCATCTGATGTTAAGTGGCGATGTGGTCGAAGGTGGCGCCACGCTGCACCTGGACTGGGAACTGGCTCCCAAGTGAGGCTGCCGGAACACACCGATAGGTGCTTGGTGACAGATTCTTAACTTGTACGGTATCGTGTTTTGTTGTTTTGTTTACGGCACCGTACGTTTTGAATTCAAAATTTTTCATTCAGAATTAACAATTTGCACAGGATTTTGTGTTTTTTTTGAACGAAGAGAAAGTATAATTTACAGAAATAGAGACAAAAATGTCTGTCTTATTTTGGTACAGTTTCATTTTTTTCCTATATTGATCAAAACTCGTACTGTAGGTACTTTTTAAGTCTACATCTGTTTTTAAAGTGAGGTTTTTCTTCTTATATCATTCTATATTGTCTATGTTATATTTCTACAGGGCTTTATAATATTTGGTGTAAAATCTGGTTATCGTTCTGGTGTCTATAATTTCTACACGTATTTTTAGGACATTCCTAACATTGTTCAGTCGCTTTAGTAACAAACGCTTTGACTAAACTGAAAGTACTGAAAAAAACCGTCTCAAAAGCATTTCATTGAAAATCCCTGGTTTTTATTAAGAGTAAAATTATTTATAATAATTTTATTCGCGTAGTGAAACATCGAGTTTGTACAGTGTAGAGAAAAAAAAATGGTAAAAAAATGTTGCCACATTTCAATTCCTCTCCCTGCACAACCTTTTTTTACTTCCCATTTAAAAATCCTAAAAACCGTGTTTTTTTTTTGTTTTTATTAGTTGACAAAATTTTGCATGATTGTTAAAAAAAAAGAAAAAGAAAAATGAAAAATTAATTGTTAAATAAATATGAAAAAAAATGCTTATGTGAAAAATGCTTTGCATGGAGAATGAATGCGTAATAGATTAAAAAAATTTGCCTGCATTAGAAAAAAGTCTGTACTGTACATGCTCGATGACCAGGTTGAAGCGTATATATATTTTTCTTTTATATTTTTCACCTATTTTCTTTTGCACTATGCCACTTACCTTTCCTAACTAACCCAACAAACAAAATCTACAAAAATTTGTTTACACCTGGCAACATTTTCACTAATTCCTGTTTTTTCTCTCTTTCCTTTACAAACTCGGTGGTTCGTCGGAAATCGGCTAAACTCGGCGTTTCCACGGCAATTGGTCGGCACACTTGGACCAAACTCGGAATTGGTCGGCACACTTGGACCAAACTCTCGGAACCGGTCCAAACACTTGGATCAAAACGCTCGGAATTTGTACGAAAATCATCACCGGCGTCAATGGATTTTGGACTCTGTTTCGTTCACAAGTGGGTGCAAGATGGATCGCCTGGGCATTCGAGCACTCCAGTTAAAATAGACACCCTGCAGTTCGTGCCTAAAAACACCAATCCTAAGGAATTCAAGAAACTACAACAGCTGGTATGTCCATTATTTTTTTTTAGTAAAAATTGAATAAATAACTAGATTGAACTTAACGAATTTGAGTGCAATTTGGAATACCCTAAATACGTACAGGGAATACTAATACTAATAAATGCTATGAGCTTCCTCATTATTTACATTATCTATCTCCATGCAAAATTTTATCAAGATTGGTTTAGGCGTGAAAAGGTAACAAACGAACAGGGTAACTTTCGCAATCATAAAATAAGTACTGATAGTAAAAACTATTTTTATGATCTAACTTGTAGCGCCCTGTGGTTTCACCCGCGTCTTGCCGTTATCCCACAGAGTAACCTTTTACCGGGACAAAAAGTAGCCTGTGTTTTAATCCAAGGTATAAGCTATCTCCATTCCAAATTTCACTCAAATCCGTTCAGTAGTTTTTGCGTGAAAGAGTAACAAACGTCACTAACTTCCACGTTTATAATAATAATTATTAGGATTATGTATTTAATTAAATATCATTTAAAATAGTAAATGTTTAATCCCAAATCTTAATACTTACTTTACTTGACATAAACGTTTATATTAATTAATAGATCAAAGACAACCGCCGCGCGGACAAGATCAGCGCCGGTCCCCAGTCGCACATCCTGGAGGGTGTCACGTGGGACGAGGCCAGCAAACTGGTGGCCGAGGACGCGGTCAACACCCACACCGGGGATCATGTTGTGAGTATGCTGAGTATAAAAAGAAAACTCACTGACGGCCGAAATTAATAATCGATCCTAATCCGTTATCCGCAATTTTGGATCGATATTTCATGTCACAATATGTCATTTTAGTACTAGGGCTTGACATATAACTACTAAAATGACATATTATGACATGACATATCGATCCAAAACCGCCAATAACGGATCAGGATCGATTATTAATTTCGGGCAAAAGACGCCACTTCCCTCTGTCCTGCGCCACCTACTGCCAGTCCTCCACCTGGAGCTCGCGCAAATCCTTCGTGACTTCGTCTTTCCAGCGATATCTGGGCCACTCGTCCGTCCCATGTATGCTCGTTTGACCGCACGATCCTCTCCCATTCTTTCAAGGTGGACGAGCCAGCGAAGTTTGTGCGCTTTTATCTCGTCGATGATATACTGTGTGTAGGTAACTTGTGGATTTCAAGCAATCTATTGCTTGTGACGTGTGTAATTTTAACTTGGACCAAACTCGAGTTTTGTACTTGGATCAAAGTCAACTCTCGTATCTTGGACCAAAACTCGAGTATTTACTGTCGAGAGTTAATCTTAATTTCGATTATTCGTCGACGGACGTAAGGCATTTCGGGAGAGTAATTTAAAACTTAGGCACACACAGCACAGAATTTTAACAAACGAAAAATGCAAGATTTGGGCCGAATGCCCAAATTTTATCATCTAAGCGGCAGTTGATACGTTTGTTGACTTTCATTTGATTGATTATTCATTTATACTTTGTGAAGGTTGTAATTTGGACTAAAGTCATGGAATTTGGACCAAACTCCATGCATTTGGATAGACTCCGAATATTTGTGTCGACTCTGTTATTCCTTTTCTAACTAAATATGACAGGTCTTAAAATTAATGCTTTTTAACTTCCGTGGTCAGACAAGGACAGCAACACTTTTAAATCTGTCAAACTTAGTTTAGTAAAAAAAGATGCGCAACAGAATCGACACCAATGTGGACCAGTTACGGAATTTGGACAAAACTCGGAACCTAGACCAAATTCGCGTAGTGAATTTTAAATTTTATTAAAGATTTCTCAGAATCGAACCCAACCACCGCCCCTGTGCAGGTACTGATGGGCGCAGCATCCAAGGGCATCATCCAGCGCGGGTACCAGCACAACGCGACGATGTACAGCGCGCCGTACGCACGGAACCCGTTCGACCAGGTCACCGACAACGAGATCGAGGCGTACCGCCGCGCCGTCGAGAGGAAGGGCCGGGGCGACTGTGAGTATCTACAAACAGGGTAGTGACTGTGTTCTACTAACAGAGGAATGACGTCTACTCTTATCTACCACCAAAGAAGTGAGTTCTACTGCGTTGTACCAACAGGGAAATGATGAGTTCTACTGCGTTTTATCAACAGGGAAATTAGTTCTAATGCATCTTATTAACAGGGAAACTAGTTTTACTAACGGAAAATGAGTTCTACTGCGTTTTATTAACAGGGAACTGAGTTCTACTGCGTTCTACTAACAGGGAAATGATGAGTTCTACTGCGTTCTATCAACAGGGAGATTAGTTCTAATGCATCTTATTAACAGGGAAACTAGTTTTACTAACGGAAAATGAGTTCTACTGCGTTTTATTAACAGGGAACTGAGTTCTACTGCGTTCTACTAACAGGGAAATGATGAGTTCTACTGCGTTCTATCAACAGGGAGATTAGTTCTAATGCATCTTATTAACAGGGAAACTAGTTCGACTAACGGAAAATGAGTTCTACTGCGTTTTATTAACAGGGAACTGAGTTCTACTGCGTTCTACTAACAGGGAAATGATGAGTTCTACTGCGTTCTATCAACAGGGAGATTAGTTCTAATGCATCTTATTAACAGGGAAACTAGTTCGACTAACGGAAAATGAGTTCTACTGCGTTTTATTAACAGGGAACTGAATTCTACTGCGTTTTACCAACAGGGAAATGAGGTCTACTCCTTTGTACTAATAAGGGAATTAGTTCTACTTTGTTCTAGCAACAGGGAAATGAGTTCTACCAATACGTGAACTACTTATATCCCTAGTTAAATGAATTGTACAATAATGTATATACAGTTAGGCCTGAAATTAATAATCGATCCTGATCCATTATCCGCGGTTTTGGATCGATATGTCATGTCATAATATGTGTTTTTAGTGCTAGGTCTTAACAGATTACTACTGAAATGACATATTATGACGCGACATATCGATCGAAAACCGCGTATAACGGATCAGGATCGATTATTAATTTCGGTCGTTAGTGACAATAGTTTCTGAACGTGCTATTTTTTGACATAAAACACGTTTGTTTCGCAGACGACACCGACCTGTCCGAGTCGGAGGCGATCAGCGGCGCCCAGATCACGTCGCCGGCCTCCGCGCCCTCCGAGACAGAGGAGGAGTCGCGGGACGGTCAGTAGTAAATGTTCAAAACATTTTTATAGCACAACTAGCTGATGTCAAGTGACGATGCGGTCGAAGGTGGCGCCACGCTACACCTGGACTGGGAACTGGCTCTCAAGTGAGGCTGCCGGAACGCACCGATAGGTGCACGGCGACAGATTCTTAACTCGAGGCTGGTAGCTAGCAGGCGAGCACTAGAGCATGCCCTACCACCAAGCTATGTTTCCATCACGATGTTTTCCTTCACCCAAAGCTCTAGCTCATCTAAATATATATAACTCAAACTGACTGACTGACTGACATAGTGATCTATCAACGCACAGCCCAAACCACTGGACGGATCGGGCTGAAATTTGGCATGCAGGTAGATGTTATGACGTAGGCATCCGCTAAGAAAGGATTTTAATTATTCTACCCCCAAGGGGATAAAATAGGGGATGAAAGTTTGTATGGAGCTTTGTCAATTTTGAACCGATCAGACTGATACTTTGCATGCATAAAGCTGTAGCCCACGCGGGTGAAACCGCGGGGAACAGCTAGTTTGTATATATATATATAGATACATATGCATAGATTTTTAATACATATAAAATTTGACTTTATAACTTTCAGAACACCGCGTGCTTAGAATCGAGACCATGCAGGCGCCGGTGAGGAGCCAGCCGGAAGTGGTGCTCAGTGATGGTAAGACATCTTTACATCAGTTTCCAAGTTTCACCACCTACTGTTAAGTATTATCTGACAGTTAGCGCTTGAAACGGGGAGCTTATGTCAAATTTCCATCTCCAGTACGGCAAACCGTGGATAGATCGTTTATTGAAAACGGGCTTAAATAAGTATTCAAAGACTTGAGACAGATTTTTGTGTGATAACTATATATATGTTACCGGAAATGTATGTAATCCGTCATTGTATTCAATTCCTAGGAAATGTATGTAATTCCTAAAATGGCACGGAAATGTGTAAAACAAATTATATTAGACACATTTCCTAATTAGCAATCGGAAATGTAAAACCACAGTTAAACAAAAATATTGGCGGCCCAAGGGCCACCCCCGCCGCACTCTAACCTACTGTTACATTTTTATTTACCTAATACATAAAAAAAAAAACAATTTTTGCCACTACACAGAGACTTATCCTAGGTTCCAGTTACTTATCTACTGAATTGTACATACTATCAATAAAATAAAGGAATTAGCAAAATCGAGTGTTTTATTACAGAAAGCATTATTTTTATACATTTTCCAATCCGATATTGGAGTTACATACAATTGCTAGAAATTTTACACATTTCCTACGACGTTTATGTATTAAATAGTTTAAAATTTTATACATATCCTAAACAGCTTCGGAATTTTATAAATTTCCTAGATTTCATACATTTGGGGCCATCCATAAATTACGTCACACCAATTTGATGATTTTTTCCGTCCGTGTCACAGCTGGTCACATTTGTGAGACCCCCCCCCCCCTACCTAAACACGATGATGATGATGATGATTGTGATGTCACATATTTTGAAATTTCGTGTTGCAATATTCAATATTATATTTTGAAAAAATGTGATGTCACAGAATTTGAGAAAACAGCCCAACCAACCAACCAACCAACCAACCCAACCAACCAACCAACCAACCAACCCAACCCAACCTCTCCCCGCCCCTTGTCACACAATGTCACACTTCGTCGACCCCCTCCCTCCCCCGTGACGTAATTTATGGATGGTCCCTTTCCGGTAACATATACATATAGGCTATGATACTGTTCATCATTAAAATGCTCCCTAGGTAGTGACAGAGTATGCAATTAGCACGATATAATTTTTTTTAATTGCCTGTTAATTAATTATGAGCATGGTATTTATTGAAAAGTGGAGTTTTGGATTTCTACTCAGATGTAGTATGTAAACGCGTTATTTTTTGAGTTATTTTTTCTTTTGAATTGTTTGAAGTTAGAGATTTGAAAGTGTTTGGGTACAATTTATGTTTGTACTACCAGCGTTTTGGCTACAGTTTATCGCAATAAAACGTATAACCTGGCAACTTTTTCCATGTTTTCCTCTCATAAGAACCTTCACTTGACAATAACAAACACAACGAAAAAAGGATTAGTGAAATCGGACCAGCCGTTCACGCGTGATGCCGTGACCAAGGGAAATGGGGATTCATTTTTATATATAAGACTAGCTGCGGCCCGCGGTTCAAAATTCAAAACTTTTTTATTTAGTAGGATACATTGTGATCACTTGAAAACGTCAACTTAAAACTAGCTACGCCTGTTCCAACCTCCTTACGCCGGCAAAAGAACAGGCAAGAAACGCCCGGCAGGTAATTTTTTTGGCGCGATCACATTGACAATTTTATTCTTATTACTAATTGATTGAATTGGAGCAAGTTCACTAAAATCCCAAGCTTTTTTTTGTCATCTAATAGTCCGATATTTTTTAATTAGTTTTACTAATAAGATTTCTCTTGTTTGGTTGTACACATTGGGATATGGGAACATGAATATTAACGAGTTGCGGGATCACAACCAAAGCAGACCAGACCCCACAAGCAGCACCCGTTCACGAGTTGACGCATGTGCCCGCAAGGACTGCAGTTTTCCATTTTTACCCCCTTACGGGTTGAATTTCAAAAAATCCTTTCTCAGTACACCCCTATGCGTCAAGACAAACATACCTCCAAATTTCAAGTTACTACGACCAGCTGTTTAGGCTGAGTGTTGATATCAGTCAGTCAGGACTTTGATTCTTATATATAGAACTAGCTGTTCCCCGCGGTTTCACCCGCGTGGGCTACAGCTTTATGCATGCAAAGTCTCAGCCCGATCGGTTTAAAATTGACAAAGTTTCATACAAACTTTCATCCCCTATTTTATCCCCTTGGGGATAGAATTAATCAAAATCCTTTCTTAGCGGATGCCTACGTCATAACATCTACCTGCATGCCAAATGTCAGCCCGATCCGTCCAGTGGTTTGGGCTGTGCGTTGATAGATCACTATGTCAGTCAGTCACCTTTGAGTTATGTATATATTTAGATAACAGGCGAAAAATTTAAAATAAACGAAATTGATAAATTTCGTGTCGTTGTTACGATGTTTACTGGGTCATCTCGTTCTGAGATATAAATTACAGTAAATTTTGCCCAAACTCTTTAGCATTTTTGAATTCTAATAATAACCTAGACATACGTATTGTTAGACCTTACCATCCTGCATGCCTATATGCTTACGTTCCCTTGTTCCTTTATAGTTGATACCACCGATTTCTTGAACTCGGAACGCGCTCACGCTGACAGGACAAAAGGTAAGGCATTATATATACCTATATATATATAAATTATAAAAAAAAAAAAAAAAAATTAAAAAAAAAAATATATATATAAATTATATATATAGCGGTTCAAAATTCTGAGCGGCACTGGGCAAGAGTTAGTAGTTCAGCTTCATATAAATCGGCCGTCGCCGGTTTGAATGTGTGCGTGAGTAGCGGCACCGTGTACGCACGCACTTTTCACGCACACGCACACATAAACGAAAGGAGGCGGCCGGGGCCGCGGCCATGCACTCAGTACGGAACGCGCCGCCTATGCGTCACCGCAAGAGTAGGCAATTAACTCGTCGAGCGGCCTTAGCTAACCTACTGTTCTTTATATACTGTGGTTACGCTAACCAGGCGAGCGACTTGCTCGTCTCCACCACGCTTAGTGGTAGAGTACTGCCTAGCTAGCTGCCAACCTCAAGTTGAGATTCAGCCGAGTTAAAACTGGCCGAGCTGGTGTTGAAGTATTTGCCGCCTAAATAACTTGCTTTAAAAAATTGACAACGTTGCTATAGAATGATGTTCACAGAATTGGTTCTTGTTTTTTATAATATGTACTTAATTTTGTTCTGGTTAAAAAAAAAATACGTCAATGATCTAACATTCTATTATTTTTTAAGTATGGCTATTCTGGAATGACGTTCAAGCTATAATTACTATAGGTCTACCAGGATCTGATGGCAAAAAGGGAAAAAAGAAATTGACGCTAGCAATATAGGGGAAATTGGAGTAAAACGTTTTGATACTTTTTTTCCCCTATAGTGGCTGATTCTGTGTGTGATACATGCAAATATAAAAATGTATCCAATGAACAAGGATAATTTTGAAAATCTTACTGTGGCGAATGTGGGGTTCGAAATTTACTCTGTCCATGAGTTTATTAATTAACTAAAGGCTATCAGAACTTGAAAATGTTTCCAAATACTGCACATCCATAAAAAAGTCTTCAACGGTAGAGGAAGACGGGAAGACGCAGTATTTATGATAAACCTTTCCTCCTGCATCTCAATCGATCTTGTTCTATGAACTGATTTTCAATTTTTATTGCATGTTCACAAGATTTTCGCCATTCATCGATCCCTATTCGAGAGAAAGCTTCTTCAGTTCACACGAAAAATGCAATAAACCAAAGAATTAAGACGTGTCATTCCTACTAATTTGAAGCCAAACCAAAAACAATTCCTCGAAATTTCAGTTGACAGATGACATATTTTTCGTTGCCATATGAAATTCGCTATTTATTAAACTTTTTTTTTCCATCAGATCCTGGTAGACCTATAACTAAGCACAGGTTTAAGTCTGTCATTTCAAACAAAAATGTCACGTCTCTATCGCCACTCAAGCATTGATCATCAATTGAGTGTCATACTGGAATACCAGCCTATGGAATTTCGTATTAAAAAATGCAGAACAAAAATATGTGCAAATAAAAGTGAATTGTTTGAGTTGATTTACAAATTTTTTGCACTTAATAACTTTTGGACATGTAATCATATTTTCACTCACTACTAATTTTCTTCATCCATCATCCTTTTCTATACTGAACCCCTTTCTTTTCCGACTGATTTCTCAAATAAGACACACGTGGTCCGACGCCGTTTTCGGATGACGATGTGTTCGTACCGTCCGCTGTCAAATCGGGAGTGCACTCGGTCATTACCGCGAGGGCGCACCACCGCGTCGTTGGCAGAGGTGAGACTGAAGCAACGCGGGTAGTGAACAGGGGAAATGACGTGGGTAGTGAATTGGAGAGAGAAATGGCGCAGGTAGTGGGTCGAGAAGGCAGTGAAACGTTGAAGTGTCGAGGGCAGTGGATGGGAGAGAGAAATTGCGTGGGTAGTGAATTGGACAGAAAAGTGGCACGGGTAGTGGGTGGAGAAGGAAGTGAAACGGTGAAGTGTCGAGGGTAGTGGATGGGAGAGTGAAGTGGCGCGGGTAGTGGGTCGAGGAGGGAGTGAAACGTTGAGGGTTGTGAAGTGGCGTTGGTAGTGAATAAATAAGTGGAAGGATGAATGAAAGATACAGTAAAAAGTGTGAAAGTTAGCGAGTAAAAGATCTAAGAAAGATATTTAACTATAATTTGTAATTAGATGGTCTATGACAATACATATTTGTATACGATAGAAATCATTTATAATCGTCCAGCAGCATTAAAATTTATTTTTTGAGTAACCGCCTAGATGTGAAATCGAACGAGAAGCGAGTGCTTGTTATTTGATATGAATATATAAAGATATTATTAACTAAATTAATATTAATATATTAGTTAAATATTATTAGTACTGTATAGTGAAGATATTGGGAGAAGCGTAAAAGTGGGATTTGTTTGATTTAGCAGTAATGTCGTGAATTTTTGTTAGAATGAAAAGTTTTTACTTAGTTTTCTCTTTCTTTTCTCTATTTGTGAACGTCGTGGTGACGGTTTTATCAATATGTTGGTTCTGTTTAGTCCAATTAAAATCGAGTATACATTCAAGATCCCAACTTGCTGTCCGACGATGACGTCTTCCTAGACTCGGCAGCGTCTACTGTCACTTCGAGTATGACGTCTGGCTTGACGTCTGGTGTCACTTCGCCTCAGCCGCCCGCTTCTGTCGTGGTTAGGGCACAGCATGCCGCCGTCGCTCAGACTGTCGCTAGAGGTGAGGATGAGTGGGGTAGTGAATTGGGAATCGGGGGGGGTAGGGTAGGTAGTGAATTCCTAACAGTCGGCGAAGCGATGGCGTGTCGAAACCTTTTTATTGCGGCGGCTCTAGCGGAGCCCTCCGGAGTTCCTGCTGGGATAGCAGGAGGAGCCGTTTCTCGGATATAAAGTAACCTATGTATTCATTCAGTGTAAAAGCTATCTCCATTCCAAATTTCACTCAAATCCGTTAAGCCGCTTTTGCGTGATCTCTAGCTGTTCCCCGCGCTTTCCCCCGCGTGGGCTACAGTTTATCACGATAAAAAGTAGCATAGGTCCTTCCTCAGGGATCAAACTATATCCGTGCCAAATTTCATTTAAATCGTTTCAGTAGTTAGGCGTGAAAGCGTGACAGACAGACAGACAGAGTTACTTTCGCATTTATAATATTAGTATTTCCGATATCCTGCAGGAACCTTTTTTCGGAATTAAAGTATTCGGGTTAAAAGCTGTGTTAATTAGAAATTTTACCCAAATGTTTAAGCCTTAATTGCGTGAATTAGTAACAAACATACACGACCATTCGCGTTTATAATATTAAATAGTGTGATCTTTTGAACACAATGGAGCTCTTGTGAAACCATTCGCTTCGTTGTCTGTTAGGAAATGTCTTTAAGATGGGGTACTTACTACCCATCACACCCACCACCCTGAAACAACGAGGGTAGTGAGCGAACTTACTCGGGAAGTCAATTGGATTTTCTGAGTAGAGAAGGATGTAATGGTGTTCTTTGTTTTATTTATTGTTTATCCTTTGTGGTTTGTATGGTGGTGGTTTATATGTATGTGTGAGTGTGTTTGGCGTGAGAGAGTCATATGTTTACTGCAGGGTAGATGTGTGTGAATGTGCTGAACGCTGTGTCGGTATGTATGTTTGTAAGTAATTATGTTTTTCTGTGACGTGGCGTGTAACTGCTTGAAATCATTTGTCAACGCATGTCTCTGTGTGTATACGTGGTCTCGGAATCATTTGTTCCTTATTCAATCATTTGTTTGCTGTTGTTATTTTTTTTGTGTGCTCGGGGCATTCCTACCGTTTTCAAGTTAGGATCTGTCGCACATATCGGTGTGTTGCAGCGTCGTTTGAGAGCTAGTTCCCAGTTCAGGTCTACCGTGTCACCTTCGTCACTCATAGGCCGTCACCTACGATCAAACGCGACCAAAAACAAAAACCCTTGCAACAAAAAGAAGAATTTTGTAATCATCAACATTATTGAAAAGTACAAAGCTTTACATTGATCGATCGGTACTGAAAGTCGTCAAAAATTTTTACGGTTTCCAACAAAGTTTCTTATATTCTTCTCTATATTTTCCTATAAATGTTCTATCCTTCATCAATCTTGTTTTCTTCAACCATTCGTTATATATACATATATATATATATATTTCTTTTATTCGTGCTCGTTTAATATGGCTGGATAGTTCCAAAAAAATGCCTTTATTTATTTAATAAGATGATTACTTTATAACGTCAAACTTAAGACTAGCCGCGCCTGTTCCATCTAACCTCCTTACGCCGGCAAAAGAACAGGCAAGAAACGCCAAAAGTCATTATCTTAGACTATCCAGTCATATTAGTTCTTTTATCACCAAGCTTTCTGCACTAGTCACGTTTTTTTATGTTTGCACGCTTTCAACTGGTTTCAGGTACTAATGAAGCTAACACCGTAAACGAAGTCCTCTCAGCTAACAAACGTTCTGTATACGACTATACCCGTAGTAGGAACTTTGATGATATGGTTATGATTTACGAAAGACCCGATAAAAATCTCGATAGAACCCATACTTTACCAAAATGCAAAGTCAGCCTCAATTCTCGACTTAACGACAACGCTGTCGAACCTCTAGCCAGCAGTAGATCTAGCCTTTTCTCGATTCCCTCTTTAGAGTGGGATGGAAGAGCCAAGTCAGACTACGCTCTTAGAACTTGCTCTCTGCCCAGACAGAGAGTATCTAACCCAAACAGATTGTACAGAACTAGGTCTCACAGTGGATTCGTCAATTCGTACATAAAAGACCCTGAGCCGAGGCATTACCATTTGCCCAGGTGCCGATCCTGCGGCAGTACCAATTCTTCCTACGCCTGGGAGCTGACAAAAGAAGAAAGGGATAAAAAAAGCGCGATAAAACAGTCCATGTATTTCTCTGTCGATAACATTCCGCAAAGATGCTTTGAAGAGACAGAATCTGTCACGGTGAAAGCGAAACTACTGCCAGTGTTCAAAGTAGATAAAGTGTCCGAATTTATCGAAAGTCAAGAGTTCACTGAAGATAACTACTTGGATGACTTAGGTAACAGCTTTTCCTCTGAAAACAAGACGGTTATAGAAAAGAAAGAACCGAAAACTGATGGTTTTGACGTCGGTAACACCAACGGCAGAAGTGATAAAGACACCCAAGTTGACAATGATAATGGTGATATATACATAGCTGAATGTGCAATAATAGTTCCGTTAGAAGAAATTGACAAGACTATAGAAACGTCTGAAGGCGAATATCACAGCTTCACAGACGATTTCGAGGAAGCATACGAGAGTCCTGTCAAGGAATTAGTGGAAAAGGATATTAGAGACTATTCTGTGCCTATTAATTGTTACTGTGATGATTACGTGAGAAAGAATGAAACCAGTCCTAAGAAGTCTCCTCACAAAGGAAGAGACGCTGCGAAAACAGTTCTTGAACCGATTTTGGAAGAATCGAAAAGCTCCTACGGTGATGATTCTAGCAACTTGTCAAGCAATGGTAGTAAAAGAGAATTAGACGCGCAAACGGTGGCTGAGAAGACAACGAATACAGCATCTGAAAACGTAGCAGAAAATAAGCTAAATGACTTAACACTTAATGAAAAGATTGTTAACAAAGAAACACTGATTACTGAAACCACCGGTGATTATCACACTGAAAAGCAAGAGCAAGAAATAGACGTGCTTGATGTAAGTGAAGCTGTCAAAATCTCAGATAATACTCAATTGTCAGACACTGACGTCCTAAGAAAGAGTTCAATAGAATACAGTGTTGCTAGTTCGACAAACGAACTCTTAACTCTAGATTCGACGGCTGAATTTGAAAAGCACGAAGCTATTACTGAATTGTTGATAAGTTTACTGAACAAAATTGATTATGAAAAATGTAATGAATATTTTTTTCTTGTAATTGACGGGAATTATAAAAAAACGCTATTGAATGGGGATCAATGTTTCGGTGAAAAATCGCTTGAAAACTCAGATTCTGATGCTGTTCAAGAAAATAGGCAAATAGAAGTAGCTATAGAAAACAGCAACAAAATACTAATATCAGATGAAGATATGCAGGTATCTTATTTAGAGTCTGACAAAAAACAAAAAGAATTTATAGCAATAGACACTCAGGAAAGCAAAAGAAATGTTCAATTTTTCGTTGAACATTTTCAAGGAAACCCAGGTCTTGATACCCAGGAATTGAAACAAGAAAATAGGCAAGCAGTAGCCACTGAAAATAGCAACACAGTACTATCAGATGAAAATGTGGCAGAATCTTTTCTAGCGACTGATAATAAACAAGAAGACGTTGTCGCTCCAGATACCAAAGAAAGTACTCAATCTTCAGAGGAAAATTTCGAAGAAACTTTTTCAATTACCAAACTGATACAAGAAATAGAAGTCAACGAGCGTTTAAACGAAACCATTCTTACTGAAACCAGTGACAGTGGCATCACTGAATCTTTTAAAATAGCCGAAAGTGTTCTATACTATGTTTTCGATAGGGTGAATTTCATTTACAATAGCAGAAATAAAAAGAAAACTAAAAAGAATGTAGTAACAGTTGTTGATCCAGAGGATATACTCTATACAGCTCAGACAATATGGCGGAATGTTGATGACGGAGAAACTTTTGGTATGGAAATTAATATCAACAAGAATAATTCAAATTTTGACTTCGAGGACAATTCCGAGGAAACAAATTATTCAGAAAGAACGTATCGACCGATTGTAGTTGATAAACAAACACAATACGATAATAATTTAGCAATAGAACTTCCAGAAGATGATGATTCTCACGAGGAAAATGAACGCTTTAGCTTTAGGTGGCATATTCACAACGAATTGAAGGACGATGTCTCATTTTCCGACACTTTCGTTGATTGCAACGACAACGATGTACTTGTTTTTAATCAAGAACCAGAAGGAGACCCCAATAATAACATTGGAGATGTTGAAGACCAACCTGCTTTCGATCTACATAATTCAGTAATAGTATATAGTAATGAAACCTACAGTGAAAGCGATGTAAGTGATGATTCTAACGAAGATGAAGAATGCAAAGAGCTGTCAGAGAACAGCATTGAAGTAGCTGAAGAAATTGTGTACAAAGTATTTAATCGTATGTCCTACGATGAAACATTTACCGAGAAAGATGATAATTCGAATGAAACTTATAACGATCTTAACATTTTACGCTCGACAGCTGACGAAACTGTTGATAAATTCGATGAAGCGAACATAACAGGTACTGCACAGGATTTCGATGAAACTTTCGTTGGACCTGTCGACAAAATGAATATAGCTTTCGTCCACGACGTTCACACATCTTCCTCCCCACAAAAAAGTTTCAAAACATTCGAATCTTGCTCTGAATCCCCCATCAGACATCCGGACACCAGTTTCATGGGACAAGACTTGACAGTTCTATATGAAACCAACGATACTCTGCTTGGATCTCCATTCGTGAAACGCGAGTCTGTCATTTCCATGTCCCAGACTGAGAATAGCGGAGGAATCAAATACTGGGTGTCATTCGATGATAGCGTGACAGATGACAGTGTCAATGTCAGATCTTTTAACGACAGCTTGGGCCGTCGGATTTGTAAAAAGTCTAAAAGGACAGATGACGCCATTCCCAGCTTCTACGGCGTCGATCTTGGAAAAGACGATAATGGTCGAAGAGACGAGACATTTACAAAGCGCAAACGTTCTGTGTTGATAGATGATACAGAAGCTAGAGACGGCGGATTGGTGTCAAACGATAATATCGATAATTCGAATGCTTTAAACGATAATTCGCTCGGGAATGATGTCGATATCGTATCGATAAAAGCGCAAGCGTCTGCAAGTAGTCCTTTCTACTACAATGCCCAAGATGAGAGTCCCAAAAAGAAGTTTCTGTACGAAGCGCATGGAAGACAGAAATTGTATAACACATGGCCCTCGTTCGAGCATACAATCTTTTACAGGATTATATCAAAGTTCAGAATGTCTGAGAGCTTTGATCCTAGCGACTTTGAAACGGCCAGAATAAACAGTTTGTAGTACGGCTCTCTCTGAGAGAAGGCCAGAGTCCCAGCAGTGGGAACGTATTAGGCTGCTGGGAAAGAGTAAAACTTTGGTAGAGTTTAAAACAAAATAGTTTTTTTGCAACGACAAAACTGAGGTTTGACGGTTTTGTAGGGTCTGAGACAAAAAAAAAACCGAAGTTAGCAATATCGCTGTCTCCTTAAGCGAAGTGATGATGGCTCAGTAGTAGTGTAGGCTTGCGATACGAAGATCGTGGACTCGAATCCTACAATGAGCTTGAGCTTTCGGTGAAGGAAAACATCGTGATGAAACCATAGCTTGGTGGTAGGTCATTTTCTAGTGCTCGCCTGGCTAGCTATCATCCTACCTCATATTTCCGGGTTAAAAGGTAGCATATGGGCTATCTAAATTCCCAATCTCATCCAAATCCGTTCAGCCGTTTGAGCGTGAATGAGTTACAAACATACATACTCACAAACTTTCGCATTTATGATATTAGTGTTATTATATTATATTGATAAAAAGGTAAGAGAAATATAATTAATTTGTAAAAATAACCTTTCTTTTTAAATAGGTCTTTAATTACGGGTATGGTCGTGTTGATTTTATTTCATTTACATTTTATACGTGCATGCTATGTTTTTTTTTGTTTTGGTGTTTGTGAATTTAATTTAATTATATTGTGTTTAAAAAGAATTTTTGAAACAAAAGATTGATGACGAAATATTTGGAAGACATTCTTTGCTGATTGCTTCTTAAATAGAAGTGACTGGATGAGCAAGTTTTTAGGTTAATGGTAAGCGCCTGCAACGATTGTAGTTCTAGAACCGTGATCGATTAATAACGATCATTCCCGCTGTCCACCCCCAGCGTGTCCACCAGTGGGGGACAGTGACACATTTTTTAAAAAGTTGTCCTACTGTCCGCGAGTAGGGGACAGTGGCACGACTTTTTAAAATTGTGTCGTTGGCCACCAGTGGTGGCGAAAGGGTATGGTTTAAAAAAGTTGTCGCACTGTCCACCAGTGGTGGCCAGCGGGAATAATTAATAAGGTAGTTCTACTGTCCCCCACTGGTGGACACGCTGGGGGTGGACAGCGGGAATGATCGTTATTAATAAATATATTGTGAAAATTTGGAAACTAAAATCCGATTTTAATTTTCATTTTTGTAGTTTTTTGGAATTAATTAATATTTCGTCTACGGTCTTTTTATTTAGGTAATTTCTTCTGCTTGTCACATTTTTTGTTAATATTTGCATGTCAATGTTATTAAAGTATGTTTAATTTTATGTAAATTGTTTCATTTAAACTGGTTTCATGCAAAATTGTCTTGCCTTTTGCCGTTAACGCAGCATTTTTTTTTTAACTGTTGACGGCCACGTTGCATTGAAAAACTATTATATAGAAACCAAAGAAACAAGAATGTTTGTTTGAGCGATGGTGGCCGAACGGTTTGGCGTGCGACTTACAAGACGCCGACACCGAGTTCGAATCCTCTCGGCCCCGCACCTATGACTTAATAAGTTATGTGCGGATTTGCCATCGCTCAAAACGGTGAAGGAAAACATCGTGAGGAAACCGGCATGCCCAAGAACTGCAACATTTTCAAGGGCATGTGACATCTACCAACCCGCACTGGGCCCGCGTGGTAGATTAAAGCCCGTACTCTCTCTCTGAGAGAAGGCCAGAGTCCCAGCAGTGGGAACGTGATGATGATGATGATGATGAAGAATGTTTATTTTTTGTTCTAAAACTTTACCGAAATATTTTTTTTCTAATTTTTTTTTTTGTCAATGCAAAGTGACTCGGCTTGTTTTTTTTGCATTTTTTTTATTAATTGTGATGGCAACACGGCTTTATTTGTGCACTCGCATGGCAAGCTGTTGGATGGTTTCGGGAGAAACGCTTCATAGTCATAACTAGGAGTAAGTACTAACCCTTTTTATTGTTTTTGAAACGGCAAATTTATATATCTTCGTAATGGAGCTTGGCTTACGTCCGAAGTTAGTAATCGATCCTGATCGTTTTTCGCGGTTTTGGATCGATATGTCAATCAATATGTCTTAATAATGACATGCTGACATGACATATCAATCCGAAACCGCGAAAAACGGATCAGGATCGATTATTATTTATTTTGGGCGCTAAGCGATCAACTATAAGTCGTATTTTTAATCAGACGAAGCCAACTGACAGTAGCTAATGTCACTTTGCAAAATAATGTTGCCAAATTTAAAATAATAGTGATGCGTTCAGTTCTCGTTCAATCAGATGAATGAACAATGAGTGTGAATAGTTTTTTTTTTTTTTTTTTTTTTTTGTTATGGCGTCACACGATTAGTGTATTTGCCAGTGTCAAGTATAAAAAATTTCAAACTCAGAGAGTTGAATCAAGTTTAAATGATGATGGTGATGATGATGATGAGATGATGGGATGAGGAAAGTGTTTAAGTAAAGTAGTGGCGCTTTACTTAAACTTTACACGGACTTTTTTGGAGCAACTAGAAAAGTCACTTTCACAACTTTATTTCAATTTCCCACACTCGTACACATTAACGAACACATAATGGTTAATAATCCACCAATATTACACATTATCACTCGAAGAAACACAAGTTTTGGAAATAAAAACAAAATTTTCACGTTGACAATTCGATTGCCGCCAAAAAAGTCGTGTGAATAGTTAATCATTTCAAAGAATATTATTCATTCATTAAGGAGTTTTTTCAATCACTCTGTTACAACACTATTTTTATTTCATCAAAAACTGACAACACAGTAAACTTCAGTTGACTTCGTCTAATTAAAAATACGACTATAGGTTATTTCGGGTGTCATAGGTGCGGGGCCGAGAGGATTCGAACTCGGTGACGGCGGCTTGTAAGGCTCACGCGTTGACGTTCGCTCCATCATTTTCTATTTTATTTTTGCAACGTTTAAAAAGTTTTTTTATTGTGTATTACATCTTTTAAATTGATGTTTTCCAGGCGAACACACTGTCAACGGTGATCATTCAGATGCGCACCAAAGCACTTTTTCGCATAGCAGTAAAGAGGTAAGCAATCTAAGACAAATAAGAAACATAGATCGAGTGGCAATCATGGTGAACTATGTTCTTACTCTTTTAACATTAGAACATTCATCATAAGCCAGACAAAGACAAAAATATACCCCTCTAGTGGGTCTACAGGAACGAGCGAGCCACTTTCGCTGTATAATTCTACCGGTAGCTATGAAAAGAAACATTGTCGTTGTTTTCTTTAAGTGCTCTACTTCTGACCTTACAACCAGGCACTACACACGTCATTGTTATTAATTAACACAATCCTATACACATCCGAGTAAATAATATTAAAATACATGAAATATTTATCAAAATGTGGATCACGGTGTGACCTCCAATCTGGTAGTCAGAACATGAAAAAATGGCCGACAAGTGGCTCGCATGCTTTTTGAAGAGTCAAAGTGGCTATATCTATCTCTTTCTTTTAACATAGTATTTCTGCACTAGATTGAGGAGTAAAGAACGATAGAAATCGTTCAACTTAAATCTACTCCGTCTATGTTTCTCATTTGTCTTAGTAAGCAATAGGATACATTGTGATCACTTTAAAACGTCAAACTTTAAACTAGCTACGCCTGTTCCAACCTCCTTACGCCGGCGAAAGAACAGGGCCCGTAGCCAAGATGCATTCTACAATCGTTGACGCTAATAGAAAACAAGAAAAAAGTATTGGTTTGACATATTTCAACGCTAAGTCACGTGGTCAGAAATATGTCAAACCTATACTTTTTTTTTTGTTTTCTACTAGCGTCAACGATTGTAGAATGCATCTTGGCTAGGGGCTCAGGCAAGAAACGCCCGGCAGGTAATTTTTTTGGCGCGATCACATTGACAATTTTATTCTTATTACTAATTGATTGAATTGGAGCAAGTTCACTAAAAACTAAATGATTCCTATTCTAATTCTTACTTGTAAGTAATTTAACATTAGTCTAATTGGCATCGTTACACCAGGGCTCCCCGTCGAAGGAGGTGTCCACCGAAGACTCGCCGAAGAAGGACAAGAAGAAGAAGAAGGGTCTCAGAACGCCTTCCTTCTTGAAGAAGAAGAAGGAAAAGAAGAAGGAGAAGTCCAGCACGCCGCAGCCCGCCTAGATGTGAGCATATCCTACTAATATTATAAACGTGAAAGTTTGTGAGTATGGATGGATGGATGTTTGTTACTCTTTCACGCAAAAACTACTGAACGGATCTGAATGAAATTTGGAATGGAGATAGCTTGTACTCTGGATTAACACATAGGCTTTATCCCGGAAAAAGGTTCCTGCGGGATAACGGGACGACGCGGGTGTTACCGCGGGGCGCAGCTAAACATAATTCAGTTCAAGTATAGAGCGATCAATGCCCGAAATTATTAATCGATCCTGATCTCCCGATATCCGCGGTTTTTAATCAAAAACCGCGGGTAACGGATGAGAATTATTTTTCATATCTACCTCCTTGACTAGATGATGTTGTATTTATTAACTTAAATTAATGTTTTTTTGTTTCAGGTTTAACCCACAAATCCACACTGCCATCTCGCTTTCAAAATACTTGTAATTTTTAAAAAAAAAATTGTTAAGATGTACTACTCCGTACACGCGTAATCTGTGGCTCTAGTACACGATTCGCGATCAGCTTGTATACAGTGTGTAGTGATGCCGTCGGGTGTACATAATCGTGCGGGAATAGGAACATGCTGTATGTTGTATGACGCGTCTGCCATTTTGGATCGAAAAAAAAACGCTTCTATGATAGAATTGTCTATGGAAACGTTGTCAGATTTTGCTATTTTTAACATGTACTTGTGTAATTCTCGTTCGATTGAAGGTAGTTTCGAAAATGGCGGAGCTAAACATAATGGCGGAGTGAAACAAAATGGCGGACGCTGCGCCGCTCAAAAAATAGCGCTGCTGTTTGTTTTGGCGATAAGAATGGGCCCTTCTACGGAAATGGACAAGCCTCTATGTACAGGTTTTGATAGTTTACAAAAACTGTAAAAGTTTTCCTTTCCTTCCATATGTTTTTGTTTCAGCGCGCCCTACCGAAACTTGGAGGAACAGAAATCGGTAAAACGGGTTATTTCATATCGTTGCACTATTCGGATTCCGACAAAGATTTCGAGTTACTTTTTGTGTTTTGGCAGTACGAGTTGCCACTTTGACAAGATGGCGGTAGTTAACTTTGACGTTTACGAAAACTTTTACAGTTTTTAAAACTTGTACTAAGGGTAGCTATTGACTTTGGTAAGTGGTGTTAACGGACAAAGTATTAATGGACGTCGGGTCTTATGTAAACGTGACGAGAGAAGTAGCTTAGTGTGTATAAGTTGACCCGTAAACTAGGTTTCATGTATAACATTATGGGCAAACTGAAACATTTCAAATGTATGCCATATAGCAATGATATACATTATACAACATAGTTTGACTTGCATCAATTTATCATCTTTTGCATTGTCTACGCGTGTGATTAGCCCTCTTTTGGTCTGGACACTTGAGCGAAGGATACGACGTCCATTTAAAAAAAATAATTGGTAGAACGGCTCATTTTTTTTTTATGTACGTATTGATTATACCCACCTATTGGCGTTTTTTTTAAGTTTGGTGCACTGTGTAGCGTTTAACTCTTTCCCTTTTATAGAAGTTTGTCTATACCCGTCTCTGTCAGATGAAAATTTATATTAGTACGCTCTTGCGGATAATAGGTGGCGCTGTTGTAAGAATGCTCAGAACATGAGCAATATATTACGAAGAGCAAGTTATGCTCGTTGCGTAGAGGGCGATATGTTATGGTGAGCAAAATTTACAGTTGCTATAAAAATAGTTTCTTTATATTTTATAATTTATTTTGACTTAAAAGCGATTGGTGTTTTTTTTGTATTTGAAAACTTGTAACTTGCCAACCATCTTGTGTCGAAACATTTTTTTTTGTATAACTTTAACGTAATTTTAGTTATTTCTGAATATTGAGTACGATTTGACCGAAAAAGTTGTTTTTTTTTAACTGTGGCAGCTTTTAACAAGTCTAATTTGACGTAATTGACTCTAAAAAAATTGTAAATTAACTATTGTTATGTATGTCACTTGAAGTACAAAAAATGAAATTTTAACGGAATTGTTTTTTTTTAAATAAAATACTCGTAATGTTTGTAATTGAATAAAATAAAAGTTCAAGATTTTTTCGGTCAAATTTCGTACCCAATAATACTTTGGTGCATTCTTTACTCATATAAATACTGGCATGTAATGCTTTACGTCTGGGGCCATTGTGAACAGGCCCTTATGCCATTCGTGCTTTTGAATTACTATTAATTAAAATAGTTTAAAAGTCGGTCACACGAAAATATCTAATATACATTAGAAATGACAAAAACACGCGCTCATGAGCGTATATAAAAAAATTGGTACTTTATGGTAGTACATACAGGTTTTTTTGTATGTTTCAACTGACCCCGATTTCTCCGATGCCCGTCTTCCTAATAACGACTTATGAAGAATTTGACAAGATATTTTTGTGTAACCCACACTTGGCTATTATTAAAATATAAAAAACAAAATATAATATATGTTAGCACTATGTAAAGTTAAGATTGGCTAGCCTACGTGCGTAGAATGTTTAACTTATTCATTTTCTTATTTTGTACTATTCGGACGCTTGTGTGCTACTTTTGGCTTGACAACTTTTGAAATGCCTTTTATTGGCTTTTTCCCGTAACTTGATGATTAATCAGATTTTTTATTTTATTTTATTTTGTTTTTAATAATAAAATAAGCGATGAAATTTCTCTGTAGAGAGATAGGAACATTATTACAATGGTGATCAAATTAAACATTAAGGATCATGTGAAACATTTACCCTGTGTGGTTGATGTTGTTTTGTAATATTAAAATCATCAGGTCAAGACAAAAGTACCATATACATTGTAAAATTTAGTAAGTTATGTTTAATACGGGGTCCATTTTTGTAATTATTGTTGAAAATGAAACAATTTTTATTTTTTCTATACCCGGGACCCTGTATATCAATTTGACATTACCTAGTTAAGCCTAGCGTTATTAAAATGACAAGTTGATACGTTATTATTATGTATACTGCTCAAAATATTATAAAGAATTGTTATTGAGTACCGTGATTCTAACTCTTTTTTTTCTGACTAAAAGAAACATGTTTCATCTTACCCCATATTGTCCAAGACAAATGTTTCACAAAAAAACAGTACAAATGTTTCATGAAAGTGGAGACAAATATTTATCTCTACTATTTGTAATTTTGAGCAGTATATGTTTACGGGGGTTATATTATACATTTAAAAATCGGATTCTAGACAAAACTATTCTAAAATGACGATTGTTGCATCGCCCCGTCTCTATATCTAAATATTATGATTTTGGCAATGAATTATGCAATCTTATGTATTTTTTATGAATAAATTTATTATTAGTTTTAATCGACTTTGTTTTTCCTTTTATTTTAACTACCCGTCCTGGCAGGCACAGATATTGACAACTGTAAGGTTTCATAGAAACGTTATATAAAAGCTAGATAAAACAATCAAGCCAGGGTATGGGTCGTAATCTCCCACGCGGGCCCAGTGCGGGTTGGTAGATGTCGCACGCCATTGAATGTTGCAGTTCTTGGGCATGCCGGTTTCCTCACGATGTTTTCCTTCACCGTTTTGAGCGATGGTAAATCCGCATATAACTTATTAAGTCATAGGTGCAGGGCTGAGAGGATTCGAACTCGGTGTCGGCGCCATGTAAGGCGCACGCGTTACAGTTCGGCCACCATCGCTCTTCTCGTTTACTTAACAAACCTTATTATGAATCGTGTAATATTTCTTCTAAATCCTCTTGTATGACGTCTGAAAACAGACAGTTCTTGATAAGCTTTTGACACCGCCCGGTAAATCATCTTAAATTGGATATTTAAAGAAAGAAATTACTGTGAAAATCTAATTTAAAAAATGCGCCACAGATGACGCTGGGGTCCTTTAGAAACGGGATGGAAACAGTTCAGTGGATAACAAAGGTATCTTATATATATCTTTTACTTGTTGCACCTCGCGGTTTCACCCGCGTCTTCCCGTTTATCCCGCAGGAACTTTTTTCTGGGACAAAAAGTAGCCTATGCGTTAATCCAGGGTCTAGCTGTCTCCATTCCAAATTTCATTCAGATCCGTTCAGTAGTTTTTGCGTGAAAGAGTAACAAACATACATAGGTACTCACAAACTTTCGCGTTTATAATATTAGTAGGATATATCTTTATATTATCGCTCGATACTGGATTAGTGTTGAAGGACTCGTTTCCAAAAAGAATGATGCCCCGGCCATGACCTTATTGAGTTGCCTTGTACAGCTGGTTTACATTAAACAAATTCATAAAAAAAGAGAAATATGTCTTGTCAGCGCCATCCATTCAAGATTTTAGAACTTTTAGCTTTCGGAAAACTTTACATCCGCGCTTGTCGTCATAGAAATTAGCCACCACTCTCAGGTTAAGAATCTGTCGCCGTGCACCTATCGGTGTGTTCCGGCAGCCTCACTTGAGAGCCAGTTCCCAGTCCAGGTGTAGCGTGACACCTTTGACCACATCGGCACTGAACTTCAGGTGACTTGTGGTCAAACGCTACCCTGTAAGTAGTCTCCTAGCAATACATTGAATTACATTGTACCTAAACCACTCCATTAATGGACTAGTAACGTCCAATAGATTTAATTTATTAAAATTTTCACGAAATTGGTTTCTCATAACAGGCCCGCAAGCAGAAAGACTCAAAGATTCCCGTTCCGAATTCTAAACAGCTGGTGAAAGAGGAAAAAGCTGCACAAAACAAGATAGCATCCAATCAACTACAAGAAATCTCTGTTGCATCTTATCCACCACCTATCATTGCCGACCAAGACTTGTTCTCGGCCAATACAGGCCAAATCACGTCTAAACCAAAAGGGCAAGACACGTCTAAATCAAGACAAGACACGAAGCAATCAAAAAAAGATGCTAACAAGTCTAACTTGTTTAAGCAAACAGCGAAAGACGAGCCATCAGTATCGCTGAGCGAGCCTAAACTAAAACCGGATAGCCAAAACTCAGGATTGCCGCCGCAACAAGCAAAGATTAAAAATTCCAATGAGCCAATAAAAATTTCCAACGAGACAATTAAAATTTCCAACGAGACAATTAAAATTTCCAAAGAGCCAAAGAAGCGACGAAAGGACAAACCTGATAGCAGCCAAGCGAAGAAAGATTTGAAACATCGTCCTGAGCCTTCAAAAACCAGTCCGTCATGCTTGTCTGATTTAGCTGACAAAATGTGCTCGGGTAGTGAGAGGCCGAAACGGAAAAGAGTTAAGGGGAAAAGGTCTAAATCGACCGAATCATTAACGACGATTGGGCGAAATGCGCATTCCAATTGCTGCGCTTGCTGCTGCCTCTTAGCAGACTACATAAAGGAGGTGCTCCGCATTCTCTCTCTGAAGGGCTGCAGCGATTCCCGGTTCACGCAGATTTTGGCAGACATGTGCGAGGTCGCCGGGTGCTTCTGCAATGATTGCGTGAGTTTGATCAGGTGGATTTTTAGAATTCTTGTCGTTATCAAAAAGTAGGTAAATTGACGTTTTTTTGAACGTCTGTGGTAAGAAATGTTTTTTTTAATACTTAGTTGAAATATGTGATTGTGTCAAATGTGTTTTGTATTTATTTGCTAATAAAAAAAATGAAATTCTTCGAGTAGTTTTTTAACAACGAATTAATGATTTTTTTCTGTGACTGAATCTGAAATGATCACATAATATCTTCCTCTCCCGATCCATGGAAAAATCGATACAGATACCTAGTTATTTGTGCAAAGGAAGTTTGGACCAAAATTGGGAGTTATTGATGGAGCAAAATCGGTTTAATTAGGCCAATGTAGTCCAATTTATCTTCTTATTGAGGAAGCTGCTGTAGATATGATGAAAGTACTAAGAATAGATAGGTACTTAATACCTTGAAACATGTATCATGAGGAAGTATCAGTGTCCCCACTGCAGGGACGCAGGCTTCTCTCGAAGTATGGGCCGTAATCACCCACGCTGGCCCAGCGCTGTAGGTATTTAACATAATGGGACTAATGCAGTTTCGGGTTTAAATACTGCAATAAGCTTGAGCTTGAAGGAAAACATCGTGATGAAACCATAGCTTGGTGTTAGGGCATGCTCTAGTGCTCGCCTGGCTAGCTACCAGCCTCGAGTTAAGAATCTGTCGCCGTGCACCTATCGGTGTGTTCCGTTGAGAGCCAGTTCCCAAATCCAGGTATAGCGTTAACATCAGGTGACTTGTGGTCAAACGCTACCCTATTTTATTTTTTATTTTATTACAGGTAAAATAAATAAAACAACATATTTATAAAAAATATTTTTTATACAAAATCAACAACCTCGGTTTATTTAAAAATATACAACACCAACTTATTTCTACTAAACAGTGATAAAAAAATGCTTATTTTCTACCACTACCATTCCGTAACGGTAACTTATCTATTAAAGGCGTCGATTTTAACATTAATTCTCGAAAATTTATTACTTACATATATAACTCTGTTGCAATTTGTCATTTTTACAATTTGTGAAAAGCTCAAGCTAGCTCTAGCTAGGTGATAGGATTTGAGCCCGCGACCTGAGGATCGCAAGCCTACGTCACCACCACTAAGCCATCATCGCTTCTTAAAAGTGTATAACTGCCGCGACGCACCGATTTGTGAAATTTAGTTATATTTCATAACCAAGGAATAAAACTTAATAGAAAAAAAAAATATTTCTTAATTATTTATCTAATTTTTTAACCATTTATTGGTTTAATTAATCACTACTGTTTTATTTCAGAGAATGCATGTTAAAATCGATTCCATTACAACAATTAAAACTTATAACTGGTTCATTTCTTTACAGCGAAGATATTTCTGGAAAACTGAGATCGACTTAAAAAAAGTCTTAAACAATTTATTTAACTTTTAAACCGACTTCAAAAAAGGTGTGCCTACTGTATAGGCAGTATTGATTTGGCCGTTCTAATAATAAACGCACGCGTCTCTGGAAATTGCATTTCAATACTCCACACCAACACAGACCCATATAAGCAAGCGCTCGGTAACGAGAGAGCGCACAGAGGTTTCTCAATTCAAACGTATACCTATTTTTATTTCTAGTTTGTCCGCGGATAACTTCGTCGTTTATGAACCGATTTTGATGATTCCTTTTTTGTTGGAAAGGAGATATCCCAAGGGTGGTACAGTCAACGACAAAACTAGCTCGACATTAACACAATTTCCGATTACCGGCATCATCTTAAACACCAACCTTTGACCACATCATCACTTAAGATCAGTACCCCTAGTACAAGTTTTGAAAACGATAAAAGTTTTCGTAAACGTCGACGTTTACCACCGCCGACTTGTCAAAGTGGCAACTCGATCTGCTCAAATTCAAAAAGTAACTCAATAACATTGTTGGAATATGATTATTACGATTTAAAATAACCCGTATTAACGGTTTCAGTTCCTCCAAGTCTCGGTAAGATTCGCTGAAAAAAATATGTATGGATGGAAACGAAAACTTTTATAGTTTTTGTAAATTATCAAAACCTGTACTAGGGGTACAGGTGTTTATGTTGAGATCACAGCGCTACCTTGTAAAATGTAAAAAAAAAACGCCATAGATCTAAAACACATTTAGGAAATCTAGTGTCTACTTTTGTTGCTGACTTTACTATGATAAGGAAATCGAGAGGAATCTGAAGTCGGTTTTTTATTATTTATTTATTTATTTTGGTAACAGGCGAGCAGCCTGAGGCTGATGTGCCTATATCATGCTGTGTTGAATTATAGCAATGTCCAAAAGTGCAGAGAAAAGTCAATTCTGTAGCAAGGAAGCATTGTTCGTTCGCAACCACTTGTCCAGTCTGTTTTTAAAGGAATTCACTTAAGGAGCCGACACAACGTCTTCACGTAGTCTGTTCCAGTTGTGCACCACTCTGGAAGCCAGGAAGTGGTGCGCAGTGTTTGATTTAGATGGTGCACGTATTATCTGCATAGATTTCATGCACACATGCATGATTTCACTTTGTTTTCGAAAAATAATTGATAATTTTGTATGGCAGTTGCCTCCTGATAGAAAATTTATCGGATATTTTATAGAAAATACCTAACTGCGTTTAGCGGCTACACTTGGGTTTTTCCCGTTGCCCGTACGAACTTTTCCGGGATAAAAAGTAGCCTATGTGTTAATTCAGAGCATAAGCTATCTACATTCAAAATTTCACTCGAATCCGTTGCGCCGTTTCATCGTTAAGAACTAACAAACATACACCCACAAACTTTCATATTCATAATTTGATAAATTGCTGTCGTTTAGTGTATAAATTCAATTAGTGTATAAGCTTCTGGTAACAGGAAAAATACAAGGGAAGCGACCAAGAGGCAGGAGTCCTTTGCGTTGGAGTGATCAGATACGCAACTCCACCAAAAAGAACGTCCACGAGGTCATACACATTGCCGAAGACCGAAGCAAATGGAAAGAGATCGTCCTAAAAGTAATTCGTGGAGGTCACGACCCTCAGCAATGAGGATAACGATACAAGGAGGAGGAGTGTATAAAATTAAAAAACGGCTTGACCGATTTGAATAATTCATTTTGCTGTGTGCGTAATTGACAGCACAAGGTTGTACGAAAAAAAAAATGTTCTAGAAATCTATAAAAAAAAAATTGGATAATACAAAAAGTGCTTTTTTCTTGTATTTTTTTACAAGGGTTCCGTTTTTCCTTTTGAAGCACGGAACTCTAAAAATAAGTTTTTTTTTACTTAATGTAACGTATTAGGTATTGGCTACCCGTTTACATTTAAAGAGGTAAATAAAATCTTAAAAAAACTTTCCTATTATTGCCCTAGAGTTATAATTACCCATTCTAAAGTTGCCTGGAAGAGATCGCTGTTAAGCGATAAGACCCTCCAATTGTATTCCATTCTTTGTTGTATACAATACTAGCTGCGTCCCGCATCTTCCCGTTATCCCGCAGAAACCTTTTCCGGGATAAAAAGTAGCCTATGTGTTAATCCAGGGTATAAGCTATCTCCATTCCAAATTTCATTCAGATCCGTTCAGTAGTTTTTGCGTGAAAGAGTAACAAACATCCATCCATACAAACTTTCACGTTTATAATAGGATACAGGATGATTGGAAAAATGCTATTTTAACCTTTTAAGGACAACTTTTGTCTTCCAATCATCCTCTATAGACCGAAATTAATAATCGATCCTGATGCCGTTTTTCGCGGTTTTGGATCGATATGTCAAGCTGTCACGTCACTTGATAATGTCAGTTTTGTTGCTCGTTCCTTTGTGTATTTTATTTGTTATCTGTGTTTTTTTTATATTTTGTTTGTTTTCATTTGTATTTTTATTATTATCATTATTTTGTTTTTGTTTTCTCTTTTAATATGTATATCTTGTTAATAAAAAAAATTGTCCGTGATGTCATGAAGTGGGTTCCGGCTGAAAATCAGTAACTGTGGCTGGTACTGCCTCAGTTGTATGCTGAGCCGGGACCTATTTCTGACATCGCGCGATGTCGTACTTGTTCATGTGTAATTGTTGCTGTATGTTTTTGTTCTTGTGCGATGTCAGAAATAAATACATTGTCATTTAATTTAATTTCATTTCAAGCTTTACCCCTAAAAGCGTGGGGTCTGCTCTGCTTTGGTTGTGATCCCGCAACTCGTTAATATTCATGTTCCCATATCCCAATGTGTACAACCAAACAAGAGAAATCTTATTAGTAAAGCTAATTAAAAAATATCGGACCATTAGATGACAAAAAAAGCTTGGGATTTTAGTGAACTTGCTCCAATTCAATCAATTAGTAATAAGAATAAAATTGTCAATGTGATCGCGCCAAAAAAATTACCTGCCGGGCGTTTCTTGCCTGTTCTTTTGCCGGCGTAAGGAGGTTGGAACAGGCGTAGCTAGTTTTAAGTTGACGTTTTAAAGTGATCACAATGTATCCTATTGAATAAACATTATTGAATTTGAGCCGTACACTGAGAAAAAAATTCTGACTTTCCTTCTGAGTCTTTACCTTTCAAGACCGTTTCCTTCCTTGTTTTACCTTAGTTTTCCTTCTGAATCACTTCGCTTTGGACTCGGAAGGAAAACGGTGTATTTCGAAAGGTTTTTTTCTCCGTGTAAAATTGACAACAATAGACAATATATTTATTTGTGGCAAACAATATATGATATGATGACGACATGACATATCGGTCCGAAACCGCGAAAAAACGGATCAGGATCGATTTTATTAACTTCGAGCTTTAGTTCAAATTTAATTATACAATTTAAGTTAAATATTAGCATTTTCATCTGTAAAAGATAATCTTACATGTTTACATATAATTACTTTGTACAGAATTAATTTAAAAACAAGAGTTCATAATATAATCAACCATTTTTAATCAACAACTTTTAGACTGGGTTGCACCATAAACATAGTCAAAGTTATCTCACAGTTAAAATTAACCAGAGCTTTAAATTTAACCGACCAGCGGGTTTATTACGTTACTTATTTTAACACTAGCTGTTCGCCGCGGTTTCACCCGCGTGGGCTACAGTTTATCGCGATAAAAAGTAGCTTAAGTCCTTTCTCAGGTTCTAGACTATCTCTGTACCAAGTTTCATTTAAATCGGTGCAGAGTTTAGGCGTGAAAGACAGACAGACAGAGTTAGGATCTATCCACAGTTTGCCCTACTGGACATTTGACACAAGCTCCATAGAAGTAATGTCAAATTTCTATCTTTAGTAGGCAAAACCGTGGATAGATCGGTTATTGGGAACGGCCGTTAATTGCAGATTTAACAGTAGTCAAATTTAACTGTGCATGGTGCAATCTAACTTTAATCAAACACTACTGGACCATTAAATTGCGACGTCGGTTTAACCACAGTTGGTTAGTGTGACAACTTTTGCAGACTTGACGATGGATTAAAGTTACCTATGAATGGTGAAACCCAACTTTAATCAAACAACTTTTAAACTTTAATCAAACAACAATTTTGCTTGGTGGTAGGGTATTTTCTAGTGCTCGCCTGGCTAGCTACCACCCTCTTGTTAACAATCTGTCGCCGTGCACCTATCGGTGTGTTCCGGCAGCCTCACTTGAGAGCCAGTTCCCAGTCCAGGTGTAGCGTGGCGCCATCTTAGACCACATCGTCACTTAACATCAGGTGACTTGTGGTCAAACGCTACCCTGTAAATAGTAAAAAAAAAAAAAATTGACTAAGAATCGTTGCTAATAGCGCCTATAGGCACACCGATCCCGTAATCTCTAAAATTGTAATCCTGCGTCCCGTGAATCGTCCTCACATGTATCCTTAGATAGCTGGGCCGAGTGAAGAACTTGTAGCAAATATGACATTGGTACTTCTTAAGGCCCTGGTGCGTTTCTAAATGCCGTTTCAGTTTGCCTTTGGTGATGAAGCCCTTGCCGCACTGCTGGCAAATGAACGGCTTCTCTTTTGTGTGAGTGTAACTGTGCAGCTTCAAATAGTAGTGGAGCTTGAAGGACTTGGAACAGACCTGGAAATAAAATTCAACACATTTTTTAAAACACTTTTATTAGCTTCACTTGTAACTAACAATGTAATCAAATCTTAGAAGTCAATTTTAACCTACTTCTGATTGTCGTATCGACTTGAAACTTTGTATGTTTAAGTAATCCCGATGACAATGCAATAATTTGATATCATCGACCTGATCTGATGATGGAGCCAGGAGATGAATGGTGGAACTCCTCAATGGCTACTAGTAAACCCATCGAGTTTGGGCTCATTTGATTCGTTTTGACGAGTCCAATACATTGGGCTTGGTTACATAGAATAACCGTTTTGAAAGTGTTTTTTTTAGTTTTTATAAACTATATATTATTACTTGAGCCAGTCAAAGCACCTATAAAATCAATCATCAGTAATACAGATACATTCAACCGAACCTGTCGTTTCAACCAACTCCCAACGAACCATACATGGCGACCCTGCCAGGCCATTAAATTCAAAGTTTGGCCCAGGTGTTGGTAGAATCGTCACTTCATCATCATTATCAGCCTTCGACGTTCCCACTGCTGGGACTCTGGCCTTCTCTCAGAGAGAGAGTATGGGCTGTAATCTACCACGCGGGCCCAGTGCGGGTTGGTAGATGTCGCATGCGCTTGAATGTTGCAGTTCTTGGACATGCCGGTTTCCTCACGATGTTTTCCTTCACCGTTTTGAGCGATGGCAAATCCGCACATAACTTATTAAGTCATAGGTGCGGGGCCGAGAGGATTCGAACTCGGTGTCGGCGTCTTGTAAGTCGCACGCCTAACCGTTCGGCCACCATCGCTCCCGATAACCGATAACATTACTGCGATGTAATTCCCCAAATTTAACCCAAAGAAGGTCAATATACGACAATCAAACAAGATCGGCAGTTTTCATTTATGCCTTGAGCATAAACAAGAACTAAATTGAAATCGCTTCATCCGTTCGCGAGCTACGGTGCCACAGACAGACAGACATGTCAAACTTATAACACCCCTCTTTTTGCATCGGGGGTTAAAAAAAAGTCCAATAGTCAACAGTCAATTTTTATTTATTCAATAGGATACATTGTGATTACTTTAAAACGACAAACTTAAAACTAGCTACGCCTGTTCCAACCTCCTTACGCCGGCAAAAGAACAGGCAAGAAACGCCCGGCAGGTAATTTTTTTGGCGCGATCGCATTGACAATTTTATTCTTATTACTAATTGATTGAATTGGAGCAAGTTCACTAAAATCCCAAGCTTTTTTTGTGTCATCTAATGGTCCGATATTTTTTAATTAGCTTTACTAATAAGATTTCTCTTGTTTGGTTGTACACATTGGGATATGGGAACATGAATATTAATGAGTTGCGGGATCACAATCAAAGCAGACCAGACCCCACAAGCAGCACCCGTCCAAAAACATACCTGGCAAGTGTATTTCTTCTCTTCCTCCTTATCAAAGTCCTGCACGGCAATCTTCGAGCCGTGCGTCTTCAAATGCTCCTCCAAATAGTAGAAATGCTGGAAGATTTGCCCGCAAATGTTGCAAATGCGCGACCTCTCGTCCGCGGCGACGCTGTCGGGTAAACTGGGCACGGTGACGTCATTGCTCTTGGGTATCTTCCGCGCATTCTGTAGCACCATCGCGAGGACCGCGTTGCGATTTTCTTCTAGAATTCTGAAAAGAGACACAGCGGATGGAATATTTTTTACTAGCTACGCCGCGCGGTTTCAATCGCGTGGACTACATACACTTTATAGCTGTAAAAGCATGCTATGTCCTTCTCCAAGGTTTGAACTATGTCCATACGAATTTTAAGGCCCTGCCATACGCCGTTGACCTTGCTTGTTCGTTCCGTACTGACATTATGGGCGACTGAGGGGTTTACGTGCCGATTTGCGAGTATGAAATACGTAAAAAATTCCCAAAAAATTATTAAAGCAGTATTTTCAAAAAGTGACCTGAAGGTGTTTTGGGTATTATATTTCTTAATACGCTGATGGTATTAACAAGTCTTTGTTACATATATAGTTTAGGAGTAAAGTAGTATTAAACTTGTAGAAAATGGGGTACTTGGCACATTTTTTTTCAATATAAAATTTTTTTTTTTTTCATTTTTCGGTGTGAAGGTGTTCTGCTATATATCAAGTAGATTGACATATATTTTTATTAGATCTTTTTAGACCAAAATTACACAGAGAGATAGTTTTAATTAACCCTGTTTTTCAGCTTAGCTTGGGAACCAGCGCCTTAAACGAAATCCGTTCTGACGTTTTTTTGAAAATGAGTAATTAACATCCTCACAAACTTTTACATTTATTAGAAGAAAAAAAAGGGACCATTGCACAAAAATTGACCTAGCCCCAAATTAAGCTCGAAACTTGTGTTTTAGGTACTAGACAACGATATACATACTTATATAGAGAAATTTATATAGATGCAAATATCCAAGACTCGGGAACAAATATTCGTGCTCATCACACATATATTTGCCCTAACCGGGATTCGAACCCGGGATCGCTAGCTTCGCAGGCAGGGACACTACCAACTCGGCTACCGCGTCGTCTGTGACGATGTGGTCGAAAATAGCGCCATGCTACACCTGGACTGGGAACTGGCTCTGAAGTGAGGCTGCCGGAACACACCGATAGGTGCACGGCGACAGATTGTTAACTCGAGGCTGGTAGCTAGCAGGCGAGCACTAGAGCATGCCCTACCACCCAGCTATGGTTTCATCACGATGTTTTCCGAGAGCTCAAGCTCATTGTTGTATTCGAGCCCACGTCCTACGGACCGTAAGCCGACGTCACCACCACTGAGGCATCGTCGCTATAACATGTATATACTCACAGCCCCTCCTTCATGTGCGACCTGAGATGCATCTGCACGTGGTACCGCGTGTGGAACATGTGGGCACACACCGGGCACTCGTACCGGAGCGTGTACCGGGACACCGAGTGGGTGATCATGTGACGCTTAAAGGAAAAAAAAATTAAGTGACACTTCAAATAATAAATAAATATCGAGGACAAAATTCAACAGTACTTTATTCAATAGGATACATTGTGATCACTTTAAAACGTCAAACTTAAAACTAGCTACGCCTGTTCCAACCTCCTTACGCCGGCAAAAGAACAGGCAAGAAACGCCCGGCAGGTAATTTTTTTGGCGCGATCACATTGACAATTTTATTCTTATTACTAATTGATTGAATTGGAGCAAGTTCACTAAAATCTCAAGGTTTTTTTTGTCATCTAATGGTCCGATATTTTTTAATTAGCTTTACTTATAAGATTTCTCTTGTTTGGTTGTACACATTGGGATATGGGAACATGAATATTAACGAGTTGCGGGATCACAACCAAAGCAGAGCAGACCCCACAAGCAGCACCCGTTCACGAGTTGACGCATGTGCCAGCCATCGCTCTCCTCGACCATATGAGAGGGAATAGGGAATTGACCTAGCCCCAAATTAAGCTCGAAACTTGTGTTATGGGTACTAGACAACGATATACATACTTGTATAGAGAAATAAATACTTATATAGATAGAAATATCCAAGACTCAGGTACAAATATTCGCGCTCATCACACATATATTTGCCCTTTCCAGGATTCGAACCCGGGACCGTTAGCTAATTAAACCTTTTTGTTTAAAAAAGCTTGAGTTTTTAATTTTAATCAATAATTACATGCAACTTATTTCCCTTGGACGAATTAGAATAATATATATTATTGTTGTTTTTAATATTAATATACAATTTTTATTTTTTATTTCATTTGTAAATGAATGTTTATGCAATAAATGAATATGAATATAATGGTGTTTCCTCACCGTTGGTTTTGGATGTAATTAAACAAAGGCGTAATTGCGTTTCTCTATATTTCAAAAAAGAAACAACATTTAAAGCCTATAATAATCTATTTGTTTAAAAATTCAATGAAATAATTTCACTTTTTAACAATTTGTAGCACTTTGTTTACCCTCAATAAAAACTTTCAATCTTCTATGTTCTATGTCGATTATTGTCAATGTCACCACAACAGAGACAGCTGTCAGTTGTGAGTTGTGACATTATGATTTGCCGGTTACGCGGCAAATTCAAACTTGAAGGAAGGCATGGTTTCCTTTACATGAAATAAAGATATTTGCTCACCTGCAGCTTGCACCGCGCGTTGTATCGTTTTGGGCACATATCGCAGACAAATGTCTTGGTGTCGATGTCTCCGGCCTTGCATTTGGTCTTCCTATGGTTTACCTGAAACAAAAACGATGTGTCAGTGAAAAGAAATCATTTTTTTTTACTAACTTTCGGATACTACGAGACCAGCACTGCTGCAGTGCGATTGTTATTCACACGGAAACTCTTCCGACCACGGATTCGGAAAAAATCCTTCCTTTGTTGCATTTTGACACTAATATTTCTTGAATTGTCACTAAAATGAGTCACCACAAAAATTGGCCCAGCTGTCACTAACATTTGTCGAGCTGTCACTAACATTTGTCGAGCTGTCACTAATTTTTTTAAGCTGCCAGTAAATATTAGACCAAACTCTGGCCAGTATTGCCATAAATACTCGCCATAGCCCCCCGTTTAGTATAACTGCTGCCACAGAGCGTGCACTCGAACGGTTTTGGTCCTTTGTGGGTGGCTTCGTGTTCTTTAAGCGCTTCTTTGTCGACTTGCGAATTAAGTTTGGTGGTTTTGTTACTAGACTAAATTCTTTTGTAACATACCTGTTTTACTATGACATATTTAATGTCCTTGGTAAATAATTATTATTTTTTGTTCATATTTGTTGAATTGCCAGTAGGGGTTGTTGCGTTTTGGCATTATTATTTGCTGAGCTATCACTGATATTTGCTGCCTTATCACTAAAATGAGTTACCACAAAAATTGGCCCAGCTGTCACTAACATTTGTCGAGCTGTCACTAACATTTGCCGACCTGTCACTTTTTTTTTTAAGTTGCCAGTAAAAATTTTACCAAACTCTGGCCAGTATTGCCATAAATACTCACCATAGCCCCCCGTTTAGTATAACTGCTGCCACAGAGCGTGCACTCGAACGGTTTTGGTCCTTTGTGGGTAGCTTCGTGTTCTTTAAGCGCTTCCTTATCGACTTGCGGCTCGAGGCAGTAATGACACTTTATACTCTTGGTCGTCTGACCGCTGCCCTCGTGACATTTCTGGTGAACCTGAAGCGTTTCCAGATGAAGGAATCTGGAATATGTAAAGTATAAAGTAAATAATGTGATGCAATATTATAAACGTTAAAGTTAGTGAGTATGGATGAACTAGATGCGCCCCGCGGTTTCACCCGCGTCTTCCCGTTATCCCGCAGGAACCTTTTTCCGGGATAAAAGTAGCCTATGTGTTAAGATAAAGAATTGGCAATATTGGCTGCAGGGATCTCCTTTTTTCTCAGCAATTACAAAACATACAGAGCTAATATTTATGTACATTAAAGATCATGTTTTTGACATCAAATTGTCAGAAGGATAACACGATTGGTTAACTTTCATAGCAGAGAAACAATGATCGGAAACTGCCCTCTAAAAGAAAAGATTTTCATTTTACAGGCATACAAAACCGATTTAAGAGTTGAATTTTTGTTTTTATATGGCATATACACATTCTTCATAGAACTACAGGTTTAGTTCTATAAAATTAACGATAGTTTTCATTTGAAACGAAAAAAACCTTTTTTTTGACGCATACGATCTTACGGCATTAGTCAGCTCGCTTGCGTTTTTGTATGGAGCTGATTTCAGAATCATTGTTTATCGCGGCGTCCTCTTAATCCAGGGTATAAGCTATCTCGTTTCCAAATTTCATTCAGATCCGTTCAGTAGTTTTTGCGTGAAAGAGTAACAAACATCCATCCATCCATACTCACAAACTTTTACGTTTATAATATTAGTGGGATAGGATATTCTCTCTGAGAGAAGGCCTGCGTCCCAGCAGTGGGAACGTAATAGGCTGATGATGATGATGATGGTGGTGATGATGATGATGATGGTGGTGGTGATGATGATAAAATACATACTTTTGGTGACAATATTCACAGACATGCGGCCACTTTCTGTATTTCTTTTCTTTCTTTTCAAAGAAGGTTTTCTTCGATTTTTTCAAAATCTTCTTTTTTGCATTTTCTATTTTTGACCTGAAACAAAAAAAATCTTTTATCAAACATTTTCCTTCCACGAATCCATTTGATTGATGTCCGCTTGCTACCCGTTGGTTGTGGATTCAAATCCTGCAATGAGCTTGAGCTTTCTGTGAAAGAAAACATCGCGATGAAACCACAGCTTGGTGGTAGGGCATGCTCTAGTGCTCGCCTGCTAGCTACCAGCCTCGAGTTAAGAATCTGTCGCCGTGCACCTATCGGTGTGTTCCGGCAGCCTCACTTGAGAGCCAGTTCCCAGTCCAGGTGTAGCGTGGCGCCACCTTCGACCACATCGTCACTGTCGCTTGCCCTGTCACTCACTTTTTGGTCTTCTTCTTAGTGCTAGCGCTATCTTCGGTGCTCGGTTCCGTCTTCAAATCCGTTTCGCCTTTCACATCCGGTTCGCCTTTGACTTCCGGTTCCGGTTTGATGGCGTCCTTTCCTGCGAAGGTAAAATTACAGCGTATAAAATATCGGACTATTTAGATGACAAAAAAAGCTTGGGATTGTAGTGAATTTCTCCAATTCAATCAATTAGTAATAAGAACAAAATAGTCAATGCGATCGCACTAAAAAAATTGTCTGCCGCGCGTTTCTTGCCTGTTCTTTGGCCGGCGTAAGGAGGTAGCTAGTTTTAGGGAGTTAAGAGGTTTGCTCACTTATTTACTTACTTTTTTGCTGACAAAGGGAAGGGGGGTATATAATTGTAAAAATCTGCTTACGTAAGAGTCAGAGGTAGTCTAGTCAACAAGAGGCACTTTAGTCAACAAGAGGCACTTTAGTCAACAAAAGGCATTCTAGTCAACAAGAGGCATTCTAGTCAACAAGATGCACTCTAATCAACAAGAAGCACTTTAGTCAACAAAAGGCATTCTAGTCAACAAGAGGTATTCTAGTCAACAAGATGCACTCTAATCAACAAGAAGCACTTTATTCAACAAAAGGCATTCTAGTCAACAAGAGGCATTCTAGTCAACAAGATGCACTCTAATCAACAAGAAGCACTTTAGTCAACAAAAGGCTTTCTAGTCAACAAGAGGCATTCTAGTCAACAAGATGCACTCTAATCAACAAGAGGCACTTTAGTCAACAAAAGGCATTCTAGTCAACCAGAGGCATTCTAGTCAACAAGATGCACTCTAATCAACAAGAAGCACTTTAGTCAACAAAAGGCTTTCTAGTCAACAAGATGCACTCTAATCAACAAGAGGCACTTTAGTCAACAAAAGGCATTCTAGTCAACAAGAGGCACTTTAGTCAATAAGAGGTATACTTGGACTAACCTTCCCAGGACTCGTCGTGTGTCAGCACGTGCCGGTGCATCTTGGAAGCGGTGATGAAGCCGCGGTTGCAGATGTAACAGGTGAACGGCTTCTCACCTGAAACCAATAGGGTGTTTACTCTAATTGTGAAAAATTCTATAAACATACTAGCTGCGCCCCGCGGTTTCACCCGCGTGGACTACATTTAACTCGATAAAAAAATAATATAAAAAATAGATGTTGGCCGATTCTCAGACCTTCCCGATATGCACACAAAATTTCATCAAAATCGGTCAGGCCGTTTCGGAGGAGTATGGCAACAAAAACTGTGACACGAGAATTTTATATATTAGATTATTGAGATAGCTTGGTCGAAAAACAGTCGGAAATCGATAGTTTTAGTCCTAAAACAGCAAACTAAATTTTAAAATTGAATTCAAAAGTCTCAGCTTTTTTAATCTGTTTGAAAACACCATTTTCATTTTCCCAGTCCAGCAGTGCGATTCTAATTCACACGGAAACTCTTCCGACCACGGATTCGGAAAAAACGCCTTCAGATTTTTTTAAAGCTCCAATTCAATCAATTAGTAATAAGAATAAAATTGTCAATGTGATCGCGCCAAAAAAATTACCTGCCGGGCGTTTCTTGCCTGTTCTTTTGCCGGCGTAAGGAGGTTGGAACAGGCGTAGCTAGTTTTAAGTTGACGTTTTAAAGTGATCACAATGTATCCTATTGAATAAACATATTTTTGATTTTGATTTTGATTTGATTAGACACGATTCATTAATCTGTTTGACCGCACGATCCTCCCCCATTCTTTCAACGTGGCCGAGCCAGCGAAGAGCATACAGTGGATGGCCGAGTGGCCGTCGCCCTGTCGGCCGTCCCAGATATCGCTGGAAAGACGAAGTCACGAAGGATTTGCGCTCACTCCAGGTGGAGGACTGGCAGGAGGTGGCGCAGGACAGACCGAAGTGGCGTCTTTTGTTATCGGAGGCCAAGACTCACTTTGGGTCGTTGCGCCATCTCAGTTAGTTTAGTTAGTTAGTTAGTTTTTTCATTAATCTGTATTTGGAAACGGATATTTAATTTGACAAAACAGCTGCTCAATCACGGAAAAATTTCCGCCACCTATTTGCTCTCGGAACACGTTTCCGTGAAGCGAAAGTGACGTTGAATCCGACACGGAAACTTTCCGAGTGAATTAGAATCGCACTACAGGTGTAGCGTGACGCCATCTTCGACCGCATCGTCACTTAACATCAGGCGACTTGTGGTCAAACGCAACCCTGTAAATAGTAAAAAAAAAATTTTATATAGCAGTCGCCATGTTATTACGGCTATATAAATATCAACAACTAACAACATACAAAACGTCACTGCATTGGTTTACATAGCCGACTGACGTCATGACCACAGAGCAATATGGCGTCCACGGCTAGCGTTTTCGTCAAATTACGCGCGAAATTCGAAAGTGCAAAATTTAAATGCATTTTTATGGCACATAACGATTGGATAAAAATTTTGTGAATTTTTAGTGGTTCACTAGTACTATAAGATCTTATTTAGATATTTTTTTTAAAATGGTTGTAATACCCTATTATACGTTGTTTTATATTCTTTCATCATCATCATCATCATCAGCCGGAAGACGTACGACGACGCAGTAGCCGAGTTGGTAGTGCCTGCCTGCGAAGCTAGCGGTCCCAGATTCGAAACCCGGTAAGGGCAAATATATGTGTGATGAGCACGAATATTTGTACGTGAGTCTTGGATATTTCTATCTATATAAGTATTTATTTCTCTATATGAGTATGTATATCGTTGTCTAGTACCCGTAACACAAGTTTCCAGCTTAATTCTTCCACAAATATTAGCCAAATCAGTCCAGCCGTTCTCGAGTTTTACCAGCGAACAGCAATTGATTTTTATATATATACTAGCGGCCCGCCCCGGCTTCGCACGGGTATTTAGCAAAAACGCAAAAATTATAATACACACATTATTGGAGTTTTAGTAAGGATCCCTAATTTTATTGAAAACAGACATCAATATTTATACAATACTAACGTCACTCAATTGTTTTGCCTTCCCGGAACCTCTCCACTAACACTTGAACTTTATGGTATGGTATTAAAGTTGACTTAAGTATTATTACGAATCGTTTGTATGGGGAAAAGAAAAGGGCTAATTTTAGTGTTTTCCCGGCAATTATTCGATTTTTCTCGCCGTAAAAACCATTATTGGACTTCAACAAACATTTAAAAAAAAGAATTGGTAAAATTGGTCCAGGCGTTGTTGAGTTATGCGCTTACCAACATATTTTGCGATTCATTTTTATATTATAGAAGATAAGATATAAGATTTTAATTAATGCGATATTTAATATCGAATGTGATAATATATCACGCCGCGAGAATTGGGCCCCAGAGTCCCAGCAGTGGGAACGTAAAACTTAGAGATTGTCTGCTCACCTGTATGCGTCCTCATATGCACTCTAAGATAGCTCTTGGAGCTAAGTTTCTTGTTACATATATGGCAGGTGGAGGACTTAGGACGGCGGGTCGCGGGGGAGGGGGGGCTGGCGAGGGGGGCGGGGGACTGCACCCACGTGTCCGACGGGAAGTACTCATCATCTGACCCGGAATCTCTGCAAAAAAAAATCGCGTGGGCTACAGTTTATCGCGATAAAAGGTAGCCTATCCTTTCTCAGGCTCTACACTATCTTTGTACCAATTTTGTTTACTACTTACAGGGTAGCGTTTGATCACTAGTCACCTGATGTTAAGTGACGATGTGGTCGAAGGTGGCGCCACGCCACACTTGGACTGGGAACTGGCTCTCAAGTGAGGCTGCCGGAACACACCGATAGGTGCACGGCGACAGATTCTTAACTCGAGGCTGGTAGCTAGCAGGCGAGCATTAGAGCATGCCCTACCACCAAGCTATGGTTTCATCACGATGGTTTTCTTCACCGAAAGCTCAAGCTCATTGTAGGATTCGGACCCACGATCTACGGGTTGCAAGCCGACGGACGTCACTACCACTGAGCCAGTACTTTAGGCGTGAAGGACAGACAGACTAGTGTCACTTTGGTATTTATAATATCAGTAGGCATCAGTACCGAGACTTTTCCGCAGGTCGTGGTTTCGAATCCTGCAATGTGATTGAGCTTTCGGTGATGGAAAACATCGTGATGAAACCATAGCTTGATGGTTTGGCATTTTCTAGATTTCCAAACTTGTATTTAAGGATACAGGAAACTCTACCCTGGAAAATCTAAAAATCTGCTTACTTCTCAGGCTGAACACCACCATCACCACGACGGCGGTCATCATCACCATCATCATCATCATCATCGTCAGCCGCCGCTTCCTCCAGGCTCTGACTACCCTGAACACCATAGCTTGCACCTCCTTCGACCACATCATCACTCAACATCAGGTGCCTTGTGGTCAACAACACCCTTTTAAATGCAAAATCTGCTTACTTCTTAGGCTTAACACCACCATCACTACAACCGCGGTCATCATCATCATCATCATCAGCCGCCGCATCCTCCAGGGTCTGCCTCTCTTGAACACCATAGCTTGCACCTCCATCGACCACATCATCACTAAACAATTCAATTATATTTATTCAATAGAATACATTGTGATCACTTTAAAGCGTCAAACTTAAAACTAGCTACGCCTGTTCCAACCTCCTTACGCCGGCAAAAGAACAGGCAAGAAACGTGCCACATCAGGTGCCTTGTGGTCAACAACATCCTTTTAAATACAAAAATCTGCTTACTTCTCAGGTTTAACACCATCATCACCACCACCGCGGTCATCATCATCATCATCATCGGCCGCTGCGTCTCCCAGGGTCTGGTTCTCCTCAGCATCATGGCTCTCTTCTTCCAGCTCCAGTTTGATGTCGTAATCCACCTTCACCTCTTCAATGGTGATCTGGCTGGTGGGTACGGGAGCGCTTATCATCCCGGCCTGATTCTCATCGTAGAACTCCAGGTTCGTTGGCAGAGTTACCTGAAAAAGGGGATCGGGATTTATAAATAGTTTTTTTTAAAGTTAAAATGTATTTTTTTAATAATTATTTATTTATTTAATAACTAATCGCGTCCCGCGGTTTCACCATCGTCTTCCTGTTATCCCGCAGTGACCTTTTTCCGGGATAAAAAGTAGCCTGTGTGTTAATCCAGGGTAAATCTACCTCCATTCTAAATTGCATCAAAATCGGTTTGGTAGTGACGGTGGTACGTGGTAACAAAAATTCACACACACAGAAATTTTAGTGTGGAGTCAGTCTTACAGAGATGTGTAAAAATTTTTTTTTTAATTCTACATAAGGCTTTTCCAAAAATACAAAATTAAAAAAAAATTATTCAATAGGATACATTGTGATTACTTTAAAACGTCAACTTAAAACTAGCTCCGCCTGTTCCAACCTCCTCACGCCGGCAAAATAACAGGCAAGACACGCCCGGCAGGTAATTTTTTTGGCGCGATCACATTTACAATTTTATTCTTATTACTAATTGATTGAATTGGAGCAAGTTCACTAAACACTTAGGACATTTTAGTATGGAATCAGTCCTACAGCGAAGGCTAACCAATGCCAAAAAGGTAAAAAAACCCTGCGCATTTGCCTTACCTTGTCTTCTTCCTTAGTAACGAAGGTCTCTTCCTTCGTCACCACATCACCGACCACCGGACACGGAGCCGTGCTCCCGTCCACCACAGGTAGATCCCAGGGGTACTCCGTTTTCGGTTTCCTCTCCTTTTCCTGTTTCAGCTGCTCCTCTAACTCTTTCAAGTACGGCAGGATCGCGTTGTAGTCTGTAAACCATAGAAATAAGTTAAAAAAAATGAAATAGCTAAGAAATGTTAATTAATTAGCAGTAGAGATAAGAAGAAGAAACATTTTTAGTTTTTTAAGCTACATATTTTATTTTTTACTCTTTAGTAACATAGCTCAATCTATTGGAATCGTCAAGACGAATCATATGAGCCCAAACTCGATGGAATTAATAGTAGCCGGTACAGAGATCCCTACCCACCTTCTGGCTGCATCATCAGACCCTCGTCACCCCTTAGGTGCCTAGGTGCCGTGTGTGTGAGGCCCGGAATGAGAGAGTTCCGGGCCTGTCCGTCGGGGCGGGTGGGTCGACTGTCACAGTGACCCCCTCCCGCCCCATCAAAAGGCGGCAGACGGCATAAATAAAAAAAAAAAAAAAGGCGTAGCTAGTTTTAAGTTGACGTTTTAAAGTGATCACAATGTATCCTATTGAATAAATATATTTTGATACAACTTACCGTACGGTTCGCCATCAAGTTTCTCATCTGCATGTTTCTTATCAAAATGTTTGACAAGCAGTTCAAATCTGAAAACATAACAACAAAAGATCAGATACTTAGCTATGTCCCGCGGTTTCACCCGCGCGGGCTACATTTTATCGCGATAAAAAGTAGCCTGTGCCCTTTCTTTGTATCTAGACTATCTCTGTACCGAATTTCATTTAAATCGGTTCAGTAGTTTAGGCGTGAAATCGAAACAGACAGACAGAGCTATTTTCGCATATATTATGATATTCATGTTCCCATATCACAATGTGCACAACCAAACAAGAGAAATTTTATTATAAAGCTAATTAAAAAATATCGGACTATTAGATGACAAAAAAAAAGCTTGGGATTTTAGTGAACTTGCTCCAATTCAATCAATTAGTAATAAGAATAAAATTGTCAATGTGATCGCGCCAAAAAAATTACCTGCCGGGCGTTTCTTGCCTGTTATTTCGCCGGCGTAAAGAGGTTGGAACAGGCGTAGCTAGTTTTAAGTTGACGTTTAAAGGGATCACAATGTATCCTATTGAATAAAACAAATTTCGACTTTTGACTCTTGTTTGAGCATTCGATATCTGTCAGTACCTAAATAAAAATTTTAACAAAATGGTCCGGTTTTTTTTTCAACACATCTGGCAACCCCAGGTACAGTACACACTTGAGCATAGAAGAGCATAGAAGAAGAACGGATCACTCACCTTGTAAAGAACTTGTAGCATATCCGACACTGATGCCTCACAGCCAAGTGGATGCGCTTGGTGTGCCGCCCGAGTTTGCTCGCAGTTATGAACGACTGCCCACACTCGCTACACGTGTATGGTTTCTCATCTGGAAAATACAATGAAAAAAATTGCAGCATTTTCTTTTTAAAACACTTTTGTGCGCGGAGATCTTCTAAACAATGATGGCTCAGTGGTAGTGACGTCGGCTTGCGATCCGTAGGACGTGGGTACGAATCCTACAATGAGCTTGAGCTTTCGGTGAAGGAAAACATCGTGATGAAACCATTGCTTGGTGGTAGGGTATTTTCTAGTGCTCGCCTGGCTAGCTATCAGCCTCGAGTTAAGAATCTGTCGCCGTGCACCTATCGGTGTGTTCCGGCAGCCTCACTTGAGAGCCAGTTCCCATTTCAGGTGATGATCTAACGCTGGATTACGATTTAATAACGGAGAGTCTATCGGAGCTCGATCCGTTCCGTGTGATGGCCAGACGTCAATCGGCTTCTTTTCACCCTACCCCCAAGTAGCCTTGTTTGGATAAGGAAAGGTTTCGGGTAGGTTTCAGGAAGGATTGACATTGATAAACAGATGAATGCTGAGTTCCGTGACACATTTGTAGCCAATATTAACAAACAATTAGCTTCAATTGTAACAATTAGAGCGATGGTGGCCGCAAGGTTTGGCGTGCGACTTACAAGGCGCCGACACCGAGTTCGAATCCACTCGGTCCCGCACCTATGACTCAATAAGTAATGTGCGGATTTGTCATCGCTCAAAACGGTGAAGAAAAACATCGTGAGGAAACCGGCATGTCCAAGAACCGCAACATTTTCAAGGGCATGCGACATCTACCAACCCGCACTAGGCCAGCGTGGTAGATTACAGCCTGAGAGAAGGCCAGAGTCCCAGCAGTGGGAACGTGGAAGGCTGATAATGAAGAACTAACAATGTAATCAAATCTTAGAAGTATATTTTCACCTACTTCTAATTGTCGTATCGACTTGAAACTTTGTATGTGTATGTAATCCTGATGACAATGCACTAATTTGATATCATCGACCTGCAGTTCGACTCCAATTCACTCGGAAAGATTCCGTGTCGGATTCGACGTCACTTTCGTTTCTCGGAAACGTTTTCCGAGAGCAAATAAGTGCCGAAAACTTTCCCGTGATTGAACAGCTGACTTGTCAAATTAAATGTCAGTTTCCGAATTCAGAATAATGAATCGCGTTTAAATAATTCTCGCGGAAACTTTTCCGAATCCGTGGTCGGAAGAGTTTTCGAGAGAATTAGAATCGCACCGCTGATCTGATGATGGAGCCAGGAGATGGATGGTGGAACTCTTCAATGGCAAACCCATCGAGTTTGGGCTCATTTGATTCGTTTCGACGAGTCCAATAGATTGGACTTAGTTACATAGACTAAAAAGTAAAAAATAAAATATATATACAATATAAAAAAAACTAAAATTAAATTAACTTGTAATAATTACGATATATGGTTATTTCAAAAAGTGTGGTCCAGGTGTTGGTAGCAACGTCACTTAACATCAGGTGACTTGTGGTCAAACGCTACCCTGTAACGAGTAAAAAATAATTTAAAACAACGTACCCGTATGCGATCTGACATGAATCCTCAAATAATAGCTCAACGCAAACTGCTTATGGCATCCGAAACATTTATAAATATTAACGCTGTCTTGGCTATCTACGTTCTTATTATTGGTCAACAACGCGGCTGGGTTATTTTCATTGTTCTCCGTTGCCGAACCCGTGCAGGCTTTCTTGATGTCACTCTTGCTGTCTTCCCCTTTGAACTCCGCAGCTTTCTCCGTGCCAATGTAGCCGTCCTCCGGTTTGATGTCAATTTCCAACTCGACTTTAACTTTGGAGTGCTTCTTGAGTTTCTTCTTTTCCTTTCGGAGACGTTTACGCTTCTTCAGGTTTTTTATTCTCAAATCGTAGCTTGTCATCCGGTTGGAATGTATGATAACGTGCTGGTCTAACTCTTGCAGGTCTTTGTACGCTAAGTTGCATACGGAGCAGCCGTAGAAAGCAAAGTCCTTGTCCATTATCTTCTTATTCCAATAATTGCTCGTTTTTCCTTTGACTTTGTAAATTCGTTTCTTTTTTTCCTCTTGAGGCACTATGTCAGGTTTAACGTCTTCTTCTTCGAGGGTTTCCGTTGCAGTTCCTACGTTGTCATTGTTGTCATTTTCTGTAGTGTTTGGTACGGGGTTGACGGTGGTATCTGTTGGTCCCGGTAACTCTGGTTGGTAAGATTCAGGGTACGTTGCAGGAGGGAGAGGTTGGTCATTTTTATAGGGGTACGGGATGGTTGGATGGGGTGGATGGGGGTAGAAATGGGGGTTAGGATGGGGGTAGTCGTATTGGGCTTCGTAGGAGCTCAACGGATCGACGTCCATCATCATGTTGTGGTTCATTGTTATCTGTGGAAGAAGATTTTTCTACAACAGACTTCCTTGATGCTTCCTTGCTACAGAATTGACTTTTCTCTGCACTTTTGGACATTGCTATAATTCAACACAGCGTGATATAGGCACATCAAGCTGCTTACCTATCACTAAATAAATAAATATTAATATTTATATGATAATTCGAGATGGGATTTATTTACTTTGATAATGGGGGAGCAGCTTGAAGCTGACGTACCTATATCATGCTGTGTTGAATTATAGGAATGTTCAGAAGTGCAGTGAAAAGTCAATTCCGTAGCATGGATGCATCGTTACTGTCGTATTTATAATATTCATATGGAAGTGTGGATTTAAATGAACAATTAATTAGTGCGTATAATTTCAACAACACACATCAACATCTTGGTTGCTTATCTACTTGCTTCTAATAAAATTAACTCAAGGTTATATAGTAAGATATTACGAGTAAATAAAAATTATTATATAATGTCATCTGACCTATATCCTACTTCCTACTAATATTATACATGCAAAAGTTTGTGTGTGTTTGAATGTTTGTTACCATATTGTATCACCGTACTAAACTGAATTTGATGAAATTTGGAATGGAGATAGGTTATACCCTGGATTAACGCACAGGCTACTTTTAATCCCGGAAAAAGGGTGCTGCGGGATTTAAATAAATTTTAAATATCGGGGACCATTGCACACGAATTGTACCTAGCCCCAAATTAAGCTCGAAACTTGTGTTACGGGTACTAGACAACGATATACATACTTATATAGAGAAATAAATACTTATATAGATAGAAATATCCAAGACTCGGGTACAAATATTCGTGCTTGTCACACATATATTTGCCCTTACCGGGATTCGAACCCGGGACCGCTAGCTTCGAAGGCAGGGTCACTACCAACTCGGCTACTGATGATGATGATGAATATAATATCAATACTGTTTAAAAATATATCAATAAAATTGATTGCATTTCTGTCACTTGCCCATCCCCATTTTATTACAAAAATTACAAGTTGCATGGAAAAATCATGGTAATGCAATATTAACCTATGTGACTTCTTTTGTTTACATAACTGACATAATAAATTGAAAAAAAAAGCTATAAAAAAAACTAATTTGAATATTAACACAAAATAATATTAAAATGTACATGTAAAATAGCATAAAATCGTTAATGATAGCGTTTTAACCAATAAACACTCAAAGATATATAAAATTTCACCGAATTTAATTCAATAATATGCATTTACCAAGTTCCAAACATCATACGATAATGTAAACAAACATTTAAACTTAGAATCGCGCGTTTTTAAACGAAATCGTTGAAGAAAACAGCGTTGTCAGACTCAGTGCCACTGTAAAGGCCACTAATCAATACTTTGAGACAAAAAAAACGTACCTGCTTCGCGTGAACGGTACAAAAAAACACCTTTTTTTCAATACTCAACAAAATGATACACACGAATGGAAATGATGTGTTTTCCCTCCAAAAGTTGTTTCCGCACTACATTTTGCACGCCAGATTGTCGTTGAAACTTTCCGGATGGTTTATGCGTAGTTTAAAATTGAATTAATTTGTTTTAACAAAGGATAATTACGAGAAATAATCACATCATTTTTTAGTTCGCGTGACCAAATACACATCGATGGCAGACTGTCATTGCTTGCCATTTAAAAATTCTTATTTGCCTTATTCCGTTTTTGACTGATAAAAGTATAAAAGTGACACATGTTTTTCGGGTTCCGTGGGAGATTTGTAAAAACCCATAATGTATTTGGTTTGAAATATACGCATAACAGCTGGGAACGTTATGTAAACTGATAAAACAAGTTATTAAATGCGGCATCATTATTATATAATAAAATAATGTATTTTTTCACATATTATTTTTGGCCTCTTTTTGTACATAATTTCTTTGAACAATCAAAATGATGTTATTAAAAGTTTAAATGCTTATTTTATACAGTCACTAACATTGTTTTTCATTCATAAAGTAAATTCTTAATAATGTAGAGAACACCTTGCTACTTTATTATCAACTTAATACCAATCAGATGGGACCGTATTTTTATAGTGGCAGCACTGTAACTGACTGTCAAAAAAAATCTGTAACTGCTGTCAAATGAAAGTCAAGGTCGTTTGCGTTTTGTATTTACATTGCTCATTGTATTTAAAAAAGAAGAAAAATATTATTTTTGTTTTTATTGTCGCCACTCAACATGTAGATTGAAGTTCGTTTGTTAAATTACAGACAGCATTATCGCATCGGTGTTCTGCATGAGCTGCGTCGTAGTGGCCACAAAAACATGCAAAATAATTTAATGTAGATACGTACGCGTCGAGTTGAGAACTTCCCAGCTGTTGATAAATAAAGAATAAATAAGATCTCTTACATACTCGAAATTACAATGTTATAATATATCTTCTGTGCCTTTGTAATAAAAGAAATGCCATGATTAGATTTTCTTTTAATGCGAAAAGACTTGCCTTTACACTGGTTATTTTTCGCTTAGGTACTGAATGTTGTTAAAACTCTTTAAAACAATACCAATGAGTCATAATTGGCACACATTATTGACATTTCACCCATATTTTATTTTAATAATTATCATAAAGATAAGAAGTATAAGAAGTAGGTAAGTATTGCAAAAATAAGTATCAATATGGAATGATAACAAAGGATGTGTTGTTTTATCTATCTGCGGCTTATGTAGTAGAGTACATACCTAAAGTTACGGCGGGTAGATAAGAGAGCTAAAAGAAACTCCATTATGTTTGAAGTAATTGCAAAAATATGTATTACCAATAGAGGTATTCGTTCGCGTACAAACCAGAGGCCCAATTTTCACGTCAAAATTCAATACACATTTTTACAGTTATTGCGATATTTATCGAATGTGCAATATAAAAAATGTGAAATGAAAATGTATGAATGGAAATGTGTGTATGTTGTTGTGAATGTGAATGTGAAATGTGAATGTGTAATATCACGCCGCAAGAATTGGACCTCGGATATTTTCGTAGTAAATAATGGTAAACTATAGCATTGTTTTCTTGCGCCCTGAAAATACTTCCCGCCGACCGACGAGAGAGAGAAAACTCTATTCCTTCTTTTTATAACTCTTGCTTGTTAAAACCATTTGAATAAAACCGCCACAAAAGGTTTTGGTAGACAATAATTCATGTAATTTACATAAATATTCAAGTTCCATCTTCACGTTTGTGAAACAGGTTTTATGTTTTCGACTCGAAAGACTATTTTAGATGTTAGGACTTGATAAGTGATTCGACTAGAATAGGTAGGGTTTGTGATTAATGATTATTATGAAACATTTAGCATTTACAAAAGGTACAAAACGTACCTGTAGTCTACCTGAATGGTCAGCCGGTAAAAATAGTCGACAAGTTCAAGTACCTTGGTTATATCGTCGCCTCCAGCTTAAAGGACGATGCTGACATTGAATGACAGCGGAGGGCTCTGTGCGTGGTTGGCAACATGATTGCACGTAAGTTCAGCAAGGCCTCACCTGACGTGAAGATCACCCTGTTCAAATCTTTCTGCCAGACGTTCTATGCGTGTCAGCTCTGGACTGAGTACACAAAAAAAGCGCATGATGGCATTAGGGTGGCCTATAATAACATCCTTAGGCACCTCATGAACCTGAAACGCTATTGTAGTGCTTCTGAAATGTTCGCACAGGCGCGTACCGATTCGTTTAATGCCATCCAACGAAAACGAATTGCGTCCTTCATGTCCAGGGTTGACACGTCTAGGAATGCTATTGTCAGGAGCATGGCAGATCGATTGCTACTAACGCCAACGTATAGACGATGGGTGGAGTTAACCACTTAATTTTAATTTATTTATTTTTTGTCTCGTAGTAACATTTCGTAATGTTTTTGCTACATATGTATTTTTATTCTTTATATTTTTTGTGATTTTTGTGATATATACATATAATAACCATATATTTTTTTGCATGTACTATGGACCTTGTGTCTGCAATAAAGAACTATTATTATTATTTAAAATTACCTGTTGATAACTTCAACTAATACCGCCTTGCATTTTTCTGATAGATACTTATAAAAGACCTTTTAAGCCTAGTAAAGTTCACAAATGAATATGTTACTGGTACATCACTAACTCGATAATATCTGTCACTCACAGAGTCACAGTCACCATCCAATCACACAATTATTCACATCACTACTACAGTCGGGCGGGAAACCGCGACGCGGCAAGACGCGCTAGCGCACACTTCAAATTTTTTCTACAGTCTCTTTTTTAAAGAAAAGACGTTTTGTGTGTTCTAAACTACAAAATTACTTCATAATAATATTTCTAATCTATTTTATGCTTGAAATATTACCCGTGCAGTGTGCTAAGTACTTTTTATGAGTGCTAATTTAATAATATGGATCTAGTTACAATAAGTACCTACCTTTGACACAATGGACAGAACCACAGCACTATCTCAAGGTAAATTGGGTTAGGCTTAATTGAAAACTATTATATTATTGAACGTGTGTAAAGTTAATGCAACCGTGAAGTCGATAAACTTCGTGAACCTAGTAGACCTTGTAGGTAAATAGAGGGAAAAACCGGTAAAAAGATTTTCAAATCAGTGTTTCATACAAAATTAGTCTTTTGTTTTTCTATCTGCATTTGTTGTCATTGTTCTAGCTTATGTACAATTCCTTTGTTATTTTAATTTTTTATTGACATATTTTAATCCTTTTTTTAGATATCTGTTAATTACTTACTGATATTTCAATTGAAGTAAAGGAAAGTACCTAATTAGAAATAAACGCAGTGCAAGTTGTTAATTTCGTAAGAGTTTTATATCAATAGTCAATTTTTATTTATTCAATAGGATACATGGTGATCACTTTAAAACGTCAAACTTAAAACTAGCTACGCCTGTTCCAACCTCCTTACGCCGGCAAAAGAACAGGCAAGAAACGCCCGGCAGGTAATTTTTTTGGCGCGATCACATTGACAATTTTATTCTTATTACTAATTGATTGAATTGGAGCAAGTTCACTAAAATCCCAAGCTTTTTTTGTCATCTAATGGTCCGATATTTTTTAATTAGCTTTACTAATAAGATTTCTCTTGTTTGGTTGTACACATTATGGGAGCATGAATATTAATGAGTTGCGGGATCACAACCAAAGCAGAGCAGACCCTACTAGCAGCACCCGTTCACGAGTTGACGCATGTGCCAGCCATCGCTCTCCTCGACCATATGAGAGGATAGAAGGCGACCCGACACACGACGCCGCCGCAAGCATATTTCAAATGAAGTAAAGGAAAGTACCTAATTAGAAATAAACGAAGTGCAAGTTGTAAATTTCGTAAGAGTTTTCTATCTGACTTACTAGGTAAAGCTATCTAATCTAAGAATATTTGGCGCGCTTATCAATACATTGTCTGTTCACTGTCTCTCGAACCTCAAATAGGCAACAAAGGTTTTCATTACAAATGGTTTTCCAGTATTAACACAATAGTCTAGTGTCTAGTCATGTAACAATATTTGTAAAGTGATAGTGGTTGAAAGGTAATGCGTGCGCCTTACAAGACGCCGACACCGAGTTCGAATCCTCTCGGCCCCGCACCTATGACTTTGCCATCGCTCAAAACACCCATTGTCTAGGGATGTGACTTGGAGGGAAAAAAATCGATTAGTAAATAATCGATTTTTATCTCATTAAAATAAATCGATTTGTAAAAAATCGATTTTTTCTATACAATAATTTACACGTTGGTTTAATCTCCAACAATACAAACATTATTTTATCTTTTATTACTTTAAGAAAAAAGAGAGTTGGTAAAAAAATCGATTTACTTTTTACTTATAAAATAAAAAAAACGGTTTTTCAATAATCGATTTTTTTATATTTAGATAATCGATTATTAAAAATCGATTAACATAAAAATCGGTTATTTTTTCCCACCCCTACCATTGTCCCAGCAGTTGTGACGTAATAGGCTCAGAATGATAGACAATAGACAATATATTAGTTACTTGTTTTTTTTTGATTATTCATTTTCTCTAGATTAAACAAAACTTTACCATAAAAACAGTGTTTGCCCCCAGTAGCACAGGATTTTTTTTTCTCGATTTTACCATTTTCCCTTAAAAACGCTGTATTTTCCTTCATGGCACTCCTATTTTCCATAGAAACATATTCTCTCCATCCTACTAATAGTATAAACGTGAAAGTTTGTGAGTATGAATGTATGGATGTTTGTTACTCTTTCACGCAAAAAGTCCTGAACGGATTTGAGTGAAATTTGGAATGGAGATCGCTTATGCCCTGGATTAAGCGTAGGCTACCTCCATAAAATAGTGAGATATGGTGTTCTAGTTGCGCGCCACGGTTTCACCCGCGTCTTCCCGTTATCCCGCAGGAAACTTTTCCGGGATAAAAAGTAGCCTATGTGTTAATCCAGGGTATAAGCTATCTCCATTCCAAATTTCACTCGAATCCGTTCTGTAGTTTTTGCGTGAAAGAGTAACAAACATCCATCCATCCATATCGCGTTTATAATTTTAATTAGGGTTGCTCAGTGACTAATAAATATATGTATATGTAGTACTAGCTGTTCCTCGCGGTTTCACCCGCGTGAGCTACAGTTTATCGTGATAAAAAGTATCCTATGTCCCTTCCCCGGGGCTCAAATTATCTCTTTACCAAATTTCATTTAAATCGGTTCAGTAGTTTAGGCGCGACAGCGTATATATTCCGTATACATACTCCAAAATTATTCCCGCACTTCGGTGCCCCCTCAACGCGTTACCTGCTGCCTATTTCAATTCTAAGTTAATTTTTCTTGGACCGCACGTTTGAACCGCGCAGTTGAAGGTCTTCCTGGTCCGCGACCGCACTTTACCTATTTCATAGATTCTCCCGGTGCCCCCCTCACCTCACCGCGTTTCCCGCTGCGCTGCGGTGCGGCGGTTTTATTTTTCTACTACTACTTACATTTTTAAACTCGTGATATCTTTCGAATGGAATGTCCGAATTGAATGATTAAAAAAGTTATATAAAGGCATTGAAGCAGTTTTGAATAAGAAGTAATTTATTTTGATAAGGATTAATACCAAGATACAAATAAAGAGCCTTTTCTAGCGGCGGCATTAAAAATTATTTTTTTTAAATAAAAGATCACTTATTGTGGCATAACTATAATAGTTAGACATATGCTCTCGCGGACTTTTTTGTAGATCTAAGTGAGACCTACAAACCCGTAGTACATTATTTTTTTCTAGTGTCAATAGTTATTGCAGCGCACGCAAAAATAGGTTTTCGATTTCACACCTTGGGTTGCAAAATAGCAATTTTCTTAAAGATCCCTAATTTTTTTGGAAATAAAGTATAGCCTATAGCCTGCCTCGATAAATGGACTATCCAACAATGAAAGAATTTTTCAAATCGGATCAGTAGTTCCTGAGATTAGCGCGTTCAAACAAACAAACAAACTCTGCAGCTTTATAATATTAGTATAGATTAAAGTCGTGTGTCGGGTCGCCCTCTTCCCTCTCATATGGTCGAGGAGAGCGATGGCTGGCACATGCGTCAACTCGTGAACGGGTGCTGCTTGTGGGGTCTGGTCTGCTTTGGTTGTGATCCCGCAACTCAATAATATTCATGTTCCCATATCCCAATGTGTACAACCGAACAAGAGGAATCTTATTAGTAAAGCTAAATAAAAAATATCGGACCATTAGATGACAAAAAAAAGCTTGGGATTTTAGTGAACTTGCTCCAATTCAATCTATTAGTGATAAGAATAAAATTGTCAATGTGATCGCGCCAAAAAAATTACCTGCCGGGCGTTTCTTGCCTGTTCTTTTGCCGGCGTAAGGAGGTTGGAACAGGCGTAGCTAGTTTTAAGTTTGACGTTTTAAAGTGATCACAATGTATCCTATTGAATAAATAAAAATTGACTATTGACTCTAAAGGAAATATAAGCCTACTGATTACCTAACGAGTAAAGTCTTACGTTGATATTTCTTACAAAACTACCGTTATGTTCATTAAATCTGATTATGTAAATTATTTCGGTTACATAATCACAAACAAGTTTGACCCATAGGTGTGTTATACAATTCTTTACCACATTAAGGTGAAGAATTGGCAATATTGGCTGCAGAGATCTCCTGTTTTTCTTTTTATAGGCATACAGAACCGATTTAAGGTAAGGGCAAATATATGTGTGATGAGCACGAATATTTGTTCCTGAGTCTTGGATATTTCTATCTATAAAAGTATTTATTTCTCTATATAAGTATGTATATCATTGTCTAGTACCCATAACACAAGTTGGGGCTACGTCAATTTGTGTGCAATGGTCCCCGATATTTATTTAAATTTATTTATTTAAGAGTTGTTTTTTTGTATGGTATTATACACATCCTTCAAAGAATTACAGGTTTAGTTCTATAAAAAAAAAGATAGTTTTCATTTTAAACGAAAAAAACCTTTTTTTTTACGCATACGACCTTACGGCATTAGTCAGCTCACTTGCGTTTTTGTATGGAGCTGATTTCAGATTCATTGTTTATCACGGCGTCCTCATAAGCAAGAGAGGTCATTCATTAACGTAGTGAAGCTGGCTATCATCAGCATCAGCCCACTGCTGGGTCTCTGGCCTTCTCTCAGAGAGATAGTATGCGCCGTAATCTCCCACGCGGGCCCAGTGCGGGTTGGTAGATGTCGCATGCCCTTGAACGTTGTGGTTCTTGGACACGCCGCCGGTTTCCTCACGATGTTTTCCTTCACCGTTTTGAGCGATGGCAAATCCGCACATAACTTGTTAAGTCATAGGTGCGGGGCCGAGAGGATTCGAACTCGGTGTCGGCGCCATGTAAAACTCACGCGTTACCCGGTATGTTTGGCCGCGTCCATACTGCGAGACTGTTAACGGGCGGTTTCAATAACCTAACTATCCTCGGTTAGACATAAATTTGACATCACTTCTATGGAGCTTCAAGATTTAAGATTCAAAGAATTTATTGCATTCCATAATGTACAATAGTCAGTCATAATATAATTAAGAGGACGCCGTGATAAACAATGAATCTGAAATCAGCTCCATACAAAAACGCAAGCGAGCTGACTAATGCCCTAAGTTCGTATGCGCCAAAAAAGGGGTTTTTTCGTTTAAAATGAAAACTATCGTTAATTTTATAAAACTAAATCTGTAGTTCTTTGAAGAATGTGTATATATACCATACAAAAAAATTTCAACTCTTAAATCGGTTTTGTATGCCTGTAAAATGAAAATCTTTTTTTTTAGAGGGCAGTTTTCGATAATTGTTTTTCTGCTATGAAAGTTAACCAATCGTGTTATCCTTCCGACAATTTGTAGTCTAAAACATGATCTTTAATGTACATAAATATTAGCTCTGTATGTTTTGTAATTGCTGAGAGAAAAGGAAATCCCTGCAGCCAATAGTGCCAATTCCTCGTCTTAAGATCAATTATGGACCCTGTTGGGCACAACAACAACATTACTTATGCTATGCTTGTGCTTATTAGCTTATGCTGCTTATGTCAAATTTCCATCTCCTATAGGGCAAACCATGGATAGATCGGTTATTGAAAACGGGCGTAAAGCTGTAGCGATGGCGGGCGCGAAGTATCGAACGTATGGAACGCGCCTTCCGGTTAAACTCTGAACCGGCAAGACCGATTTTGACGGGACTTTCATTCGCAAATAGCTCATGTTATCAGGAGTAACTTTTATATAAGCAATTTGAACCCTGGAAGGTTAAATTATACTTTTTATCGCGATGAACTGTTTTTGACGCGGGTGAAACCGCGGGGAATAGCTAGGATAGATTGATGTGAATCTATTTACAGCAGACAAAAATATAAGCATTAATTTAAATAAATTTAAGAGGTTAATGAAGTTTTGTAGTATTCATTAAAATCCGTTTTGAATAAAAGGAGTATTTGAAATACTCGGTGCTAAATGGGACAGCAAGTGTCCGCGTTGCACTCAAATAAACAATAATGGTCTCGATTCGGTTTTCAAAATTCAAAATTCAATAATGTTTATTCAATAGGATACATTGTGATCACTTTAAAACGTCAACTTAAAACTAGCTACGCCTGTTCCAACCTCCTTACGCCGGCAAAAGAACAGGCAAGAAACGCCCGGCAGGTAATTTTTTTGGCGCGATCACATTGACAATTTTATTCTTATTACTAATTGATTGAATTGGAGCAAGTTCACTAAAATCCCAAGCTTTTTTTTTTTAAATATTATAGATACTTGTTACTATAATATACTTGTTACTTTTGGATCTCGGAAAAAGGTTCCTGCAGGATAACGGGAAGACGCGAGTGAAACCGCTGGGCGCAGCTAGTTATTCATATTTGGGCCAGCATGCTGTACGATAAGAGTCGTGTCACGTGTTATAAGAGAATAACACGTGTTTTTATAAATATTTTATTTATCTGTTGCCACGTGAGCTAATAACTTGTCTAGCTATGACTAACATCTCTTATCTTATATATATATTTATTATGTATGTATATAAAAATCAATTGCTGTTCGTTAGTCTCGCTAAAACTCGAGAATTGCTGAACCGATTTGGCTAATTTTGGTCTTGAAATGTTCGTGGAGGTATAGGGAAGGTTTAAAAGGTGAGAAAAATCAGAATAATTGCCGGGAAAACCCTAAAAACAGCGCTTTCCTTCTTCTCATATAAACGTTTACTAAATAAAATGTAGAGTCAATTTGAACTTTATTGCTATTCAATAAAGTTCATATTAAATTACAAGCACTCACTGTTGTCTAAGCAATGAAGGTGTGTACGAGTCAATTTGCACTTTGTTACGGCTGCACAAATTTCAAATTCAATCATATCTATCAAAACAGTTTGCGTGTGCGCGTTGGTGGATCTATGTCTTAACACATAGGCTACTTTTTATCCCGGAAAAAGGTTCCTGCGGGATAACAGGAAGACGCGGGTGAAACCGCGGGGCGCAGCTAGTATTATGATAAAAAAAAGTGGCGGCAATAGCTGTCCGTATGAAAATTTTTTTTTGTTTCCAAAACTTGAATTTCTTCGAGTGATGTGTGATATTGGTCGATTAGCCGATCAACCTTTTCCGGGTTATTTTGATCCTATGTGTTAATCCAGGGTATAAGCTATCTTCATTCCAAATTTCATACAGATCTGTTCCGTAGTTTTTGCGTGAAGAGTTAGAGTTGGATGGAGGGAAGTTTGACACCAATATTGTAGGTACATAACAGAAATATTCCATTCCTTAATTTCCTTACAGGTGGTTAAACAGTCGCCACTGAATTCAAGATGGCCGCTTCCGGCGACATAACAGTTGCGCAAGATGGCGGCCAAGGCAACGTCAAGCTTCATCCGTATTTGGTTACCTTGCTGTGAGTATTTACTATTTAGTCATTGACTATTGTTATATTTTTATTTAATTTGATTGGCTATTGAGGTATTTAGTACCTTAACCTATTTTAAATGTACTCAAGGTATGTACAAATAGTGACCATTCTCTTTTGATGTGCGCTATCATTAAAATTAAATTCCTTCAACAAAATCCTAAGTGAAATTCAAGACTTCTTCTCGATAGCAAAATTTCAAGTCCGTCTAAAGAGAAATCTTATTAGTAAAGCTTATTATAAAATATCAGACTATTTATTTATTTATTTAAAGGAAGACCAACAGCTTATACATGTTTGGAAATTAACTATTAAGAAGCAGATAGCCAATTATAGATCCTCACGGATAGTAACGAGATAACATATAAAAATAACAGTGAACAACATAGTGAGTGCAAACCTTATACATAAAAATAAACTTAGAACAAATAAACATAAAAATAAAGTATTCTTTAAATAAGTTAAATAAAAAATATTAATCAAAAAATTCTCTGCTCAGCAGCCGTCTAGCCGATGCCACACTTGTACAAGTCTATGTCGAGGGCTCGAGGCACTTATCAAGTTTATTAAAGTTAGATGACAAAAGAGCTTGGGATTGGTCCGTGTGTTAGACACTGGTCTAACACACGGACCGTGTGACGCTAAAAATAAACATAAGAAAATTTTGGTCGCGACTTTTTTCTCAACATTTAGCAATATTTTGGCAAGGGCGCCAATTTATTTGCAACCAAGTCTCGAGACGTGCTTCTATTTTCAATGCGAACTTTTAGTTTTTACGAAACCTGTCAGCCGTGTCTGATGTAATGACCGGTTTCCATTATTCCAGTCCAGTGATCCAACGAGAATCCAGTCCAGTGCTGACTGGATCTGTAACGCAGGGGCGGACTTACACATTTGCCGCTAGTAGGCTAAGTATTCAAATTTTGCCGCCCCTACCAACCTCTATAACCTCTACGGCCTCTGCCTTTCCTTTTTAAATGTGTCATTTTTTTATGCATCAGACAAAAATTGAAGAAAATTCAAGTGTTGAACAATGTTTAATTGTTTGTGTGCACATAATAATATTTAAATACATATATATACGACTCTTTTAATATCATTAAAACATTTTTTGACGTGACAACGTCTTATAAATTGGTTTGCCGGGTGACACTTCAAGAAACTGCGTTACGCTCCGCTCACGTTATGCGCTCACAATGAGAGCGAGTGAGAGGCACGCGTCCCTTCCACTCGGGCATGGTTAGCCCGCCTAAGAGCGAGAGAGACAGACATAAAAAGTGAAAGGCACGCGTCCAGATGAATATTCACATTAAAATTATTTTACCACTCAAAGTCGTTGTCACGTAAAACTTTCGCCCGTATATCGACTTTACAGGCAACCAATTTTTTTAATTGACACTACTTAGCCTGCTGCTAAATCCACCACTGCTGCAACGTCTACGTTATTCCAGTTAGAAGCCGTTGAAGTGTGAACACTACAGTGCCAATGATATCAAGAAGAAAAATGTTCCAAATGGCACTGGATTGACCGGCTACATTATACCAGTTGCACTGGATTCACATTTTTCCAGTACGCATTCCAGCGCTGGATTCGATAGCTGGACTGGAATAATGTAAACCGGCACTGGAATGCACTGAATCCAGTTAGCATTCCAGTTCAGGGACTGGACTGGATGGTGGTCTACTTTAAAAGCCAGTAGGACCAATCCATGGGGGAAGAGAAAAGAAGTTCTCTTCTCGTTCTCACTTCTCTTAGAGAACGATAGATATAGATAATTTCTTATTTCATCACCTAATATCTATAAGATTTAAGCGATGAAATTCACAGAAATTCATGAAATAAGCCCTTTGTAAAAAGGACTAGTAAAAATTCTAAGAACATAATTTATGTTTCTTGTTAACCACAGACTGGAAAACAGTCTCTCGCGTTCACCAAACGTCGGAACATAACGCCACCGCGAGCCAACTCGAATGGTGGCGCCATCTAGTTCCAAAGCCGCGAACTTTGTTGTTCAATGACTACGAAACGCTAAATTCACAAACGATAGAGATAGAGGAACGTATCAACTCCGGTTTTGTATGCCTCTAAAATAATTTTATTTTTTTCAGAGGGCAGTTTTCGATCATTGTTTCTCTGCTATGAAAGTTAACCAATCGTGTTATCCTTCCGACAATTTGATGTCAAAAACATGATCTTTAATGTACATAAATATTAGCTCTGCATGTTTTGTAATTGTTGAGAAAAACAGAGATCCCTGCAGCCAATATTGTCAAGTCCTCATCATTAAAACGCGAGCGGAGCGAGCCAAAACATTTTGAAATACCTATTCTTACCCTGTAAGTTAGCAAAATGACTCCACAATTAATATAGTCAATAGTACTTTATTCAATAGGTCACATTGGGATCCCGTTAAAACGTCAAACTTAAAACTAGCTACGCCTGTTCCAACCTCTTTACGCCGGCAAAAGAGGCAGGCAATGATGTATTAAGCTAAATGCCATTGCAGTTACAGATGCAGACTGCTTGCATGTACAAGTATTTCGCGATCACATTGACAATTTTATTCTTATCACTAATTGATTGAATTGGAGCAAGTTCACCACAATCCCAAGCTTTTTTGTCATAATATTAAATAGTCCGACATTTTTATTAGACATTTTAAACGATTTTTAATTGACAAGGCATATTAGTCATTAAATGAATATGTAAATGATATTAATAATTAATATAATATAATAAAATGATAATAATTAATGTAATGTAATCTATATAAATATAACTCAAAGGTGACTGACTAACATAGTGATCTATCAACGCACAGCCCAAACCACTGGACGGATCGAACTGAAATTTGGCATGCAGGTAGATGTTATGACGTAGGCATCCGCTAAGAAAGGATTTTGATTAATTCTAACCCCAAGGGGATAAAATAGGGGATGAAAGTTTGTATGAAACTTTGTCAATTTTAAACTGATCGGGCTGAGACTTTGCATGCATAAAGCTGTAGCCCACGCGGGTGAAACCGCGGGGAACAGCTAGTTTTTGTATAATTTGTTGCAAATGTATAATTCTTATTCCTAAGTAACGAATAGTGAAGCGATAATTCCCCAATTTTTAGCGAGTCGCGATTGAATGAACAGTTGGCACCGCGCCCTGATCTTCGTCAATGCCGAAAGGTTATTGCTCCCACTCGCTACACGTGGTACGATGACGTCACGTCCCCTATCTTATCAGTTCTATATATGTGGTAATGACAAGTTTATGTTACTAGCTGTCCTAGCGATCTATATTATTATCTACTAGTTGCGATATATAAATAATCTTTTCATTTGACATAGCTTTATTCTTTAATGTCTAGCATTTAGATTTATTGTTAACTGTTATAATTGTAACTGCTATAGAATTTGATAATATGCATGGAAAATTGATCGTTAATATTCATGTTCCCATATCCCAATGTGTACAACCAAACAAGAGAAATCTTCTTATTAGTAAAGCTGATTAAAAAATATCGGACTATTAGATGACAAAAAAAAGCTTGGGATTTTAGTGAACTTGCTCCAATTCAATCAATTAGTAATAAGAATAAAATTGTCAAAGTGATCGCGCCAAAGAAATTACCTGCCGGGCGTTTCTTGCCTGTTCTTTTGCCGGCGTAAGGAGGTTGGAACAGGCGTAGCTAGTTTTAAGTTGACGTTTTAAAGTGATCACAATGTATCCTATTAAATAAAAAAGTTTTGAAATTTGAAATTTGATAATTAATGTACTTAAGCTGTTATTATATTGCAACCCAATTTGCACACCGAACGGTCAAAATAAGGGACAAGATTTTTCCCTATAAAAAAAAATGACTTTCTTGTGAACGATGTGTCTAATTTTAGAAGTCAGTAGGAGCGGCAAAAATTTTATAGCATTGGGGCGGCACATTTTTAAATCCAGCACAGTGTCCATAACACAAGTTTCGAGCTTAAATTGGGGCTAGGTCAATTTGTGTGCAATGTTCCCCGATATTTATTTATTTATAATATGCACAGGAAAAAACACTAGTCTGTACCCCTAGTACAAGTTTTGAAAACGATAAAAGTTTTCGTAAACGTCGACGTTTACCGCCGCCGACTTGTCAAAGTGGCAACTCGATCTGCTTAAATTCAAAAAGTAACTCAATAACATTGTTGGAATATAATTATAACGATTTAAAATAACCCGTATTAACGATTTCAGTTCCTCCAAGTCTCGGTAAGATTCGCTGAAAAAAATATGTATGGATGGAAACGAAAACTTTTATAGGTTTTGTAAACTATCAAAACCTGTACTAGGGGTACTGAATTTGATATCCATACGAGTAATAAATAAAATAAATAATAATAAATATCGGGGACAATTGCACACAAATTGAGCTAGCCCCAAATTAAGCTCGAAACTTGTGTTATGGGTACTAGACAACGATATACATACTTATATAGAGAAATACTATAAAGACTCGGGTACAAATATTCGTGCTTATCACACATATATTTGCCTTTACCGGGATTCGAACCCGGGACCGCTAGCTTCGCAGGCAGGGACACTACCAACTCGGCTACCGCGTCGTCGAGTTGGTAGTGTAAATACCAAGTTATAGCCGCTAGGTAGCGTATTGTAGGTACAATACGACGCAACAATTACCGCGTAAGGTTTCTTTAATTTAGCCTTGAAGCCTTGACCGTCTAACAGATCATTATATCACAGTAAAGAGTAGTATATCAGCTTCATACAAATCGGCCGCCGCCGGTTTGAATGTGTGCGAGAGTAGCGGCGCCGTGTACGCACGCACTTTTCACGCACCGCCGGTTTGAATGTGTGCGAGAGTAGCGGCGCCGTGTACGCACGCACTTTTCACGCACCGCCGGTTTGAATGTGTGCGAGAGTAGCGGCGCCGTGTACGCACGCACTTTTCACGCACCGCCGGTTTGAATGTGTGCGAGAGTAGCGGCGCCGTGTACGCACGCACTTTTCACGCACCGCCGGTTTGAATGTGTGCGAGAGTAGCGGCGCCGTGTACGCACGCACTTTTCACGCACCGCCGGTTTGAATGTGTGCGAGAGTAGCGGCGCCGTGTACGCACGCACTTTTCACGCACACAATCACAAAGGGGGCGTACATAAATTACGTGAGATGTTTAAGGGGGGGAGGGGTCGAGTAAAATCTCATCTAATCTTACGTTGGAGAGAGGGGGGGTCTCGGCAAATATCACGCAATTTTTTTGCAGAGCACAGTCGAGCATCCATGGACCGAATTAGAGTAGATTTTCTTTTTTTAATCACATAAGTTACGATTTAAGTATTCTATTGTTAAATTTTTATTACACTTATTAAACTCTCAGCAATATTGATTACTAGTCTTAACTAGTTGTAAATAAAAGCACAAAGCATTTTTTTTTCTTTTTTCAATGACAATCCAACGCGTTTACGTAAGCAACCCACATTTTGAAAAATCTCACGTGAGGGTTGGGGGATGGGGGAGGGGGTTAAATAAAATCTCACGACATCTCACCAGGGGAGGAGGGAAGGACAGAAAATTAAAAAAAACACCTCACGTAATTTATGGACGCCCACAAACGAACGGGGCCGCGGACGGGGCCGCGGCCATGCACTCAGAACGCCGCCTATGTATCACCGCAAAAGTAGGCAATTAACTTGTCGAGCGGCCTTAGCTAACCTACTGTTCTTACTTTACGTTCTGTCATTATATCTACTTCTGTAGATTCTATACCTTATATACGTGTTACATGATACGCCTATAAGACCGAAGTGAGGGTAATTCAAACATCAAGGTGAACAAAATTAAATATTGTACAAAAAAAATATGGCGTCACACGAAGCCTAATAGAGATCCATAGTGACAAAATAAATATGGCAAAAAATATGGATACACATAATCGCAATTTAAGAAACAAAGATAAACTTTATCAACCGAAAACTAGACTAGTTAAGGTTCAAAAACAGGGAATATATAACAAGATAGTAATGTACAACAAATTGCCTTCGTCAATAGCAGGAAAGTTTAAATATTTTTAAGAGAAAAATAAAGTCATTCTTTGAAATGAATCCGTTCTACTCGTTGAATGAATTTATGACGATCCGTTTGGGTGAGAGTTCATTTTTGTTTGAGGACCAACAGTAGTAAATAGTTAACTTTATTTTGTGCATGTAATGTTCAATTAATTTTATTAATGTAATGTTCATTTATTATTATTATTATTTTTATGACGACTAATGAGAATGTTTACTTACCTATAATTATTATTTAATTCGAATATCATTGAGTAAATATTGTACAACTGACTTGCCTAGAATAACGACACATGTTATTATGGTGAATAAATGAATTGAATTGAATTGATTAGTGTATTTGCCAGTGTCAAGTAGCGATGGCGGCCTAACGGTTAGGCGTGCGACTTACAAGACGCCGACACTGAGTTCGAATCCTCACGGCCCCGCACCTATGACTTAATAAGTTATGTGCGGATTTGACATCACTCAAAACGGTGAAGGAAAACATCGTGAGGAAACCGGCATGTCCAAGAACTGCAACATTTTCAAGTGCATGTGACATCTACCAACCCGCACTGGGCCAGCGTGGTAGATTACAGCCCATACTCTCTCTCTGAGAGAAGGCCAGAGTCCCAGCAGTGGGAACGTGGAAGGCTGATAATGATGATGATATATAAATAAATAGATATGTATGTGAATGATCCGGATTAGTTAAAAAAAATGTATAGGTAAAAATGCATGTAGCGAAAAGAACGAGTAGACAATTATCTATCGGTCACAGTATCGCATGGAAAATAAAGCAAATGGGGCAAAACGCGAATGGGACTAAAAATATTGTGGGAAAATAATTTTGGGTAATTGACCTATACAGTCCTTAAATGACATTTTATGACATGACATATCAATCCAAAACCGCGGATAACGGATCGGATCGATTATTAATTTCAGGCATTAATATATCAAATCATTTTTATTAAATAGGATACATTGTGATCACATTAAAACGTCAACTTAAAACTAGCTACGCCTGTTCCAACCTCCTTACGCCGGAAAAAGAATAGGCAAGAAACGCCCGGCAGGTAATTTTTTTTGGCGCGATCACATTGACAATTTTATTTTTATTACTAATTGATTCAATCGGAGCAAGTTCACTAAAATCCCAAGCTTTTTTTGTCATCTAATAGTCCGATATTTTTTAATTAGCTTTACTAATAAAATTTCTCTTGTTTGGTTGTACACATTGGGATATGGGAACATGAGTATTAACAAGTTGCGGGATCACAACCAAAGCAGACCAGACCCCACAAGCAGCACCCGTTCACGAGTTGACGCATGTGCCAGCCATCGCTCTCCTCGACCATATGAGAGGGAAGAGGCCGACCCGACACATGACGCCGCTGCAAGCAAAGTCACTTTCGTGAGTATGACTGTTTTGGCTGTTTACCGAAAATTGTTAGAATAGGGTAAATAGGGAGAATAGATAGATAGAAAGAAAGATAGATAGATTAACTACAATTACAATCCCAAGCTTGTTTGTCATCTAAATAGTTCGATATTTTATAATAAGCTTTGCTAATAAGATTTCTCTTTATACGGACGAATATTTTCTGGCCCCTACAGAAAATAACTTGCCCACTTAAATATAATCTTTACAGATGATAATAAACACTTGTTATGTACCGTTCACAATCCCAGGTCTAAATTGAGCGGTGATCTAGGTACAGTCCAAGACAAGAGTAACTGAAACATTACAAATTTGCCGAGTTTCTTTAGGCATCTCACCGTAACCACAAAATCGATTTTGATGAAATTTGGAATGGAGATAGCTTATTTATTTATTATTTAATAATAATCAGTACGGATAAAATACTTACACTATGTATAATAATATGTCACAACAAAAAAATTGGTTGTCTGTAAAGTCGGTTTACTGACGATAGTTGAACGTGACAACGTCGATTGGCCGATTAAGGGGGGGAGGGGTCGAGTAAAATCTCATCTAATCTTACGTTGGAGAGAGGGGGGGTCTCGGCAAATATCACGCAATTTTTTTGCAGAGCACAGTCGAGCATCCATGGACCGAATTAGAGTAGATTTTCTTTTTTTAATCACATAAGTTACGATTTAAGTATTCTATTGTTAAATTTTTATTACACTTATTAAACTCTCAGCAATATTGATTACTAGTCTTAACTAGTTGTAAATAAAAGCACAAAGCATTTTTTTTTCTTTTTTCAATGACAATCCAACGCGTTTACGTAAGCAACCCACATTTTGAAAAATCTCACGTGAGGGTTGGGGGATGGGGGAGGGGGTTAAATAAAATCTCACGACATCTCACCAGGGGAGGAGGGAAGGACAGAAAATTAAAAAAAACACCTCACGTAATTTATGGACGCCCACAAACGAACGGGGCCGCGGACGGGGCCGCGGCCATGCACTCAGAACGCCGCCTATGTATCACCGCAAAAGTAGGCAATTAACTTGTCGAGCGGCCTTAGCTAACCTACTGTTCTTACTTTACGTTCTGTCATTATATCTACTTCTGTAGATTCTATACCTTATATACGTGTTACATGATACGCCTATAAGACCGAAGTGAGGGTAATTCAAACATCAAGGTGAACAAAATTAAATATTGTACAAAAAAAATATGGCGTCACACGAAGCCTAATAGAGATCCATAGTGACAAAATAAATATGGCAAAAAATATGGATACACATAATCGCAATTTAAGAAACAAAGATAAACTTTATCAACCGAAAACTAGACTAGTTAAGGTTCAAAAACAGGGAATATATAACAAGATAGTAATGTACAACAAATTGCCTTCGTCAATAGCAGGAAAGTTTAAATATTTTTAAGAGAAAAATAAAGTCATTCTTTGAAATGAATCCGTTCTACTCGTTGAATGAATTTATGACGATCCGTTTGGGTGAGAGTTCATTTTTGTTTGAGGACCAACAGTAGTAAATAGTTAACTTTATTTTGTGCATGTAATGTTCAATTAATTTTATTAATGTAATGTTCATTTATTATTATTATTATTTTTATGACGACTAATGAGAATGTTTACTTACCTATAATTATTATTTAATTCGAATATCATTGAGTAAATATTGTACAACTGACTTGCCTAGAATAACGACACATGTTATTATGGTGAATAAATGAATTGAATTGAATTGATTAGTGTATTTGCCAGTGTCAAGTAGCGATGGCGGCCTAACGGTTAGGCGTGCGACTTACAAGACGCCGACACTGAGTTCGAATCCTCACGGCCCCGCACCTATGACTTAATAAGTTATGTGCGGATTTGACATCACTCAAAACGGTGAAGGAAAACATCGTGAGGAAACCGGCATGTCCAAGAACTGCAACATTTTCAAGTGCATGTGACATCTACCAACCCGCACTGGGCCAGCGTGGTAGATTACAGCCCATACTCTCTCTCTGAGAGAAGGCCAGAGTCCCAGCAGTGGGAACGTGGAAGGCTGATAATGATGATGATATATAAATAAATAGATATGTATGTGAATGATCCGGATTAGTTAAAAAAAATGTATAGGTAAAAATGCATGTAGCGAAAAGAACGAGTAGACAATTATCTATCGGTCACAGTATCGCATGGAAAATAAAGCAAATGGGGCAAAACGCGAATGGGACTAAAAATATTGTGGGAAAATAATTTTGGGTAATTGACCTATACAGTCCTTAAATGACATTTTATGACATGACATATCAATCCAAAACCGCGGATAACGGATCGGATCGATTATTAATTTCAGGCATTAATATATCAAATCATTTTTATTAAATAGGATACATTGTGATCACATTAAAACGTCAACTTAAAACTAGCTACGCCTGTTCCAACCTCCTTACGCCGGAAAAAGAATAGGCAAGAAACGCCCGGCAGGTAATTTTTTTTGGCGCGATCACATTGACAATTTTATTTTTATTACTAATTGATTCAATCGGAGCAAGTTCACTAAAATCCCAAGCTTTTTTTGTCATCTAATAGTCCGATATTTTTTAATTAGCTTTACTAATAAAATTTCTCTTGTTTGGTTGTACACATTGGGATATGGGAACATGAGTATTAACAAGTTGCGGGATCACAACCAAAGCAGACCAGACCCCACAAGCAGCACCCGTTCACGAGTTGACGCATGTGCCAGCCATCGCTCTCCTCGACCATATGAGAGGGAAGAGGCCGACCCGACACATGACGCCGCTGCAAGCAAAGTCACTTTCGTGAGTATGACTGTTTTGGCTGTTTACCGAAAATTGTTAGAATAGGGTAAATAGGGAGAATAGATAGATAGAAAGAAAGATAGATAGATTAACTACAATTACAATCCCAAGCTTGTTTGTCATCTAAATAGTTCGATATTTTATAATAAGCTTTGCTAATAAGATTTCTCTTTATACGGACGAATATTTTCTGGCCCCTACAGAAAATAACTTGCCCACTTAAATATAATCTTTACAGATGATAATAAACACTTGTTATGTACCGTTCACAATCCCAGGTCTAAATTGAGCGGTGATCTAGGTACAGTCCAAGACAAGAGTAACTGAAACATTACAAATTTGCCGAGTTTCTTTAGGCATCTCACCGTAACCACAAAATCGATTTTGATGAAATTTGGAATGGAGATAGCTTATTTATTTATTATTTAATAATAATCAGTACGGATAAAATACTTACACTATGTATAATAATATGTCACAACAAAAAAATTGGTTGTCTGTAAAGTCGGTTTACTGACGATAGTTGAACGTGACAACGTCGATTGGCCGATTGTGCTTCTTTGTCGCTCGTTCCGCGCTCTCGCTTGCACTTCAAGCCTTACATGGAACGCCTCAGAGCGAGGTAACGCTGCAGAGCGAGGTAGCGCCGCAGAGCGAGGTAACGCCGCATGAGTCATGTTTTTTCGTGCGTCGAATTATAAGACGTTGTCACGTCAAAAATATCTAGGTTAAATAATTATCAGAGTCACAATCAAATTAAATTAGATTAAAATACAGTAGAATAGAATAGAAACATTAATAGAATAGAAAACAGTGGGAAAATAGAAAAAAATGTAGTATTAAAATTATTTACATAATTATAAAGACACCACTATATCACGCATTTGCCTCGCAGTACTTCAAGCATTTTGACAAAATTACCTTCCATTCATCAGCAAACACATCACAGTCAGAGTGAGCGTCGTCCTAAACCCTGGATTAACACATAGGCACTTTGTACCCCGGAAAAAGCTTCCTGCGGGATAACGAGAACACGCGGGTGAAACTGCGGGGCACAACTAGTCAGGTAATAAACCTAAAAAAAAGAAAAACAGTTGAATTGAAAACCTTGTTCCAATTCAATCAATTAGTAATAAGAATAAAATTGACAATGTGATCGCGCCAAAAAAAGTTACCTGCCGGGCGTTTCTTGCCTGTTCTTTTGCCGGCGGCGGCGTAAGGAGGTTGGAACAGGCGTAGCTAGTTTTAAGTTTGACGTTTTAAAGTGATCACAACGTATCCTATTGAATACAACAAAGAACAATGGCCAAAACGGACCCGAGGTCGTATGAAAACGATTTATATACGATAAAATTTCTAATTTTTTGTCTATTACGATTATACAAACGATATTTTAAAGAAAGTGTAGAAAAAAAAGATATCGAGTTGTTTACTTTGGAGTTTCTTAGGACATTTTTTAACTTACACGATGCTTGGATGTTTTGAACGCACTCCGCGTTTTCTTTTTCATTCCGTTTCACGCTTTGGAAGTCGGCCCTACTTAAATTAGGTCATTAAAATCAACATCATTTACCAAATATGAACAAAAACTAAGTGACATTGACAGAAACGAAAATTTTAATACAAAACATATTGCGTTCAGGTCCAGGGCAGTATGACAAGTGGCCAATGTTCTTTTGATTTTGTGTTTGATCTAATACGCCTTTGGAAACTCGGTAGCTACTTTTGTCGCCGATTGTACCCAAGGTATTGTGTAGGTTCGTAATAACCTACTTTATTTCTGGACATGGGTGTAGGACTAGGTACTTCCAAGAATGTTAGTTGTATTAATAGTCTAGCTGTGCCGCGCAGTTTTACCTGCGGGCTTACCGTTAAATAAAAATAAATCGGACCGGACCGAAATATCGGACTATTTATATGACGACAAAAAAGCTTGGGATTGTGGTGAACTTGCTCCAATTCAATCAATTAGTGATAAGAATAAAATTGTCAATGTGATCGCGCCAAAAAAATTACCTGCCGGGCGTTTCTTGCCTGTTCTTTTGGCTTAAGGAGGTTGGAACAGCGGCCCCTCCCAAGGTGAGGGGCGGAAAGGCCCCGCTGTCATAGCGGGCGGTCGTCGTTGGGGGGCTGGAAGTTGAGGCTGTGCCAGATACCCAGCCCTCCCACATAAGACGATGCGGATTAGTACCCCGTTTACCCGGGTTTTAGTGGGTAAGGGCGCCTTTGTACAGCGCGAGCCCCACACTCCCTCCGAGACCCTCCCCTTCTGGGGGGGGGCATTGCACCGGAGGGGTTAGTGCGTAAGAGCATTTCCCCGGGTCAAAAAAAAAAAAGGCGTAGCTAGTTTTAAGTTTGACGTTTTAAAGTGATCACAATGTATCCTATTGAATAAATAAATAAATTGAAATTGAAATTGAAATAAATAAAATTCAATTTATTGCCAATAACACAGACAACAACACACATACACAACACATGCACACATCATAACAACACAACACAGACATGATAATATGTTTCAGTTACTTACACTATCATCATCATCATCTGAGGCGCTACAGCCCGGGGTGGGCCTTGGCCTGATCGAGAACATTCTTCCAGACTGATCTATTTTTGGCTTTCAGTTTCCAGTTTGTGACGCCAATTGTCTTAAGATCTTGTTCAACTCCATCCATCCATCTTAACTTTGGGCGACCACGGCTTCTGCGGCCGTCTGGTTTTCCCTCCAGGAGACGTTTAGGTGGGCGTGTCTCCTCCATGCGCTCTACATGGCCTAACCATCGGAGGCGGCCAACTTTCACTACCTTGACTATGTTTGGCTCGTCATATAGTTCGTACAGTTCGTGGTTGTATCTGGTCCGCCAGCAATCGTCATCCAAAACAGCACCGAAGATATGTCTTAGAATCTTACGCTCAAAGACTAACAGGTTCTCCTCATCTCTTTTGCTCAGTACCCACGATTCCGATCCATAAGTAAGTACCGGTCGGAGCAAGGTCTTATACAGGAGAGTTTTTGATTTTCGAGAGAGGAGCCTGGACCGGAAATATCTAAGGAGGCCGAAGTAACATCTATTGGCCGTCAGTATTCTTTTTTTTATTTCCTTAGATATTTCGTTTTTATCCGTCACCGTGGATCCGAGGTACACGAAATTCTCAACTGCGTCAAAGGTATTGCTACCGATTGAGATACTCTGTTGTCGGGGGTGCTGGTCTTTTGAGGCTTTAAGGTATTTGGTTTTGGTCACATTTACGTAGAGCCCAGCAAGTTTAGCGGTTTTCTCTAAGGCAAGATAGGCACTCTGCATCGCTGGAAAAGATCTACCGATCAAGTCAAGGTCATCCGCATAACCCAAAACTTGAACGGATTTAAAAAAGATGGTGCCAGCGTTTTCTATATTAGAGTCGCGGACGCATTTGTCTAAGGCGATGTTAAACAAAACACAGGAAAGGGCGTCACCCTGCCTTAGTCCATTATGGGTTATAAACGGGTCCGACGCTTCTGATTGGATCTTTACGACACTTTTGGTGTTAGTAAGTGTCATCTTAGTCAAAGATACCAATTTTGGTGGGATCCCGATTTCATTCATGGCTTGGTATAGGAAGTTTCTGTGGACATTATCGTAAGCAGCCTTGAAGTCAATAAAAAGGTGGTGAGTATCTATATTAAATTCCATAGTCTTTTCAAGGATTTGCCTAAGAGAGAAAATTTGGTCTGTCGTGGATCGATTTGAGCGGAATCCGCATTGGTATTCGCTTAGCTTAGGTTCTACATACGGTGTTATTTTATTAAGAAGGACGTTTGCAAAGACCTTGTATGCCGTGTTCAACAAAGATATGCCTCTATAGTTTTGACAGTCTAATATGTCACCTTTCTTATGCAATGGGCATATAACACCCGTACTCCATTCCTCAGGCATTCTTTCTGTGTTCCAGATCCGTAAAGTTAGCCTATACATTTCCCTCTCAAAGTTCATTCCCGCATATTTGATGAGCTCTCCTGGGATGGTGTCCGCACCAGGCGCTTTGTTATTTTTAAGATTTTCGATAGCTTTTCTCACATCATCCAACGTCGGCTCCAGTGCAAGTGACTCAGTTGTAGTCTCCACGCTTGACTCGTCAGTGGGGCCAGTTTCTGGTGATGATCCATTAAGTAGCGCTTGGAAATATTCAGACCATCTCGTCAAAATTTCTTCTCTGCTGTTAAGTAGATTTCCATCCTCGCTTCTACAAGCTATTGTTCGCGGCTTAAATTCTTTACGCCCCCTATTTATTCTCTTGTAGAAGTTCCTCGTGGCCTTTGCGGAATGATCAGACTCTAGCTCCTCTAGTTGTTTCTTCTCGTACATCTTTTTCTTTTTCTTATGGAGTTGTTTTTCCATCCTTCTACACTTTCTATAGTCTTCCTTTCGCTTGCGAGTATAATTTTGGTGAAGTAGTTGATAGGCCTCATTCTTTTTATCCGTAACTTGTTGACACTCATCATCAAACCATCCATTACGTCGTGGTTTGTCAATTTCCCCCAAAACCTCATTCGCAGCTGTTATCAACGCCCCTTTCAGGGTCTCCCAGACACTAGATGGGTCACCGACACGGTCACTCTCAGCATCATTAGATATAATTAGCTCTCTGCTAACGGTATCCACAAACTTGAATTTTGTGTGTTGTTCCGTCTTTAGTCTTTCAGTATCAAACTTCTTCTCTCTTACAGTCTTGGTGTATTTGACTTGTGATATCCGCGCTCTGATTTTACAGAGAACCAAGTAGTGATCGGAGTCTATATTTGCGCCCCTATGACTTCTGACATCTAGCAAATTTGAGAAATGTCTACCGTCTATCAGAATGTGATCTATCTGGTTACGCGTAACCCCATCTCCGGAAACCCACGTCTCTTTGTGGATAGATTTATGTGGAAAGCACGTACTGCCCACAACCATGTTTAATGAGGCGGCCAAGGCAATCAGTCGGTTGCCATTATCGTTGGATACTTCGTGGAGACTATGTAATCCAATCGTCGGGCGATGCGCTTCTTCCCTCCCTACCTTTGCATTCAGATCCCCAACAATAATTTTTATGTCACCTCTGGGCGATTTTGCATACGCGTCTTCCACACCAAAATACCATCTTTCTTTTTCTTCCGTATCTGTTTCTTCCGTTGGTGCATGGACGTTAATTATTGTGTAATTTTGAAAACGTCCTTTCAGCCTCAGCTTACACATACGTTCGCTGATCGGTTCAAAGTCGATTACAAGATGTCTTACGCGCTTGCTCACAACGAAACCCGTTCCAAATATATGGTGCTTATCGTGACAACTATAATATGCTGAATAGTCTGCCTTTTCGATGACCCCCTTTCCCGTCCACCTCATCTCCTGTACTGCAGTAATGTCGGCTTTATGCTGGGTAAGCTGTTGGCACAAGAGCTGGAAACCCGCGGGTCTGTATAGTGATCGTAAGTTCCAAGTACATAGATTAAATTCGTTAGTCCGTTTAGCGTTGCCTGGTCGTTTGTTATAAATCCGGTCCGTTAATTTTTCTCTTTCTTTCGTAATCGTGTTGTTTTTGGGTGAGTGAGTGATTAACCCCCTGCACCCTAGGTCTCTGGTGGGGCTGCCACCTTAAAGCGATGAGACCACGCTCTGTTTTGTTTCGGGTATCTTCCCTGCCGGTCTGAACTGGTTTTAGGGCGCCAGTTACTCGCCCTTGCCCTATGTCCTTAGCATCTGCGAGAAGGTAGAAAGTGGTGTACGTGCCAAGTTGCCAGGGCACGTCGCAGAAGGTCCCAGGGGGTACGACGGGGACGTGGACATTTCGGACTGGCTAGCACCTGCATTCTTGAATACTTCACCACCTAAGTATTGCAGTGAGTGTCTGGGTATTTTATAGAAATCAGTAGCCTCGGCATCTACATAATCCCACCCAGTCTCGAATGCTAGCTTCACCCCCTTACTTACACTATCCCCAACCGAAATTGAATAGTGATCTATCAACGCACAGCCCAAACCACTGGACGGATCGGGCTGAAATTTGGCATGCAGGTAGATGTTATGACGTAGACATCCGCTAAGAAAGGATTTTGATTAATTCTACCCCCAAGGGGATAAAATATGGCCATCATGGCCTTACTGATTGTCCCTCGATATTGCATGATGTCTCTTTAAACGTTCCATGCCGTCATCCGCGTCATAAAATCTTAAAAATTCTTCACGTCACAAATGCTAAAACAAACTTAGCTTATAACTCTCCCCTACCTAGGATATGTCGTACATACAATGAACTTAGCACTTCGAGTGATCTTGATATCTTTCACGACTCATTGAATGTTTTTAAAAATAAACTTGTTACATTTTTAAATGCATATAACACAAGTGGGAAATGTAATGTTCTGACATCTGATACCTAGATAATTATGTATTTGATTTGCCGTTTATAATTATACATATGTATTTATATACATATATATATATTGTGTATTGTATTATAATAATTTTTGTCTACTATCCTTAATTGGTGAATGATGTAAACACCTGTTAAGGGTATATATATCAGAAGTGTATTACTTATAAGAAAATGTTTAAAGCTATTCATGTGTAATATATATACTGTTGGTGTTTCATAATAAATAAATAAATAAATAAATAAAAATAGGGGATGAAACTTTGTCAATTTTAAACCGACTGAGACTTGGCATGCATAAAGCTGTAGCCCACGCGGGTAGAACAGCTAGTAAATGAATAAAATTGTGATAATCACTTTCCTTTAACTTATTTTTCAGACGATGGTGCGTATCATCTTTATGGAGCACAGCTAACTTGCTCCTCCGCCGTTTGATGACGACTCCGCTGCAGCCCATCACAGGTAACTTACTAAAACTGACCCATCATCATCATCATCACCACCACCACCCATCATCAGCCGGAAGAAGTCCAAAACTCATACTCAAAACTCAAAAATATGTTTATTCAATAGGATACATTGTGATCACTTTAAAACGTCAACTTAAAACTAGCTACGCCTGTTCCAACCTCCTTACGCCGGCAAAAGAACAGGCAAGAAACGCCCGGCAGGTAATTTTTTTGGCGCGATCACATTGACAATTTTATTCTTAATACTAATTGATTGAATTGGAGCAAGTTCACTAAAATCCCAAGCTTTTTTTTGTCATCTAATAGTCCGATATTTTTTATTTAGCTTTACTAATAAGAAGATTTCTCTTGTTTGGTTGTACACATTGGGATATGGGAACATGAATATTAACGAGTTGCGGGATCACAACCAAAGCAGACCAGACCCCACAAGCAGCACCCGTCCACTGCTGAACACAGGCCTCTCCCTTCGAACGCCACCATGAATGGCTATTACCCATTTGCATTTGCTCTATCTAATGGAGAAAACAGCAAGTAAATCGGTGCAGTAGTTTTTGAGTTTATCGCGAACAGACAGACAGACGAGCCGCGGAGGACTTTGTTTTATAATGCTCTCGATTCGGTTTTGCATTCTCTAAAACTAAACTAAGTTTGACAGGTCTAAAAGTAATGCTGTCCTTATTTTACTTCAGCGGTTAGAAAAAGACAGCAATACTATTAGACCTGTAAAACTTAGTTTAGTTTTAGAGAATGCAAAAGCGAATCAACACCATTAAATTATATTGATAGGTTGTGTATTTAACTTTTTATCTAAGCAAGAATTATTGTATTGTTGATAAACAAAAAAAAACAATTGTTGATAAACAAAAAAAAAATTTTTATAGCGATGATAGTTCAGTAGTAGGTAGTGACGTCGGCTTGCAATCCGCAGGCCGTGGGTTTGAATCTTACAATGAGCTTGAGCTTTCGGTGAAGGAAAACATCGTGATGAAACCATAGCTTAGTGGTAGGGCATGCTCTAGTGCTCGCCTGGCTATCTACCAGCCTCGAGTTAAGAACCTGTCGTCGTGCACCTATCGGTGTGTTCCGGCAGCCTCACTTGAGAGCCAGTTCCCAGAGCAGGTGTAGCGTGGCGCCACCCTCGACCACATCGTCACTTAACATCAGGTGACTTGTGGTCAAACGCTAATAAAAATGCTTGTCATCATCATCAGCCCTTAACGTTCCCACTGCTGGGACTCTGGCCTTGACTCAGAGAGAGAGTATGCGCTGTAATCTCCCACGCGGGCCCAGTGCGGGTTGGTAGATGTCGCATGCCCTTGAATGTTGCGGTTCTTGGACACGCCGGTTTCCTCACGATGTTTTCCTTCAACGTTTTGAGCGATGGCAAAATAAATAAATAAATATCTGGGACAATTGCACACAAATTGAGCTAGCCCCAAATTAAGCTCGAAACTTGTGTTATGGGTACTAGACAACGAACGATATACATACTTATATAGAGAAATAAATACTTATATAGATAGAAATATCCAAGACTCAGGTACAAATATTCGTGCTCATCACACATATATTTGCCCTTACTGGGATTCGAACCCGGGACCGTTAGCTTCGCAGGCAGGGACACTACCAACTGGGCTACCGCGTCGTCAAAATGAGCCTCTTCTCTTATCAGACACCTCTTCTTTCAGGCCCAAGTCCCGTTCCTCCAAAGCCGAAGGACCCGAAGCACGTGGCGGGGACGGAACACCTGCACCCGGAGCCCAGGGTGGAGTGCCAGCTTCTTCACCAGCCAGCAGACCACACCCTGGATGTGATCTTCGTACATGGTCTTTACGGTAACCTCTATCCTACTAATATTATAGACTAGTTGCGTCCCGCGGTTTCACCCGCGTCTTCCCGTTATCCCGTAATTTTTTTGGCGCGATCACATTGACAATTTTATTCTTATTACATATTATATTAAGGTGAATGGGCTCGGGCAATTTCCCATACAAACTCAAGAAGGGCGATATAGATCACGCAAACTATTCTAATGAAGTTTGAAAATTTTCTTTAATTGTTCAATTAATTACCCATTCGCGAACTATCAGTTTCTCTTACAAAAATTATGTTTTCCATCTAATTTTACATCGGAAAAATCGTATTTTTATACACATGTGTGCGTGAGTGGCACTGAAGTTGACGGACTTGAATTAGGTGATTTTAACTGATTGATTGAATTGGAGCAAGTTCACTAAAATCACAAGCTTTTTTTTGTCATCTAATGGTCCGATATTTTTTAATTAGTGATATAATAAGATAAAACCGTAGGATACTAAAGGTTTTAATCTGCTAAAATTACACGTTTATAGAAAATACATACTTGACAGACTGTCACAATTGTTGTAGAACATTATTTCAAACCATTGCAACTCTAAAGAGTTTCCATATCACCACAATTAGCTTTACTGATAAGATTTCTCTTGTTTGGTTGTGCACATTGGGATATGGGAACATGAATATTAACGATTTACGGGATCACAATCAAAGCAGACCAGACCTCCCAAGCAGCACCCGTTCACGAGTTGACGCATCGATAGTATGGCTTTTTTAGATGCAAACTATTGATAGTTAAGATAGTTTCAGTATCGATACTTTGGCAACACTAGTGTGCCAGGCCTGCTACTGATGACTTGCGGTAAAACGTCAAAATTGACATTTCGATTTCGCTTTTCAGGCTCTCTAGCCAATACTTGGCGACAAGGCGACTGGCGGCCGAAGTACAAATCGGATCCCCAAAAAGTGCCTTTACGAAACCACACAACCCCAAACGCATGTAGCTGCCAACAAAACTCTCATAACGAACCCTTGTACAACGAAAATAACTGTCATGACAACCAAATAACAGATTCGAACGACCCCGAAATGTCACTTACAAATATGAACGAGCAACTGTCAAAAGTCATACCCGAAGAGAATGACTTGATAACGGAACGGTTTTTCAACAACAGCTTGGCAGAACAAGAAACCACGAACGTGGGAACGCAAGCGAAGTTCGTAAGCGATCTTTTCAAAAAGGAGAACGAATCCAATAACGGAACGAGCAAAAATAACGGTTTCAGCTGTCAAACCGATAACGGTATTCAATGTCAAAACGGAGTTACCGAGTGCAAGTGTGTTGATGAAAAGAAATGCGTGGCCGGTTGCGGTTGTATTTGTAGCGAGTGCTATTCGAATTGTTGGCCTAGGGATTGGATTAAGGTTGACTTCCCAGGTGCCAGGGTCATATCTGTGAATTATACTAGTGACCCATACCTGTGGCGCCCTCTGTGGATCAAGGAGAACAAAAGGTATCGTTTCAAATTGATATTCTAAAGGCCGAAATTAATAATCGATCCTGATCCGTTATCCGCGGTTTTGGATCGATATGTTATGTCTTAAAATGTCATTTTGGTAGTAATATGTCAAGCCCTAGTACTAAAATGACATATCGAACCAATAACGGATATAAATGTGATATTTCACGTTTTTTTTTTTTTTTAAAAACCTCCTTGCGCCTTGTGCCGGGGCTACGGGCACGCTTTGGAACTCTTCCGCGGCCCCGACGGCGATGGCCCTCTAATGGCTCCCACCTTAGTAGGGTGTTTACCACCCCGGACTTCACGAGGGCGCGCTGATGTGCGCGCGCCACCTCGGTACCTATGACGTCAGCAGCGACGAACCTCCCCAGGTCCGTCGCCTAGGCCCCAGTTATGGAGGACGAGGGAGGGCGAAGTACACCAAACCATAGCTTGGTGGTAGAGTATTTTCTAGTACACGCCTGGCTAGCTACCACCCTCTTGTTAAGAATCTGTCGCCAAGCACCTATCGGTGTGTTCCGGCAGCCCCACTTGAGAGCCAGTTCCCAGTCCAGGTGTAGCGTGGCGCCACCTTCGACCACATCGTCATTTAACATCAGGTGACTTGTGCTCAAACGCTACACTGTAAATAGTAAAAAAAATAATTTTAAAAAATGATGATATTTCTTCCCCATCGGTTATCGGTTCGTCGAGCGATGTGGCGCCCATTGCCACTTCAACTTGCAAACTCTGAGAGCTATACCAGTAATTTTGTTTCTTCGGCGAATTTCCTCGTTTCGGATTTTATCACGCAACGAAATTCCAAGCATGGCTCTCTCCTTGACTCGTGGAGCGGGTAGATGTAAATGGCTAATAGCCGTTCATGGTAGCGTTCAAAGGGGAGACCTATGATCAGCAGTAGACGTCTTCCAGCTGACGATGATGATGATGATGATGAGTATTGTTTTCAGGTTAAATCTTTACGAAAGAGCAGAACAAATGATCAAGCAATTGTTAGAAATGGGTGTAGGAGAGAAACCAATCGTCTGGGTGGGACACTCTAAAGGGGGTCTGTTCATAAAGCAGATTTACTGCGAAGGTAAGAAAGATTCTCACAAAGATTTTACTTTCATATGAGTTACAGATCGGTTATTTAAACCTGGCACGTGCCCAGTACCATAGTAAAGGAGTAGTAGTTCAGCTTCATATAAATCGGCCGTCGCCGGTTTGAATGTGTGCGTGAGTAGCGGCGCCGTGTACGCACGCACTTTTCACGCACACGCACACATAAACGAAAGGAGGCGGCCGGGGCCGCGGCCATGCACTCAGTACGGAACGCGCCGCCTATGCGTCACCGCAAGAGTAGGCAATTAACTCGTCGAGCGGCCTTAGCTAACATACTGTTCTTTATATACTGTGCCAGTACTCACACCAAAGCATTATACAGTAGTAAAAACAAAACGATAACAATCTCTGTCGCGCTCGTAACCTCGCCCGCGTGCGAGAGAGACGGAGAGACTTTTCACGTGCGACGTCTTGCCGTGTGCTCATTTACAGGGACATGTGTGTGTGTGTGTACGTGCCAGCTTATTGTATGTATGTATGTCATGTATGTGACTGTGTGTTAATATTTTCACCATTTTATTTTCCAGCATTCGAAGCTTATATGAAGACGAACAAGAATGTAAACACAAATGACCAAACGAGTGACGTAAGAGCCAATAAAATGAAAGAAACGCCAAATGAAAGGAATGGAATAAGTACAGAAAGCATAGATACCATCATAGGACACTTCAGTCATAGTGATGAGCAAACGAACAACTCTACTCGAGATAATGATAATTACATGGGAAATAATGATAATTACACGGGGAATAATGTAAATTGCACGGGAATTTGCAATAATTACACGGAAAATAATGATAATTACACGAGAAACACAGATAACGTATCAAACAGTAGCACATGTGTCATGAACGAAACAGTCTCGTACAAAAATGTTTTTGAACAAATAAACGTCGCCAAAAATGGGAGTGCCAATAATAAAGTTAACTTAGAATATGTAAATGTAATGAATGATAATGTTTGTAATTTAAGACTCGAAAATGGTTTTGGGAAATGTGATAAAATGAGGGATGTAGATTTAGAGATCGGAGATGGGAGTGAAGACGTAACTTCAAGTATTGAAGGTGAGTCGCAATCAGTGCCGGATTGACCACGTATATTTAAACCGAGTCATCTCTGCCTGGGCGTAATTTTTTTGAGTGAAACTTTTTCAAGATGTGGTATATTGGTGTCGATTCGGTTTTGCATTCTCTAAAACTAAACTAAGTTTGACACAGTGGCGGATTTACACATGCCGCCCGTAGGCTATTCAAATTATTTTGCCGCCCCTACTAATCTCTGTAATTCGATATCTTAGTTAATTGACACAACTTTTCTTTTTCAAAGCAATTTAGGATGAGACTTCCCCTGTCGAGCCGTCGCTCTAATAACATCTCTCTCGAACTGAATGCCACTACGCAGTCCACGCAGCGTATGCCTTGGTGAAAGATAGGTACATGTTGAATGGTTTGTGGCTCCAAATTTGCCGCCCCTAATATGTGCCGCTCTAGGCTCCAGCCTACTCAGTCTGCTGGTAAATCCGCCACTGCTTTGACAGGTCTAATAGTAATGGAGCAGAATAAATTAGATTTCACTAGAGTGCAGTCGTATCAATTCAAGCCTGTCCCCACATGTCAAACTTAGTTTAGTTTTAGAGAATGCGAAACCGAATCGACGCTATTGTTGAATTTACTTGAAAGAATTTGCTACGGGCCCCGCAGTTACGTGCGAGTGTTTCTAGCTATGTTTGATGAAAATCGGTCAAAAATGTCGGGGGTTTTTTTAATTTTTCGTTTCGTAATTTTTCTTTAAGTTTTATTCGTGCTCGTTTGCAGAAGCACCGAGCGTGTCGAAGCGCGCGTCCCTCTGGTCCTCGAGCCGGGGCTTCATGTTCTACTCGGTGCCCCACCGGGGGTCTCCGCTGGCGGACATTAAGACTCCGGTGACGGCCCGGAGCGTCGACTTGCTGGAGATATCAAAAGGTAAGACTTAAGACGCGGAATTGAATTAAAATGCTTGCAATTACGCAGAACAAAGCCAAGACATTTAAACCCTTTTGCAGCGATATTGTCAACATGAATGTTAAAGCGCAGTATGCTGTAGTCGTGTGTCGTTCACGAATGAATCCTTCAAATGGACTACTTCAGTTGGCGTGTGTCTTTCGTTCACTAGTCCAGTAACAATTCAACTAGTTCAGTAGTTCAGTTACTTCAGTTGCCTAGTCCACCGGCAGCGAACGATCCGAAACACGAACGAGCACCACGCGATAGATAATGCTGTCACGCTCTGTTGTAAGTTTTGAAGTGATCGTCTATTTCACTCAAACTTTGGCTCGGATCGGAATCCAGATACATTTATGTAGTAACTTTCAATGGACTACTATTTGATACCAATTCTTTCAATGTCCTTCAACTGTGTGAGAAGTCTTTATAGTCGCTCGCATGTACGCATTCACGATAGTTCCCTGAACCATCGAAAGAAAATCGAACGCCCATTGATAAGACATGGTATCATATGTCTTCGTTCCCTACGAATGCCAAACGAAAATATCTTTTGAGCCACTGAAGTAAAAGAACTACTGAACTAAATGAGTGATATACTTCAGTGTGATAAGAAGAAGCGTATATATCTTTTCATTTTAGTGACACAATCTGCGCATGGCTAGTATGCTGTCTCACGTAACAACACCTAGGTCACGTATTTGCTCGACATTTATCAGAGCACTGTCTCTTATTTGAAATACTGGGCGATCTACATTCCTTTTTCTAGTAAACTGTATGGCAAAGTATTTGGATACGTTAAGGCTCATGTACAGCGATGGTGGCCGAACGGTTAGGCGTGCGACTTACAAGACGCCGACAACGAGTTCGAATCCTCTCGGCCACGCATTTATGACTTAATAAGTCTTGTGCGGATTTGCTATCGCTCAAAACGGTGAAGGAAAACATCGCGAGGAAACCGGCATGCCCAAGAACTGCAACATTCAAGGGCATGCGACATCTGCCAACCCGCACTGGGCCAGCGTGGTAGATTACAGCCCATACTCTCTCTCTGAGAGGAGGCCAGAGTCCCAGCAGTGGGAACGTGAAAGGCTGGTAATGAAGGCTCATGTGATTTGCGTCACACCATGAAACCAAGCTGTTGATATCTTGCTACATACATTATACATACATACATACATTATACAATTAAAACATGCAGAAAAAAACATTTTAACAATTATTAGTTAGCGATCACAACCAAAGCAGAGCAGACCCCACGCGCAGCACCCGTTTACGAGTTGACGCATGTGCCAGCCATCGCTCTCCTCGACCATATGAGAGGGAAGAGGGCGACCCGACACACGACGCCGCTGCAAGCAAAGTCACTTTTGTGAGCATGACTGTTTTGGCTGTTTACCGAAAATGGTTAGAATAGGGGAAATAGGGAGAATAGATAGATAGAAAGATCTATCTATCTATCTATTCTCCCTAGATAGATATCCTAGATAGATATATATTAACAATCCCAAGCTTTTTTTGTCATCTAAACAGTCCTATATTTTATAATAAGCTTTACTAATAAGATTTCTCTTGTTTGGTTGTACACATTGGGATATGGGAACATGAATATTAATGAACCAAAGCAGACCAGACCCCACGCGCAGCACCCGTTCACGAGTTGACGCATGTGCCAGCCATCGCTCTCCTCGACCATATGAGAGGGAAGAGGGCGACCCGACACACAAAGTCACTTTCGTGAGCATGACTGTTTTAGTTGTTTACAGAAGGTGGTTAGAATAGAGAAAGAAAAGGGAAAGCTAAAATACATTGATAACTTATATAATGGAGTACTGTACAGACTGCCCGCTGGTCCTGCGGCTGCAGGCGCGGTGGGCGCGCGCGGCGGGCGGGCGCGCCGTGCGCAGCCTCGTGGAGACGCGCCGCACGCTCATGTACGTGCTGCGCCTCGCCATCGTGGGGGAGGACTCCGCCGGTAAGTACCTTCTCTCGCAGCCTCGTGGAGACGCGCCGCACGCTCATGTACGTGCTGCGCCTCGCCATCGTGGGGGAGGACTCCGCCGGTAAGTACCTTCTCTCGCAGCCTCGTGGAGACGCGCCGCACGCTCATGTACGTGCTGCGCCTCGCCATCGTGGGGGAGGACTCCGCCGGTAAGTACCTTCTCTCGCAGCCTCGTGGAGACGCGCCGCACGCTCATGTACGTGCTGCGCCTCGCCATCGTGGGGGAGGACTCCGCCGGTAAGTACCTTCTCTCGCAGCCTCGTGGAGACGCGCCGCACGCTCATGTACGTGCTGCGCCTCGCCATCGTGGGGGAGGACTCCGCCGGTAAGTACCTTCTCTCGCAGCCTCGTGGAGACGCGCCGCACGCTCATGTACGTGCTGCGCCTCGCCATCGTGGGGGAGGACTCCGCCGGTAAGTACCTTCTCTCGCAGCCTCGTGGAGACGCGCCGCACGCTCATGTACGTGCTGCGCCTCGCCATCGTGGGGGAGGACTCCGCCGGTAAGTACCTTCTCTCGCAGCCTCGTGGAGACGCGCCGCACGCTCATGTACGTGCTGCGCCTCGCCATCGTGGGGGAGGACTCCGCCGGTAAGTACATTCTCTCGCAGCCTCGTGGAGACGCGCCGCACGCTCATGTACGTGCTGCGCCTCGCCATCGTGGGGGAGGACTCCGCCGGTAAGTACCTTCTCTCGCAGCCTCGTGGAGACGCGCCGCACGCTCATGTACGTGCTGCGCCTCGCCATCGTGGGGGAGGACTCCGCCGGTAAGTACCTTCTCTCGCAGCCTCGTGGAGACGCGCCGCACGCTCATGTACGTGCTGCGCCTCGCCATCGTGGGGGAGGACTCCGCCGGTAAGTACATTCTCTCGCAGCCTCGTGGAGACGCGCCGCACGCTCATGTACGTGCTGCGCCTCGCCATCGTGGGGGAGGACTCCGCCGGTAAGTACCTTCTCTCGCAGCCTCGTGGAGACGCGCCGCACGCTCATGTACGTGCTGCGCCTCGCCATCGTGGGGGAGGACTCCGCCGGTAAGTACATTCTCTCGCAGCCTCGTGGAGACGCGCCGCACGCTCATGTACGTGCTGCGCCTCGCCATCGTGGGGGAGGACTCCGCCGGTAAGTACATTCTCTCGCAGCCTCGTGGAGACGCGCCGCACGCTCATGTACGTGCTGCGCCTCGCCATCGTGGGGGAGGACTCCGCCGGTAAGTACATTCTCTCGCAGCCTCGTGGAGACGCGCCGCACGCTCATGTACGTGCTGCGCCTCGCCATCGTGGGGGAGGACTCCGCCGGTAAGTACATTCTCTCGCAGCCTCGTGGAGACGCGCCGCACGCTCATGTACGTGCTGCGCCTCGCCATCGTGGGGGAGGACTCCGCCGGTAAGTACATTCTCTCGCAGCCTCGTGGAGACGCGCCGCACGCTCATGTACGTGCTGCGCCTCGCCATCGTGGGGGAGGACTCCGCCGGTAAGTACATTCTCTCGCAGCCTCGTGGAGACGCGCCGCACGCTCATGTACGTGCTGCGCCTCGCCATCGTGGGGGAGGACTCCGCCGGTAAGTACATTCTCTCGCAGCCTCGTGGAGACGCGCCGCACGCTCATGTACGTGCTGCGCCTCGCCATCGTGGGGGAGGACTCCGCCGGTAAGTACATTCTCTCGCAGCCTCGTGGAGACGCGCCGCACGCTCATGTACGTGCTGCGCCTCGCCATCGTGGGGGAGGACTCCGCCGGTAAGTACATTCTCTCGCAGCCTCGTGGAGACGCGCCGCACGCTCATGTACGTGCTGCGCCTCGCCATCGTGGGGGAGGACTCCGCCGGTAAGTACATTCTCTCGCAGCCTCGTGGAGACGCGCCGCACGCTCATGTACGTGCTGCGCCTCGCCATCGTGGGGGAGGACTCCGCCGGTAAGTACCTTCTCTCGCAGCCTCGTGGAGACGCGCCGCACGCTCATGTACGTGCTGCGCCTCGCCATCGTGGGGGAGGACTCCGCCGGTAAGTACCTTCTCTCGCAGCCTCGTGGAGACGCGCCGCACGCTCATGTACGTGCTGCGCCTCGCCATCGTGGGGGAGGACTCCGCCGGTAAGTACCTTCTCTCGCAGCCTCGTGGAGACGCGCCGCACGCTCATGTACGTGCTGCGCCTCGCCATCGTGGGGGAGGACTCCGCCGGTAAGTACCTTCTCTCGCAGCCTCGTCGTTTTTAGTGTTCGGCAAATTATTGTGATATATTCAACACTTGCTGCGACGCTGATAATTCAAAAATGTACCTATTAGATACTATAATAAAACTCTGTGTATATGGTTGCAAACATTGTTTTACATTGTCCGTTTTGTCCACAGACGCGGGCATAGGCACTTTGTCCGGCATATCAGTAGACCATCGCGAGATCTGCAAGCCGTCCAGCAGAACGTGTCTACTGTACACCGAGCTGACAGATTTGATTCACGAGGCCCTGAAGTGTAAATGTCTGTAAACATTAACCTAAGTTAGACACCTCTCCTCCCGCCCCACTAGCATGCTAGCTGAGGTTTGTCGGGGGGGTGTCGCTTCAAGCTGGACACCCCCCCCCCTAGGTTCTTGGTGTTGCGGGGCCCGGAATGAAGGAGTTCCGGGCCTCTGTCGGGGCGAGTGGGTTCACTGATACAGTGACCCCTTCCCGCCCCTACAAAAGACGGTGGCCCGGATTAACAAAAAAAAAAGTTGTACACCTTGTCACACGAGGTTTTGAAGTGTAAATGGCAGTAAACATTAATCTAGGTACAAAACTTTGTTAGAAGGACCTTGAAGTGTAAATGTCAGTAAATATCGCATTAACCTAGGTTTTATACCTTGTTAGCTTGTTACACGAGGCCTTGAAATGTAAACTGTCAGTAAACATTAACCTAAGTTAGACACCTTGTCACACGAGGTTTCGAAGTGTAAATGTCAGTAAACATTAATCTAGGTACAAAACTTTGTTAGAAGGACCTTGAAGCGTAAATGTCAGTCATTGGTGTCGATTCGGTATTGCATTCTCTAAAACTAAACTAAATTTGACAGGTCTAATAGTATTGCTGTCTTTTTCTAACCACTGAAGTAAGAAAAGGACAGCTATACTATTAGACCTGTCAAACTTAGTTTAGTTTTAGAGAATGCAAAACCGAATCGACACCAATATCGCCTTAACCTAGGTTTTATACCTTGTTAGCTTGTTACACGAGGCTTTGAAGTGTAACTGTCAGTAAACATTAACCTAAGTTAGACACCTTGTCACACGAGGTTTCAAAGTGTAAATGTCAGTAAAGAGAACCAATGAGCTTGTAATCTACGTTTTATACCTTTTTAAACGAACTTTTGGAGTGTAAATGTCAGTAAACATTAACCTAGGTTTTATACCTTGTTATAAGAGATATTGAAGTGTAACTGTCAGTAAATGGCACCAATGAGCCAGTAACCTATATTTGATACCTTGTTACACGAGGTTTTGAAGTGTCATTGTCAGTAAACATTAATCTAGGTATAACACTTTGTTATATGAGGCCTTGAAGTATAAATATCAGTATAGAAAACCAATGAGCTAATAACCACCTTGAAGTGTAACTATTATTATGTTATATGCCTTGATATAAGAGACCTTGTGAAGTGCAAATGTTAGTAGACGATTAATAAACCTAGTTTTTTTTCCTTTTCACACGAGGCCTTGAAGTGTAACTATCAGTAAAGGGAACCAAATTGCTTTTTAATGTAGGTATGTGCCTTGATCCACCAGGCCCTGTGAAGTGTGATTGACAGTAAACATTAACCTAGCTTATACACCTTGTTACACGAGGCCTTGAAGTGTAACTGTCAGTAAAGGAACCAAATAGCTTTTAATGTAGGTATGTGCCTTGATATACGAGGTCTTGTGAAGTGTAAATGTCAGTAGACGATTAATTAACCTAGGTTTTACGCCTTGTCACACGAGGGCTTGAAGCGTAATTGTCAGCAGAGGCAATGAGCTTATAACCTATGTTGCTTTTAAGTGTAACAGTAAACTAAAAAAGTTTTCGTTTCCATCCATACATATTTTTTTCAACGAATCTTACCGAGACTTGGAGGAACTGAAATCGTTAATACGGGTTATTTTAAATCGTTATAATCATATTCCAACAATGTTATTGAGTTACTTTTTGAATTTGAGCAGATCGAGTTGCCACTCTGACAAGTCGGCGGTGGTAAACGTAGACGTTTACGAAAACTTTTATCGTTTTCAAAACTTGTACTAGGGGTACAGTTATTGCAACCGGGCGTATATCTATTTTTTTTATATCTTAATCATAAATATATTGTCAAACAGTGTTTTTATTCTCATTTATATCTAAGCTTAGATGTTATGTCGTAGAAACGACAATAAACCAGTAAATGTAAGGAATATTCTATTTTATTACGCTGAATTTATTGTATCAATAAATAAATATTAATTAGTCATTCGTTTTATTTCTCCTGAAGGTGGATTGTTTTAATTAGTAGACTAGACGAGCAGGTCGCTTGTCTGACGGTAAGTTATTGCGTAGTATCCTATATAATATGTGATACCTAAATAGTGATAACCTTCAGTTTAAAATCTATAAATGAATTTTTTGGCGGCAATTGAATTGTCAACATGAAGATTTTGTTTTCATTTCCAAAACTTGAGTTTCTTCGAGTGATAATGGTGTCGATTCGGTTTTACATTCTCCTAAAATAAACTAAATTTGACAGGTCTAATAGTATTGCTGTCTTTTTCTAACCACTGAAGTAAACAAAGGATGGCTTTACTATTAGACCTGTCAAACTCAGTTTAGTTTAAGAGATTGCAAAACCGAATCGACACCATTGTGTGATATTGGTGGATTATTAACCATTATGACGTGTTCGTTAATGTGTACGAGTGTGGGAAATTGAAATAAAGTTGTGAAAGTGACTTTTCTAGTTGCTCCAAAAGAGTTCGTGTAAAGTTTAAGTAAAGCGCCACTACTTTACTTAAACACTATCCTCATCCCATCATCTCAACATCATCATTTAAACTTGATTCAACTCTCTGAGTTTGAAATATTTGATACTTGACAACAAACAAATACACAAATCGTGTGACGCCATAACAAAAAACTTATGTAACTAAAATAAAACAAAACAAAATTTGTAATGTTATTTATTACTGTACAACTCAAAAATCTTATTTACTACAATATACTGAAATCGAATACATTACTTATTTAATTAATATTAATACATTTTTTTATTTTTTTTATTTTATTTATTTAGGTAATCCAACATTAAAGTTCACAAACGATTAAATCAACACGCCCAATGGCGTTGTATATGACTTACTAACTATGCCTCGCTTGGAGATTCGCACAGGCTTTTTATCACAATAAATCATAGCCTATGACACTCAGGGATAGAGTAGCTTTCCAACAGTGAAATAATTATCAAAATCGGTCCAGCAGTACCGGAAATTACCTCCTACATACAAACTTACGAATCGCATCTCTTTTACAAATAATAAGTAGCAACTTATGGAAGTAACAATTGTTATCATTTAATGAAGTATCAAATAGTAATTGATAATAATTTATTAAAATTGAATTACAATTATTGAAATTAATGTTCAATCGACATTCTTTTTGGTAGAAAAATCACTAAATTGACATTATATATTTATATATCGCACTCTTACTAAAACCTAAGTTGAAATTATGCCAAAACAAATTTTAATATAATAAATTAATAAACTGAACCAAAATTAACATATAAAAAACCCCAACAATCATATTTAGATGACTATTGTCTATTATTCTTATGACGAAAAATCATGTTAACAATCTGTCGCCAAGCACCTATCGGTGTGTTCCGGCAGCCTCACTTGAGAGCCAGTTCCCAGTCCAGGTGTAGCGTGACGCCACCTTCGACCGCATCGTCACTTAACATCGGGTGACTTGTGGTCAAACGCTACACTAACGTCCTTATTAATAATCGATCTTGATCCGTTATCCGCGGTTGTAGATCGACATGACATATCATAATATGTAAAGCTTGACATAATACTACTAAATTGACATGTTATGACATGACATATCGATCCAAAACCGCGGATAACGGATCAAGGTCGATTATTAATAAGGGCGTTAGTGTAGCGTTTGAGCACAAGTCACCTGATGGCGACGATGTGGTCGAAGGTGGCGCCACGCTACACCTGGACTGGGAACTGGCTCTCAAGTGAGGCTGCCGGAACACACCGATAGGTGCACGGCGACAGATTCTTAACTTGATTTTGTATTGATATCCGAAATTTACCGATTTTGATATCGATTACTGGTAAGAGTGCGATAAAATTAGGGTCCATACTTGCTCACTTTTCAATGGGCAAATATTGTTTCTTGTGAACCAAACGCGCGACCTCTCGATTCGCAGTCAGCTGTTTGGTAGTATTAAATTTTTTTTTCAGTGACCGACCGAAACTTGCTTTTCAGCCGAAAGCGAAACCGATTTTCGGCTTGTATTGTAGTTTCGGCCGATAATCGGTTTCGGTTGGGTACGAGTTTCGGTTTCTGGAAACGTTTTCAAGTTATATATATATGCATTAGAATTGGAACTGGCCCTCAAGTGAGGCTGCCGGAACACACCGATAGGTGCACGGTGACAGATTGTTAACTCGAGGCTGGTAGCTAGCAGGCGAGCACTAGAAAATCCCTCCGACCAAGCCAAAGTTTCGGCTGGTGTTTGACCGAAACCGAACCTTGAATTTTCGGCCAAAACTGACCGAAATTTCGGTCAGTCACATTTTTTTTCTTTTTGCTTTTTCTAACTAAACCTGTTCCTAAGGTTGGTCACGACCTATTCACATATAAAACGATGCAGTTTTAAAGTTAATGTTATTATTACTTATAACGATCAGAGGACTTGGCTATCTATATATGTATGTCGGAAACGGGTTCGAGATTTGAAATGGATTTGACGTAATCGGAACGCCAGCGCCACCTAGTGGCGCTCGACAGAGTCTTGATGGCATGACTCGACAGGAGAAACTGCACAGTTTGCTTGCGGCGGTCGAGGAAGCATCTTGGAACTGTCCCGCGTTCCGTATTACCTAGTGATTGTGGAATATTCTAGATGTACCTACATTGTTGAATCGTCAAGAATACAGTGTCAGTTTAATTTGTAATGGCCTTCTATTATTGCAACCGACACCTCCCTCAGAACGCCCACGTGAAATCTGCATACCATGGCAGATAGTAACGGAGTAAATCCAATAGTAAGGAAGGAAATAGACCCGGATTCGTCATGTATATATATATATTTTTTTATCGACACTTCGTGCACACTTACTGCCGGTTCCAATAACTGATCTATCCGCGGTTTGACATAAATTTGACATTACTTCTATGGAGCTTATGTCAAAATCGTGGATAGATCAGTTATTGAAACGCGACAGACGCCCGTAATTAATAATCGATCCTGATCCGTTATCCGCGGTTTTGGATCGATATGTCATGTCACAATATGTCATTTTAGTATCTAGTAATATGTCTAGCCCTAGTACTAAAATTAACTAATATTACGACATGACATATCGATCCAAAACCGCGGATAACGGATCAGGATCGATTATTAATTTCGGGCGATAAAGCGTTATCTATTTATCTACCGATTGTATCATCAATTTCATTACTTCTTTTTTTTAAATAAATTCAAATTCAAAATTCAAATGTTATTTATTTAAAAGGATACATTGTGATCACTTTAAAACGTCAACTTAAAACTAGCTACGCCTGTTCCAACCTCCTTACAAGAAAACAGGCAAGAAACGCCCGGCAGGTATTTTTTTTGGCGCGATCACATTGACAATTTTATTCTTATTACTAATTGATTGAATTGGAGCAAGTTCACTAATAGTCCAATATTTTTTAATTAGCTTTACTAATAAGATTCCTCTTGTTTGGTTGTACACATTGGGATATGGGAACATGAATATTAACGAGTTGCGGGATCACAACCAAAGCAGACCAGACCCCACAAGCAGCACCCGTTCACGAGTTGACGCATGTGCCAGCCATCGCTCTCTAATATTTAAGACGAGGAATTGGCAATATTGGCTGCAGGGATCTCCTTTTTTCTCAGCAATTACAAAACATACAGACCTAATATTTATGTACATTAAAGATCATGTTTTTAAATACAAATTGTCGGAAGGATAACACGATTGGTTAACTTTCATAGCAGAGAAACAGTGATCGAAACCTGCCCTCTAAAAAAAAAGATTTTCATTTTACAGACATACAAAACCGACTTAAGAGTTGAATTTTTTTTTGTATGGTATATATACACATTCTTCAAAGAACTACAGATTTAGTTTTATAAAACTAACGATAGTTTTCATTTTAAACGAAAAAAACCCCATTTTGACGCCTACGATCTTACGGCATTAGTCAGCTCGCTTGCGTTTTTGTATGGAGCTGATTTCAGATTCATTGTTTATCGCGGCGTCCTATTAACCAAGTCCTCTAACCGCCGACTCACGTAAGCCCTGCACCGTATTATATCGTAGGGCGCCGCCCGCCTAGGCGAACAGGTGTCGGGGCTCCGCGTCAACTAACTCGCACACGAACTGGTCCTGCTCCAGGGGCTTCTTTATCCACTTGCCGAGTTTCGCGTTGTCGAAGGCTTCGAACAGGCATCGCTTTGCTGTCTGCGGGGAAAAATATAAGATTAGAATAGAATAGAATTATTTCTTTGCATATATATAATAATATCGGTTAGTAAAATGGAATTATATAGATAGGTCTACCAGGATGTGGTGATGGCAAAAAAAAGTTTAATAAATAGCGATTTTCATATGGCAACGAAACAAATGTCATCTGTCAACTGAAATTTCGAGGAATTGTTTATGGTTTGGCTTCAAATTAGTAGGAATGACAAGTCTTGATGATTTGGTTTATTGCATCTTTCGTGTGAACTGAAGAAGCTTTCTCTCGAATAGGGATCGATGAATGGCGAAAGTCTTGTGAACATGTAATAAAAATTGAAAATCAGTTCATAGAACAAGATCGATTGAGATGCAGGAGGAAAGGTTTATCATAAATACTGCGTCTTCCTCGTCTTCCTCTTCCGTTGAAGACTTTTTTATGGATGTGCAGTATTTGGAACCATTTTCAAGTTCTGATAGCCTTTAATTAATTAATAAACTCATGGACAGACAGAGTTTTCATCTAAATTTCGAACCCCACATTCGCCACAGTAAGATTTTCAAAAATTATCCTTGATCATTGGATAAATTTTTATATTTGCATGTATCACACACAGAATCAGCCACTATAGGGAAAAAAGTATCAAAACGTTTTACTCCAATTTCCCCCAGTATTGCTAGCGTCAATTTCTTTTTTCCCCTTTTGCCATCAGAATCTGGTAGACCTATACTTTGTCCATCTTATTAATGGTTTTTTGACAGATCGACGACTGACAAAGTTAGTGTCCTAAAGAACGCAATAATCAATGTCGATAAAAGTACCTTTTAATTTAAAATAAGCTTTTTTATTTTTGAAAATTAATATAAATGGTTGTGTTCGCATCTTTATTTATTAGTATGAAAATAAAGTAAGCGATGGTGGTCGAACGGTTAGGCGTGCGACTTACAAGACGCCGACACCGAGTTCGAATCCTCTCGGCACCTATAACTTAATAAGTTATGTGCAGATTGACCATCGCTCAAAACAGTGAAAAAAACATCACGAGAAAACCGGCATGTCCAAGAACTGCAACATTCAAGGGCATGCGACATCTACCAACCCGCACTGGACCAGCGTGGTAGATTACAGCCCATACTCTCTCTCTGAGAGAAGGCCAGAGTCCCAGCAGTGGGGACGGGAAAGGCTGATAATGATGATGATGAATACAAGTCCAATTAATAATTTTATATTTTTCAATGTGTTTTTAAAATGATTTTTTTTATGCTATTTATTTTATTTTCTCTTTAGCTCTAGATGCAACAAGTGAGCGTACCTGGTAAGCGGTGGACAGCATCTTGGCCTCGCTGTACATGAGGCTCTCCACGTTCGGAGGCAGCGGCACGTGTTCGCAGCCCACCTGACCCGACTCCTGGGAGAGAGACAATGGTGTCGATTCGGTTTTGCTTTCTCTAAAACTAAACTAAGTTTGACAGGTCTAATAGTAATGCCGTCCTTTTTTTATATCAGTGGTTAGAAAAAGACAGCAATACTATTGGACCTGTCAAATTTAGTTTAGTTTAGGAGAATGTAAAACTGAATCGACACCAATGGTGTTGTTTTTAGTTTGACAGGTCTAATAGTATTGCTGTCTCTTTCAAGCCACTGAAGAAAATAAAAGGACAGCATCACTTTTAGACCTGTCAAACCTAGTTTAATTTTCAAAATCAAATATTAATTTATTGACATAAAAGTGTGATACATTTATAAATGAGTCCATGGACTTCTGCAGTGCGATTCTAATTCACTCGGAAAGTTTCCGTCACTTTCGCTTCACGGAAACGTTTTCCGAGAGCGAATGGGTGGCGGAAACTTTTCCGTGACCGAGCAGCTGATTTGTCTGATTAAATGTTAGCTTCCAAATTAAGATTAATGAGTCGTGTCTAAAAAAATCTAAAGGAATTTTTTCCGAATCCGTGGTCGGAAGAGTTTCGGAGTGATTTTTTTTTTAAATGCCTGCACAATCACATACATATGCCCTAACTAGGTTTCCCTGTATCTAGGGTATCAGAAACTACGAGGATCGGGGATCCACAACACCCAGACACAGAACAAGTACTTGCGCTTTTTTTTTCAATGCACAAATATTTGTTCTGTAGCGGGAATCGAACCCGCGACCTCACGCTTCACAGTCGGCTATCCGCCCATTGCGCCACATCGGTCGTCAAAATTAGAAGTACATATTAGAATTAGCGATGGTGGCCGAAAGGTCAGGCGTACGACTTACAAGACGCCGACACCGAGTTCGAATCCTCTCCGCACCTATGACTCAATATGTTATGTGCGGATTTGCCATCGCTCAAAACGGTGAAGGAAAACATCGTGAGGAAACCGGCATGTCCAAGAACTGCAACATTCAAGGGCATGCGACATCTACCAACCCGCACTGGGCCAGCGTGGTAGATTACAGCCCATACTCTCTCTCTGAGAGAAGGCCAGAGTCCCAGCAGTGGGAACGTGGAAGGCTGATAATGATGATTAGAATTAGAAGTGAACACTTGCTCACCTGCTTCAATTCAGGCAGCTTCGTGATGACGTAGAGCCACCGCGCGAACATCGTCTGCTTGCAGAGAAGGGAAGGCTGCCCGTTCTCGAGTTTACCTGTCATCGCGTTCAGCATTTCCGGTTGCTGAAACATATGTTTTAAAAATACTATAAACTTGCTTCATGTTCCATTGGCTCGCACTGTCTACCGCAAAAACTCCTGTACAATTTTCATTTATTCATAATTCAATATTGCTAACAGCATTACGCCAAAACACAATACGTCAAACAAAAATGAAATAAATAATAAAAATTCAATCAAATAATTACACATAGGGCAAAAAAAATTTTCATGTCACAATATACAGACAAACAAATTAATAATGGGGTGGCATGCAAATGCAGGGGTCTAGGCTCCGAATATGATTTTGTCCCATTCGGTGTCGAGACCCTTGGTCCGTGGGGTCCCTTGGTCCGTAGGGTCCTAGCGCTTTAAGCCTTTTTAAGGAAATAGGTAAAGGTTGGTCGACATCACCGGAGACCGAAGAGCTGGCAGCTACCTCGGACAAAGAATTAGTCTAGCCATCCAAAGGGGGAACGCTGCCAGTATCTTCGGTACCTTGCCTAAAGGGACTTCTTTTAATAATGTATTTTAGTTATTAGTTTAGGTTTATTTGTTTTTATTTCTTTGTTATGGTATATTATTTTTAGTTTGAAGTTATAAACAAGAGAAATTAATAATAATAATAAATTAGATTCAAATATCACAATATGTCAAATTTAAGTAAAGTGAGAAGTAAAACACAGCATCTCACCGGTATGGTAGAGCACCAGCAGACGCTGAAGGACGGCGCCCGCGCCGGGGTCCGCGCCTCCGTGCTGGCGGCGCGCGCCAGGATCGGCCGGTGCAGCCGGAAGGGAGGGGGCAGCGCCGAGATGTAGCCTTCTATACGGCCGCAGAGGGCTCTGGAAGATAAAAACATTGTTTCCCAAACATGCTCGGAAATAAGAGCATTATTTTGACAACCTTATTCGACATAAATAGAATCTGCTGCACTTGCTATATATATGCGAGCAGCAGCCGGCAAAAGTTGTATGAAAATCCATATCTGTCGTGTTTAGCGACCAAATAAATTACATAGTAAACTCATATCTGTCGTGTTTAGCGGCCAAGTAAATTACATAGTAAACTCTTAACTGTAGTATTATTAAAAAATGGAACGATTTTTGCTCCGTAACATGCCAACCAAGGAGGTAACTTATCAAAGGTTATATTTAAAATCCGAACCGGTTTGCACATAGAAAACTGTTTATTGAAAATAAAAAACAAATGAACACTTTAACACGGGTTTTTTTTGTTGTTCGTCATAGGTTTTGAAAAGTACATAATTGTTATTTGACAAAATTTGTTCAAGTGAAGACAATGAGTGAAGTGTGATAAAGTTACTTTAACACCACCTGAAATTCAAGAGACAAGAGCAAGAGCCGTAATAGAAAACATGATACTGCCAAAATCGAAAGAATAAATCTCTGCCCAGGTACTACCTGGGCAGAGATTTATTCTTTAGTTTTAATTTCCGCGCATTATTTGAGAAAAGTACTATACAAGCCTTGGCCGCAACTAGGCCTAGATGGACTTACGTATGTGGGCCTCGCCTTCGCCTCGGCCCACATTTACACGCTCGTCCATCTAGTCCCCTTTGCAGGCCGCTGCAGTAATGTACTATTTCTCAAACATGCTCGGATATAAGAGCATTATTTTGACAACCTTATTCGAGATAAATCGAATCTGCTGCACTTGCCAAATATATGCGAGCAGCGGCCGGCAAAAGTTGAATGAAAATCCATATCTGTCGTGTTTAGCGGCCAAATAAATTGACGTGGGTTCGAATCCTACAATGAGCTTGAGCTTACGGTGAAGGAAAACATCGTGATGACACCATAGCTTGGTGGTAGGGCATGTTCTAGTGCTCGCCTGCTAGCTACCAGCCTCGAATTAAGAATCTGTCGCCGTGCACCTATCGGTGTTCCGGCAGCCTCACTTGAGAGCCAGTTCACAGTCCGGGTGTAGCGTGGCGCCACCTTCGACCGCATCGTCACTTAACAACAGGTGACTTGTGCTCAAAAATCTACTATGTGAGTAGTAAAATAAAATGAAAAATGTGAAGGCACAGCAGCAATGCTAAAATATTCAGTTACACCACAGTTAAGTAAAGCAAGCGTGTAATTATAATAACTACTAGGCTAGGGAAAAGGTAAATGGCGTAAGGTACTGGTTTTACAAGAAAATCCGTATACATTCACGTCTGGATTGGGGTGACCAAGAAGTTGTGTTTTTCTTTATTTATTCATTAACAAGCTGAATTGAATTGTAAATGTGATTTTTGACAAAATTCTTTATTCAATAGGATACATTGTGAACTCTTTAAAACGTCAACTTAAAACTAGCTACGCCTGTTCCAACCTCCTTACGCCGGCAAAAGAACAGGCAAGAAACGCCCGGCAGGTAATTTTATTGGCGCGATCACATTGACAATTTTATTCTTATTACTAATTGATTGAATTGGAGCAAGTTCACTAAAATCCCAAGCTTTATTTTTGTCATCTAATAGTCCGATATTTTTTAATTAGCTTTACTAATAAGATTTCTCTTGTTTGGTTGTACACATTGGGATATGGGAACATGAATATTAATGTCATATAAATAGCCTGATATCCTACTATATTATAAACTAGTTTGCGCCCATCGCTTTCACCCGCGTCTTCCCGCTCCATAGAGCTAAAAAAGCTCCATAAAGTCAACAACTATCCCGCAGGAACCTTTTTCCACGATAAAAAGTAGCCTATGTGTTAATCCAGGGTATAAGCTATCTCCATTCCAAATTTCATTCAGATCCGTTCAGTAGTTTTTGCGTGAAAGAGTAACAAACATCCATCCATCCATACTCACAAACGTTCACGTTTATAATATTAGTAGGATGCGAAATGTTTGTGTGTGAATGTTTGTTACCACGTTGTCACCGTAACTACAAAACCGATTTTGATGAAATTTCGAATGGAGATAGCTTATAACCTTTCTTTTTTAACCGGGGAAATGTACTTACGCACCAACCCCTCCGGTGCAATGCCAGAAAGCTTATAACCTAGGTTAACACATAGGGACATACTTTTTATCCCGGAAAAGGGTTCCTGCGAGATAGATGCTAACTTTATGGAGCCTAGTAGTGGGTACAGCAATTTTATCTTTGTTTCTAGTATTAAAATTGTGATAATCACTTCTCTTTTTGAAGCTAGTCTAATGCAGGAAAAAAAAACAAACGGCCCCTGTGTTTAATATTTTATCTACGCTACTTTGTTTAGAGTTGAAAATCGCGTGACCGCGTACAGTTGACTATAATGATGGCTTCGAGCTCCAAGCTATAATTTTATTTAATTATTCAAAATATAAGCATGAAATAAAAAAACTAATCGATTACTCGAGTAGAACATTAGTTTGGCTATGTAATTCGTAAAAAATAATGTATGGTTGTCGTTGATAATTTAGAACATTTGAACTAAAACAGTTTATTTTTCGTACAAGTTTTGTATTTTTTTTTTAAAGATACCAGATTTTATTACAAAATTCTATTCGATTACTCGGTTTCTAACCCTACCTATAGTATTTTTTTTAATTTCAACATTTACATTTTTTACCATTAAACTATGTGTTTAAAAATACACCTTTTGGGATTGATCTTAGTACTAGTACTAGTACCTTAGTACTATCCTACAGATACTCGCCTTTTGGCCACCCTATTCTAGACATGTTAGTCAGTACCTACTTAATTAATCTCCCAGGTACATAGAGATACGTTTTCAACTAATAAGAAATATTGATAAGCTAGCTATCTCTAGCACGCGGTTTGACTCGCGTGGAAATTCGCACAGGCTGTTTATCCCAAACAAACATAACCTATTATGACATATAGAAAAAGTGTAGCTACTTATAAGTAAACTTGCTGTTCCCACAGCTTTATGCATGCAAAGTCTCAGCCCGATCGGTTTAAAATTGACAAAGTTTCATACAAACTTTCATCCCCTATTTAATACCCTTGGGGGTAGAATTAATCAAAATCCTTTCTTAGCGGATGCCTACGTCATAACATCTACCTGCATGCCAAATTTCAGCCCGATCCGTCCAGTGGTTTGGGCTGTGCGTGGATAGATCACTCTGTCAGTCAAGTCACCTTTGAGTTATATATATTTAGAAGATAGATATCAGATTTTACATTTCTTTTCCTAAAGAATTTTAGTAACTCCAATTTTGAGCTTGATTCCGTAATTAGCGCCTTCAATGCCCCTTCTTCACAGTAATGCTAGAAGTTCTACAACTGGTGGGCAAACTTACCCCACAAGTTGGCTAACGAATTCACTGCACTCTAAATCGTCGCACGCGCACCTTCTAGTTTCAACAAGTTTAACGTTTTGTTTTTTAGTTATATTTAATAATTTTTTTATTTGGTTTTTGTAGGGTATGAAATAGGTTTTTTTTGTTGTTGTTTTGTTTTGTTGTGTGAATATGCAAACCGCTGTGCCTCTAGCATGTTTCCTGTCGTTAATACGTGAGTATTTTTAAAACACTTTTATTAGCTTGACTTGTAACTAACTAACTAACTAACAATGTAATCAAATCTTAGAAGTCAATTTTCACCTACTTCTAATTGTCGTATCGACTTGAAACTTTGTATGTGTATGTAATCTCGGTGACAATGCAATAATTTGGTATCATCGACCTGATCTGATGATGCATCCGGAAGGTGGGTAGGGCATCTCTGCGCTGGTTACTAGTAAACCCCTCGTGTTTGGGGTCATATGAATCGTCTTGATGAGTACAATAGATTGGACTTGGTGACGAGGGTCTGATGATGCAACCGGAAGGTGGGTAGAGGATCTCTGCAATGGCTACTAGTAAACCCCTCGTGTTTGGGCTCATATGATTCGTCTTGATGAGTCCAATAGATTGAACTTGGTGACGAGGGTCTGATGATGCAGCCAGAAGGTTGGTTGGGATCTCTGCAGTGGCTACTAGTAAACCCCTCGTGTTTGGGCTCATATGATTCGTCTTGATGAGTCCAATAGATTGAACATGGTGACGAGGGTCTGATGATGCAACCAGAAGGTGGGTAGGGGGTCTCTGCAGTGTCTACTAGTAAACCCCTCGAGTTTGGGCTCATATGATTCCTTTTGATGAGTCCGATAGATTGAACTTGGTAACAAATGACTAAAAAGTAAAAAAATAAAAATATATAGTTTAAAAAACTAAAAAAAACACTTTAAAAACCCATTAAAAAATATAAAATAATTAAATTGACTTGTATTAGTTACGATATAATGGTTAATTCAAAAAGTGTGGAGCGCTTCTTTTACTGGGTAAATAAAAGTACACACAACCAAAAAGCGCTCCACACTTTTTGAATTAACCATTATATCGTAACTAATACAAGTCAATTTAATTATTTTATATTTTTGAGTGCGTTTTTAAAGTGTTTTTTTTAGTTTTTTAAACTATATATTTTTATTAATCTTACTAATATTATAAACGTGAAAGTTTGTGAGTATGGATGGATGGATGTTTGTTACTCTCTCACGCAGAAACTACTGAACGGATCTGAATGAAAATTGGAATGGAAATAGCTTATACCCTGGATAAAATTTCGGACTATTTAGATGACAAAAAAAGCTTGGGATTTTAGTGAACTTGCTCCAATTCAATCAATTAGTAATAAGAATAAAATTGATCGCGCCAAAAAATTACCTGCCGGGCGTTTCTTGCCTGTTCTTTTGCCGGCCTAAGGAGGTTGGAACAGGCGTAGCTAGTATTAAGTTTGACGTTTTAAAATGATCACAATGTATCATATTGTACAAAAAAACAATTAAATCATGAATTATGATTAAATCGCTTCCGACTGCGAAAGAAGGCGAGTTATGTTTTTCGAGTGTATTTATGTATTTCTTTGGCACGGCCTGTAGCCTAAATGGCTTGACGGATTTTAACATATGAGAGAGCCATGCTTGGAGTTTCTTTGCGTGGTAAAAATGGCGAGGCCTATGTTCATCAATGGACTTCTTCCGGCTGATGATGATGATGATGAATCGATTTGTACCGATCGCGGATTCGAACCTGCTTCCATCAATGTATCAGTGTGCCAACATCGTCACGGTCCGCGTCTCAAGTATTCAGCACGAAGATTTATTTCATAATGCAATGCTTCGATACATTTATGTAACATGTGTTTTTTTTGTATAATTGATCGTAATGGATGACCGGCTTTATAAAACGGGCGGGTTGCAAAATGAAAAATTGATTAATTTCTCTCGCAATTGTATTGCTAGGAAAAGAATTTAAATCGTTTTTAAAACACTTTTATTAGCTTGACTTGTAACTAACTAACTAACTAACTAACTAACAATGTAATCAAATCTTAGAAGTCAATTTTCACCCACTTCCAGTTGTCGTATCGACTTGAAACTTTGTATGTGTATGTAATCTCGGTGACAATGCAATAATTTGATATCATCAACCTGATCTGATGATGCAGCCGGAAGGTGGGTAGGGCATCTCTGCAGTGGCTACTAGTAAACCCCTCGTGTTTGGGCTCATATGATTCGTCATCATGAGCCCAATACATTGAACTTGGTGACGAGGGTCTGATGATGCAACCGGAAGGTGGGTAGGGCATCTCTGCAGTGGCTACTAGTAAGCCCCTCGTGTTTGGGCTCATATGATTCGTCTTGATGAGTCCAATAGATTGGACTTGGTGACGAGTGTCTGATGATGGAACCGAAAGGTGGGTAGAGGATCTCTGCAGTGGCTACTAGTAAACCCCTCGTGTTTGGGCTCATATGATTCGTCTTGATGAGTCTAAATTGAACTTGGTAACAAAAAAGTAAAAAAATAAAAATATATAGTTTAAAAAAACTAAAAAAAAACACTTTAAAACGCACTGAAAATTATAAAATAATAATGGTTAATTCAAAAAGTGTGGAGCGCTTCTTTTACTGGGTATATAAAAGTACACACAACCAAAAAGCGCTCCACACTTTTTGAATTAACCATTATTATTTTATAATTTTCAGTGCGTTTTAAAGTGTTTTTTTTTAGTTTTTTTAAACTATATATTTTTTTAACCGACTTCCAAAACAGGGAGGAGGATCTCAATTCGGATGTTTGTATTTTTTTTTATGTTGTTCGGGCATAACTCCGTCAAATATAGACGGTTGTGCAAAATTATTTTTTTTGTTGGAAAGAAGATATTTTAAAGGTGGTCCCGTGATAAGGAAATCAGGGTGTGATGATGGCAGACCAGAGAAACCGAAGGGAACCTGAAGCCGGTTTTTGTTTTGTTAAAAATTTACCTTGTATCCGACTGCGAAAGAGCGAGGGTAATGTTTTTCGGGTGTATGTATGAATAGGTCTACCAGGATCTGATAGCAAAAAAAAAGTTTATTATATAGCGATTTTCATATGGCAACGAAAAAAATGTCATCTGTCAACTGAAATTTCGAGGAATTGTTTTTGGTTTGGCTTCAAATTAGTACGAATGACACGTCTTAATACTTTGGTTTATTGCATTTTTCTTGTGAACTGAAGAAGCTTACTCTCGAATAGGGATCGATGAATGGCGAAAATCTTGTTAACTAGTAATAAAAATTGAAAATCAGTTCATAGAACAAGATCGATTGAGATGCAGGAGGAAAGGTTTATCATAAATACTGCGTCTTCCTCGTCTTCCTCTTCCGTTGAAGACTTATGGATGTGCACTGTGCAGTATTTGGAACCATTTTCAAGTTCTGATAGCCTTTAATTAATTAATAAACTCATGGACAGAGTAGGTAATTGGAGTCTTCATCTAAATTTCGACCGAAAGCTCAAGCTCGTTGTAGGATTCGAACCCACTACCACTGAGCCGTCATCGCTATGAATCTTGTAAGGCGCATGCGCCACCTTCGCTTCGTGTAAATAGGTAAACTTACGCAATGACCAACTGATATAACCAGTCGGTTATGTATGGGGAAAATGGAGTACTGGGAAATGACAAACTCCATAAATAGATTGATGCTGGAGTTAGGCGCTTTCACATTTGCCGATACCCAATAGAATCTAGTATTTTATTTCAATTTTTGTAGCGATTATGGCCGCTAATAGAAAAAAAATACCAAAAAAAAATCCGACTTCAAACGCAAAGAACAATGGCCAAAACGGACCCGAGGTCGTATGAAAACGATTTATATACGATAAAATTTATAATTTTATTGCCTGTTAAGATTATACAAACGATATTTTAAAAAAAGTGTAGAAAAAAAAGATATCGATTTTTTTACTTCGGAGTTTCTTAGGACATTTTTTAACTTACACGATGCTTGGATGTTTTGAACGCACTCCGCATTTTCTTTTTCATTCCGTTTCACGCTTTGGATGTCGGCCCTACTTAAATTAAGTCATTAAAATCAACATCATTTTGTTGACGACGCGGTAGCCGAGTTGGTAGTGTCCCTGCCTGCGAAGCTAGTGGTCCCGGGTTCGAATCCCGGTAAGGGCAAATATATGTGTGATGAGCACGAATGTTTGTACCTGAGTCTTGGATATTTCTATCTATATAAGTATTTATTTCTGTATATAAGTATGTATATCGTTGTCTAGTACCCATAACACAAGTTTCGAGCTTAATTTGGGGCTAGCTCAATTTGTGTGCAATTGTCCCCGATATTTATTTATTTATTATTATTATAATTTACCAAATATGAACAAAAACTAAGTGACATTGACAGAAACGAAAATTTTTATACAAAATATATTGCGTTCAGGTCCAGGGCAGTATGGAAAGTGGGCAATGTTCTTTATCCTACTAATATTATATATTATGCGAAAGCTTATGAAGTGTGTGGGTACGTGCGTGTGTGTGTATGTGTGAATGTTTGTTACCACGTATCACCGTATATACTAAACCGATTTTGATGAAATTTGGAATGGGGATAGCTTATACCCAGGATTAACACATAGGCTTTTTACTTTTAATCCCGGAAAAAGGTTCCTGCGGGATAAAGGGAAGACGCGGGTGAAACCGCGGGGCGCCACTAGTGACTTACAAAAATGGTTTTCCCATCGTCAGAACTGGACCAAATTGAAATGGGACCACACGGGAAGCACCAGCTTTCAAATAAAAATAGAATCATCAAAATCGGTACACCCAAAAGTTCACAGGTAACATAAAAAAGATACTGTCGAATTGAGAACCTCCTCTTTTGGCGTCGGTTAAAAAACCGGCACCGAGGGTTCCGTAGCTATCGATAAACCTTGGATTGCTCTTGTGAATTTGTTGTAAAAAAAAAACATTGACCTTTGAACGAGTTGATGGCAAATTTTATCTTTGTCTTTAGTATTAAAATTGTGACAACTTTCGTACACTCCCATTTCCCATGCATTAGGTTTGCCTATTCACCCCGCCACACTATTTCCTTCGTAATAAGCGGTTAGCCACCATGGATGTTAAATTAAAGCGGTGGTTATCAAACTGCGGCCCGCAGCCATCCTTCATGCGGCCCGAGACTTTGCAAAAAATTAAGTTGTAAATGTGTTCGCGCTCAAAATGTGAGAAATGAAGGAGCCGGGCGTTTCCCGCCTGTTTTTTGTCGGCAACAATCAATTCGTACTAATTTTATAAATGCGAAAGTAACTCTGTTTGTTTGTTTGTTATCATTTAACGACTAAAACGCTGAACCGATTTAAAGGTAATTTGGTGAGGGGATAGTTCGAACCCTGGAGAAATACATTGGATACTTTTTAATGCATAGAATGTATGTTTATTTGCGACATTAACACTTAGGGCACAAAAAACATTGCAGTATTTCACAAAAAAATATTTATTTATTTATGCAAATTATCATAACAACATGACCCTGTTAGCATATAGAAACATAATGACATAAAATTCTAGTTAAGGACAACACATACATAAAGAAATTATATACTTAAGTAGGTAGGCTTAAAATCGCGACGTGTAGTCCACGCAGGTGAAACCACGGGGCGCATCTAGTTAAATAGTAACAAAAATATAAAGTCTCAAGACTTGCTAGCTGCTAGTAATAAGTTATTATGTAATAGGTTTATTAATATCTCCAACATAACACAGAAATCAAAATAACTGCGGCCCGCTTTAGCTTTATTTTATTTTGTGCGGCCCGCGTCTGTTGAAAGATTGGCGACCGCTGATTTAAGGTCTAGCCAGCGGGTCTTGCGCTTGCGTAAGTGTAATAAAGTATTGAATTTATAGCTTTTGCTTAGCATTTATGGGTTTGAAAATGTGCATATGTGGTTTTAATATTATTATTATATATGTAGTTTGTAGTAGTATTAATTTTATTTCTCAAGCGTATGTTTTCTACAACCATATTATAGGAGTTATTGTTAGAATACTTGTAGCAACATAAAGCCTTCATTGTTTGTCTATCGGTCGTTTGGAATGTGTATGTCTATGGTTGTAAAAACAATGGGTAGTTGCAGTCAGTTGGATAAAATAAAAGCAGTTACAAGTTCACTAATACAGTTTCTTTAATTTAATAACGGACTTTTTTGGCGGCAATCGAATTTTCAACGTGAAAATTTTGTTTTTATTTCCAAAACTTGTGTTTCTTCGAGTGATAATGTGTAATATTGGTGGATTATTAACCATTATGTGTTCGTTAACGTGTACGAGTGTGGGAAATTGAAATAAAGTTGTGCAAGTGACTTTTCTAGTTGCTCCAAAAAAGTCCGTGTAAAGTTTAAGTAAAGCTCCACTACTTTACTTAAACACTATCCTCATCCCATCATCTCATCGTCATCATCATCATCATCATCATTTAAACTTGATTCAACTCTCTGAGTTTGAAATAATTTATACTTGACACTGGCAAATACACTAATCGTGTTACGCCATAACAAAAAAAAAATTTAATTACTACAGTTATGACAAAACTATCTGAAGCGATGGTGACTCAAGGGTAGGTCGTGAAACTCGTATGTTTGAAGCTTGCCATGAAGCTTGCTTGCTTGTTTGAAGTCTTTCTCTCTCTGTCTCTCTCTCTCTCTCTATCTCTCTCCATGAGTTGAGCTTTCGGTGAAATTTTTAGGCGCGATCACATTAACAAATTTTCCTTTAAAAACCACTTTTATTAACTTCACTAGTTGCGCCCCGCGTCTTCCCGTTATCCCGCAGGAACCTTTTCCGGGATAAAAAAGTAGCCTATGTGTTAATCCAAGGTATAAGCTATCTCCATTCCAAATTTCATTCAGATCCGTTCAGTAGTTTTTGCGTGAAAGAGTAACAAACATCCATCCATCCATACTCACAAACTTTCACGTTTATAATATTAGTAGGATTTGTACCTAGAAATCATTTGTAAAAGGTGTGGAGTGAATCTAATTTTTTACTTTTTTATACTAGCTGCGCCCCGCGGTTTCACCCGCGTCTTCCCGTTATCCCGTTGGAACCTTTTCCGGGATAAAAAATATCGTATGTCCGTTTCCTGGTCCCAAGCTATCTCCCCACCAATTTTCAGCCAAATCGGTTCAGCCGTTCTTGAGTTATAAGTAGTGTAACTAACACGACTTTCTTTTATAAATATAGATATCATCATCATCATCATCAGCCCGTATCAGTCCACTGCTGGACATAGGCCTCTCCCAAGGTACGCCACTGAGCCCGGTCTTCGGCTCTTCTCATCCAACTACTGCCAGCCACTCGGCGCAAATCGTCGCTCCACCTTGTCGCAGGGCGTCCTACACTACGTTTGCCAAGTCGCGGTCTCCACTCAAGAACACGTCTACCCCTACGTTTATATAGATATAGAAGATTCCTATTTCCAGGTCCGCCAGGAGTTCAGTACGAGAATGCTCTGCTGCAGATAGCGCCCGTGGACAAGTCCAAGTGTCCCTACGTCAAGGACAATAACGACGTTGGCTTCCAGCTGTTCACGAGGTACCACCATCATCATTTTTATTTTTGTTTAACTTATCCGTGACGTCATGAAATGGGTTCCGGCTCAAAATCAGTAATGCTCGGGCCACACTAAGGCCAACGTCAAGGGAAATGTCAATGCCTATCTTCGCGATAAATATTGCGTTAATTATTATGCGAGTGGCTACACTTGGAACAACGTGAATGCACCTGAGTTATCGGCTAACGTCAAACGCCAATGTGAATGCCGTTGTCCAATGTCGTGGCCACACTTATGTCAAACGTGAATCATCGCGCTATTGAACGGCATTTCCCGTTAGTGTGGCCCCAGCATAACTGAGGCTGGCATAACTGATGTACAGCCTCAGTTGTATGCTGAGCCGGGACCTATGTCTGACATCACACATGTCGTACTTGTTGATGAGTTAATGTTACTATTTGTACTTGTCTTTGTATTGTGCGATAACGGTGTCGATTCGGTTTTGCATTCTCCAAAACTAAACTAAATTTGACAGGTCTAATAGTGTTGCTGTCTTTTTCTAACCACTGAAGTAAAAAAAAGACAGCATTACAGAAATACTTCAACTGTGAAAAAAATTAAAAAATCACGAAACCCTGGTGTATCTACGGGAGGTTTGTAAGCAAAGAAGTGTACAATCTTTATCTTTCTTCCAGACACAACCCAACGGCGTACCAAGAGTTGGTCCTTGGAGACGATGAGAAGCTGTTCGCGTCCAATATAGACTTTAACGACAAGACCGTGTTATACTTCCACGCGTGGATGGAACAGCCTGACGATGGAAGCGGTATCATGGTGAGGGAAGGTAAGCGCTCCACATGTTAGAACTGTTTTGAAGCGATGATGGCTCAGTCAGAGGTGGACGTTTAAACAAAAAGCGGTTTAAAAAATAAGCGGATAAACGGGCTTATGAAAATAAGCAGACGCTTTTTATAGCGTAATAAAGCGTAATTAAGCAAAAGCGTTTAAACGTTTTGTCAATTTTAAGCCGTTTATCACATCTTTAGGTTCAGTGGTAGTTTGAGCTTTCGGTGAAGGAAAACATCGTGATGAAACCATAGCTTGGTGGTAGGGCATGCTCTGGTGCTCGCCTGACTAGCTACCAGCCTCGAATCTCGTTAAGAATCTGTCGCCGTGCACCTATCGGTGTGTTCCGGCAGCCTCACTGTCTTATTTGGCATGCAGGTAGATGACGTAGGCATCCGCTAAGAAAGGATTTTGATTAATTCTACCCCCAAGGGGATAAAATAGTGGATGAAAGTTTGTATGAAACTTTCTCAATTTTAAACCGATCGGGCTGAAACTTCGCATGCATAAAGCTGTAGTCCACGCGGGTGAAACCGCGGGGAACAGCTAGTTTCTCTATATATAAGTATGTATAGCTTGTCTGTAGATAATTGATTTTTTTTACAGCGTATATGCAAAGAGGCGACACGAACGTGATCATGGTTGACGCGCACCACCTCGAGGCGGGTCCGTGGTACTTCACAGCGGCCCAGAACACGTGGTACATCGGACGCTTCGCTGCGATTTTCATAGACTATTTAGTAACGAGGTACATCCCTATCTCCTATTTATGTTGATATTGGTGTCGATTCGGTTTTGCATTCTCTAAAACTTTACTTGTAAGACGCCAACACCGAGTTGGAATCCTCTCGGCCTCGCACCTATGACTTAAAAGTTATGTGCGGATTTGCCATCGCTCAAAACGGTGAAGGAAAACATCGCGAGGAAACCGGCATGCCCAAGAACTGCAACATTCAAGGGCATGCGACATCTACCAACCCGCACTGGGGCCGCGTGGTAGATTACAGCCCATACTCTCTCTCTGAGAGAAGGCCAGAGTCCCAGCAGTGGGAACGTGAAAGGCTGATAATGATGAACAGATCGAAAGGCAAAGCTGATACCTGGTTGATGGGTAAATGGAGTATGTTGTAATAGCATGAGTCACATTAACTTTCAGTCGCTTTTTTCAACTTGCTCAATCTCGACACGACTTTAGGTCCTCTTATTTGAGTCGGTAAAAATTCTTACAACATCCTGTAGAGGTATCAGCCTTGCCTTTCGTATATTTCTATGGCACGGCCTGTAGCCTAAATGGCTTGACGGATTTTAACATATGAGGTGTCATTAGACTCGTCTTTATTGTGGGAGTGACATAGGGTACTTTACTTTGGCGCTGACGGGTTTTTCGTTCCTTTCGTAATGCATAATCTGGCATGGCTAAAACGCTTGGGACTCTAGTGAACTTGCTCCAATTCAATCAATCAGTAATATGAATAAAATTGTACATGTGATCAAAAAATTATCTGCTGGGCGTTTCCTGTCTACTCTTTTGACGACGTAAGGAAGTTGGAACAGGCGTTAAAACTAGCTTTTAAGTTTGACGTGATTAAAAGATAACATTATTATTTTTTTACTAATTACATGGTAGCGTTTGAACACAAGTCACCTGATGTTAAGTGACGACGTGGTCGAAGGTGGCGCCACGCTACACCTGGACTGGGAACTGGCTCTCAAGTGAGGCTGCCGGAACACACCGATGCACATATCCTATTAAATAAAACTCTTTGATTTTGAGGATCACAGATGTAGATATGTGTGTTATATATTTATGTTTCAGAGGTCTAAACCTGAACACGACTCATCTAATCGGACACAGTTTAGGTGCCCACGCGGCTGGTGTGGCTGGCAGCGCGTTAAAATCAGGTACAGACAGAAGAAGTCCACTGCTGAACATAGGCCCCTCCCCCTTACTTACTTAGTTAAAAAAAAAACATACAAAAAAAGGTTTCAAATGTGCACATTACTGATAAGGGTGAATGACCTAAGCGCGGCTCGGATCGCGTAGTCCGTTGAACTCGCGAGCTCGCGCAAGATCGTTGACCCAACGACGCGACGCCATACAACACCAGTATTATCGGCGCAGCTGTATATCGAGGAAATCTTAACTGTCCAATACCATAGAATAGACAGCACAATAAATAATTGAGTATAGAGTTCGTTAGAACCGTTTTTTTAAGGTGACGTCACGAACACCCGTTTCGTTTCGCAGGTCGCGTTGCTAGACTCACCGGCTTGGACCCCGCCCTGCCACTGTTCGATAACCTACCACTCGAGCAGAGGTTGGACACGACGGACGCTCACTTCGTCGACATCATACACACTGACGCAGGCATCTTCGGTAAGTCCTACTAGAACTATGAATGCAAACAAACCTTGATAGAAGGACATCATCATAGTCTATACAGAAAAAGGGAAAAAAGAAATTGACGCTAGCAATACTTGGGGAAATTGGAGTAAAACGTTTTGATACTTTTTTCCCTATAGTGGCTGATTCTGTGTGTGATACATGCAAATATAAAAATGTATCCAATGATCAAGGATAATTTTTGAAAAATCTAACTGTGGCGAATGTGGGGTTGGAAATTTAAATGAAAACTCCAATTACTCTGTCCATGAGTTTATTAATTAATTAAAGGCTATCAGAACTTGAAAATGGTTCCAAATACTGCACATCCATAAAAAAGTCTTCAACGGAAGAGGAAGACGGGGAAGACGCAGTATTTATGATAAACCTTTCCTCCTGCATCTCAATCGATCTTGTTCTATGAACTGATTTTTATTATTTTTATTAGATTTTCGCTATTCATCGATCCCTATTCGAGAGAAAGCTTCTTCAGTTCACACGAAAGATGCAATAAACCAAAGTATCAAGACTTGTCATTCCCACTAATTTGAAGCCAAACCATAAACAATTCTTCGAAATTTCAGTTGACAGATGACATTTTTTTCGTTGCCATATGAAAATCGCTATTTATTAAACTTTTTTTTTGCCATCAGATCCTGGTAGACCTATATTTGTAATTTTAATTAACTTATTGAGTAACAGGTGCGGGGCCGAGAGGATTCGAACTCAGTGTCGGCGTCTTGTACGCACGCCTAACCGTTCGGCCACCATCGCTCTCGTCTATCTATAAAATCTTCAAAATATTTATATATAGATTGTTAATTTGATATTTACAGGGTACAAAGCGCCTATGGGTCACGTGGACTTCTACCCCAACGGCGGCATCAGCCCCCAGCCAGGGTGCGAGCTGGAGGTAGTGTTACCGAAGCAGCTCCTACTTAACAAGTGTAAGTTGCCAATGTCAAAGGTGTCAAAGCTGTCATGTCGGGTCAGTTATCTAAAGCTGGCACGTACAACACACTCACACAAGTCTCTCCGTCTCTCTCGCACGCGGGCGATGTTGTTTTTACTACTGTATAATAAAATTGCTTTGGTGTGAGCACTGGGCACGTGCCAGGTTTAAATAACAGACCTGAAATCTATTATTTCGATAACGGGTTCTTAAAAGATTCGATCTTTTTGACCCGAGTTGGATCTCACGATCTAATCTATCACTTCATTTGTATTACGATCCGTCGTAACTTCTCACAGGCTTTAGGCAGATTCGTGATCCAGCGACTGACAAAAGCCGGACTATAAAAAACTTCTCTCCCCAGTTTTCTGCAGCCACTGGCGTTCGTACATGTTTTACACTGAGTCGGTGCTCCGTCCCACGGCGTTTGTAGCGAGCGAGTGCCACTCGTGGAAGGACTACCGGCACGGTCGATGCGCACATGCGCGGACAGCGCGCATGGGCTACGGCGTCGATACTAAGTGAGATGGCGGCTAGCGCGTAGCGCGCATGGTTGTAACTTAGCGCGCATGGGTCAATCGTAGCACTTTAAAGTTAAAACGTAGCGCGCATGGTTAAAATGTAGAAAGTGTAGTTGCAAGGGCGTCGTCAAGACACGAAATTTAGTCAAATAATACTAATAATAATAATGCCCGCACAATCACATACATAGGCTCTGAACCCTAACTAGGTTTTCCTGTATCTAGGGTATCAGAAACTACGAGGATCGGGGATCCACAACACCCAGACACAGAACAAATACTTGCGCTTTTTTATTTCAATGCACAAATATTTGTCCTGTAGCGGGAATCGAACCCGCGACCTCACGCTTCACAGTCGGCAATCCGCCCATTGCACCACATCAGTCGTCAAAATGCCAAAGTAATTTATTGTCTGACTAGCTGTTCCCCGCGGTTTCACCCGCGTGGGCTACAGCTTTATGCATGCAAAGTCTCAGACCGATCGGTTTAAAATTTACAAAGTTTCATACAAACTTTTATCCCCTATTTTATCCCCTTGGGGGTAGAAATAATCAAAATCCTTTCTTATCGAATGCCTACGTCATAACATCTACCTGCATGCCAAATTTCAGCCCGATCCGTCCAGTGGTTTGCGCTGTGCGTTAATAGATCACTATGTCAGTCAGTCAGTCACCTTCGAGTTATATATATTTAGATGTATAGGAATGTGAACACGATTCGGATGCGAAAGATTCGCAAAAAACCTACGAAGATATTAGTCAAGGTTTTTAATTGTACCTGCAGATTGTATTTATTTTACCTTTGCCCCCTCTGGCCCATAGAATAGAATAGAATAGAAACTTTATTTGCTAAAAATGTGAGTGAAACAGTTAGTAACAACAACATAAATATTGATCTGACACATTTTACCAATGAAATGGCATGCAAAATTCAAAATCTTAACTAACTAAAAGTAGTTCATGCACACATGAAAATTTAAATTTTCCATTGGCTGGTGACGCCCTTGCATGGTTGTAATTTAGCGCGCACGGGTAAAATGTAGCGCGCATGGGTAAAATGTAGCGCGCATGGGTAAAATGTAGCGCGCATGGGTAAACGCGTATCGTGCTAGACCTATAGTTCAATATAGTATAGAAGCGTAAATGGCATAGAAAGCAAATGTAGTTTCTCTAATTGTCTTTGAAAGCTTCCCACCCACTTTTTCACCGTCCACTCTTCCACTTCATGTAAATATCAAATGCACTGTGAATTGTAAAAGCACTGCACTTCACACGCACACTTCTGCACTTTACAGGTGACGGCCGCACGCAGACACGCGGTTTCTACTCTTACTACTTAACTGCCAATCGAAATACGCACTTAAATCGGAAGCGCTTAGAGTACAAATTGGAAAAACTGTTCGCTTACATACAATCTGTTAAAGCTAAGAATAGTAAAAATGAAAATAAAGAGGAAAATGAAACAGATATCAAAAACATTGGTACGGATTTTCGTCGAGACGTTAATCATTCGAATGATAAACAAGGACATAACACTAATGATACTACAAAAGAATTCACGTCACAAAATGCAGAGATTGTCAACAATACCAGTCAAAGTCTCAATAATTCAATCAAAGATATAATAAGAACGCAAGAAGATAATGACAAAACAGAAGATGCAGAAGATCAAATAGCTGAAGCATCGGAGTATGACGTGACTCGAGTGCTATATAATCAGGAAACGCTTAAAAACAAACAAACAGTGTCACTTATTAATGCGAGTGAAGAATTTGTTTTAAAAGATGGTGAAACCGTAGCAGACGTTAACGATAAATTGTCAAATGTGACAGCTGACAGTGACAGAGCGCAATTTAGAAGCACAGAACCAGAGTCTACCAATGGTAAAAAAATTGAGACTGCTGACGTTAAAAACGCTAGCAAATTTACACTAGTTGATGAAGCAACCCAAATTTCGGATACGAACAAACATACAGGTAAAAGATCACCTGAAATTCTCACCTTAAACTACAAAGATCCCTGCAAACCAAACGAGATTGATAACGATAAAGTTAAAAAAGAAACTACACGGAAACCACCAACTGTAGTAACTAAAGATACTCCGGTTGAAGTTAAGAACAGAAACGAGAATTCAATTAACATTTTCCAAATATTAGAAACTACATACAGAATTTCCCGTCTCATATCAACGCTAAAACAAAACAAACTGAAAAACGAGTCATCCTTCACAGACAAACTAAAAAAACTCTTCTTCAAAGACGCTACAGTGTCAACCACACAAAGAAACCTACCATTCCCAAAGCTACCATTCCTAAACAAGCCGAAAACGAAAACCCGCACACTGAAGAGGCAAAAGAGATTTCTACCATTCCTGAGAAGATCCGAAGAATCAGAGAGCAACAACGTACTGTTCAAAATGTTAGATTTCCTGATAAAGAATCGGAAGAACGCGCTACCAGTCTTTACTGTGATGAGGGAGATCAATACGCTGGTCAAAAGTGCCAATGGAGAGTTGAACCACTTTACGAAGGAGCAGAACAACTACATAGGCGCGACGCCGCCGGCTTTCACGCCGATTTCCTACAACTTGGAATTGGGAGGCGAAAACAGGGCGGTTAAGTTTGTGAAGACTCTGCTGGGTATCAGCCCTAAGGGTGATCGGTTGACCATTACTGGGAGGAAGTAAATCACACTCATCATCATCATCATCATCAGCCGGAAGAAGTTTATTGCTGAATGTAGGCCTCCCCCTTTGAACGCCATGAACGGCAATCAGCTATATTCCATCGGCTCCGCGCGCCTCTAACAATGTCGTCGGTCCACCTAGTGGGGGCCTACCTACAGAACAACTTCCGGTTAATCGCACTCATATTGAATTAAATTTGTTTTTAATAGGATAAACACGAAATTTGTAATAGATTGGCAAACAAGCAGACGGCCCGCCTGACGGAAAGCGGTCACCGTCGCCTATGGACATCTGCAACACCAGGGGAGTTGCCGATGCGTTGCCGACCTTTAAGAACTCTTCACACCCATCTTGAAGGATTGCAATCTGTAGCACAGCGGAAAGACTTGTGGGTGGAGCTCATTCCACTGTTTCGGGTTGTCCGCTTGTTTGAACTCTATTACTTTGTGATCAAGGCAACACAGCTTCTGATGCAATAAATGTTAAATTTAATTAGGCATGACTTATAATTTTTTTTCAAAAACGTTCAAGAATAAAAATATCGGGGACAATTGCACACAAATTGGCCTAGCCCCAAATTAAGCTCGAAACTTGTGTTATGGGTACTAGACAACGATATACATACTTATATAGAGAAATAAATACATAAATCGATAGAAATATCCAAGACTCAGGTACAAACATTCGTGTACAGTGTAGCGTTTGAGCACAAGTCACCTGATGTTAAGTGACGATGTGGTCGAAGGTGGCGCCACGCTACACCTGGACTGGGAACTGGCTCTCAAGTGAGGCTGCCGGAACACACCGATAGGTGCACGGCGACAGATTGTTAACTCGAGGCTGGTAGCTAGTCAGGCGAGCACTAGAGCATGCCCTACCACCAAGCTATGGTTTCATCACGATGTTTTCCTTCACCGAAAGCTCAAACTGCCACTGAACCTAAAGATGTGATAAACGGCTTAAAATTGACAATACGTTTAAACGCTTTTGCTCATTTTTTAAGCCGTCTCATACGCTTATTTTGAAGAGCGACGATTTTGAGTTGTATCTGTATTGGAATAAGGTTTGCATTTGTTTGGACATTGGAAAAAAGCCGTCAACGTTTAAACGGAGTGCGCTTATTTTCATAAGCACGCTTATGCGCTTATTTTAAAAGCCATAATCGCTTCAAAACAGTTCTAACTTGTGGAGCGCTTACCTTAGGTAGTGTGGGTTGATTAATTTTATTTAAATTGAAATATATAAGTTTTAATTATTTCGTTCAAGGGCCCGAGGGATTTACTACCTGATGACCCGTGGGACCTCCCCGTACTCTTTAGAATAAATATATTACATTTAATGTATTTGCTATAAATAGATAATAATTCAATAATAAATTTGTACATAGTATAGTTAACATTAACAAAATAAATATGATAAGAAAGATTGCTGTTTTTTTTTTATCATGGTCATGGTTAAGTCAAATTAAAAAAATTTAGTTAGATACAATATGTGATCACTTTGAAACGTCAAACTTAATACTAGCTACGCCTGTTCCAAACTTCCAACCTCCTTACGCCGGCAAAAGAACAGGCAAGAAACGCCCGGCAGGTAATTTTCGGAGCGATCACTAATAATTTTATTCTTGTTACTAATTCATTGAATTGAAGCAAGTTCGCTACCATCCCAAACTTTTATTTTTCATTTAAATAGTCCGATATTTTTTAGCAAGCTTAATACGATGTCTTTTTATTTATACGGACTTGATATTTTGCTCTATACAAGTCTTGAATTTCACTTGGGATTTTCCAAATCCGACTCCCGCGGGTAACGGTCACCCGCCGCGTCTCCTTACTACTCGCCGCCGTCGGCGTCCCCGTGTTCGTTTCACCCCCGTGGGTGGTAATATCTCTCCGACCCTTCAAGCAGGGCATCAGCCCTCACCCCCGACGCCAGCCCAAGCCGCACCCGCGAGCGTGGCGTCATTAGCTTAGCTAAAAATTGGCGGAGGGCGCCTTCCGCGCCCCCCCCAGCAGCCCGGTGGAGTTGTCAAGGTTACTTGACCAACAGCATTAGTCCCATCAAAAAAAAAAAAACTTGGGATTTTGTTGAAAAAACGTACACATTGACCTTCAAACGAGTTGCTAACTTTATGGAGCCCAGTAGTGGGTACAGCAGTTTTATCTTTGTTTCTAGTATTAAAATTGTGATAATCACTTCACTTTTTGAAGCTATTTATGATATATTTTCATGAATATATTGACAAACAACTGTATTTTTTTAGTTTCTTTAAACTTAGTCCTCGAGATCCTCTGGGGTCCATACTATATTTTTTTTTTTTAACTTGTACTGTCCCACTGCTGGGCAAAGGTCTCCCCCACTTCCTTCCAGACATCTCTATCCCCCGCAACCTCAGGCCACCGCTCCTCAAACGAGTCAAGGTCATCACGCCATCTTTTTCGGGGCCTGCCTATATTATAAATACCGAAAGTTTAAAGTTAAAGTGATCACAATGTCATTGAATAAAGTATTATTGGTTATGACGTCACGCAGCCCCCTACCTGTACATGTGGTGCGGGTGCAGCATGGAGCCCAGCACTAGAGAGTGCAGGTAGACGGGGCGGAGCACCCGCGACAGTAGGGCTCCCTGCACGCCCACCACGCACCACCGCGCCACCTTGTCCGAGCACGACATCGTCAGCAGCCGCTCGCCCTGGGAGCCAGACAAAAAAGGAAACAGTACAAAAAATGTCATCAAGTGACTTGTGGTCAAACGCTTCACAGTAATCTTTGAAGAATAGAATAGAATAGAAAATATACATGACAGATCAATATTTATGTTGTTATTACTAACTGTTTCACTCACATTTTGAGCAAATAAAGTTTCTATTCTATTCTAAAAAAAATAGGACATTTCCATTTTATTTTTATCACTACTTGATTGAATTAGACAGCAAGATCACTACGATTTTTCCGGGATAAAAGTAGCCTATGTGTTAATCCAGGGTGTAAGCTATCTCCATTCCGAATTTCATCAATATCGGTTTAGTAGGATAAGATTTCTGTTTACCTGCATGACTCCGTCCCACGTTTGTATAAAACTGTTGTTTTTCACCGGTATCGTGCCTTCTCCCGATTCTATCTTCGTCCTGAGCTGACCGCGGGCTTGTCTGAATCAACAAATGTTTGTAGATTAGTTCTCGATTTGTGATAATAGATGGCGTTGGTACAAACGCCTTTTAGATGCAAATAAGGGGTCGTTTATCCCAGTCCAGGTGTAGCGTGGCGCCATCTTCGACCACATCGTCACTTAACATCAGGTGACTTGTGATCAAACGCTACCCTGTAAGTGGTAAAAAATACTATCATGTAAGGTTTTAAAAACACATTGTAAGCATCGTGAGGAAACCGGCATGTCCAAGAACCGCAACATTCAAGGGCAAGCGACCTCTACCAAAACCGCACTGGCCCTGCGTGGTAGATCAAGCCCATACTCTGAGAGAAGGCCGGAATCCCAGCAGTGGGAACCTGATGATGCTGATGACGATGATGATATTGCTGCTGCTGATGATGTTGATGACGCTGATTGTATAGGCTAGATAGATGTGCAGCGGCTACCACCCCTTCCCGTGCCCTCTCCCCTTTCCCTTCCCCCGCCGTTGGGTCGCCATTCTAAATCGCGCGCCCACGCATACAAGTCGACGTATCACCCTTAACCCAATGAACTGTGAATTTGTGCGGTCCCCTGTGTGTTGTGTCCCAAAGCTCTAGTGCGCGGCCCTGGACCAGGACGATGACCTGCGGTACGTACCCTATTCCCTTGGTTTGGTGAGCACCAAAAGTTCACCTGGTAGCAGAGCTGCGAAATTTGGCTTCCACGCGCCTACACTGGTGATGATGATATTGCTGCTGCTGCTGATGATGATGATGATGATGATGATGCTGCTGATGATGGTGATGCTGCTAATGACGGCGATGCTGCTAATGACGGTGATGCTGCTAATGATGGTGATGCTGCTAATGACGGTGATGCAGCTAATGATGGTGATGCTGCTAACGACGGTGATGCTGCTGATGATGGTGATGCTGCTAATGACGGTGATGCTGCTGCTGAAGATGATACTGCTGCTGCTGAAGATCATGCTGCTGCTGCTGCTGCCGATGCTGATGATGAGGACGCTGGGTACCGGTTGGGGTGCGGGTCCGGCTGCGGCTCGCGGCTCTCGTGCGGGCTGAAGATGCGTCCGTCTCCGCAGGGCGCCGTGCTCACGTACAGGTGCAGCTGGCGGCTCGGCTTCAGCTGGTAGCCGCCGCCCGGGACCGGCTCCAGGTCCGACGACGCGAGGGGCACCCGCGGGTCTGGGGGGGGGGGGGGAGAAACTTTTAAAGAAAGAATATTTTCACCTCACAAGCTCGGAAAGAGTCTGTTTGTCATTCAAAATCTGAGTCGAAACTTTCTATTCAATGATTTTCCATAGCGCCAGTCCACTTAAAATCCAATAGTACTTATTTCATGTCAGTGCGCGAACCTCTTTTTGGAATGATCGCACTGGTCAGCACGGCGATTACATGAAAAAAAATTGGTTGTCTGTAAAGTCGGTTTACTGACGATAGTTGAACGTGACAACGTCGATTGGCCGATTGTGCTTCTTTGTCGCTCGTTCCGCTCTCTCGCTTGCACTTCAAGCCTTACATGGAACGCCTCAGAGCGAGGTAACGCCGCTGAGCGAGGTAACGCCGCATGAGTCATGTTTTTTCGTGCGTGCAGCCGGCTCTATCGAATTATAAGACGTTGTCACGTCAAAAACAAACTTATTTTATCCGTTTTTCTTGTATCACTCGGCTGCAGTTATTCTGCGTCTCGTACCTTTGAAACCCTCGCTACGCTCAGGATTCTATGTTTGGACCACTCGCTTCGCTCATGGATTTATATTTCACTAGCTGTTCCTCGCGGTTTCACCTAAACTACAGTATATCGCGAAATCCTTTCTTAGCGGATGCCTACGTCATAACATCTACCTGCATGCCAAATTTCAACCCGATCCGTCCAGTGGTTTGGGCGTTGATAGATCACTATGTCAGTCAGTCACCTTTGAGTTATATATATATATAGATTTAATTTACCTGGTTGTAAGGCGTACTGCAACAGCTGAGAGTACAGGTGTCGCTGCAAACATCGCCTTGCCGCCACCTAAAAAAATCAACGTGCATACATTTTTGGCGTTATAACTTTTGTGCCAGATTTAGATAAGAATGCAATAGGCATGATGACAAATTTTAAAAATCTCTTCTATGATATTCAGAAGTATCGATTATGTCTAAAATATATCATATTTCTGTAGAAAATTAAGGTTTTTGTGCAATAAAAGTACATTTAAATTTCAAATTCACGCCATAACGCTCGCCGGTGTCATGGCGTCTGTCATTACGTCACGGCTCAGTATATCAACAGTAAACATTAAAGTGAGACTGTATAGGTAATTTAAAGTCGCTCAGCGGGCTATGGAAAGGGCTATGCTTGGAGTTTCTCTCAAGGATCGTATCAGGAATGAAGTGATCCGACAGAGAACCAAGGTAACCGACATAGCCTATAGGATCAGCAAGCTGAAGTGGCAATGGGCTGGACATATTAGCCGAAGAACCGACAACCGTTGGGGAAAACGTGTTCTCGAGTGGAGACCGCGTCTCGGCAAGCGTAGTGTGGGACGCCCTCCGGCTAGGTGGAGCGATGACATACGCAAAATGGCTGGCAGCAGTTGGATGAGAGAAGCCGAAGATCGGGCTCAGTGGCGTGCTTTGGGAGAGGCCTATGTCCAGCAGTGGACTGAAGTGGGCTGATTATGATGATGATGATGATGATGATGTATAGGTAAATTACCCAAAATTATTTTCCCCCAATATTTTTAGTCCCATTCGCGTTTTCCCCCATTTGCTTTATTTTCCATACGAAACTGCGACTGATAGATAATTTTCTCACGCTATTTAATTTCTACTCGTTCTTTTCGCTACACGCATTTTTATAGAGAGAGATGAGGGATCGCGTCTACGCTGAAACAAAATGACGTTTACTGAGACGTGACGTAATTCGCTCTGATTGGTGGCGGATTGTTCTATTTTGTAGGTTTATTTTAACTAATAAATTATTAATGTCGACATTAATAAGAGAATAAATAGATTTTTCAAAGTCTTTGAATCCTATTTCATTAGATCAGATAAATATTTTGGTGATTCTTGATTACTATCATCGTGCCTAATAGGTCACTCACCTCGGCGTGACAGTCGTTGACCGCCCGCCCACGCACGGACATGTGTTCCCCCGACACACATTTCGTACCAGTCGTCACTGCTATTATCTGAAAAGATAAATTCAAAATTCAATTCAACAGTACTTTATACAATAGGATACATTGTGATCACTTTAAAACGTCACACTTAACTAGCTACGCCTGTTCAACCGCCTTACGCCGGCAAAAGAACAGGCAAGAAACGCCCGGCACGTAATTTTTTTGGCGCGATCACATTGACAATTTTATTGTTATTACTAATTGATTGAATTGGAGCAAGTTCACTAAAATCCCAAGTTTTTTTTTTGTTATCTAATAGTGCGATATTTTTTAATTAGCTTTACTAATTAGAGAATATAGAATACTAACGAGTTGCGGGATCACAACCAAAGCAGACCAGACCCCACAAGCAGCACCCGTTAATATTTGATAATATTTCTATATCCATCATTATAAGCCTATTACGTTCCCACTGCTGGGACTCTGGCCTTCTCTCAGAGAGTATGTGCCGTAATCTCCCACGCGGGCTATTAAGCATTTATATTACTAGCTGGTGCCCGCAGCTTCGCCCGCGTGGATGTCGGTTATAGCGACCAAAAGTAATCAAGAAATTTTGATCCAGTTCCCGCAACCCATGAGAACCTATTCCAGGAATAAAAAGTATCCTATATATTATTCCGTCCTATTATCTATTCCTGTACCAAATTTCAGCCAGATGAATTTCTGAAGTTATCCCGAAGAAGATATAAAAAAATTGAGCTTTATACTTTAACGAATTTAGGGTACTAATTCATACACCTGCACTTCCTGTTATCTGCCCAAGTAATCACAAACCAAACTCTATATTCGCAGGATGTTCTTACCTATACTATATAGGGGGCATGCACAGAAAAACTTTCAGCTTTTACGTTAAAAAACGAAGGTCTGGCTGTCGTAGGCTCTGGGTCTATATATCCACACCATTAATACTTTTTCTACTACATATCGAAACTATTTCATTAAAAAAAAACAAATCTATGCAAACTCTTTGCTTCCCAAGTTCCCACGTGTCCAAATCTTTAGGCTAAGCGTATATTGAGACGCAATCGATGCAGTGCGGGGCAGCGCTGATTTTTTGTAATATATATGCATAAGCAAAGATCAGCATACGATGTTTCTTTTTTCTTTTTGCGGCAACAATTACTATTTTTCTAAATTAAGTTAGTGCGTATTAATCAATGCGTAGGATAGTATTTATATCACACGTTCATACATAACACGTATTTTAAAAAAGCATGAAGACATAGAAGCAACGCTATTATAAACTGTAACTAACAATAACTCATTAATTTCATAATCTAACACTAATACTGAATAAAAATCTATAGGATGGTAAATAGCCTCCTCCGAAATAGTAAACGTTATCGCCCAGAAAAAAAGAGAAAATCACCAGAAAAGTACCTGCCGGTCGTTGCTTGCCTTTTCTTTTGCTGGTGCAAGAAAGTTAGAACAGACGTAGCTAGTTATTAGTTTGTCTTTTTTAAGTGATTAAATGTTGTATAAGTTTAATATTAAACCCAGTTTATTCGTCAACTTGAATACTGTTCTTGATACCAGTTTTTTGTACTTTATTACAGTGTATCTGTGTAATTTACAGCATCGCTCATGGACTATGCCATGCGCTTCCGTCGCCTGCGTCTCAACATACGCTTACCCTTATTGTAGCCCGCAACATCAACGTCAATACCAAGTAGTTCTAAGTAAATAAGGTATAATAAGATCATGTCTGCTACACACGTAACGATATATCGTTACAAATTTAAACGTCTTGGGTTTGATTAGAGCGTATAGTGTAATCACTAACTTAGGATTAAATAGATGGCTCTATATTATTTTATTACAGTGTGTTGATTTTTGATTTCGAACATCACTAATCACAATCATCTTTTGATTTTCGTTTTTGTAGCTCTGTATAAAATGTTCTAATATTTTTCTTCTTTCAATTTTCGCGCGGACGCGTCTTACAAAGAGGTCCTTTTTGTTTGCCCGTGTCCGACGTCAGTTTTATTGCAGCAAAACACACGCTACCATCAAAATTATGCAAATACGGTCAAGTCGATCAACAATGATTTATCGAACAGAAAATGTTACTGCCGTCGCTCATCTGCGCAAACCAGAAATTCTACAACGAATTTTCAGGCACACTTTCGATATAACCGGAGATCGGTTAGCAATTAGAACAGATACATCGCTACGATAAATTATTACGTGTGTATCCACACCAATAATTGTCATGCCAATAATATTCTTCCTGACATGTAAACAATTCAACAGAATGATGCCTAGCAACCATGTAAAAGATTTCGAAAAATTTCGTTATATTAGATTTTCCCACGGAACCCATGCATTATTCCGGGATAAAAGTAGCCTATATTACTCTCCGGCGCATAAACTATCGTTATGCAAAATAATACCCTGATTCGTTGTTTTGTTACGCCGTGAAAGCCGAACAAACCAACAGAAAAACACACTTTCGCATTTTCATAAATGTGGGGATGGGGATGGTGATAGGGGTAGCTGCGGTTCACATTTACACCCATGGTATTCCCTACTATCCCGCAAGAATCTTTTTCCGGGTTAAAAAGGAACCTATATGCTATCCGGGCTACAATAATCTAATCGACTCGACCAAATTTCCGACGTGATGCTTTAAACTGATATAACTTTTTTATTTATGAACCGATTGAAATAAAACAAACACTATATGTTAAGTGGAGAAAACCACAATATATTAAGGTGAATGGGCTCGTGCAATTTCCCATACAAACTCAAGAAGGGCGATATGGATCACGCGAACTATTCTAATGAAGTTTGAAAATTTTCTTAAATTGTTCAATTAATTACCCATTCGCGAACTATCAGTTTCTCTTACAAAAATTATGTTTTCCATGTAATTTTACATCGGAAAAATCGTATTATTATACACATGTGTGCGTGAGTGGCACTGAAGTTGACGGACTTGAATTAGGTGATTTTAACCTGCCATCTATCTGAATTTCGATGAACTATTTAGATGTAGACCTTGTGCAGTGAGCGAATGGTGGCATACGACAACGTTGAAGCGTCACAGAAGAAATTATAGTTTGTCAATAGCTAAAAATTATGCGACGTTGCAAGATCGGGCGTGACTAGTGAAGAATGATTTTCTGTCTCGCTCGCCACGATATTTCGACTTGCCAAGTCGTGCATGAACGATTTTGTTGATTTTGGGGCAATTTTTACTTTCCGTTCCGAAGACGTAAATCGAAACGGGTTGGTAGTCAAGGTCGTGGAGGTCTAATCCACTTTGATAACCTAAGTGATAGAATTTCGCCCAGGTAATCAAAGTAGGAAAATAAGTTAATAAATAAGTAAAGTAAATATATATCTTGCGATAGTTTCTCACACGGCCATCTGACTTGTATGTATTATGGTAACCAGGCAGCTGACAACATACTTACATTAGAACGTAAATCTAAATACATACGGTCTACGTAGATAGATACCTACTATTGATAAAATAGTTAGTTAGGTACTTGGCGGTAGAACTAGAAATGGTAGATCGCCCTTGCAAGAGGTCGCCTACCACGGTGGTAGGTATGTACCTACCTAGCTAAAATAGTTTAGGGATGTGAACAAAATAATCGATTTTTATATTAATCGATCTTTTTTTTATCGATTTTTAAAAAGTCGATGATTATATTACAAATCGATTATTTTTATTTAAATAATTGTTTTTTACAAATCGATTATATAAATAAAAACAATCGCTTAGTAAAAATTCAAACAATAATCTATTTGTACAAAATCGAAAAATAATCGATTTGTAAAACAAATCGAAAAATAATCGATTTGTAAAAAATCGATTATTAAGTAAAAAATAATCGAATCGTTTTTACAAATCGATTTAATCTAAAGAGATAAAAATCGATTATTTCTTAATCGATTTTTCCCTTTCAAGTCACACCCCTATATTTGATACCCAGTGTGTTAGTACCGCACTACCGCATTATCAAATAAATATTTGGTAGGTAAAGGTATGGTAGGTAAGGTACTAACTACAACATAAGTAGCTAGCGAAGTTACTGGGCTAATGAGTGTCTTATCTACTAGGTAGGTATCTGATCTAAAGTCTCAAATATTACATAATAAGCCACCATGTTGTGGTTTGGCACGATATTTTTCTTCACCGAAACCTCATACCTATTGTTGGTATTTGAACATGTGCTGTGCAGCACGGAAGTTCAATGCGCAACCGATTGAGCTATCATCGCTTCAAATCATAAACGTCAAAGAAAAAACCGAAATCAACCGATATCTATCAATGTAATACTATACATATTGTTATCAAACGGAATAAGGTATATTTTTCAATAAAACAGTCTAAGCGGTAAAGAAGACGGAATCCAAATCCACATCCACATTTACAATAAAAATTTATTTACCTATACATATAATAAAACTGTGACTGATCGCTGTCTGTACATCCTATCCTTTCCTACTAATATTATAAATGCGAAAGTTTGTGTGTGTGAATGTTTGTTGCCACGTATCACCGTAACTACTGGAATGGAAATAGCTTACAGCTACTTTTTATCCCGGAAAAAGGTTCCTGCGGGATAACGGGAAGACGCGGGTGAAACCGCGGCTGAAAACTAGTGAAAGATAAATGAGAAAAGCTATTATTGGGGGTCTTTATCATCAACGCAATAGAACCCAAAACAATGATAAATGGAATTTTTGTCTGTTTGACTGTATGTCTGTTTGTCTGTGCGTTTGTGCGCGCTAATTCCAGAAACGGCTTAACCGATTAGGGTGCGGTTTTCACTAATGTATGTGTATGTGTGGTAAGTGGTAAGCTTCACTTAATATTTAGTGTTTCTTTTACTACAATAGTTTTATAAAAAAAAATATCGATAAACTGTAGGACACGCGGGTGAAACTGCGGGGTGCAGCTAGTATAAACTAATCAGACTGTTCTATGAGTTTTTTGGTTACGTCATTCACGTAAAATGCATTTTTGACTAGTTGCTACGTTGCTAGGCAAGTTGTTGTTTATAGTTTTACTCTGTAAAAAAGGTTGATCAACGTTGGAAAATTATTGATGGAAATCAGCAGATACAATCGTGCACCACTACGCCAGCTGAGGCCAGCAACAGCCCTGCCACATAGTACCTTTGTATAACCGGAAAAGCCCTGCTGGCTGGCTGTCACCACAAATCTAATTTTCGGAGGATCAAGGACGTTGTTCTACAACTGCCCTTGCTGAAAGTGTATTCAAATACCTTTGAAATAAACAATATGATGACATATAATTTTCCTACGCTTATTTACTTCGTAAATGACACCTTGAAATAAACGAAATTTTATTCTACTAATATTATAAATGCAAAAATTTGTGCGTGTGAATGTTTGTTACCACGTATCAACGTAACTACTAAACCAAATGAACCAATTGTGGAAACAGATTTGAAAGAAGCATGTCTCTCGAAAATTCGAGACTTCCAAAAAACAACGGAGGAAATAAAAGGAATTGAACTTCTGACCATAGGGCAACATGAAAATGATGTTTACACTACATATAAATGCGACAGGCCAGCCAACCGATTTGGAATGGTTAGTTTTTCAAAGTCAAGTTTGTTTCTTGAGTAGTGTTTAGTAGACATAAATCCGTGGTTTTCGTATGGCCAGGTTGGGATACAAATTAGAATATACTTTAATTATAGCTTTGTTGCAGATATGTAAACGAAAAGCGATAACACCATGCCACAACCACGTCAAAAGAATTTTGTATAAAAACAATGTTCTGACCAATAACATGGCATATGGCCAACACAATGAGTCTGTGGCCAGAACATAGTTCAAGGAAAAAATTAAAAAAACTGTGCGACCAGCAGGACTTTATATTGACGAAGAATTGTGAATTATTGAATATTTTAAGAATGTGTAAATAAAAAGACTATTGGTGATTGACTGTTTTTTATTTTGATACTATGTACATATATAATAAATAATCCTGATTGTTTCATAATAAAGTATTACAATAGCCAATGTCTTTATTGGTAGGAGAGTAGAGAGTATAGGTAATAAAGGGTATAGGCCATCTCCATTCTAAATTTCATCCAAATCAAAGAAAATTACCAAAAATCTGAGGCAGGGATCGAACTCGGAACCTCGTTATTAGTAAAGAACTACTGAGAGGTTTGACCACTGGTCTAACCTATACAGTAAACGAAAGAACGAAATTAGCAAATGGTTTCGTGTACAACAAGACCATTTTCTATGTGTGCGTGAATAGATCGCTGCCATACACCACTACCGCCGCGATATTGTTTGGCACAAATAAAAGTGTTTTGAAAACTAAAACACATCTGAAATATTGTTGGATACATAAAACATATTACGCCATTACCGGTAAACATAATTAATATTAAAATAATATGCACCTGTTCATTCATAATAAAATAAGATGCGTTAATTAGAAACAACGCCATCTATTGACGCTGGGCTGCTAGGCGGACCGCAAGCAACCACCTTAGATGCGTTCTAATGACATACTTTATGTCTACGTGTGCGTGTGTAAGTACGTAAATTTGTGACACCAGCAGTAAGAGAAGCGTTACGAGTAATTTATTAGTTTATTTAATGAAGATTTGGGTAATTTACAATTGAGTAACGCTATAGAACGCGCGCTTTAGTGTTTGGTTCGAATAAGATTGTTATTTTCGACGTAAAAAAATAATTTAGGTAAAAAATGACATCAGCGCCATCTCTTGACAACATAGCGTGATGAGCTCTGGGATCATCCACCTTAATGAAAACCGCATTCAAATCGGTTTAGCCGTTTCTGAGATTAGCGCGCACAAACAAACAGACAAACAGACAAACAGACATACAGACAAACAGACAAAAATTCTAAAAACCATTGTTTTGGGTTCTATTGCGTTAATAAAGGCCCCCAGTAAAAGTTTTTCTCATTTATCTTCAATGTACAGACAGTGATGAGTTACAGATTTATTATATGTATAGATTCTGTTTTTTAGTATTTGTTATTTTTTTTTATTATTATCAGCCTTTCACGTTCCCACTGCTGGGACTCCGGCCTTCTCTTAGAGAGAGAGTATGGGCTGTAATCTACCACGATGGCCCAGTGCGGGTTGGTAGATGTCACATGCCCTTGAAAATGTTGCGGTTCTTGGACATGCCGGTTTCCTCACGATGTTTTCCTTCACCGGTTTGAGCGATGGCAAATCCGCACATAACTTATTAAGTCATAGGTGCGGGGCCGAGAGGATTCGAACTCGGTGTCGGCGTCTTGTAAGTCGCACGCCTAAACCGTTCGGCCACCATCGCTCGCTCTTTGTTGTTATAGCGGCAACAGAAATACATCATCTGTGAACATTTCAGCTGTCTAAATATCACGGTTCATGAGATACAGCCTGGTGACAGACGGACAGCGGAGTCTCAGTAATAGGGTCCCGTTTTACCCTTTGGGTACGGAACCGTGAAAAGCGTTTAGTGCTCACCCTCGAGTCCTCGACCCTGTTATCGATCGTGATAACGATCCCGGCCAGCACCTTCCTCTTGGAATGTACGACGTCGTTCCTCATCAGCTCGTTGAACTTCTCGTTCACAACCCTGTTGACAAATACAAAGAATTTCATTTATAACGACGTTGTAACGACTTTTCGGTTATAGCGACGTCAGACTTACGTCACTTGAGTTTTGCCTGTGTCACAGGCAATGTATGCCTACTGCTATGACGACCGATGTGGCGCAATGGGCGGATAGTCAACTGTAAAGCGTGAGGTCGCGGGTTCGATTCCCGCTACAGGACAAATATTTATGCATTGAAAAGAACAAAAAATGGGGCAAGTACCCCGTAAATAGTAAAAAAAAGGATTACTTACTTGGCGATGTGGTCGGCGAGCACCTGGGGCAGGGCTCCGAGCGGCGTGGGGAGCACCCCGCAGGGCTCCGCCCTCCCCTCGTCCAGGGCTGCGAGCGCGGCGCGCGCCGCCGCTAGCTTGGCCAGCTTTTTGCTTGACCCTGATGAATGGAGAGTTGTTATGTATCAAATGACGTCAAACACACTTCAAAATCTTAGTATGAACATAACTTTAAAACTATAATCTAAATACATATATATAAATCAAAGGTGACATAGTGATCTATCAACGCACAGCCCAAACCACTGGACGGATCGGGCTGAAATTTGGCATGCAGGTAGATATTATGACGTAGGCATCCGCTAAGAAAAGATTTTGATTAAATCTATCCCCAAGGGGATAAAATAGGGGATGAAAGTTTCTATGAAACTTTGCCAATTTTAAACCGATCGGGCTGAGACTATGCACGCACAAAGCTGTAGCCCACGCGGGTGAAACCGCGGGGAACAGCTGGTCTTCTATATAAAAATCAATTGCTGTTCGTTAGTCGCGCTAAAACTCGAGAATGGCTGGACCGATTTGGATAATTTTGATCTTGAAATATTTGAGGAAGTTCAGGGAAGGTTTAAAAGGTGAGAAGAACTTTTAGTGGCGATACGAAGTTCGCCGGGATAGCTAGTCATATTATTAACTTTAAAGTTTGTGAGTACGTAATACGTGTGTATGAATGTTTGTTACTCTTTCACGCAAAAACTACTGAACGGATCTGAGTGAAGTTTGGAATGCAGATAGCGTATACCCTGGATTAAAACGTAGGCTAATTTTTACCCCAGAAAAAGGTTCCTGCGGGAAACGGAAAGACGCGGGTGAAACGCCCACACAATCACACACGGCTAGTTTCAAAGTGATCACATGTTGTTGCCTATTAAATTTATTTCTTTATTTATTTTGGTAATAGACGAGCAGCCTGAGGCTGATGTGCCTATATCATGCTGTGTTGAATTATAGCAATGTCCAAAAGTGCAGAGAAAAGTCCATTCTGTAGCAAGGGAGCATTGTCCGTTCGCAACCACTTGTCCAGTCTGTTTTTAAAGGAATTCACTGAAGGAGCTGACACGTCTTCTGGCAGTCTATTCCAGTTGTGCACCACTCTAGAAGCCAAGAAGTGGTGCGCAGTGTTTGATCTAGATGGTGCGCGTACTATCTGCATATTATTTCCTCTTGAAGATTTCATGCTCTCCTTGCATATGTACAGGTTGTGGATGTCTGGTAGGTTATAAAAACCGCCCAAAATCTTGTACGTCTCAATGAGGTCACTGCGAAGGCGTCTTTCCTCGAGGGTGGTGAGGCGCAACAGTTACATACAGTTTTAATTTGATTTCACTCACCGTAACCCTCGAAAGTCTGATCTTTGATTTGGCAGACCACTTTGAACCTCATGCTGTGGCTTAGTTGGAGAGGAGCTGGAAACAAAGCGAAACAATGTGATGAGACTGATGAGCTGATGTTATTACTGCATACAAGATACAGGGTAGCGTTTGAGCACAAGTCACCTGATGTTAAGTGACGATGTGGTCGAAGATGGCGCCACGCTACACCAGGGCCCCTAGCCAAGATGCATTCTGCAATCGTTGACGCTAGTAGAAAACAAGAAAAAAGTATTAGTTTGACATATTTCAACGCTAAGTCACGTGGTCAGAGATATGTCAAACCAATACTTTCTTCTTGTTTTCTACTAGCGTCAACGATTGCAGAATGCATCTTGGCTAGAGGCGCTGGACTGGGCCTGCCGGGACACACCAATAGGTAAAATCTTTAATCTTTCAGCGATGGTGGCTCGGTGGTAGTGACATTGGCTTGCAATCCGTAGGACATGGGTTTGAATCCTACAATGAGCTTGAGCTTTCAGTGAAGGAAAACATCGTGATGAAACCATAGCTTGGTGGTAGGGCATGCTCTAGTGCTCGCCTGGCTAGCTACCGGTCTCGAGTTAAGAATCTGTCGCCGTGCACCTATCGGTGTGTTCCGGCAGCCTCACTTGAGAGCCAGTTCCCAGTCCAGGTGTAGCGTGGCGCCACCTTCGACCACATCGTCACTTAACATCAGGTGACTTGTGGTCGATGATTGATGATTCATCCATAAGCTATCGATGATAAATCGACTATGACTATGGGTAGCCAACCAATCAAGACACTATCGATACTATCGATAGCTCAAAACGAGGCAACACTATCAATACTATCTCACTTGATAGTATTGCCTCATTCAGAACTATCGATAGTATAGCTTTTTCAGATGGCAACACTACTGAGGCTGCCGGAACACACCGATAGGTAAAATCTTATAATGTTTTAGAGACCTTGGGGCCCAGTGAGCGGTGATCCATCCCCGAAGGTGCATATAAAGTTGAGCCCGGGGTAGTTTTCGTACAGCAGATTGATGGGGCTCTTGCCGAGCGCGGTGGAGGCGCCACCGAACAGCGCCGCCGAGGGAGACAGCTCCGACGGAGGCACTGATGTTACTGGAACAAGGGGGTTGGGTGGTAAATCCTACCGAATATCTAATTAATCAATTATCTAATTAGTTCAAACGATCCAATATATGTGCCTATATATATAAACGTATATTTATAAGTAATTGTAGGCTTGGTTTTTTTTTTTTTTTGTATATTTTAGTTTAGTTAAGTAATTCAATGTAATAAAAGATTAAATATTTTCACTAAATAAAATACATATTTAAGGGAGCTCACATATTAAAAAATTATCAATATGAATAATTTAAAACAATCTCAATAAATAACAAAATGAGCATGTTTATGTCCACACGCGTCACATGCTTGCCTATTCTAAATGAACATTTTCTGATGTGTATTTTTTATTAATCAATTAATATCTAATTAATCAATATCTAATTTTATAAACGTGTCAGATTGTAAGTATGGTTCGAGGAATGGATGGATCGATGGATGTTTGTTACTCTCTCATGCTGGGGCCACACTAAGGTTAACGTCAATGGAAATGTCAATGCCTATCTTCACGATAAATATTGCGTTAATTATTAACGCTATCAAGTGAGTGGCTACACTTGGACGGTCAACGTGAATGCACTTGAGTTATCGGCTAACGTCAAACGACAATGTGAATGCCGCTGTACAATGTCGTGGCCACACTTATGTCGAACGTCAATCATCGCGCTATTGAACGGCATTTCCCGTTAGTGTGGCCCCAGCATCACGCAAAAACTACTGGGCCCGTAGCCAAGATGCATTCTGCAATCGTTGACGCTAATAGAAAACAAGAAAAAAGTATTGGTTTGACATATTTCTGACCACGTGACTTAGCGTTGAAATATGTCAAACCAATACTTTTTTCTTGTTTTCTATTAGCGTCAACGATTGTAGAATGCATCTTGGGTAGGGGCGCTGAACGGATCTGAATGTAATTTGGAATGGAGATAGCTTATACTCTGGATTAACAGATAGGCTACTTTTTATCTCGGAAAAAGGTCCCTGCGGGATAGCGGGAAGAGGCGGGTGAAACCGCGGGGTGCAACTAGTAATAAATTTTCGGGGACCATTGTATATAAATTGACCTAGCCCCAAATTAATTTAAATTGAGTTTAATACTACTTTACTCCTAAACTATATATGCAACAAAGACTTGTTAATACCATCAGCGTATTAAGAAATATAATACCCAAAACACCTTCAGGCCACTTTTTGAAAATACTGCTTTAATTAATTTTTGCGAATTTTTTACGTATTTCATACTCTCAAATCGCCACGTCAGTCTCTCATTAAGTCAGTGCGGGATGCTTTCACCTGATCAAAGCAAGGTCAACGGCGTATGGCAGGGCCTTAAGATGATGCCGGTAATCGGAAATTGTGTTAATGTTAAGCGACTTTTGTCGTTGTCTGTACCAGGACTTGACGACACCACCTCCGGTAGCGAGACTTCGGTGGGTGGCTGCCCAACAGCTTCTCGGTACTGGAAAGCTTCAACTGTAACAAAAAAACAGGACTTAGGCGCTGGACGGTTTTTGAACAAGTTTTACAACTTGCAAGATATTTTTCATGTGTAGGGCTGAGAGGATTCGAACTCGGTGACGGCGACTTGTGAGGTGTGCGCTTTACCCTTCGGCTACCATCGCTCGTATCACATATAAGGGGGCGTTCATAACGTGTGACGATTTTGGCGAGCTGGCTCAACATGATTTCAAGTGAGAATTTTCTAAATGCGTATTTTTTGTGTAAATGCGTTAATCCTGTGGTTGATGTTCTCTTTCACGCATAATATTTATTACTAACTAGCTGCACCCCGCGGTTTCACCCGCGTCTTCCCGTTATCCCGTAGGAACCTTTTCCGAAATAAAAAGTACCCTATGTCCGTTTCCTGGTCCCAAGCTACCTCCCCACCAAGTTTCGGCCAAATCGGTTCAGCCGTTCTTGAGTTATAAGTAGTGTGACTAACACGACTTTCTTTTATTAATATAGATAGATCAACATGCAAATCCAAAAACTTTCACATTTATAATATTAGTAGGATTTGCCGAGTCCCTCCCTCTTCCCCGCTCCCCCAATATCTAAAAAGACGAAAGACCAAAGGCATCTTCAAATAAAAGATTTGGCCCATCGCACGACTTTAGCCAATGTGATAAAATAATTAGGCATAAAAAAATAAATGACCTGGTTGTTTCGGCACAATGTCCTTAGTGAAGTCCAGCCTGGGTGGTGAACTGGAGGGCAGGACCCTGCCCGCGCGCGCCAGGAGAGCCGCGAGGCAGGCGCGGGCGGCGGCCGCGCGGGCGTCGCGCTTACTGTGCCCCCAGCCTTCGAACGTCATGTCCGCCACCTGGGAGGGGGGGGGGGGGGGGGGCGTTAGTTATGCAATAAGGAGAAATAAAGGGAGCGTTAGCTCTGCTATACGGGAAAAATAGGATAAAAACAAACGTCAAGTCTGATAACTGGGAAAAACCAAACACAATAATTTACACATTATGTTTTTTTTTAACTATTTACAGGGTAGCGTTTGACCACAAGTCACCTGATGTTAAGTGACGATGTGGTCGAAGGTGGCGACACGCTACACCTGGACATTATTTCTTTTTTTATATAAAAAATTAGGGAATTAAAACTCCCAAATTGGCAACCCTTTTCGTTTACGTTTTTTAAGACTTTATAAGTAAAACAAGCTAAAATGCTTAGGAGAATGAAGGAAAAAAACAATTGTGTGTAAAGCCAAAAATTTATAAAAAAATAAACAAAATACGCAGGTGTTGCGAATTATAAATCTATTGTTTTATTATAAAGCAATTAAAACTATACCAATAATAAAAACTATAACATAACTTTTTGCGACCAGGGTAAAAATGATCACTTGAGTGTTACGTAACGTTTAGAGAGGGGGGGAGGGGTACAGAAAAACGTTACGGAGCATTACAGTGGGGGGAGGGGGGTCAAAAATCTTCAAAAATTGCGTTACGTAATACTTGAACGCTACCTTGAGACACTTTTTAAAATGGGTGTTATACCCTATTATAACTAGTCAAAGTTTTTAATTTTGTCACTCTCGGTCCCGCACCTATGGCTTAATAAGTTGTTTGCGGATTTGCCATCGCTCAAAACGGTGAAGGAAAACATCGTGAGGAAACCGGCATGTCCAAGAACCGCAACATTCAAGGGCATGCGACATCTACCAACCCGCACTGGGCAAGCGTGGTAGATTACAGCCCGTGTTCTCTGAGAGAAGGCCCGAGTCCCAGCAGTGGGAACGTAATAGGCTGATAATAATGATTACACTCACCCTAAGTAAAACTGCGAACACAGCTTTATGCTCCTGTCCGATCGTCATATAGTCCCTAAACTTAAACTCCACACCTAACTCGTTGATTATTGTTATGGGATGTTTAGAGGACATGTGCATTTCAATTTTTGTTATTACATCTGACGTATTAGCATTACTCTTTTTTTTTAACATTTTCAGTGTGTAAATATTCAATTAATTTACGCAGGTTGTTCTAGAATAATATCTTTCTTTATATCAATTGCTGTTCGTTAGTCTCGCTAAAACTTGAGAATGGCTGGATCGATTTGGATAATTTTGATCTTGAAATATTAGTGGAAGTTCAGGGAAGGTTTAAAGGTGACTTTTATTGGCGATGCGAAGTTCGCCGGGTCAGCCAATATATAAATAAATATCAAAAAATAGATAATGAATACGTGGTAACAAACATTCACACACAAGTAAAGTAGTACTAGTAGGATAGAGAGAGCATCGGCATATCTACGGAATATATTGATGATTCAAATTTTCAACTATCAGAACACACCTTTATTTACGTAGGTACTACTGATTGATTTTCTAGACTTCTAGACCAAAAAACAAACACCGGATGGGCGGGAAACTAGCATAGAAGTTCTACGAAAGTAAAATAACTTGATTATGATACTGAAACGATGACTTTTGTTTCCGCAATAGGCGATTTGCGATTCAAAACACTAACTGCATTTCATAAGCGCACTACGTTAATAATAACTTAAATGGAGCCTCCAACGAATTATCAACACTGAACACAAAAAACCAACCAGTATAACGAAATAAACTATAATAACTTAATTTTACGCAAAGAAAACTTTTGTTTCACGACTTTCGCGGCAGCGAAACAACTTTTTTTTAAAAGTTATGTTGGGGACAGACTAAAAAGTAAAAACGGCAACGATTCATTCATTCATTCATTTTATAGCCAGCCACTACATATCACAAGTTCAAGGTCATTGAATCATGAAAGTGAAAACAGTGTTGCCATTAACCAATTTGAAAAATCTGCCAAATACTTTTAAAGAAATAAGCACTAGTGCAAAACAAAACCTAAATTTTGCAGGAAATCAACTAACTAATACACACACATATATATATAAAAGAAACTCGTGTTAGTTACACTACTTATAACTCAAAAACGGCTGAACCGATTTGGCTGAAAATTGGTAGGGAGGAGAGCTTAGGACCAGGAAACGGACATAGGATACTTTTTATCCCGGAAAAGGTGCCTACGGGATAACGGGACGACGCGGGTGAAACCGCAGGGCGCAGCTAGTTATATTCTATTTTAAAACCTTATTAAAGCATTTTCCTCATATTTTCATAATGCTATATCGATTTTGATCGCATATTTTTTGAACGATTAGAAAAACGTCTCATAACCGCAAGTAAGTTATTAAGAAACGAAAAACAAAACAAGTTCATACGGAACCCTCGCTCGGCGCGCGATTCCAACTCGCACTTGACCGGTTTTTTTTTTCTATTTGTTACCGAATCCTCAGGGTCAGGGATACACTCCCAAATCCGCCAAATAGAAGTCCGAAAGCTAAAACTGCTAATGCGGCACGAATCTGCTGCAACTGGTCACACTGTGCAAATGATTTCTAAAGCACATGCAGAAAACACCTAAAGGTAAATCCCCTACTAGAAACAACAAGTGGACAGAAAAGAACGGGAAAAAAATTATCAGAAACATTCTTGTTTGTCACTTTTTTACTTACGTGCTGTTGTTACGCGGGCTAGAAGGATCCGCGTTTTAAAAAAAACGTTTTAAGATTTTACGAAACTAATTATTTATTAATTTGGAGAAAGTGATTAATATTAGCGAATTTGTCCTTGGGCAAGTTCTCGCGCCGGAGTATGGAGGAAGACTGACTGTCTCTAGTACCTTTCTACCTATTGTTACATAAATGCTGACGTTGTCAGTATCTAGTAGGTACACGCATTATCCGTGCACCCATAAGATATAACAGTGCCTCCGAATAAAAATATTGTCTAGTCTATTGTCCTTTTTTGGAGTTCCATTCCTCGAAACTCAAAACGTAATAAGGAACCCTTCGCTTGTTGTCCGTCGGTCTGTCTGTACAGAAGCTTATTCTCAAGTACGCATACAGATATACAGATAAAAAGGTGACATTTATATCTTAAGTAGGTGCGCCCCGTGGTTTCACCCGCGTGGACTACACTTAATCGCGATAACAAGTATTCTGCGCCTTTTCCAGGGCTTGAACTATCCCTGTACCAAATACACAATCCAGTGCATATACTTATAATTCATCAATACATCATATGAGGAATGAAGATAGATCAAACCCTGCATGGAGAAGGACATACTGGGATACTTTTTATCGCCTTAAGGTTTACAGTAGGTATCTCTGAGAGTGTAGTTCACGCGAGTGAAACCGCGGGTCGCAGCTAGTATATCATATATCTGTTCAGCGCCTCTAGCCAAGATGCATTCTGCAATCGTTGACGCTAGTAGAAAACAAGAAAAAAGTATTGGTTTGACATCAACGCTAAGTCACGTGGTCAGAACTCAGAACGGGCCCTGTTGTTTGGGCGTGAGAGCGTAACAGACAGACAGACAGAGTTACTTTTGCATTTATAATAGTGATAAGTAGGGATGTACAATTGTACATCGATGTCTAGTACGGTCAACGACAAAAGTCGCTGAACAGAACCAATTTTCCGATTGTCTTTTATGATCTTACACAGTGGCGGATTTACACATTTGCCGCTAGTAGGCTAAGTATTCAAATTTTGCCTCTATAACCTCTACGGCCTCTGCCTTTCCTTTTTAAATGTGTCATTTTTTTATGCATCAGACAAAAATTGAAGAAAATTCAAGTGGTGGTGAACAATGTTTAATTGTTTGTGTGCACATAATAATATTTAAATACATATATAAGACTCTTTTAATATCATTAAAACATTTTTTTTTAAATTGACACTAAATTTGCCGCCCCTAAAATCTGCCGCCCTAGGCTCCAGCCTACTCAGCCTGCTGCTAAATCCACCACTGATCTTACACATCAACCTTCGACTGGACCATCACTAAACATTAGGGGGTGTTATTTTGTGGTCAAACGTGACATGTAGTAATTGGTAATTGTAATTGGTATTAATCGTTTTTATCACAATAAAATAAAATAAATTTAATTTTATTTAATTTAATGTAAGTTGTAAATTAACAAACAACCACAGTATAGTTTATAGTTGGTTGGTTGGTTTAGTTGGTTTGGTTGGTTGGTTGGTTTAGTTGGTTTGGTTGGTTGGTTGGTTATGGTTGGTTTTGTGTATGGTTATAGTATGGTTTTTCTTTGAGTATGGCATACTCATCTAAAACACATTTGGAAAATCAAGTATGTTCAGCTACTTTTGTCGCTGACTGTACCCACTAGTGACTCGGTAACTGTAGTGACTAGTCCCACTACCCATTACACAAGCTTCGACTTTTCGAGCTTAATTTGTGGATTTCATGGTGTAGGTGTAGGTCAATTTGTGACTGGTGACTGCAATTGCAATGGTCCCCAGGGGACTATAACAATTCAGGGGAGCGTCCCCTGAATCCTTATAGTTATAATAACTACAACTATAACTAAGAGCGATGGTGGCCGAACGGTTTAGGCGTGCGACTTACAAGACGCCGACACCGAGTTCGAATCCTCTCGGCCCCGCACCTATGACTTACTACGACTCAAACTGGTGAAGGAAAACATCGTGAGGAAACCGGCATGTCAAGAACTGCAACATTCAAGGGCATGCGACATCTACCAACCCGCACTGGGCCAGCGTGGTAGATTACAGCCCATACTCTCTCTGTGAGAGAAGGCCGGAGTCCCAGCAGTCGGAACGTGAAAGGCTGATAATGATGATACCTAAGTTAAGATATTTAAGTTAATTAAGTTTTATCTAAGCCCTTTGTTAATAAGAAAGGGCTATCTAAAAACTTTGATTATTAATAAATCAGCCTAGAATTTGACAGATTCTCGTTAAATAAACAAGTTGCGGTACCCAAGGTTCACCAAACGTCGGAACATAACGCCACCGCGAGCTATCTCGAATGGTGGCGCCATCTAGTTTCAAAGCCGCGGACTTTTTACAAGCTAAAATTTGCAATGCAATGTTTTGTTAACGAGCAATAAGTCCTACGTCAGAATATAACTATAAAAAACATGTTACAATTAGAATTCATAGTAACTTCATTAGAGTCAAGTGTTTTTTATCAAATAGGATACATTGTGATCACTTTAAAACGTCAAGATTAAAACTAGCTACGCCTGTTCCTACCTCCTAACGCCAGCAAAAGAAGAGGCAAGAAACGCCCGGCAGGTAATTTGTTTGGCGCGATCACATTGACAATTTTATTCTTATTACCAATTGATTGAATTGGAGCAAGTTCACTAAAATCCCAAGCTTTTTTTTGTCATCTAATCGTCCGATATTTTTTAATTAGCTTTACTAATAAGATTTCTCTTGTTTGGTTGTACACATTGGGATATGGGAACATGAATATTAACGAGTTACCGGATCACAACCAAAGCAGACCAGACCCCACAAGCAGCACCCGTTCACGAGTTGACGCATGTGTCTGTGATCAATGTACTGACCTGCACAGCGACGTTGAAGCTGGGACAGTGGGCGGGGCCGCCCTGCCTCAGCAGCGAGTACCACACCCGGACACCCAGCTCGTTCAGGGCGGAAACTGGCGACTTGCCGCCGCATTCTACCGCGTCCGCCACCGCTGTCAACGCCTACAGACAAGGGGGCTTACTTTAACTACGTAGGGGGGGAGGGGATCAAGCCAAATCTTTCCAAATCTCACTTAAGGGAGAGGGGGTGTGGTGATATGGAAACTCTTTAGAGTTGCAATGGTTTGAACTAGTGTTCTACAATAATTGTGACAGTCTGTCAAGTATGTCTTTTATATGAACGTGTAATTTTAGCAGATTAAAACCTTTAGTATCCTACGGTTTTATCTTATTATATTAGGGGGGGTTGGCAAATATCACGTAATTATTTTTCTCGCAGAAAACGGTGTAAAAAATTATTTCTATAACAAAATATGGCCAAATCTGAGACAATAGAATTTTGAAGAACCTTTTTTGAGAATCGAACCCTCGACCTACGGTCGCAAGTTGCCGGGACTACCGCTGAGCTATCAAATTAATACAAAGGCACGTACCTGTAAATTCCATTTGAAACCTGATCCCACGCGGATTGAAGGTGCTGGTCTTTTCACGGGAGGCTCTCCGTCTAAGAAGAAAAATCAAAATTTAAAATTTAAAAAACCCCCGACTTTTTGGACCTATTTTCATCAAACATAGCTAAAAAACACTCGCCCGTAACTCACGTTTCATACAAAAAAAAAACTAAATAGAAATCGCTTCAACAGTTCGCGAGCACGGTGCCACAGACAGACAGACAGACACGTCAAACTTATAACACACCTCTTTTCGCGTCGGGGGTTAATAACAACAAATCTTTTCATCTTCCATACCCGCCGTTATCCCGCAGGAATCGTTTTCCGGGATAACAAGTTAAGCCAGTTAGATAATGGTGTCGATTCGGTTTTGCATTCTCTAAAACTAAACTAAGTTTGACAAATACAAATACAAATTATTTATTTATAACACCTTTGTTACAAGTCAGTTACTAATCAACATTATAAATAAATTGTTAATTGCAATTATTTCACATTAAAAATAAATTCCCAATAATAATACTCATATCATAATTTATAACATCTATGCTACCTCTGGTAAATTGAAAAAACAAAAACTAAATTTGACAGGTCTAATAGTAATGCTGTCCTTTTTTTACTTCAGTGGTTAGAATAGGACAACACTACTATTAGACCTGTCAAACTTAGTTTAGTTTTAAAGAATGCAAAACCGAATAATATTGACAGATCTATAAGTAATGCTGTCATTTTCTTACTTCAGCAGTCAAAAATGGATAGGAAATCAAATCAAATGTGTTTATTTGCGTAAAAACATGGTGCATTACTATTGGACCTGTCAAATTTAGATTAGTTTTAAACAATTCACAACTGATTTGGTGTCATTGGTGTCGATTCGGCATTCTCTAAAAGTAACTAATTTTGACAGGTCTAATAGTGTTGCTGTCTTTTTCTAACCGCTGAAGTAAAAAAAGGACAGCATCACTTTTAGACCTGTCAAACTTAGTTTAGTTTTAGAGAATGCAAACGAATCGACAGCATTAGCTATCTTGCTTTCAAGTTTTAATCAAATCCGTTCAGCAGTTGCGGCGTGAAGAGACAAACACACTTTGGCTGGTTTTTTATGCGACGGTAAATTTTTCGGTAAATTTGATCTTATTGTCAAGTTTTAATCAATAATTCAATCAAAAGTCAAAAGTCAATTTTTATTTATTCAATAGGATACATTGTGATCACTTTAAAACGTCAAACTTAAAACTAGCTACGCCTGTTCCAACTTCCTTACGCCGGCAAAAGAACAGGCAAGAAACATCCGGCAGGTAATTTTTTTGGCGCGATCACATTGACAATTTTATTCTTATTACTAATTGATTGAATTGGAGCAATAAAGTAAAGTCAATAATTATTTTCGGTAAATTTAATCTTGTAATTCTTCTTTTAATCTTCTTATTGTCAAATTTTCCGTGCTAAAATTTGACAATAAGATCAAAATCAAACATATCTAATATCGAAATTTGGTACATATGACATTTAGCTTACGGCGCTTATAAAACTATTTATAATATTAGTTCCAACAGTAACGCGTTATACAGAAAGAAACAAGTATTTATATCAGAATACGATACCTCCACTTATTTCTAAAACTACATTTCCAATCTCACACATTTTAACAATTTGTTATAAACACATTTATTTTTAGCAATTTTTAGTAAAAAAACTAATAAATTAAATCACTTCATAAGATTTTAGGACGAGCGTTTTATAATTTCTTTTTTCAATGACGAAATATACTGAAAGAAATATGCCAATACATAAAAACTTAAGAAAAAAAGACGATATGGAACAAAAAAATCTTTAATCATATGTACCCTCATTTTTTAAATTTTAACATGCGTTCGGTTAAATGGCGCAGTCGATTTTGCGAACACATAGATTTTGTTCGCAGTCAAAAGTGCAATTCAGTACGTTTTTAAAGTTCGAAGGACGCTAGGTACTGTAAAAAAAAAATTTCTATGTATCCCCGAACAAAACCTTTTGCTTTCCTAAGTCATTCACTCATTTTGTTCGGTCTTTGTTACACAGTCTGGCGCCGTCAGCATAGTTTTAAAAAACGGAATTTATTTTATACTAGCTATAATCCTGTATCCTACCTTAAATAAAACCTTTAAATGCCAAAAAAAAAACCAGCCTGGTGGCGGCGCTGGCGCTATCATCGAGCTTACAATAATCATCATCATCAGCCTTTTACGTTCCCACTGCTGGGACTCTGGCCTTCTCTCAGAGAGTACGTGCCGTAATCTCCCAGTTCGGGTTGGTAGATGTCGCATGCCCTTGAATGTTGCGGTTCTTGGGCATGCCGGTTTCCTCACAATGTTTTCCTTCACCGTTTTGAGCGATGGCAAATCCGTACATAACTTATTAAGAGCCTGCATTACGTCGTTGACCTTGCTTGATCAAGTGAAACTGCTCCGCGCACTCCGCGCATCCCCTCACCAAAATTACGCGATCTGCGGCCAACGCGCCCGAAGCGACGCTCTCGCCATGCGGCGCGGTACCTCTACTAATTGAGCCCGCCGTATCTACATATATACACAGTAGCAACATCCTACTATAATATTATAAATGCGAAAGTTTGTGTGTGTGTGAATGTTTGTTACCACGTAACTACTGAACCGAATTTGACTGATGAAATTCAGAATGTAGACAGTTTAGGTATTGGACTAACACATAAGCTAATCTAATTTTGAAAAGTCAACTCTGAAAGGGGTTAAATAAGGTGGATAAGTTTGTATGAAAAATGTCATTCCTTGGTTCGATTGACTCAAAAATAGGTACAAATAAACCTTAAAGTAAATCATTGAAAACGCATTTTTAATTTTTTGATATGTATTACTTCTACGGGGAGTTTTAAAGTTTGTATGGTTTTTTTTTTATTCCTTATGTGGATTTTCTTAAAAGTAGGTACAAATAAACTATAAAGTAAATAATAAATTAAATACGTATTTTTATATTTAAAAAAACCCCTAGAGGGTGTGCAATGGCGTTCTAAAGTTTGTACAACACCTCAATTCCCACGCGGGCGAAGCCGCGGGGCACGGCTAGTAGTCGCTGCCGCGCCATTTGGATGTGCGCGTGAGTAGCGAGCGCCGTGTACGCACGGGCCGGCCTGGGACTCAGTAGGGCTGTGCCACGCGTTTGATCGCGCGCATTTATATATGTACTACACTGCTCGCTCGCTCGGATTTGCTGCTCTCACTGACTATTTTATTTGTATAGTTTATAATAAATCGTATTTATTAATTTATAATTATTAAAATGTCTTTAATATGCAACCCAGTTATGGATTGATAAAACATTTTAATAAATTACGTGATTAAACACTGTCATAATACACAGATAATATAATCTATAAAAAAAACGCATGTTAGTTACAACACTTAGGTATAAGTCGATAACGGCTGGACCAATTTTTATAATCTTTGATTTTTTGCATTTGTCTTCGTCCGGAATAAGATAAAATATGATACTCATGAATAATAAAATTAATCATTCATTTGTTGTAAATGGTATACCAAAATGCAACTGACATGGTGTAACAAAACACAACTGACAGCTAAACGTAATGTTGTCTATGGTTGATATTGAAGTTGTGAATTGAAGATGTTTTTGTTTTATGCGAGTTTATTTATTACTAACGTAAATTAATTTTAAAATCCTAAATCTGCTCATTTATTGCCTCTTATGCGGAAAGAAGTTCGCCGGGTCAGCTAGTATTTAACTAAAAATAAAAGTGACAACCCTATGCATCACCGCAAGAGTAGGCAATTAACTCGCCGCGGCACTATGCACCTACCACTTATAGCCTATAGGTAGTTCATCGTACGACTTTCAGCTACAAAAATATGCGGAGAAAAGTGGCACAGGTCCGTTCAGCACGGCGGCTCGTCCCGCACTGACTTTATGGGCGACTGAGGGGTGTACGTGCGAGTATGAAATACGTAAAAAATTCGCAAAAAATAATTAAAGCAGTATTTTCAAAAAATGGCCTGAAGGTGTCCTGGGTATTATATCTATACTAATATTATAAAGCTGCAGAGTTTGTTTGTTTGTTTGTTTGTTTGTTTGTTTGTTTGTTTGTTTGTTTGAACGCGCTAATCTCAGGAACTGCTGGTCTGATTTGAAAAATTCTTTCAGTGTTGGATAGTCCATTTATTGAGGAAGGCTATAGGCTATATTTTATTTCCAAAAAAATTAGGGATCCGTAAGAAAATTGCTATCTTGCAACCCAAGGTGTGCAATCGAAAATCTATTTTTGCGTGCGCTGCAAAAACTATGGACGCTAGAACAAAACAATGTATTACGAGTTGGTAGGTCTTATCAAAATCTACAAAAAAGTCCGCGAGAGCATATGTCTAACTATTATAGTTATGTCGCAATAAGTGATCTTTTATTTTAAAAATTTAATTTTTAATGCCGCCGCTAGAAAAGGCTCTTTATTTGTATCTTAGTATTAATCCTTATCAAAATAAATTACTTTATATTTAAAACTGCTTCAATCCCTTCATATAACTTTTTGAATTATTCAATTCGGACATTCCATTCGAAAGATATCACGAGTTTAAAAATGTAAGTAGTAGTAGAAAAATAAACCCGCTGCACCGCAGTGCCGCGGGAAACGCGGTGAGGTGAGGGGCCGATGGCGGGAGATTCTTTGAAATAGGTAAAGTGTGGTCGCGGACCAGGAAGATCTTTAACTGCGCGGTTCAAACGTGCGGTCTAAGAAAAAATAACTTAGAATTAAAATAGGATAATGGGTACCTACAGCAGATAACGCGGTGACCCCCTCACCGAAGTGCGGGAATAATTTTGGAGTATACGGCATTTATACGCTTTCGCGCCTAAACTCCAGAACCGATTTAAATGAAATTTGGTAGAGAGATAATTTGAGCCCCGGGGAAGGACATAGGATACTTTTTATCGCGATAAACTGTAGTCCAAGCGGGTGAAACCGCAGGGAACAGCTAGTTTTTTTATAAGCTGATGGTTATAACAAGTCTTTGTTACATATATAGTTTAGGAGTAAAGTAGTATTAAACTTTTAGGAAATGGGGACTTTGCACATTTGTTTTCAATATATAAATACATTTTTTGCATTTTTCGGCCTGAAGGTGTCCTGCTATATATCAAGTAGATTAACATATATTTTTATTAGATTTTTTTAGACCAGAATTACACAGAAAGATAGCTTTAAATAACCCCATTTTTGGAAACCTGCGCCTTAAGTCATAGGTGCGGGGCCGAGAGGATTCGAACTCGGTGTCGGTGCTTGCGTTAGTGTTGGCCACTATGGCTACAATGATGGTTTGTGCCGATTTTGTCCACCGGGCTACATAATATTGTTCAATGAATCTAAATATATATGTATAAATCAAAGGTGACTGACTGACATAGTGATCTATCAACGCACAGCCCAAACCACTGGACGGATCGGGCAGAAATTTGGCATGCAGGTAGATGTTATGACGTGGGCATCCGCTAAGAAAGGATTTTGATTGATTCTACCCCCAAGGGGATATCATAGGGGATGAAAGTTTGTTTGAAACTTTCTCAATTTTAAACCGATCGGGCTGAGACTTTGCATGCATAAAGCTGTAGCCCACGCGGGTGAAACCGCGGGGAACAGCTAGTATTATTACTAATAAAAATAAAATTATAAATATGATCCAGGTGTAGCGTGGCGCCATCTTCGACCACATCGTCATTTAACATCAAGTGACTTGTGGTCAAACGCTATCCTGTGAGTAATAAAATAGGAGAAAAAAATTATGACGGCCAATCACCTACCGGGCGTTTTTGCCTGTTCTTTTGCCGGTGCAAGGAGGTTGGAACAGGCGTAGCTAGTAAGTCAAGGCTGAGCAAGATACCCAGCCACTCCACATAAGACGAGGCGGTGTAGTACCCAGAGGTTTTAGTGAGGTATGGCGCCCTTGTACAGCGCGAGTCTCACACTCCCTCTCAGGCCCCCTTTGAGGGGGGCGTTGCACCGGAGGGGTTAATGCGTAAGATCATTTCCCCGGGTCAAAAAAAAGGCGTATTTAATTAAACGTTTGATGTTTTAAAGTGCTTGGACACTGACGCTCAAAGAAGAACAGAAGCTCTTGGTTGCAGAAAGAAAGGTGCTGCGAAAGATTTTGGGTCCAGTACAATCTCAGGATGGAGTATGGCGGAAGAGAACGAACCGAGAAATCGAAGAACTGACGGCCGAGCCGAATGTCATCGGCGAGATGAAAGCGCACAAACTTCGCTGGCTCGGCCACGTTGAAAGAATGGGGGAGGATCGTGCGGTCAAACGAGCATACAGTGGCCGTCGCCCTGTCGGCCGTCCCAGATATCGCTGGAAAGACGAAGTCACGAAGGATTTGCGCGAGCTCCAGGTGGAGGACTGGCAGTAGGTGGCGCAGGACAGACCGAAGTGGCGTCTTTTGTTATCGGAGGCCAAGACTCACTTTGGGTCGTTGCGCCATCTCAGTTAGTTAGTTTAGTTATGTTTTAAAGTGATCACATGTTGTGGACTACTAAATAAAGTTAATCATAACTTACATTTGTCACGTCCAAATATTCTTCTTTTTCCAACTCTTGCCGGCATTACGATGTCGGATGTTGATGTGATATCTCCGTAAGACATCTGCAAATTAAAGTAACAACTTATTTTACTATTTACAGTGTAGCGTTTGAGCACAAGTCACCTGATGTTATTCATTTATTTATTCATTTATTCATAGGAAATGCAATATTGCTAACAGCATACGTCAAAAAAAAAGTTATATAAATAATAAAAATTCATTCAAATAATACCTAAACACAAGTCAATAGTCAATAGTCAATAGTCAATTTTATTTATTCAATAGGATACATTGTGATCACTTTAAAACGTCAAACTTAAAACTAGCTACGCCTGTTCCAACCTCCTTACGCCGGCAAAAGAACAGGCAAGAAACGCCCGGCAGGTAATTTTTTGGCGCGATCACATTGACAATTTTATTCTTATTACTAATTGATTGAATTGGAGCAAGTTCACTAAAATCCCAAGCTTTTTTTTTTGTCATCTAATGGTCCGATATTTTTTAATTAGCTTTACTAATAAGATTTCTCTTGTTTGGTTGTACACATTGGGATATGGGAACATGAATATTAATGAGTTGCGGGATCACAACCAAAGCAGACCAGACCCCACAAGCAGCACCCGTTCACGAGTTGACGCATGTGCCAGCCATCGCTCTCCTCGACCATATGAGAGGGAAGAGGGCGACCCGACACACGACGCCGCCGCAAGCAAAGTCACTTTCGCGAGTATGACTGTTTTGGCTGTTTACCGAAAATGGTTAGAATAGGGGAAATAGGGAGAATAGGTAGATAGAAAGAAAGATAGATAGATTAACTACAATCCCAAGCTTGTTTGTCATCTAAATAGTCCGATATTTTATAATAAGCTTTACTAATAAGATTTCTCTTTATACGGACTTGAAATTTTGCTATCGATAAGTCTTGAATTTCACTTGGGATTTTGTTGAAAAAGCGTACACATTGACCTTTGAACGAGTTGCTAACTTTATGGAGCCTAGTAGTGGGTACAGCAATTTTATCTTTGTTTCTAGTATTAAAATTGTGATAATCACTTCTCTTTTTGAAGCTATTTAAATTTTTCCTTATGTACATTAAATTTTCATAAATGTATTGACAAACAACTGTCATTATTTTAATTTCTTTAAACTTAGTCCTTAAAGATTCTCTGGGGCCCACCTTGTAAATCGCACGAACAGCTCTCTTCTGCAAAACAAATATAGTGTTTATATCAGCAGCGTTTCCCCACAGCAATATTCCATAGGACATAATGCTGTGGAAATAGCTGAAGTAGACTAGTCTGGCTGTATCAACATCAGTAAGGTGACGGATCTTCTTTACAGCATATGCTGCAGAACTAAGTCTGCTCGATAGACTGACAATATGTGGACCCCATTGCAATTTGTGATCTAAAGTTATACCTAGGAATACTGTAGTCTCTACAAGGTCCAATTTTTCGTTCTTAATCTTTAAATTTGTTTGTACTTCTTTAACATTGGGTAGCACAAATCTCAAACATTTGGTCTTCTTTTCATTTAACATCAAATTGTTTGCATCAAACCAGTCTGTAACTTTGGAAAGAGCATTGTTCACGTCGTCAGAAATGTTATGTTGTCGCTTTAACTTAAATAAAAGCGACGTATCATCGGCAAACAATACTATCTCGTGATTGTCACTAACAAGGCTGGGCAAATCATTGATGTAAACTAAAAACAGAAAAGGTCCGAGTATTGAACCCTGCGGAACTCCCATTGTGACTACTGACCCCGGGGATCGCTTCCCGTTAACGTCGACTCTCTGTATCCTATCACTCAGGTATGAGGTTACAAGATCCAGAGGAACACCTCGAATACCATAGTGCCGGAGCTTTCTGATCAGAGTCTCGTGGTGAACACAATCAAATGCCTTGGACAAGTCACAGAACACGCCTAGAGCGTCCCGTGACTCCTCCCAGGCATCATAGATGTGCGTTAATAACTCGACACCAGCATCAGTAGTAGAGCGACCCCGTGTAAAGCCAAACTGTTTTTGGTTGAGTAAGTTATTTGCAAGGAAATGTCTTTGCAATTGATTTAGGATAAGTTTTTCGAATATTTTACTAAATGTTGGTAATACTGATATTGGTCTAAAGTTAGTAGGGTCAGTCGTTGTACCCGATTTAAACAAGGGTGTTATCTTACTATGTTTCATCAGATCAGGAAATACGCCGTCGTCAATACATTTGTTAAATATTAGCGCTAATTCTGGTGCAATCATTTCAATTAATGGCTTAACAACGGTCACGGATATACCCCAGAGGTCAGTAGTTTTCTTGACATTAATCATATTAAAAGCTTTTACTACATCTTTGCTACTAACATAGTCAAATTGAAAAGGAATTTCGCATTCTGGTACATTTGTTTTTAACATAGATTCTGCAATAGTGTGCGATGAGTTTAAGGACTTAGTAGTAGAGACTGGAATGTCAGTGAAGAAAGTTTCAAATGCTTTAGCTACTTCAATGTCAGTCTTGACATTGGTATCGCCAATATTTAGGTTGTAATCATTAGCTTGAGACCTGACCTTACCAGTCTCACTATTTATAATTTTCCAAGTTGTTTTAATTTTGTCATTACTATTTTTAAGCTTGGAACTTATATAACGAGACTTTGCAATATGACAGACGGTCTTGAAAGTTTTTGAGTAAATTTTTACAGTTTCTTTAAACTCATCACTTGTATTGTATTGTTTTTCACTGTAAAGATCGTAAAGCTTTTGTCTGCTTTTGTGAATACCAACTGTAGCCCACTCCGTAAAATTAGGTCTATCAGAAACCGTGATCGTTTTTGGAGTAAATATAGTGTTGAAAGCTTTGCTAAATACGCTGAAAAAGGAGTTGTATAAGTCATCAGCATTTCTATGATCCGGTAAAAAAGGAAGTTCATCAATCAGCTTTAATTTTATTTTCTCCATCCGATCATCGGTCACGGGTACATATGTGACAGATTTTTTTTCACTAATTTTTATTTTATTTTTAATTGTAATTAATTGACCACAGTGGTCTGAATCTAATTTGCTTATTACATTTTGACTAATTACATTCACATCTGTAAAAATATTATCTAAACAAGTAGCCGTAGTGGCAGTTATTCTTGTAGGCTCCATAAACAAATTTCTCAAATTAAATGATTTAAATAAATTAGTTATTCTCGTACTTAGAGTAGAAACATCCAACAGGTTTACATTGAAATCTCCACAGATAATTAATTGTTTTTTTAAATTGGATATTTTGAAAAGAACTTCCTCCATTGACTTTTCAAAATCATCATATGAACTAGTTGGTGGCCTGTACACACATAAAATAATGAACTGCTCCAATTCCACACAGGCTATTTCTATTATTCGCTCAGCTGAGTGGTGGACAATGTCTTTACGTTCTTTGAATTTAATTTTTTTATTTAATAGTATTAATGAACCACCATGAATTGCATTAACTCTGCTGAACGAACTAACAACTTGGTGATTAGTAAAACTAAACATGTGTTCATGATTTTTGAGCCAATGCTCAGTAATGCAAAAAATGTCAACATTATTGTGATTCATGAACAACTCTATTTCTAAACATTTGCCCTTCATCCCTTGAATATTCTGATGCACCAAGTTGAGATTATTTACATTTTTACTAGTTACTGTTTGTAATTTTGGGCAGGATTTGTAAAAAATATTTTTTGGTTTCATTGTGCTAGAGACTTCCTCTATTGTCGTGCCACTGTGTTTAAATTACTTGGAATTATTTCCAACTGTTCAACAGTGTTGTCAAGACATTGCTCAATAAAGCATGTTTGTTTAGCCAAGTTCTTGGCTGTCTTGCTAAAATAATAAGATAGCGAAACTGCTAATCGTCTTTTACACGAATTTGTAAGATAATAATTATCTTCAGTCAGAAAATATTTTTTACCAACAATTTTGTTAGTGTCAATTAAATTAATTTTATTATAATTACACGATAATTCATGTAAAGTCAAATTCAATTTATATCTAAGGTTATTTTCTGCTTGTGGCAAACTGTGACTATATGGAAATGTAAATAAAATAATTTCATTTACTTTCAATAAACTTAGGGTTTTATAATATTGATGGAGCTCGTTTTCATTTACATTACCCCTATTACCCACTAAAAGTATTAGATTGGAGTTCTGTTTATATTTGTAATTCGCAACTATAGGCATCAACTCACTCAGACTAGAATTAGGCATACAGTTATTTATGAGCCGACATCCAGTGTGCATACCTATTCTTGAGCCCATATGCTTACCAATTTCATCGCTAAACATTACATAGTTTGTTTCACCAGACAAGACATCCAAACGGTCTGACATCTCCGGTAACACAGAGGCAGCACACACCGGCAATGGCTCCTTTATGAGTTGACAGTCACAGGTTGAGTAATTATTCGACTCAACACACTCTAGGTTACTATGGCTCAATTTGAGCAAGTCATCCATTGCCGCTATGTATTCCCTCACCATGACCTGAGACAGTTCATAGCGGCCACTGATGGTACTTAGTGAGGCCTCCAGGCTAATGATTTTATTCTGTAGGTCTTCAATTTCTGTTTGATATCTTGTACTGGTATTTTCTAACTCTAATTCATACATTTTGATATCATCTAATAAAGCTATCTTTTTACTTTTGTTTTTAATTGATTTCACCAATTTTTTTTGGCTTTTTAACATTTTCTTTGTTTTATTTATAACTTTTTTAATTTTGATATATTTTTTTAGTTTGTTTCTGCTACAAGGGGCAATAGTTTCCACTGTGTCATTTGTGAGGTCAATAGTATAAGTGGGAACCACACCACTTGCAGCAGAAATGGGGAGTGAAGTGGAGAGTGAATTCCTACGGACTAAAACTAATTCATTGAAGAGACTAAGGGTTTTCAGTGCTGTACTGTCTTCTGTACGCTCCCTGAGCTGAGAGATTTCATGGTGAGCATCCCGGAGTTCATGTTCTAAGGTGGATATTCTCTTCAGGGCAAGATCATACTCTGCAGCGCACTGATCAAACCTGTCTATTGTTAATTGAAGTCTGTCCCGTTCTTCAAGTATTGAATTTTGTTGTGAATGTAATGCTGATAACTCACTTTTTAATTTATTATTTTTGTTAAGAGTTTCGATCATAATAAGTTCATTGTCATCTCTCTCCTTGTTCAGCTGATCACACAATTCCTTGGTGGCCTTTAGTTCTTGCAAGGTCAGGAGGAGTTTGTTGGACTCCTCTTGACGAGATAAAGCTCTTCTGGTCATCATTTTGTGGTAAAATATGAGCGGTTTACAATTGCCACCAACAAATTAGTGAGCGAACAAGAGAGGTTATAGTTTGGAAATATTGTACTTACGTGAATGTTTTTGTTTTAATAATCACACGAAAAATGTAATGCACGTTTTTATGTAACACAAACACAGCAAACACTTCCAAACAGTGATAACAATGTCACAATTTTAAACTATACAAACGAAAATGCACCAACAATACATTGACACATATACAAAGAGTATTACAATTTTTTCTATAGTTACTACTAATACACGTACAGTAATTTATTTTAAAGCAATGAAATTGGTCGGGGCCCAAAAATAGTACGTAAAAACAATAAATTTATCTAATTTTCCCGGGACAGGTTTTAGTCAGCTGTTGATCGTAGGGTTGCCACAAGCAAAAAAAAAAGCAATAATCATTAATAATAATATAAAATAAAATCTTCATTTTAAATCACAATATAACACAGACAAACAAATTAATAATAATAATAAATAAATTCGATTCAATTATCACAATATGTCAAATTTACATAGGTACATATAAGCATACCTAAAACAAGACGATTCATATGAGCCCAAACACGAGGGGTTTACTAGTAGCCAGCGCAGAGATGCCCTACCCACCTTCCGGCTGCATCATCAGATCAGGTCGATGATACCAAATTATTGCATTGTCACCGAGATTACATACACATACAAAGTTTCAAGTCGATACGACAATTAGAAGTAGGTGAAAATTGACTTCTAAGATTTGATTACATTGTTAGTTAGTTAGTTAGTTAGTTACAAGTCAAGCTAATAAAAGTGTTTTAAAAAAGTAGGGAACTTATCGTCAAATATGTCAACATTCTGGTGCTGAACGAGCATATCACTGAGCATAGTTAAGTGACGATGTGGTCGAAGGTGGCGCCACGCTACACCTGCACTGGGAACTGGCTCTCAAGTGAGGCTGCCGGAACACACCGATAGGTGCACGGCGACAGATTCTTAACCTGAGGATGGTAGCTAGCCAGACGAGTACTAGAAAATACCCTACTGCCAAGCTTTGGTTTCATCACAATGTTTCCTTCGCCGAAAGCTCAAGCTCATTGCAGGATTCGAACCCACGTCCTACGGAATGCAAGCCGATGTTACTACCACTGAGCCATCTTTTGTAATTTACTTTTTGAACTACGTTGTGTTAGTAGCTGTAAGCCTCCCCAATAAAATAAAATAACATTAGATATCATCATCATTATTAGCCTTTCACGTTCCCACTACTGGGACTCTGGTCTTCTCTCAGAGAGAGAGTATGGGCTGTAATCTACCACGCTGGCCCAGTGAGGGTCGGTAGATGTCGCATGCCCTTGAATGTTACAGTTCTTGGACATGCCGGTTTCCTCACGATGTTTTCCTTCACCGTTTTGAGCGATGGCAAATCCGCACATAACTTATTAAGTCATAGGTGCGGAGCCGAGAGGATTCGAACTCGGTGTCGGCGTCTTGTAAGTCGCACGCCTAACCGTTCGGCCACCATCGCTTACATTAGATACATGTATGTGCATACTACATATGAAAAAACCAGCTTTTCTTCATAAATTCGATTATTATCGAGATGCCTAACGACAATAATTGGTCCGGTAATCGAGTTTTTACTGTATTAACATTATTATTTGCCAAAAACTTCCAAAGGAGGACGTATGCATCCCTTCGCGATGGCTATATATTAACTCTGTTTGGGGTTGAAACTCTTGGTCCGTGGGGTCCTGCCGCTCTTATACTTTTTAAAGAGCTTGCCAAGCGTCTCGTTGATGCTACGGTGACCAAAGGGCTGGTGCTTACCATGACCAACGAATCAGCCTGGTCATTCAAAGGGATAATGTCGCCAGTCTCTTGGGCGCTCTACCTGCAGGCAGCGATTTAAATCAGGTTTTTTATCTGTAGAGGTTTAGTTTTATAATAAAGTAGTTTAGTTTTTAGTTTAATTTACAATATACATAAAATAACAAATTATTATTTCAAAATGTTTCCATAGAATTAATGTTTTCTTTTTACATTCGCGCCGTCGTCGTAAACACAGGTTTTGTTGTGTTTATTTAACCGAATCATCTATTTACAATTATTATATTTGAAAATCATTTTTGTGCACTTACAATTTACGCCGTGCAATAAACTTGGGAATACTTCTATGTAACAGATTCGTACGTACATGTACAGCTGTTTAATTTGTCCCCTTTTTAATTATATATGTGATGTTTTCACAACGTAACGTGATAAAATAGATTGTAAAGTGTATGTATTCAAAAATTTTGTATTAGCGTCAGAGTTGCCAGATTACTCGTTGAGCAAGTCGCGCAAAAGTGGCGCTCATGTCGCTCAATATCGCAATCATGAGCTGACGGTGGAAGTCGCCCCAAAATCGCACAAACTGACGCGGCAAAAATTCGGAATTCAAAAGGTTACAGGAAATAAAAGACAAAAAAACATTTCTTTTCACTAAAAATAAGCAAAAAAAAATGTATCAAGATGTCGCAGCAAAACTTCGTGTTTGACTTAATTGAAAAAAAAACCGAAAAAACAAAGAACTTGTTTTTTTTTTGTTGTTAACTACATATACTATATGCAATTCTCAGACTTTTGCCTTCAACATGCTTCATGCCAAATTTCATGAGTCTAGGTCAATGGGAAGTAAGTACCCTATAAGTTTTGATTCCTTTGTGAAATCGCAAAATCCGACAGGGAAAGGATGATACAGCTCTAATGTGGGGGGCACAAAAGTGCGATCGGAGCGAGTGGTAAAATTTATAAGTATATATTATACTCTTTGATTTAGCAAAATGTAGGACAAGGGACCTTAATTTCACAATTATTGTAAAGCAACAATAGCGCAAGCGAAGCAAGCGCGAAAAATTTTAAGTATTTCTACTCTGTAAATTAACGAAATGAAGGACAAGAGAGACCTCCATATCAAAGGAAATATAATAACTACAAAGTTTACAAAACGCGAGCGTAGCCACCGTGAATTTTTTTTTACGAAAGCATTTCAAAGTTTTTGCTTATTAAATTACATCGTCCTACAAAGGGTGGCTTGCGCTGCCCCTCGCAGCCTGCCGCCATGGGCCCCTTAATAAATAATGAGGTAACGCCCCGGATCGCCCAAATATCGCGCTTCGAAACCTTCAACGCGCTTAAATTGCGACCATCGCAAAACCTCCAAATTAAGTCGCAAAATGGCACTTCAAGTTGCCCAAATTGCGATAAATCGCCCAATCTGGCAACCCTGATTATCGTATCTAAATTCTGACAGTGATACATTAAATCAATCTGAAAAGTGACAACTGTCAACTGAGTCTGACAGTAATGTAGAGATTATAGAGATGTTCATCGATGATAGGAAGCATATAGATATCGATATTTTATAATCGACTAGTTGCGCCTCGCGGATACACCTGTGGTAATTCCGTTATTTCACAGGAACCGGGATAATAAGTAGCCTCTGTTTTAATCTAGGATTTAAGCAATCTTCATTCTACATTCCACTCAAATCCGTTGCTCCGTTTAGCGTGAATAAGCAGTAACTAACACACATACTCACTCCCTCACAAACTAGCGCATTGTTGTAACATAAACACTGTAACATCGATCATCGATGTCACGAACAAATTAGCGAAAAAAGGAAAAGGTTTTCATCTCAAGTCGTTATACATATTATTCAAGTATTGTAAAATTAAATATTACTTTAATGTCATAATTAGACTAACAGGCACTGTTATGAAAGGATGGATCATAGTAGGCATGGACCTCGAGTCCTTCATGCCTTTGCCTTACTCAAAAGCGTCCGAGGTAAAAGAGTATCAAAAAGCTAAAGTACGACAGCCTCTGTTTAGTCGCCTGACATATAGACACGCGTTAACAATGCCGTACTGTTCGGTGAAAACGTGTAAAAACTACAATATTAAAGTGAAAAAAGACGATGGCATATCGTATTTTCGGTAAGTATACATTTATTTAGGATGTTAAAGTTTTATTTCGCTTGGAAACTTGGTATTTAATTAATATTTCAATGAAATGTAAAACAAGTCGTGTAGCCGATGAAAAAAATAGAACAAAGACTGCATGGAGCCATTTTGATATAATTTTTTTACATGGGAATGGTTGCCTAATGGTATTTTATGAACTTTTCCGCCAGGTGAAAAAACGTACTTAGTTCTGAAACCAATAGTTAAGTTGCTCTTTGAGTTATATTGATGTATTATTTTATGGCATGGCATAATTTCCCACATTGATTTCAGTTTTCCACGAGATCCTATCCGTAATTCACAATGGAGAAAGATTTTAGCGAAATCGCGACGGGAAAAATATTTTAAACCAAAAGAATGGACGCGTGTCTGCTCCGATCACTTTGTGGAATCTGATATGTACATAACTAACAAAAGCTTGAGAAGACTGAAAAAAGCAGCTTTGCCAACTTTACTAGTAACGTATTATATGAGGTTTTAGTCTATTTATTAATATTGCTGCAATAACCATAATTACGTTTGTTTGTAGATGAACATTGATGTAAACGCCTTACAAGAGTTACAAGACGAGAACATGGGTAGAATTACAGTAACGAATATATTAAGCACAGACGACGCGGTAAGATCGCTGGACTTATAAAATACATTTATAATAATTCTGTTAGACATATAATTTTAGCAACCAGTTTTGTTTTAGAACACCCAAGTTGTAAAAGAAGAAATTGAAAAATCTTCAAAGAATTTACTTGCGCAACAACCAATCGTAAAACCTCGAAAATCTCCCACTTTATTAGAAATAGAAATTGGATCTTCAACGGACTCCATGACAAAAATAAAACTAGAAAGAGATGTTCAATCATGTCAAAACCAGATTTTAATAAATGGTAGAAAAGTAAATTGTTTGCAAAAGCAGAACAAACGGCTCAAGAAAAAAAACATGAAATTGAAAATTGCATTTGCCTTATTAAAAAAAAAAGTAATGGTACTAGAGAGTCGTACTACTTTTAGAAACTAGAAAAGTTCAATTTGCTAATATTTTTAAACAAGAAAATTTAATTTTGGTTTTATTCACCTGGTACTTATAAATATCAGAGGAGAATGTGAATGAACCCACACATGCAAAAAAAATTACTGGTACAGAAGTGAGCAGCTAAAAATTTAAATAGTTAAAGAAAAAAATCTAAAACTACTGAGAAAGAAATAAACGCGCTACGATTTTGGATGAAAAATGATATATTTTTGTGAGGCTGCACTTAATCAGCACAAAAGAAACAAATTCCCATAGTAGGCTTATTGTTGAAAGTAATTATTGTAGTTAAAAATTTAGTTTATTTTTTTCATCTTACTGTATATTCATGTTGTTGTTATTTGGGATATTGGAGATATTAAGTTAAAAGTTCAAGAAAACAACGAAATGTCAACTACATATAATTTACAAATGTTAAATTAAACCTATTCAAAAGAAATTGACATAAATAAGTTAATTTTGTTGTTTAATTTTCAGAATTTACAAATTTTTATAACAAACTTAACACAGCATTTGTATTTTGACCCCGTAAGGCATGGTTTTCTAAATAATATTTTGTGCGCCTCTACATCATGCAATTAAGTTTTATGATTTGAGGACATGCCCATACCTAGTATCCTACTGTAAACAGTTATGGCTGTACCCGCCTGTACACGATATAATAGCTCATATTCTAGATTGACGCTCAGTGTTGATCTGTGCTTGAGTAGCGATTACGTGACGTTTTTGTATGAAATGACATCGCCAGTTCTGTGCTCCAGCAGTGTTTTTTAATCCGGCAATTTATGGATATGTTCATGGCCCCCTGAATTTAAATCTGTATATAATTACAAGCAATAAGGCTTAAAAGTGTGCTAAAAATTTAATTTAGACTACAACGATACATTTACAGCAGTTTTTTTGCTCCTCTTGTAAAATTTAGTTTAATGTGACTAGATCGTTTTATTCTCCAGCTACAGAACTTTTCTCACATATAGATATTTATAAAATGATTGCTCCTCTATTACATTTCTGTTCTGCGTTTTTAGAGACAATAGTGACATTGACAACGCCAGCAGACAATTTGTATCTTTTAGTCGAAGCTGTCAAGCTGTTAAATTCTTGCTAGCAAAAATAAATAAGCTATGTATTAGATGTAGTATTGGCCTCAAACATGAACAACCTTAAAATAACAGTTGTAATAAATGTAGGTTTTCAAATAATTTATTTTGGAAGTCTATAGATAATATTCTATATTTGGTCTATGATATTTTACGTTCCATTACACTCTTTACAATACTTAAGTCATTCTATTTATGCAAGCTGGTATAACTGGCTTCATAATTTTCTATTGAAGTCTGGATATGCAATGCGATACAATGCAACTGGAGTCCAGTATACAAAGTTACTCTATGACTATGACCACAAACCGTTTAGCCGACAGATATGTCTGAAAAGTTTACTTTGAGGCATCACTTGTCTTTTTCAAATAAAATCTAGAATCTAGAGGAAATAAAAAGCAGAAATTAGGATACATAGATAAAAGTTTAATTAAAGATTTAAATTCAGCTATGGTGTCGATACTAGACTACTATTTGTCAGATCAAAAATAGTGCTGTTATTTTCTTGTTTTGAGTTTGGTGGACTGAAATAGAGCAGTTTTTTACTTTTTAAATCAATTTTTATGTGGAATCGACACCACTGCACTTCTTAATACCTTAATCTTTGGCAAAAATATCATGGCACATTTAACTTACGTCTAAGAACTGATTAACTCTTTTCTAGGACTTACAATAACTAATACATAATGTAAATAAGTACTGCAACATAAATTTACAACGTCAACAAATGTCTAAAGATTATTAATTCAAGATCTTTGGTTAATTCTGTACAACATAAAGTTCAACCGACTTCAATAATGATAATTTCTAGCTCCCAAATACTTAAATTGATAATTCAATTAAAATCTATACTAAGTTAATCTAGTAAAGTACACATACACAAAAAATTGTACTTTACAACAAGTGTACAGGATAAAAATAAGTATAAATAATTCAAGATTCAGTCCTTCGAGATAAAAAGTGTTCTTCAGCATTTGCAACTCCTCTAGTGTTGCAAATGTCCGTAGACGACGAAGTTCGCCTCATTTGAAGTTAAGTAACAAGGTGGTGGCCGATTTCATTTAACTGGGATGCACGATGCATGACTAGTGGACGATGGTCCAGCGCGAAGGTTTTTCGCATTCGCCAACATCGGGGCACAGCCTGTTGAACGTAGAGTTGCTATCAAATCCTAGAATTTCCCTCTCTTCTTGTATTCTATAAGTAAAAGTGCTCTCATGGGTACCTATGAAGTGCGCACTGCGCGAGCAAATTATTTGATCAATAATAGCGACTTGTCCGTCTAAATATTTCTTGACATCCGGTACGTAAACATGTGCAGTGTAGCCAAAGGCTTTGATTTCGTCTTGAAGGTGTTTTATTTCAGCGGTACTTCCATCTGATGCGATAAATACAGCTTTTATGTATAGAGATCTTCTCGTAATCGCTTTGTTGATTTGTTCAGCTGTCCCTTTTATAGACGTGCTTCGGTTAGAACGGAGGAAATCTTGTCGTCTCCAATGGACTGCTAGATAATTGGAGCATTTTGTCTTGTGGCAATTAAGTTTCTTTACTATGTAAGAATCAGCTGCTGCGACGAGATCTTCGTTGAACAACATGCTTTTCCTACAGTCCCAGTATTGTTTTGTCCCATATGTAAGGTGCAGAGGTATTTCACCGTGCGCAAACATGACTTTCTTGTCTTCCGGTTCAAGATCCATTATATCCAATAGATTGATGATGCTGCCTTGATATTGTACACAGATGGTATCCTTTGCCGTTATATTATTGTAACCCCAAAAGTGACCGTCGTATTTGCAAGGGCCAACAATATTCCATTTATCTTTGAACTCGCCATCGTCAAACGGGTCATCAAAGTGTTGGAGTATGTACAATGTGTCTATTCGCAAGCCATATTTGCCAGTGTCCTGCATTAGGTCTTGCAATTCGATTACTGGAATGTATGAGCCGAGTGAGGGTACGTCAAAGAACACACTCCAAGGTCTGGGGGGATCGCGGTGCGATGCCGACCTCCAATGGTATAGGAAATACCAAGGTGGTAACACCAGCTGCCAATTTTTCTTTTCATTATGTCTTTGTGCTTCCGATAGCAAGATAGCAAACCTCATATACACGTCTCGGCGTAAGTTGAAGCCTTCAGGAGGATTTACATCGTAAAAAAGGTATTTTCTCTTTTCGGGATTCGATGCTAGGTCATCACTTTCATCCTTGCACAAATCTTTTTTAGTTTTGCAGGTATGAAAATGACCGTTGTACCTAGTGTGTTCAGCAGACGCCACCAATAAATTGACGCACAATACGCTCAATATAAACATTCTCATTTGAGATTTTCTATGAAAATAATTAGTAAAATAATAAAACAATGCTACGCGAATGCGATCGATCCTTGAAACAACTTTGTTCTGCGAAAGCTGTCAACTGTCATGTCAATGTCAGGATCAAGAGTGTCAAAAAAACAACTGTTCCACGTAGATTGGAACGGGTTTATTACCGAAAACTCTGTGAACTTGCTGGCAATCTTCGAGCAAGCACTAGCTGTTCCCCGCGATTTCCGTAAGTGTATAATAAATAAGTGTTATAGGTTACCCAAGGTAAAGTTATTTCTATACCAAACAAATCTCAACAAGATCGGTTCAATAGTTTCTACGCAACAAACAAACAATCAAATATTTTTAATATTTTTACTAATTATTAAACTTTTCTGATTATAATTATAATCTGAATGTAATTCTAAGTGATTATTGAAATGTTGATTTTAATTTACAATATATTTTTTTTATGGCTACTCTGTCCTTGACACTGACAGTAATGACTACAGATGACAGAAGTGAACTGACACAGAGTTGACACTTGACAGAGTGAAAAGTACTTCTACTTTGTGGATCGATAAAAAACCGAATGTGGATTTACTAGAATAGAAATTTACTAAAACAGGCGAAATAACACCATTTCTCAATCAAATCTATGAAGATGGAGTTAAATGATGTGATAGTCAATCAGCCTGTCGTTATAGACAACGTAAGTACACCACAAAATTCGAAGAAACCATTTACCGATGTCCCAGTTGGCGCTCCCAACTTCATTACAAAAATCTTATTGTGTCTTGCCACAAAGCATTAAAAATTAGGACACTTGCATTGTATGTGCTTTCCCACGTGTATTAAGCAATATTTCCGTTTGTTTGTAGCATAATTATTCATGTTATGAGTCATTCTTACGTCAACATGTCCATACGTGATTTTTTGTTGACGACGCGGTAGCCGAGTTGGTAGTGACCGGGACCGGGTTCGACGGACCGGATCTGGGCCACTGAATAGTCGTCTTATCCTATACCCACGCTCTACGTCCTACAATTGTCTCCAACTTCTTATTGACTAATTATATTATAATCAGCGAAATCAGGATGAGAGAGTATGCTGAAAGAATGCGCGTGTTACATCGTCGAAACTCGAAAGCAGAGTGTGTGTATGATGGTGAATGACAAAGAGAATGTAAAATGGAATCGAATGAAATGCCTTACGATCTAATTTAGGTGGCGCGTTCGACACCACATTTCTATCTATATAAGTATTTATTTCTCTATATAAGTATGTATATCGTTGTCTAGTACCCATAACACAAGTTTCCAGCTTAATTTGGGGCTAGCTCAATTTGTGTGCAATTGTCCCCGATATTTATTATTATTATTTATGGAATAGTTTTCCCGGTTCTATTTCAGGGCTCCGGCGTCATTAAAGCGGGTTTTGCCGGTGATCAAATACCAAAATGCAGGTTCCCAAACTAGTGAGTATCACATTTTCAACTGTTTAAACTTTTTGCAGAATTTCGGAAAATGACAATCTGTCATGATGGCTCAGTGGTAGCGATGTTTGATTTGCAATCCTACAATGAGCTTGAGTTTTTGGTGAAGGAAAACATTGTCATGAAACCATAGTTTGGTGGTAGGGCATTTTCAAGTGCTCGCCTGGCTAGCTACCTCTGTTAAGTTAAGAATCTGTCCCCAATCACCTATCAGTGCTATCTGGCACCTTTGACTACATTGTCACTTAACATCAGGTGACTTGTAGTCAAACAATATTGCGTTAGATAACTAAGTCCCGGTGATTTTTCTGGGATGCCATCATCTGATCCTGGTTTCCTTATCTTGGTACCACTCTTGGGATATCTCCTTTCCAACAGAAAAAGAATCATCAAAATCGGTTCATAAACGACGAAGATATCAGCAAACACATATAAAAATATATATTTAGCAAATATCAGAACTTTGAAATGTCAATAATAAATCTGATATCCTGTAAATTTCCAGTATCGGCCGGCCAAAACACATCCGAGTGATGGCTGGAGCCCTGGAGGGCGAGCTGTTCGTCGGGCCGCGGGCGGAGGAGCACCGGGGCCTGCTCACCATCAAGTACCCCATGGAGCATGGCATTGTTACCGATTGGAATGACATGGAGCGAGTTTGGAACTATATATATAGCAAGGTTTGTAGCTTAGTTCCGTACCTCAAAAAGGAATAGAATCCCTAGGATAGAGCACCTATCGATGTGTGGCCAGGAGGCCCACCCACTTTTTATAGAACTCGGGTTCGCGCTTGAGCTTTCGGTGAAGGAAAACATCGTGATGAAACCATAGCTTTGTGGTAGGGTATTTTCTAGTACTCGCCTGGCTTTCGCCGTGCACCTATCGGTGTGTTCCAGCAGCCTAACTTGAGAGCCAGTTCTCAGTCCGTGGTTTTAAAGATCTAAGCATACAGACAGCGGGAAGCAACTGTGTTTTATACTATTAAGTGATATACAAGTCCCGACTTTCATTGCCAATACTATGTTTGCCCGGTCAGCTAATAAATAAATAAATCATTCCCCAGGATCAACTGTCGACGTTCTCGGAGGAGCATCCGGTGCTGCTGACAGAGGCTCCATTGAACCCTCGCCGGAACAGGGAGAAGGCAGCCGAGGTGTTCTTCGAGACATTCAACGTGCCAGCCCTGTTCCTATCCATGCAGGCTGTGCTTAGCTTGTGAGTTCCCGCTATCCCGCAGGAACCAGAGGAAAAAGTAGCCTATGTGTTAATCCAGGGTATAAGCTATCTCCATTCCAAATTTCATTCAGATATGTTCAGTAGTTTTTGCGTGAAAGAGTAACAAACATCCATCCATCCATACTCACAAACTTTCACGTTCACGAGTGATGATGCTGAAGCGATAAAATTAGTACTTGAGCATAGATTTGATGCTGTCACTTCAAACAAGCGATGATGGCTCTGTGGTAGTGATGTCGCCTTGAGATACGCATGATATGGCTTCGAATCCTACAGTGAGTTTGAGCTTTTGGTAAAGGAAAACATTGTGATGAAACCATAGCTTGGTGGTAGTGCTCTATCTAGTGCTCGCATGGCTAGCTACCAGCCTCGAGTAAAGAATCTGTCGCCGTGCACCTATCGGTGTGTTCCGGCAGCCTCACTTGAGAGCCAGGTCCCAGTCCAGGTGTAGCGTGGCGCCACCTTCGGCCGCATCGTCACTTAACATTTTTTTGTAATTCTTTGCCGTAATGATTTCATCTGATGGTCCAGATACGCGACTGGTCGCACGACGGGCGTGGTGCTGGACGCGGGGGACGGCGTGACGCACGCGGTGCCCATCTACGAGGGGTTCGCGATGCCTCATAGCATCATGCGGGTGGACGTCGCCGGACGTGACGTCACTAGGTATCTCAGGTATGTACCACCGCTTGCCAGCTTGCTTGATGGAAACAGATTGAAAAAAACGGCAGATGGCGCTGCACGATAAACACTGACTCCGCGCAAATTAAATTTATAAAATCACTAAATAGTTATTTTAACTTCAAAATATGACCATTCAGTCTATTATGTAACAGTTCTTCTGTGATAGTGTTATCTCTGAACAAAATGCAGTGCAAGACCAATAAATACTGAAGAATCATCAACTGCTGTGAACTAGAAACAAAAACTGATTTTGCTGTGATTAAGAATAAATCAGCGAAGTTACACACGATAGCATACCAGTGTTGTGACTTATTCGTTTAAAAAAAAGTGATATTACACCAAATTGTTGTTTGCAATAACCTCTGCAAAACTGCGCGTCATTCAAGCAAAGTTTGACCTTTGGACCTTTCGATCGTTTGTGCTAATCACAGCGCACTTTAAACAAACAGAAAAATAGCTATTAAAGGAACTGGTCATCAAATTCGTTCATTGCAAGCACAGTCATCGTGGACCGTTGGTACTGCATGCGCTACTTAAACGTAATGCACAGGGATCAAACCCGACCGACGTCAACAATTTTTGCACTCCATAAATTGTTGTGACACATTTGGGATTTATTTACTTCATTCAAATTTTTGACATAACATGGATACGAGTAATATTACATTCCGAAAGCCCAATCTGAGTAGACCCAAGTCGTTGGAATCGTTGCTCAGAAATAATTCTTTAGATTCTACACAATCTGAAGACATGCTCGGCAGGAGTTTGGACTTGTCCACCAATATGCATAACGACGCAGAAGAGATGAAAAATGAAATGGAAGAGTTGAAATGTAACTTAAAAAGCACTCAAAACGAATTAGATAACGTAATCATTGAAAACATAGAACTCAAGAAGGAAATGGCTAAATTAAGACAAGAAATGAGTGTATTGAAACAATTATGTACGAGTCCGCTTACAACGTTTAGAAAAAATATGTCCACAGGCAAAAAAAGTGCGAGACGGCGTTTAACGGATAGCTATCGCGATAGCCCAGTTGCAGCAACGTTGGTCCAGCAGAAGCAGAAGCTGTTCGACTCAGATAAATATGTACAAAGAGAGTTAACTCAAAAGCCGCAAATCGAACTAAAACATGTTGAGAATCCCGAAGCCAAACTGGCCGAAACAGAATCTAGCTCATTACCTCGATTATTGTCTCCATCGTCATCACTACAGGAGCCGCTACTCAATGATTCACGCTCACAAACTCAGAGGAAACCGCTTTTGAATAGAAAATGCATCAAAAAAGCTTATATCTTCGGTGGCCACCAATGCGTCGGCCTGGCATCACAACTAATTAAGTCAAGACTACACAACCGCTACGAAAAATACCAGTTCATATCTGTTGTTAAACCAAATGCCCCTACTGATGAAATACTCAACAGTGCGAAAATGTTTGACATAACATCTGAGGACCGTATAATTTTATGTGTAGGCGAACACGATACGAATGCGATTAACATAACTGCGAAATTGCGTGAATTTTTGAAATGTATTGTTTGTCCAATATTGGTTTTAAGGGTTCATAAAAATGAACACTTAAAGGAAAATAGGTTAAATAGTGAGCTGAAGTCGCTTTGTCACCAATACAAAAATTGTAGGTTTATTGACGATTTATATTTAGTGCGTCCAATGAATGTGTTTAAGTTGAGTGGTAAAATCAATTCTATATTGGATCAAATTGATTATGACCTTAAGTATTTGCCTTTCTTTATCAAAAAGCATACAGAGCAGGGCAAGTGCTTTAAGAAGTTTAATTACAATCTCATTGATGCTAGTACCCAGACAGATGACTATACCATGAACCAAGATGAACCCATGACACCTACAAATGATGGAGCCGCCTGTACTCAAGTTACCTTAAGTACAAAAAAGTTTTTTCGAGCCCCAGTTATTTAGGATACTGCATCAAAATGTTGCAGGGTTTCTCAGCAAAGCTCGTCTTATAGATATACATTTATCAGAACTTTCCGAGAACAGGTTGTATCCTGATGTTATTTGTCTTTCTGAAACATTTATAGAAAGAGGAAATGAATGTCTTATACACCTTTTGGGTTATACTCTGGCAGCGTCTTATTGTAGAAAAAAGAGACAAAAGCGTGGTGGGGTCTGTGTTTTGATCAGAAATGGAATTATATTTAAGGAAATTACTTTTCTAAAAGAACATTTCATTGATAATATCTTTGAGTGCTGTGGAGTGGAGATTCCTAATCAAAATATGTTTATATTTTGTGTATACAGAACTCCAACCGCAAATACTAAAAATTTTTTCGATATTCTTGAAACCATATTGCAAAAGCTTAGCTACAAATTTAAAAAAAAGAGGTTAGTGATAGTAGGAGATCTGAATATTAACACTTTACTGTTAAATACTACAACAAGTGAACTTCTCGACATCGCCCAGAATTACAATTTAATACTCCATATTAAGGAACCGACACGTCAGAGCTCTTGTATTGATCATCTAATTAGTAACATCAAATCAGCCACAGGGGAACTTCTTCACTTAGACATATCTGATCATAATACGGCGCAGTTGCTTAATGTACCTGTTAAATCCAGAGAGATAATATTGCAGAAATATAAACGGCGCAAAAGAGTTTATAGTATGGACTATGTTGGTAAGTTTGGTGAATGTATGAGCAGACTTTCATTTTCGGATGTTTATAATGAATCGGACATTAATAAGGCTTTCAATAGTTTCCATGAATTGATTTCATTATTTTATGGCTTGTGTTTCCCTGTAGTAACAATAACAGTTTCAAGTAGATCGAGTAAGCCTAAATGGCTATCAAATGGGTTAAAAGTCAGCTGTAAAAACAAAAGGTTATTGCGTTATAAATATTATGCGTGTAAAACTGCCCAAAATAGAGCTAAGTACAAAAAATATTCCAAACTTTTACGAAATTGTATACATACATCAATTAAAAGGTCAAACCATAGACACATCAGCGGCTCACAAAACAAATGCAAAGCTGCTTGGCAGGTGATAAGAAAAGAATCTCATACAATTCCAAATAAGCAATGTATAGATAAGGTTAGGAATGGAAATTCAGTCATTAATAGTCCAGGCAAAGTAGCAGAAACTTTTAATGATTATTGGATCAATCTAACCAATAGCACTAAACAATTAGAGTTTACACTTAAAAATTCTGTTTGTAGTAGTGTTTATCTCTCGCCTTACAGCTACGATGAAGTTCACAAAATTATTGTAGCTTTAAAAAGTACTAATTCTGAAGGTTATGATGAGATCGCAACAAAAGTGATAAAAGGCTGTTCAATTGAACTTACACCGATCTTAACGTACCTCATTAACCTGTCCTTTACTTGCGGTAAATTTCCCGATCTACTAAAGAAGTCTATTGTAAAACCACTTCATAAGAAAGGTGACAAGACAGTTCTGGATAATTATAGACCTATAACCCTCATACCAATACTGTCCAAGGTCTTTGAGTCAGCCATGCATAAGCGCATGCTTAGCTTTCTTTACAAATACGACATACTGAAAAGCGAACAATATGGGTTTCAAAAAGGAAAATCAACGACACTAGCGTGCTTTAATTTGACTTCCAAGATTATTGACAATGTAGACGCAGGTAACTTAACGACTGTCATATTTTTCGATATGTCTAAAGCATTCGATTTTGTGTGCCATAGGCTACTCTTGGATAAGTTGGAGAAGTATGGCATCCGGGGACCAGCAAAACAGTGGCTGGAGTCCTACCTTGTGGACAGGACGCAGTGTGTTGAAATTAATAAAATAACGATGGATGGACATCTTAAATCTTACAGGTCCAAATTTAAACACAATGGGTCTGGTGTGCCTCAGGGTAGTGTCTTAGGCCCTCTCTTATTCCTGCTGTACATCAACGACTTACCTGAGGTCACAAAAAACCATTGTATCTTGTTTGCTGATGACATTTCCGTTATTGTGACACATAGATCTAATGCTGACATTGATAAGTATAACTTAGACATAAATAATACAATTGAATTAATAGTTAAATGGCTTGACGATAACAATTTACACGTCAACTTGACTAAAACCAATTTTATTCAATTTGGCACTTATGGACGCAAGATAAATAGATTAGACATTAAAAATCGAGGCGTTAACTTACATGAAACAAACGAAACGACATTCCTGGGATTGATACTCGATAGACATTGTAACTGGAAATCACAGGTGAACAAGGTCTGCAATAAGATACACAAATTCATATATGTGCTTTATGAACTAAGGAAAACTTCTGCGCGGCAAACCGTGCTTTCCGCTTACTATGGTTACGTATATTCAGTTTTAAGTTATGGCCTTATTCTCTGGGGTAACTCGACGGATATTCAGAAAGCATTTATGGCCCAAAAAAAATGTATTCGCGCGATAGCTGGAATTCGCCCTTGGGAATCCTGTAAACCCTTTTTTAAGGAATTTAAAATATTAACCTTGCCTTGTATGTATATATTGGAATGCGCTAAGTTTGTTAGAGAAAACCCTCACCTATTTACAACAGCTCAAGAGTTCTACTTAAGAAACACAAGGTGTCCCAATAGAATTGTTTTGCCTAGAGCACCTAAAACTGCATTGTATTTAAGAAATTCATATTCCATGTGTGGTCGTATCTATAATGCCCTGCCTAATGATATTAAAGACATGCCTAAAAATAAATTTTTATGGAAACTTAAATTATGGTTAACCGCAAATGCATTTTATTCCATTACCGAACTCATCGAATAATTTTATAATTTTAAATTTTCTTTGACATTCTTACAATTAATTATATTAATACACCTATTATTACTGTTATATTATTGGAATATTGTTTTGAACTAGGATACTTTGACCATTTAAAAAATGTTTTGTTTTGGAGTACGTGTCACTAATGTTATTGATTGTTCGTTTTTTTTTTATATCCCTACTAAATATTTGCATGTCACTATTATTAGTTCTGACTAAGTATTTTGGATCGTCATCTTTTTTTTTAAGATCATGAATATATGTTACTACCAATACTTAAAGCAAATAAATCATTTCATTTCATTTCATTACAGACGGGTGTTGTAAGTTCTCAATCAAATTTTTTTATTTCCTTACTAGCTGTTCCCCTAATTTTTTAAATAAATGATCTCAAACCATAGCTTGGTGGTAGGGCATGCTCTAGTGCTCGCCTGCTAGCTACCAGCCTCGAGTTAAGAATCTGTCGCCGTGCACCTATCGGTGTGTTCCGGCAGCCTCACTTGAGAGCCAGTTCCCAGTCCAGGTGTAGCGTGTCGCCACCTTCGACCACATCGTCACTTAGCATCAGGTGACTTGTGCTCAAATGCTACTCTGTAAATAATAAAAAAAAAAAAAAAAAAATAATGGACAACCTATCTATCCACAGTTTGCCCTACTAGGGATAAAAATTTGACACAAGCTCCTAGAAGAAACTGGCCGTATATAGTTTTAAGTTGACGTTTTAAAGTGATAGGCGTAACTAGTTTTAAGTTGACGTTTTACGTGATCACAATGTATCCTATTGAATAAAAAACATTTGACTTTTATCTATCTACGATGATAAATTCCAGATTGCTTCTGCGCAAGGAAGGCGTTAACCTGCGCACTTCGGCCGAGCTGGAAATAGTGAAGGCGATAAAGGAGCGCGCTTGCTATCTCTCCCCGAACCCGCTCAAGGAGGAGACGTTGGACACGGAGCGAGCGCAGTACGTGCTACCTGACGGCACGCAGTTGGAGGTTAGACTTTATTAGGGAATATCTCGATGGGAGGTTGGCTGAAAATCAAATAATGAAATGGTTAAAATAAACAAATCTTTGTTTAGGGTTTATTTCTCTATATAAGTACTAGCTGCCCCGGCGAACTTCGTACCGCCATATTTTATTTCTCTATTCAATTGCAATTTCAGATTGGTCCAGCCAGATTTCGAGCGCCCGAAGTGTTGTTCCGACCAGACCTCATCGGCGAAGAGTGTGAAGGTATATAAGAATACTAGGTGTTCCCCGCGGTTTCACCCGCGTGGGCTACAGCTTTATGCATGCAAAGTCTCAGCCCGATCGGTTTAAAATTGACAAAGTTTCACACAAAATTTTCATCCCCTATTTTATCCCCTTGCGGGTAGAATTAATCAAAATCCTTTCTTAGCGGATGCCTACGTCATAACGTCTACCTGCTTGCCAAATTTCAGCCCGATCCGTCCAGTGGTTTGGGCTGTGCGTTGATAGATCACTATGTCAGTCAGTTACCTTTGAGTTATATATATTTAGATTTATGGATCACCAGCATAATGTCCACCATTGCAATTATAATTAAGAGACAGTTCACACAAGTAAGGTTAAGTGTCATAACATTTATAGGTGAAGACAATTATAAAGAATAACAAAATAGATTTTTGCTAAAATAAAAAAGAATAAAAAATGCTCTTCCAATGCCCTCAGGCCTCCACGAAGTCCTCATGTTCGCCATACAGAAGTCCGACATGGATCTCCGCAAGGTGCTGTACCAGAACATAGTCCTCAGCGGGGGCTCCACCCTGTTCCGGGGCTTCGGAGACCGTCTGCTGGCTGAGATACGACGCCTGGCGCCCAAGGATATGAAAATCAGGGTATGTGGACTCGTTTTTAAGCTTTATAACCTGGAACGGAAACAAGATTTTACATTTCATAAGAAAGAAATCGTCGTCTGTGCCAATATAAAGTACCCTATGTCACTCCCACAATAAAGACGGATCCAATGACACCTCATATGTTAAAATCCGTCAAGCGACATACTGCCGAAGTTAGTAATCGATCCTGATCCGTTATCCGCGATTTTGGATCGATATGTCATGTCATAATACGTCATTTTAGGAGTAATATGTCATGCCCTAGTACTAAAATGACATATCATGGACATGACATATCGATCCGAAACTGCGGATAACGGATCAGGATCGATTATTAATTTCGGGTGTAAAACGTCAAACTTAAGACTAGCTACGCCTGTTCCAACCTCCTTACGCCGGCAAAAGAACAGGCAAGAAACGCCCGGCAGGTAATTTTTTAGGCGCGATCACATTGACAATTTTTTTCATACCACTAATTGATTGAATTGGAGCAAGTTCACTACAATCCCAAGCTTTTTTCTCATCTAAATAGTCAGATATTTTATAATAAGCTTTACTAATAAGATTTCTCTTGGTTGGTTGTGCACATTGGGATATGGGAACATGAATATTAACGAGTTACGGGATCACAACCAAAGAAGACCAGACCCCACAAGCAGCACCCGTTCACGAGTTGACGCATGTGCCAGCCATCGCTCTCGACCATATGAGAGGGAAGAGGGCGACCCGACACACGACGCCACGGTTCTACCAAGGCTCATCCACACACTTTCGAGTCCTGGAAATCACACATCTCGCGATTTACGCGCTCCTTTCTTCCGCATACTTGAAAAATGTGGAACGAGCTTCCCCCACAAGTGTTTCCGCTGTGCTACAGATTGCAATCCTTCAAGATGGGTGTGAAATGAGTTCTTAAAGGTCGGCAACGCATCGGCAACTCCCCTGGTGTTGCAAATGTCCATAGGCGACGGTGACCGCTTTCCATCAAGCGGACCGTCTGCTTGTTTGCTAATCTATTACATAAAAACGCCCTAAAAATTTTTTTTGCCCCTCAGATTTCAGCACCTCAAGAGCGGTTGTACTCCACCTGGATCGGCGGGTCCATCCTTGCGTCCCTCGACACCTTCCGCAAGATGTGGGTGTCCAAGAGGGAATACGACGAGGAAGGACACCGGGCTGTGCACAGGAAGACGTTCTAGAATCTTCTGGAACGTTCTGGAAGACGCTGGAACTTGCTAGAGACGGTTCTGGAGCTGGGGGTTCGATAGCGGGAGCTTTCCATTTCAAGATTGAAATATTTTTATTTAGGATACATGTGATCACTTTAACCCGGAAAAAAAATATCGGTCAAGTGCGAGTCGGTTTCGCGCACGAAGGGTTCCGTACCATTATCTATGAAAACAGTAAAAAACCACGTTTGTTGTATGTGAGTTACCTTAAATATTTTATTTTTCTGCTTTTTAGTATTTGTTGTTATAGCGGCAAAAGAAATACATCATCTGTGAAAATGTCAACTGTCTAACTATCATGGTTCATGAGATACAGCCTGGTGACAGACGGACAGCGGAGTCTTAGTAATAGGGTCCCGTTTTACCCTTTGGGTACGGAACCCTAAAAACAAACTTCAAACTAGCTACGCCTGTTCCAACCTCCTTACGCCGGCAAAAAAACAGGCAAGAAACGCCCGGCAGGTAATTTTTTGGCCGCGATCACATTGACAATTTTATTCCTAATACTAATTGATTGAATTGGAGCAAGTTCACTGCCATCCCAAGCTTGTTTGTCATCTAAATAGTCCGATATTTTATAATAAGCTTTACTAATAAGATTTCTCTTTATACGGACTTGAAATTTTGCTATCGACAAGTCTTGAATTTCACTTGGGATTTTGTTGAAAAAACGTACACATTGACATTTGAACGAGTTGCTAACTTTATGAAGCCTAGTAGTGGGTGCAGCAATTTCAGCTTGATTTTAGCTTTAAGCTATACTCTGGCCTATTTCTGGAATGTTCTGGCCCAGTTCCACAATGTTCTGGCCGATTCAAAAATGTTCTGGTCCAGTTCTAAAATGTTCTGGCCGATCCAAAAATGTCCTGGTCCAGTTCTACAATGTTCTGGCCGATTTTAAAATGTTCTGACTTGTTCTGGAATATTCCGGTTTAGAACTTTCTAGAGACAATGAAGATGATTGGAGAGTATACATAATCATATTAATATTCATTTGTGCTTAAAGTCAGTTTGTATTTATTACGTTTAAGTCTAGTTTATTTTAATTTTATAGTTGATCGAGGCAGTTGATATTTTTAATAGCGTTTATATGTTTTTGTTCTAGCTTATTTTATTAGGATAATGATTACTCAGTTTAGTTTTTTTTGTTTTGTAATGGCGTCACACGATTAGTGAATTTGCCAGCGTCAAGTGTAAAATCAAGTTTAAATGATGATGATAATGATGAGATGACGGGATGAGGATAGTGTTTAAGTAAAGTAATGGCGCTTTACTTAAACTTTACACGGACTTTTTTGGAGCAACTAGAAAAGTCACTTTCACAACTTTATTTCAATTTCCCACACTCGTACATATTAACGAACACATAATGGTTAATAATCCACCAATATTACACACTAGCTGTTCCTTGCGGTTTCACCCGCGTGGGCTACAGTTTATCGCGATAAAAAGTATCCTATGTCCTTCCCCGGGGCTCAAATTATCTCTATACCAAATTTCATTTAAATCGGTTCAGTAGTTTAGGCGCGAAAGCGTATATATTCCGTATACTCCAAAATTATTCCCGTACTTCGGTGCCCCTTCACCGCGTTACCCATTATCCTATTTTAATTCTAGGTTAATTTTTTTTCGGACCACGCGTTTGAATCGTGCTGTTAAAGGTCTTCCTGGTTCGCGACCGCACTTTACCTATTTCATAGATTCTCCCTCACCTCGCCGCGTTTCCCGCTGCGCTGGGGTGCGGCGGGTTTAGTTTTCTGCTACTACTTACATTTTTAAACTCGTGATATCTTTCGAATGGAATGTCCGAATTGAATGATTCAAAAAGTTGTATAAAGGTATTGAAGCAGTTTTGAATAAGAAGTTATTTATTTTAATAAGGATTAATACCAAGACACAAATAAAGAGCCTTTTCTAGAGGCGGCATTAAAAATTAATTTTTTTAAATCAAATATCACTTATTGCGGCATAACTATAATACTTAGACATATGCTCTCGCGGACTTTTTTGTAGATCTTAATGAGACCTACAAACCCGTAAAACATTATTTTGTTCTAGTGTCAATAGTTTTTGCAGCGCACGCCAAAATAGGTTTTCGATTTCACACCTTGGGTTTTAAAATAGCAATTTTCTTACGGATTCCTAATTTTTTGGAAATAAAATATAGCCTATAGCCTTCCTCGATAAATGGGCTATCTAACACTGAAAGAATTTTTCAAATCGGATCAGTAGTTCCTGAGATTAGCGCGTTCAAACAAACAAACAAACAAACAAACAAACAAACAAACAAACAAACTCTGCAGCTTTATAATATTAGTATAGATTATCAGTTTTGGAAATAAAAACAAAATCTTCACGTTGACAGTTCAATTGCCGCCAAAAAAGTCAATCTCAATTTAGTTAGTATGTATTGCATTTTGCTATTTTGTGTACTTATGGCAAGTTAGAATAAAAGTCAAAATGTCAAGCTTATACCCTCTATTAACACATAGGCTACTTTTTATCCCGGTAAAAGGTTCCTGCGGGATAACGGGAAGGTGCGGGTGAAAACGCGGGGCGCAAATAGTGTTAATGTATACATGCAACACCTTTAATAATAAAAATTAATATATTATACAGTTTTTGGCTAAATGAATTATTAAAGCTGGCAATTTCATCACATGTTTTTTCTTTTTATTTATTTATTAAGAAACTCAACAGCGTAATACAATTATATTGCTTATAGGATACTTAACATTGTAAGGCCAATTAAAGAGTTTCACATTAATATTATTAGAACATGGCACAAAATGAAAAAAAAGAAAAACAGTATAATTAATGAATGATAATTACAATGGTTGCCAGTTTGGAGAGTAGTTTTGTGGTAGTGTGTGTGTGTGGTGCGTGTGTGTGTGTGTGTGTGTTAAAAAGGGGGGGGGGATTTGGGTGAGGAAATACTGATGAAGATGCCTGAGTGAAATCTACAAGGGCCGCTATAGAACTTCCAGGTTTCGAATTATCTTGTGACGAAAACCGTGTTTATTACCGTTGAATATGTCTATTTCCCCAAAGTGCTTATTATATGTATTGGTAATGCGTGTGAATATGGAGTTCTTAGCGTAGTTTGTACGATGGTAGGGTACATGTAATAGCGGTGTGTGTCTGGTGCGACGACGAGGCACATTAAATCCGATAGACTGAAGCATGGCTGGACTGTCCAGACGCCGTTTTTGGTCTCTGAATATCGATGTAAACATACCTATCGTACCGAAATAATATGTCATAATATTGTGTTTGACGAATCCGGTATATTTCCTTCCTTACTGTTGGATTTACTCCGTTCCTATCTGCCATGGTATGCAGATTTCTCGTGAGCGTTCTGAGGGAGGTGTCGGTTGCAGTAATAGAAGGCCATTACAAATTAACTGACACTGTATTCTTGACGATTCAACAATGTAGGTACATCTAGAATATTCCACTATCACTAGGTAATACGTAACGCGGGACAGTTCCAAGATGATTCCTGGACCGCCGCAAGCAAACTGTGTAGTTTCTTCTGTCGAGAACTGCCATCAAGACTCTGTCGAGCGCCACTAGGTGGCGCTGGCGTCCCGTTACGTCAAATACATTTCAAATCTAGAACCCGTTTCCGACATGTTTTTATTATGCATGGAAAAAAAGAAAAAATGTTAACATATTTTTCTGTAAATTGACTGTGCAATCAGGTTTAGTCTTCAATTATCTTGAAACGACGATTATACTTTTCAAATCAATAAAAAGCAAGTATGTAGTTTTTATTTTTCTTTGACAAATCATAAGCATGAAATGATAAGACGAAGATTTTCTGATTACATTATTTTTATATCATCATCATCAGTCGGCTTTGAAGCCACGAAATTTAGAATCGATCCTGATCCGCGGTTTTGGATCGACATGTCATGTCATCATATCGTTGATGATACTGCAATACCGCGTAACAAGTGCGAGGCATTTTTTACAGGAGAACTAAAAAACTCAAATTCTTTGTAAATTATCGCCATGCAATTTTTTTTTTTTGTTATGGCGTCACACGATTAGTGTATTTGCCAGTGTCAAGTACTACACATGCTATGATTTTGTCGCTTTCTGATTGGATATTTACAAGTCTGTCAAAAGTCATTGGAGCCAATCAATACAAATTGCCCACTAGCGGGAAATGTAAAATTTGCTACATTTGTACTTACGCGGTATCCGCCACTGTTTGTTACGCGGTATTGCAGTATCATCGATGATATGTCATTTTAGTAAAGCTTGACATATTACTACTAAAATGACATATTATATTATGACATGACATATCGATCCAATACCGCGGATAATGGATCAGGAGCGATTTGTTAGCCATTTACATCCATCGGCTCCCTGCGACTCTTACAAAGTCTTCGGTCCACCTAGTGGGGTCTACCTACAGAAAATCTTCTGAAAGTTTTTCTTTTATATATTATGTCTTGTTAAATAAAATAATGTATTCCATGACAACGTTTTGTTTTCTTATACCTACCTGTTGCCCGTGGCTCCGCCTGCACATATATATTTTGTAGCGATGATGGCTCTGTGGTAGTGACGTCGGCTTGCGATCCGTAAGACGTGGAATCCTACAATGAGCTTGAGCTTTTAGTGAAGGAAAACATCGCGATGAAACCATAGCTTGGTGGTAGGGCATGCTCTAGTGCTCGCCTGCTAGCTACCAGCCTCGAGTTAAGAATCTGTCGCCGTGCACCTATCGGTGTGTTCCGGCAGCCTCACTTGAGAGCCAGTTCCCAGTTCAGGTGTAGCGTGGCGCCACCTTCGACCACATCGTCACTTAACATCAGGTGGCTTGTGGTCAAACGCTACCCTGTAAATAGTAAAAGAAAATAAAAATAAAAGAGTTTCAAACTTTCACTATAAGGGTCTGGTCGCCCGAAATTTATTACTAGTAGCGCCGCGAGGTTTCACCCGCGTCTTCCCGTTATCCCGCAGGGACCTGTTTTCCGGGATAAGTAGCCTGTGTTAATCCAGGGTATAAGCTATCTCCATTCCAAATTTCATTCAGATCCGTTCAGTAGTTTTTGCGTGAAAGTAACAAACATCCATCCATCCATCCATACTCACAAACTTTCACGTTTATAATATTAGTAGGATGTACTATTGCCACCTCCGCTTCCGCCTCCCATCACCTCCGCTTCCGTTACAGCTCTAATTAAGACCACCAATAATATTTTAATCGTCTATATTTCATTAAATAACATTTAAAGATGGAATAGTTGCAACACATGATTTTTTATTGTACTGGCAACATTTTTCAAGATGGCGGTGTTCACTAATGACTTAGAGCTAGGTTTTGGTAGCTTCGTGTTCATTTCTTAGCGGTGACCATGTCTTCCAGGTTTTTGAGCTCAGCTGGAAACAAAAAATAGGTGATTAGTCTTGCAGAATGATGTTTTTATGATCTGTGTTGGACTTTTTTGGCGGCAGAGAGCGATGGCTGGCACATGCGTCAACTCGTGAACGGGTGCTGCTTGTGGGGTCTGGTCTGCTTTGGTTGTGATCCCGCAACTCATTAATATTCATGTTCCCATATCCCAATGTGTACAACCAAACAAGAGAAATCTTATTAGTAAATCTAATTAAAAAATATCGGACCATTAGATGACAAAAAAAGCTTGGGATTTTAGTGAACTTGCTCCAATTCAATCAATTAGTAATAAGAATAAAATTGTCAATGTGATCGCGCCAAAAAAATTACCTGCCGGGCGTTTCTTGCCTGTTCTTTTGCCGGCGTAAGGAGGTTGGAACAGGCGTAGCTAGTTTTAAGTTTGACGTTTTAAAGTGATCACAATGTATCCTATTGAATAAATAAATAAATTGAATTGAATTGAATTGGCAAATGAACTGTCAACATAAAAATGTTGTATTTATTTCCAAATCTCGAATTTATTCGAGTGATATTGTGTGATATTGGTGGATTATTAACCATTATGTGTTCGTTAATGTGTACGAGTGTGGGAAATTGAAATAAAGTTGTGAATGTGACTTTCCTAGTTGCTCCAAAAATGTCCGTGTAAAGTTTAAGTTAAGCGCCACTACTTTACTTAAGCACTATCCCCTTTGACCCAGCTCACTGCTGGGTCCCATCATCTCATCATCATCATCATCATCATGATGATTAGCTGATTCTACTCTTAATCTGAAATATTTAATACTTAACACTGGCAAATAAATTTATCGTTTGATGCCATCAAAAAAAAATGCAAATGGCTAATAGCCATTCATGGTGGTGTTCAAAGGGGGAGGCCTATGTTCAGCAGTGGACTTCTAGTTGATAATTTATTTATTTATTAACGCGAGCAGCTTGAGGCTGATGTGCCTATATCATGCTGTGTTGAATTATAGCAATGTCCAAAAGTGCAGAGAAAAGTCAATTCTGTAGCAAGGAAGCATTGTTCGTTCGCAACCACTTGTCCAGTCTGTTTTTTTTTATTACTACTTACAGGGTAGCGTTCGACCTGAAGTCACCTGATGTTAAATGACAATGTGGTCGAAGATTGCGTCACCCTACAACTGGACTGGGAACTGGCTCTCAAGTCTCAAGTGAGGCTGCCGGAACACACCGATAGGTGCACGGCGACAGATTCTTAATGTGAGGCTGGTAGCTAACTAGACGAGTACTAGAAATGCCCTAAGCTATGGTTTCATGTTTTACTTCACCGAAAGCACAAGCTCAATGTAGGATTCGAACCCACGTCCTATACTACCGCTGATCATCTATAAAAGTCTGTTTTTAAAGTTGTTCACTGAAGGTGCCGACGCAACGTCTTCTGCTAGTCTGTTCCAGTTGTGCATCACTCTCAAAGCCAGGAAGTGGTGCGCAGTGTTCGATTAATTCATCATCATCATCATTATCAGCCTTTCACGTTCCCACTGCTGGGACTCTGGCCTTCTCTCAGAGAGAGAGTATGGGCTGTAATCTACCACGCTGGCCCAGTGCGGGTTGGTAAATATCGCATGCCCTTGAACGTTGTGGTTCTTGGACATGCCGGTTTCCTCATGATGTTTTCCTTCACTGTTTTGAGCTATGGCTAATCCGCACATAACTTATTGAGTCATAGGTGCGGGGCCGAGAGGATTCGAACTCGGTATCGGCGTCTTGTAAGTTGCTCGCCTAACCGTTCGGCCACCATCGCTACGATTAATTGAAATTGAATATTTACCAGCTGCAGCAATCCTCTTCTCCTCAGCCCGCTTGACGTCCTTAATGGCCTTCTCCTTGGCCTCCACTTCACGGAACTTGGTCTCCTTCCTGGACAGGCGGCTCTGGTGGAACGCACCGTACAGCACTCCGGCAGTGAGGAACGACCAGCGACCAAACTGGAATTGTTTAAAAGAAAATGAAATGAAACAAGAACAACAACTGGACAAAGGGTTGCGAACGAACAATAAATAAATAAATATCGCGGGACCATCACACACATATTGATCTAGCCCCAGATTAAGCTCGAAACTTGTGTTATAGTACTAGACAACGATATACATACTTATCTAGAGAAATAAATACTTATATAGATAGAAATATCCAAGACTCAGGTACAAAAATTCGTGCTTATCACACATATATTTGCCCTTACAGGGATTCCAACCCGGGACCGCTAGCTTCGCATGCAGGAACACTACCAACTTGGCTACCGCGTCGTCAATGCTACAAAGCTTCCTACTTGCTACAGAATTGACACTGAACTTTTGTACATTGCTATAATTCAACACAGCATGATTGTTGTGAATTTAAGTGTACTTGTAAAGTGTGGGTAGGTTGATTTGTGTTTATTTTTGTTTACCCACCCCACATGCACAGTAAATTCATGTAGCGAATCTTGTAGTTACCTAGCATCAATACAAATTGATTTTTTTTTTTTTTTTGTTTAGTTATGGCGTCACACGATTAGTGTATTTGCCAGTGTCAAGTAAAAAAAATTTCAAACTCAGAGAGTTGAATCAAGTTTAAATGATGATGGTGATGATGATGATGAGATGATGGGATGAGGATAGTGTTTATGTAAAGTAGTGATGCTTTACTTAAACTTTACACGGACTTTTTTGGAGCAACTTGAAAAGTCACTTTCACAACTTTATTTCAATTTCCCACACTCGTAAACATTAACGAACACATAATGGTTAATAATCCACCAATATTACACATTATCACTCGAAGAAACACAAGTTTTGGAAATAAAAACAAAATTTTCACGTTGACAACTCAATTGCCGCCAAAAAAGTCCACAAATTGATTACTTTCGCCCGAAATTAATAATCAATCCTGATCTGTTATCCGTTACTAGGGCTTGACATATTACTACTAAAATGACATATTATGACATGATATTATATCAATTAAAACCGCGGATGATGGATCAGGATCGATTATTAGTTTCGGGCGTAAGTGCAACAAAAAGTATCCTATCGCCCAGTTTCAGTTTTTATCTCCAATAGGACAAACCGTGGATAGATCGGTTATTGAAACCGCCGTAAGAAACATATTGATGTACATATTCCTAAAGTAAAGAATGCATAGGTACACCTTCGTCTAGGACAGAATACGATTTTGATTGAAACACAAACATCCAAGTACAAAAAGGTTATTACTAAAAGTTTTTTCACAAATATCGTATTGAAACTGGTTGCTATTTAAGAAAAAATATATATTAAAAATAAAGTGACGATACTAAATAAGGTTTCATGGGATTTATGCAAGGAGTTTACTAGCGAAAATACTAGTTACATAACGACGGAATAGTTTCATCAAGAAAATGTAATAATTACCCTGATCAAAGGCGACACTCGCACTGGGGGTCCGTAGGGAAGGTCAGACATTCTGAAATTATTGGGATCCTAAAATCCAAATAGGATTTATAAATTAACCCAAGAATCTTCTTCCAATTTCCAACAGAGGTTAGAAAACTTGTTGGTGCTGCCAAATACAAAAATGGAAAATGGCATCGCCCAATCAATACTCACAGCTTGTATTACAATTTATTGCCAATAAAAATGAAAAAGCAATAAATAAAGTAGTGTTGTAACTGTGACACGATTTTGGTATTTAACTTTTACATAAAAGACATAATTAAATAAAAATTATTGATTGCAAAGGTTAACTGCGTAAAAAGGAACAAATATTTTTATCCTCTGGCAACATCAATAACTTTTGACAGTACTGACAGCTGATCCGCGAATGAATGGCCGTCCGGCTGATTTCAATTCTCATTCAAACCAATCAACACAATCAATCAATCAGTCGTCAAAATGGCGTTAGTCATGGCGTTTGTGTCGGTGGCGGCATCGATATTGTACACGCCGTTTCTTCTCCTAATTCTGTGCGTTATCTTTCTCGCGTCTATCGGTAAATCCTTGGGTGTAAGAAGGCTTTACGTGAACATATTGCTCAAACTTTTCGAGGTGAGTGCCTTTGCCATTATTCTTGCGTAAATAGAAAATGTTTTCGTGCGTACTGCATATCTTTAACAAAGGTATATTGTTTACTGGTACATTGAATTAATTTTGAGTGTTATTGACTGTAATTGGGTTACGAATGGGCAAACTGTTTGTTATTATGCAAGGTAAGGTTATATGATGACAAAAATCCAACACGCACTTTGTAGTTTTCTATGCATAACCTTCCTTGAAAATATCATATTATCCTTGCAATTGAGGAAGAATCTGAGTCACAGTACGTAAACATTTCGAATTGTATTAATTGTACACTATGCCTTTTAAATCTTCAGTTTTAATTACGACTCTCTCGATACATGCTCATCAAAGTAATTTTAAAATAAAAGGTTTGTTAGAAACTTTAAAATTCAAGGTTAATTCGTTAATACATACGTGTTCTTCCCATTTATGAATCACTCAGTATTGATAAAGAGTTAAGACAAACAATGGGTGGTTTTATATTATTATGATTGTAGGTAGATATATTTTTGTCTCACCCTCTCCGCTTGAAGGTTGTCTGGGACAACGTCAAACTTAAAACTAGCTACGCCATTTCCAACCTCCTTACACAGGCAAGAAATGCTTCTAAAATACTTATTGTGTACAATCACATCTACAATTTTATTCTTATCGCTAATTGATTGCATTGGAGCAATGAGTCAAAATGTTTGCACCCGTGCGATGCCAGGGCGGATGGCATATCTATATAGGCTGATGAATAGAATAGAATTTACGTTTATTTGCAACCACAACACTCATGATACATGGAAAAAGAAAAAAATACAGTAATTGAAGGTACACGAGAATGTCACCGTCGCAAATCGGCCCCAACTCAGCAAAATGCTGGTTAGTTAACCAGCGCGATGAATAGAATAGAATAGAATTTTTGTTTATTTGCAACAAATACAATAAAACAATATTACAGTAATTGAAGTAATTGATGAGATTGATAAAAGCACGTTTCCAGGGTCTTAAGGTCAAAACTAGAACTGTCATTATGATAGTAACAAAATATTGACCGAGTCATGACTACATTTATAATGCGAACAGCGAAAGAGTGGAACGACCTGCCAGCGTCATTGTTTCCCGATAAGTACAATTTGGGAGTTTTCAAGTCCAACAGTGAATAGGTATCTTCTAGGCAAGCATGCTCCGTCGTCGGCCACGTCTTCACTTACCATCAGGTGAAACTGTGGTCAAATGATTGCCTATATAAAAATGACATTGTACGAGTCGCAGGGAGCCGATGGATGCAAAGCCTAAATTGCTTCGTCCTTGATTTTGTATGTGCGAATGTAGAGGCCACTTGGAGGGTATGCTAATATGTTTGTCTTGATGCATAGGGGTGTACTAAGAAAGGATTTTTTGGAATTCGACCCCTAAGGGGGTAAAAATGGGCGTAAACCTTTGCATGAAAGTCATTGATTTTGAAGCCAGCTCTGAAATTTTGTCAATAGTCAATTTTTCTTTATTCAATAGGATACATTGTGATCATTTTAAAACGTCAAACTTAAAACTAGTTACGCCTGTTCCAACCTCCTTACGCCGGCAAAAGAACAGGCAAGAAACGCCCGGCAGGTAATTTTTTGGCGCGATCACATTGACAATTTTATTCTTATTACTAATTGATTGAATTGGAGCAAGTTCACTATGTCCCAAGCTTTTTTTGTCATCTAATAGAGTTCGATATTGTTTAAAATAAGCTTTACTAATAAGATTTCTCTTGGTTTGTTGTGGACATTGGGATAGCGTTAATAATTAACGCAATATTTATCGCGAAGATAGGCATTGACTTTTCCCTTGACGTTGACCTTAGTGTGGCCCGGGCATGAAGGATAGCCCGCGCGGGCGAAGCCGCGGACAGAAGCCAGGAAGTTATGTTTGTAGTAGATACATGTGTTTTGACGATGTCTTCATTAGAAACATGTGACATGTAGTTTTATTATCGGTGTGACAAAGGTCGCGGTGGTTTACCGTCCATGTGCACTGATATCGTTGCACGTGCATTGAGAATACGGAAGTTGAACACTGCGGGCGTGCTGTCTCATCAGAAATTCTAGAAGTATAGCTTATTATAAAATATCGGATTTTACTATACTATTTATATTATGACAAACAAGCTTGGGATTGTGGTGAACTTGCACCAATTCAATCAATTAGTAATAAGAATCAAAATCAAAAATATGTTTATTCAATAGGATACATTGTGATCACTTTAAAACGTCAACTTAAAACTAGCTACGCCTGTTCCAACCTCCTTACGCCGCCAAAAGAGCAGGCAAGAAACGCCCGGCAGGTAATTTTTTTGGCGCGATCCCATTGTCAATTTTAGTCTTATTACTAATTGATTGAATTGGAGCAAGTTCACTAAAATCCCAAGCTTAATAAGCTAATTAATTAAGCTTAATAATTAATTAAACGATATAATGGTTAATTCAAAATGTGTGGAGCGCTTCTTTTACTGGGTAAATAAAAGTACACACAACCCAAAAGCGCTCCACACTTTTTGAATTAACCATTATATCGTAACTAGTACAAGTCAATTTAATTACTTTATATTTTTCAGTGCGTTTTTAAAGTGTTTTTTTTTAGTCTTTTAAACTATATATTATTATTTGAAACGAAATTATTTTGAATAAACATTTGAACTTTTGAATGTTTTTATCGGATAATTATCATTATATTGATCCCCCTGTTAAAACCACGGATTATAATTATCTTATCAAACATACATACATATATACAAGTATTTGTATAGTCATAGTAAAGGAGTAGTAGTTCAGCTTCATATAAATCGGCCGTCGCCGGTTTGAATGTGTGCGTGAGTAGCGGCACCGTGTACGCACGCACTTTTCACGCACACAATCACAAACAAACGGGGCCGCGGCCATGCACTCAGTACAGAACGCGCCGCCTATGCGTCACCGCAAGAGTAGGCAATTAACTCGTCGAGCGGCCTTAGCTAACCTACTGTTCTTTATATACTGTGGTATAGTTTATTGTATTAAATTAAACGTTTCCATAATCTTGGTTAGGTAATTTTTATATATGTTTATCTATCTATCCGACGACGCGATTGTCGAGTTGGTAGTGAGTGATCCTGCCTTCGAAGCTAGCGGTCCCGGGCTCGAATCCCGGTAAGGGCAAATATATGTGTGATAAGCACGAATATTTGTTCCCGAGTCTTGGATATTTCTATCTATATAAGTATTTATTTCTCTATATAAGTACATGTGTACCGATAACACAAGTTTCGAGCTTAAGTTGGGGCTAGGACAATTTTGTGTGCAATGCTCTCCGATATCTATATAAATATATAACTCAAAGGTGACTGACTGACATAGTGATCTATCAACGCACAGCCCAAACCACTGGACGGATCGGGCTGAAATTTGGCATGCAGGTAGACGTTATGACGTAGGCATCCGCTATGAAAGGATTTCGCGATAAACTGTAGCCCACGCGGGTGAAACCGCGGGGAACAGCTAGTTTATATATATACGTACTATTGATATTTGTGCTGGTGTTGCCGAACTATAGTTTTACTATCGACAGTTTTCATCTAAATAAGCCATTTTATCGATAGACCTGTCGATAGTATCGATACTATCGAAACGAGGCAATACTATCGATAGTATTCGCGAAGTAAGTATAAACTATCGTTTTTTTTTCTAGTCCAAATCGCACTACACATTTCCTCTATGGTAGGTACCTAGGTGTTATGGACCTTAAGCGTTTATCTAACTCGCCTTGATGGAAGGTCAGGGTAAACTCGACTGAGGTAAACTTCCTAAAGAGGTAACGCTAGGTTACCTAAATACCCACTTGTGCTACTATTTTATCTTATCCCTACTAATATTAGAAATGCGAAAGTAAAATTCAAAATATCTTTATTTAAAAGGACGCCGTGATAAACAATGAATCTCAAATCAGCTCCATACAAAAACGCAAGCGAGCTGACTAATGCCGTGAGGTCGTATGCGTCAAAAAAAGGTGTATTTCTTTTAAAATGAAAACTATCGTTAATTTTATAGAACTAAACTTATAGTTCTTTGAAGAATGTGTATAATATATCATACAAAAAAATGTCAACTCTTAGATCGGTTTTGTATGCCTGTAAAATGAAAATCTTTTATTTAGAGGGCAGTTTTCGATCATTGTTTCTCTGCTATGAAAGTTAACCAATCGTGTGATCCTTCCGACAATTTGATGTCAAAACATGATCTTTAATGTACATAAATATTAGCTCTGTATGTTTTGTAATTGCTGAGAAAAAAGGAGATCCCTGCAGCCAATATTGCCAATTCCTCGTCTTAATAGGATACATAAAATATGATCAAACTTTAGACTAGCTACGCCTGTTCCAACCTCCTCCAAGTAACTCTGTCCGTCTATCTGTGCTTCTTTCACGCTTAAACTACTGAACCGATTTAAATGAAATTTGGTACAGAGACAGTCTAGAGCGTGAGTAAGGACATAGGCTACTTTTTATCGCGATAAACTGTAGCCCACGCGGGTGAAACCGCGGGGAACAGCTAGTTCGCTACTAAAGCCCGAAATGAAATTAACATAATACGCCATTTTAGTACTTCACATATTACTACTTGACATAATTACTACTAAAATGACATTATTATAAAATGACATATCGATCGAAAACCGCGGATAACGGATCAGGATCGATCATTAATTTCGACCGCAAGACAGCAATAGGTAGTAAAACCTCATAGCTATTACGATTTCATCGCGATGTTTTCCTTCACCGAGAGTTCAAGCTCGTTGCGGAATTCGAACCCGCGACCTTTGGATCGCATGCCAACGTCACTATTACTGAGCTATCATCGCTTGCAGGCAACTGTCAGCTAATCTGAGCCCAATTAATCTCTAAGTAGGTTGGTAAACAAGAAATCGACGGCCTTAACGTCAAACGTGCTAAGTGCAAAATTATTGATTTTAGATACAAATGGCAATGATATTAAATTAAGCCTGCTGTTCTCTTGGCTTTCACCAGAGCGTTCCTTTTCTAGCACTTTTTTTTTACTTACAGGTAGCGTTTCACCACAAGTCACCTGATGTTAAGTGACGATGTGGAGAATTCACTTCTTAACCAACAACGCAGTGTTTTAAGTTTGACATCGGTGTCTGTCTGTGGCATAGTAGGTAGCTCTCAAATAAATGGACCGATTTTGATGCGGTTTTTTAAAATTTGAAAGTCAGTTTTCTTGCGGTGTTTCTTAGACTTAGCTATATTCATGTTCTCATATCCCAATGTGTACAACCAAACACGAGAAATCTTATTAGTAAAGCTAATTTAAAAATATCAGACTATTAGATGACAAAAAAAAAGCTTGGGATTTTAGTGAACTTGCTCCAATTTAATCAATTAGTAATAAGAATAAAATTGTAAATGTGATCGCGCCAAAAAAATTACCTGCCGGGCGTTTCTTGCCTGTTCTTTTGCCGGCGTAAGGAGGTTGGAACAGGCGTAGCTAGTTTTAAGTTTGACGTTTTAAAGTGATCACAATGTATCCTATTGAATAAAGTACAATTGACTTTGACTTTGTTTGATTGAAAATCGGTCCAAGACGTTGGGGTTTTTTTTTAATATTATTTCAGGGTAGTGTTTGACCACAAGTCACCTGATGAAATGTTTTTCCCTTTCCAGTACGGCAGACAACACATCGAGGTCGCGAAGAAGATCCAGAGGAACGACAGCTCCTCAGATGATGAAGACGAGGAGCCGCCTGTGCCTGATGATAAACCACCGTCGGCAGTCGTCAAGGAGAACGGAGTGGGGAATGGTGAGCTGAGACAATCCTACTAATATTATAAACTTGAAAGTTTGTGAGTATGGATGGATGGATGGATGGATGGATGTTTGTGACTCTTTCACGCAAAAACTACTGAACGGAGCAAGCTTATACCCTGGATTAACACATAGGCTATTTCTTTTTATCCCGGAAAAAGTTCCTGCGGGATAACGGGGAGATGCGGGTGAAACCGCGGAGCGCGACTAGTGTCGCTATAAAAATACCGATTTTGACGGAACTTTCACTCGCAGATAGCTAATGTTTTAAAAGTAACTCTTCTTTTAAACATTTTAACCCCGGTGAAGGTTAAGGCGCTGGTTCCCAAGCTAAGCTGAAAAACGGGGTTGATTAAAACCAACTCTGTGTAATTTTGGTCTAATAAAAATATATGTTAATCTACTTGATATATATAGCAGAACACCTTCAGGCCGAAAAAGGCATAAAATATATTTATATATTGAAAAAAAATGTGCAAAGTGGCCCATTTTCTAAAAGTTTAATACTACTCTACTCCTAAACTATATATGCAACAAAGACTTGTTAATACCATCAGCGTATTAAGAAATATAATACCCAAAACACCTTCAGGCCATTTTTTGAAAATACTGCTTTAATTATTTACGTATTTCATACTCGCAAATCGCCACGTCAGTCTCTCATAAAGTCGGTGCGGGATGATTTCACCTGATCAAGCAAGGTCAGGGTGGTCAGTTTCTACACAGTAAACCGGGGGGCTGGTCTTAAAATCACCGGCCTTGTGTGTCTACCAACACTATCTGATTTCTGCATGTGTTCGTATAACCCAAAATTGAGATCAAGCAAGGTCAACGGCGTATGGCAAAGCCTTAAAGGATACCTTATAACGCGGTAAACTGTAGATTACGCGGGTGAAACCGCGGGGAACAGCTAGTAGGTAATAATAATTTTGATTTGATGTACCTATATAATAACCTCGCAAGTGTCGGTCCGTCTTCCGTTCCCACGTAATTATGCACCTATATTTTTTTTACCACAAGTCCACTGTCGAGATCGTTAAAACATTAAAATTTTCACCAAAAACACATTTGTGAACAAAATATTTACCTAAGTGTGGTCAGCGTTAGCAAAAATTGAGAAATAAGTGTCTGCGGATAAGCGATGGTGACCGAAAGGTGACGCGTGCGCCTATCATCAGCCTTTTACGTTCTCACTGCCGGGCTGGGACTCTGGCCTTCTCTCAACTCGTAACTCGTTAATATTCATGTTCCCATATCCCAATGTGTACAACCAAACAAGAGAAATCTTATTAGTAAAGCTAATTAAAAAATATCGGACTATTAGATGACAAAAAAAAAGCTTGGGATTTTAGTGAACTTGCTCCAAGACAATCAATTAAAAAAAAAAAACTACCGGGTCGTCAATAAATTTCAATCTTCAGTAGGGCAAACCGTGGATAGATGCGACGATTTTGACGGCTTGCATCGCGCATCGTCGCGGACATAATATTTGTTTTTGTAATGCTTGTGAGAAATCGGGCAAATATTTGCTAATAGTCTGGGTGTATTTTACATAATGTTATGAACTTGATATTGGCGTATGGTCAAGGCCTTTGTTGTTTGTTTTTGTTGCGGCATTGCTAAAGACCGGCCAAGTGCGTGATGGACTCGTTTTTTAATAGATTAGCAAACAAGCAGACGGCCCGCCTGATGGAAAGCGGTCACCGTCGCCTATGGACATCTGCAACACCAGCGCCTCTAGCCAAGACGCATTCTGCAATCGTTGACGCTAATAGAAAACAAGAAAAAAGTATTGGTTTGACATATTTCTGACCACGTGACTTAGCGTTGAAATATGTCAAACCAATACTTTTTTCTTGTTTTCTACTAGCGTCAACGATTGCATGCAGAATGCATCTTGGCTAGGGGCGCAGGGGAGTTGCCGATGCGTTGCCGACCTTTAAGAACTCTTTTCACACCCATCTTGAAGGATTGCAATCTGTAGCACAGCGGAAACACATGTGGAGGGAGCTCAAATAAAAAAAAAACGAATAAACGAATTTTCTACTTGAAGTGATAATAGACAAAAATTCAAAATTCAATCATTTTTATTCAATAGGATACATTGTGATCACTTTAAAACGTCAACTTAAAACTAGCTACGCCCGTTCCAACCTCCTTACGCCGGCAAAAGAACAGGCAATAAACGCCCGGCAGGTAATTTTTTTGGCGCGATCAAATTACAATTTTATTCTTATTACTAATTGATTGAATTGGAGCAAGTTCACTAAAATCCCAAGCTTTTTTTTGTCATCTAATAGTCCGATATTTTTAAATTAGCTTTGCTAATAAGATTTCTCTTGTTTGGTTGTGCACATTGGGATATGGGAACATGAATATTAACGTGTTGCGGGATCACAACCAAAGCAGACCAGACCCCACAAGCACAGACAATAGACAATATATGTATTTGTGGCAAAAATCAAAAATCAAATCAAAATCAAAAATATGTTTATTCAATAGGATACATTGTGATCACTTTAAAACGTCAACTTAAAACTAGCTACGCCTGTTCCAACCTCCTTACGCCGGCAAAAGAACAGGCAAGAAACGCCCGGCAGGTAATTTTTTTGGCGCGATCACATTGACAATTTTATTCTTATTACTAATTGATTGAATTGGAGCAAGTTCACTAAAATCCCAAGCTTTTTTTTTTGTCATCTAATAGTCCGATATTTTTTATTTAGCTTTACTAATAAGAAGATTTCTCTTGTTTGGTTGTACACATTGGGATATGGGAACATGAATATTAACGAGTTGCGGGATCACAACCAAAGCAGACCAGACCCCACAAGCAGCACCCGTTCACGAGTTGATGCATGTGCCAGCCATCGCTCTCCTCGACCATATGAGAGGGAAGAGGGCGACCCGACACATGACGCCGCTGCAAGCAAAGTCACTTTCGTGAGCATGACTGTTTTGGCTGTTTACCGAAAATGGTTAGAATAGGGGAAATAGGGAGAATAGATAGATAGAAAGAAAGATAGATAGATTAACTACAATCCCAAGCTTGTTTGTCATCTAGATAGTCCGATATTTTATAATAAGCTTTACTAATGAGATTTCTCTTTATACGAATTTGAAATTTTGTTATAGACAAGTCTTGAATTTCACTTGGGATTTTGTTGAAAAAGCGTACACATTGACCTTTGAACGAGTTGCTAACTTTATGGAGCCTAGTGGTGGGTACAGCAATTTTATCTTTGTTTCTAGTATTAAAATTGTGATAATCACTTCTCTTTTTGAAGCTATTTAAATTTTTCCGTATGTACATTACATTTTCATAAATATATTGACAAATAACTGTCATTATTTTGGTTTCTTTAAACTTAATTCTTAAAGATTCTCTGGGGCCCATGTTATAAATCGCACGAACAGCTCTCTTCTGCAATACAAATATGGTGTTAATATCAGCAGCGTTTCCCCACAGCAATATTCCATAGGACATAATGCTGTGAAAATAGCTGAAATAGACTAGTCTGGCTGTATCAACGTCAGTAAGGTGACGGATCTTCTTTACAGCATATGCTGCAGAGCTAAGTCTGCTCGATAGACTGACAATATGTGGACCCCATTGCAATTTGTGATCTAAAGTTATGCCTAAGAATACTGTAGTCTTGACAAGGTCCAATTCTTCGTCCTTAATTTTTACATTTGTTGGTACTTCTTTAACATTGGGCAGCACAAATCTCAAGCATTTTGTCTTTTTTCCATTTAACATCAAATTGTTCGCATCAAACCAGTCTGTAACTTTGGAGAGAGCATTGTTCACGTCGTCAGAAATGTTATGTTGTCGCTTTAACTTAAATAAAAGTGACGTATCATCAGCAAACAATACTATTTCGTGATTGTCACTAACAAGGCTGGGCAAATCATTGATGTAAACTAAAAACAGAAAAGGTCCGAGTATTGAACCCTGCGGAACTCCCATTGTGACTACTGACCCCGAGGATCGCTTCCCGTTCACGTCAACTCTCTGAATCCTATCACTAAGGTATGAGGTTACAAGGTCCAGAGGAACACCTCGAATACCATAGTGCCGGAGCTTCCTGATCAGTGTCTCGTGGTGAACACAATCAAATGCCTTGGACAAGTCACAGAACACGCCTAGAGCGTCCCGTGACTCCTCCCAGGCATCATAGATGTGAGTTAATAACTCGACACCAGCATCAGTAGTAGAGCGACCACGCGTAAAGCCAAACTGTTTTTGATTAAGTAATTTGTTTGCTGAGAAATGTCTTTGCAATTGATTTAGAATAAGTTTTTCGAATATTTTACTAAATGTTGGTAATACTGATATTGGTCTAAAGTTAGTAGGGTCAGTCGTTGTACCCGATTTAAACAAGGGTGTTATCTTACTATGTTTCATCAGATCAGGAAACACGCCGTCGTCAATACATTTGTTAAATATTAGGGCTAATTCGGGTGCAATCATTTCAATTAATGGCTTAACAACGGTCACGGATATACCCCAGAGGTCAGTAGTTTTCTTGACATTAATCATATTAAAAGCTTTTACTACATCTTTGCAACTAACATAGTCAAATTGAAAAGGAATTTCGCACTCTGGTACATTTGTTTTTAACATAGATTCTGCAATGGTGTGCGATGAGTTTAAGAACTTAGTAGTAGAGACTGGAATGTCAGTGAAAAAGGTTTCAAATGCTTTAGCTACTTCAATGTCAGTCTTGACACTGGTATCGCCAATATTTAGGTTGTAATTATTAGCTTGAGACCTGACTTTACCAGTCTCACTATTTATAATTTTCCAAGTTGCTTTAATTTTGTCATTACTATTTTTAAGCTTAGAACTTATATAACGAGACTTTGCAATGTGACAGACCGTCTTAAAAATTTTTGAGTATGTTTTTACAGTTTCTTTAAACTCATTACTAGTATTATATTGTTTTTCACTGTAGAGATCGTACAGCTTTTGCCTGCTTTTGTGAATACCAACTGTAGCCCACTCCGTAAAATTAGGTCTATCAGAAACCATGATCGTTTTTGGAGTAAATATCGTGTTGAAAGCTTTGCTAAATACGCTGAAAAAAGAGTTGTATAAATCATCAGCATTTCTACGATCCGGTAAAAAAGGAAGTTCATCGATCAGCTTTAATTTTATTTTCTCCATCCGATCAACGGTCTCTGGTACATATGTGACAGATTTTTTTCCATTAATTTTTATTTTATTTTTAATTGTAATTAATTGACCACAATGGTCTGAATCTAATTTACTTATTACACTTTGACTAATTACATTCACATCTGTAAAAATATTATCTAAACAAGTAGCCGTAGTGGCAGTTATCCTTGTAGGCTCCATAAACAAATTTCTCAAATTAAATGATTTAAATAAATTAGTTATTCTCGTACTTAGAGTAGAAACATCCAAAAGGTTTACATTGAAATCTCCACAGATAATAATTTGTTTATTTAACTTGGATATTTTGAAAAGAACTTCCTCCATTAACTTTTCAAAATCATCATATGAACTAGTTGGAGGCCTGTACACACTTAAAATAATGAACTGCTCCAATTCTACACAAGCTATTTCGATTATTCGTTCAGCTGAGTAGTGGACGATGTCTTTGCGTTCTTTGAATTTAATTTTTTTATTTAATAGTATTAATGAACCACCATGAATTGCATTAACTCTGCTGAACGAACTACCAACTTGGTGATTGTTAAAACTAAATATGTGTTCATGATTTTTGAGCCAATGCTCAGTAATGCAAAGAATGTCAATGTTATTGTGATTCATGAACAACTCAATTTCTAAACATTTGCCCTTCATCCCTTGAATATTCTGGTGGACCAGGTTGAATTTATTTACATTTTCGTTAACTATGATTTGTGATTTTGGGCAAGATTTGTAAACAATATTTTTTGATTTAATTGGGCTAGAGACTTCCTCTATTGTCATGCCACTATGTTTAAATTATTTGGAATTGTTTCCAACTGTTGAATAGTGTTGTCAAGACAGTACTCAATAGAGCACATTTGTTTAGCCAAGTTATTGGCTGTCTTATTAAAATAATAAGATAGCGAATTAGCTACCCGTTGTTTATAATACTTTTTAAGACAATAACTGTCTTTGGTCAAAAAATATTTTTTACCAACAATATTGTTAGTGTCAATCAGATTAATTTTATTATAATTACATGACAATTCATGTAAAGTCAAATTTAACTTATACCTAAGGTTGTTTTCTGCTTGTGACAAACTGTGACTATAGGGGAAGGTAAACAATATAATTTCATTTACTTGTAATAATCTTAACGTTTTAACATATTCATTTAGCTCATTTTCATTGACATTTCCTCTATTCCCAATTAAAATTATCAGATTTGAGTTGTGGTTATATTTATATTTTTCTATTTTTGGCATCAACTCACGCAGACTAGAATTGGGCATACAATTATTTATGAGCCGGCATCCAGTGTTCATACCTACTCTTGAACCCATATGCTTACCAATTTCATCGCTGAACATAACATAATTTGTTTCATTTACACTATCACCAGACAAGACATTCAAACTGTCTGACATTTCTGGTAATGATGAAGCAGTACAAACCGGCATTGGCTGTTTTGTGAGTTGACAGTCACATGCTGTGTCAATATTTGACTCAACACACTCTAGGTTGCTGTGGCTCAATTTGAGCAATTCATCCATCGCCAATATATACTCCTTCATCATGTACTGAGACTGTTCATAACGGCCACTGATAGTAATTAGTGAAGTCTCAAGGCTGGTGATTTTTGTTTGCAGGTCCTTTATTTCAGATTGATATGTTATGCTGGTAGTTTGCAACTCTAGTTGATACATTTTAATGTTATCTAATAAAGTAATTTTATTTCTTTTGTTTTTTATTGACTTCACTAAATTTTTTTGGCTCTTTAACAATTTTTTTGTTTTATTGATAATTTTTTTAATTTTAACATATTTCTTTAGTTTGTTTCTGCTACAAGGGTAAATAGTTCCCACTGTGTCATCATTTGTAAGGTCAATAGTATGAGTGGTTCCCACACCCCCTGCAGCAGAGACGGGAAGTGAATCCCTACGGACTAAAACTAATTCATTAAAGAGACTAAGGGTTTTCAGTGCAGTACTGTCTTCTGTTCTCTCCCTGAGCTGAGAGATTACACGGTGAGCTTCCCGGAGTTCCCGTTCCAAGGTAGATATTGTCTTCAGGGCAAGATCGTACTCAGCAGCACACTGATCAAACCTGTCTATCGTTTCTTGAAGTCTGTCCCGTTCTTCAAGTATTGAATTTTGTTGTGAGTGTAACGCTGATAACTCACTTTTTAATTTATCATTTTTATTTAGGGTTTCAATCATAATTTGCTCATTGTCATCTCTTTCTCTGTTGAGTTGATCACACAATTCCTTGGTGGCCTTCAGTTCTTGCAAGGTCAAGAGGAGTCTGTTGGATTCCTCTTGACGAGATAAAGCTCTTCTAGTCATCATTTTGAGGTAAAATGTGAGCGATTAACAGATCCACCAACAAATTATTTGGCCAACAAGTGAGGTTATAGTTTGGAAATATTGTACTTACGTGATTGTTTCCGTTCTAATAATCATACGAAAGATGTATTGCACGTATATAAGTCACACAAACACAGTAAACACTTCCAAACCGAGATAACAACGTCACAATTTTAAACTAAACAAACGAAAATGCCTCAACAATAAGTTGACATTTACATAAAAAATACTAAAAATTTCACTATTAATACTACCTAAACACGTACATTAGTTTGTTTTATAGCAATGAAATTGGTAAGGGTCCAATAATAGTACGTAAAACAATTAAATTAATAAATTTTAACGGGACAGGTTTTAGTCAGCTGTTATTCGTAGGGTTGCCACAAGCAAAAAAAAAAAAAAAAAAACAGCATTCACTTCACGCAATTACATCTTGTATATAATATGTGTGGGTTAAAATTCTACAATGAACTCGAGCTTTCGATAAAGGAAAACAAAGCTTGGTGGTAGGGCATTTTCTAATCTTATTAGTAAAGCTAATTAAAAAATATCGGACTATTAGATGACAAAAAAAAAGCTTGGGATTGTGGTGAACTTGCTCCAATTCAATCAATTAGTAATAAGAATAAAATTGTCAATGTGATCGCGCCAAAAGAATTACCTGCCGGGCGTTTCTTGCCTGTTCTTTTGTCGGCGTAAGGAGGTTGGAACAGGCGTAGCTAGTTTTAAGTTGACGTTTTAAAGTGATCACAATGTATCCTATTAAATAAAAAAGTTTTGAATTTTGAATAATATGTATAGTACTCGCCTATCTAGCTACCACTCTCATGTTAACAATCTGTCGCCGTGCACCTATCGGTGTGTTCCGGCAGCCTCACTTGAGAGCCAGTTCCCAGTCCAGGTGTAGCGTGGCGCCACCTGCAACCGCATCGTCACTTAACATCAGGTGACTTGTGGTCAAACGCCACCCTGTAAGTAGTAAAAAATGGTGGAGGGCTGTGTTCAGCGGTGGACTTCTTCCGGCTGATGATGATGATGATGATGATGATGAACTCTTGCATTGTTAATTCCACCTTCCAGGTACAAAGATGACTGTGATACAGCGGGAAGAGATCCTCGGCCCGTCGCCGGAGCTGAACTACAAGCGGAGCTCGAGCCAGGAGCGTGTGGCTAACGGTTGTCGCACTCTACAGCCTAAAGGGGAGGTGAGAACGAGCATAATACAGACACAGACACACACACGTACAGAAACACCCACATACACACACCCAGACACAAATAGAGAGAGAGAGAGAGAGAGAGACACATAAACACACAAACATAGATACACCCACTGAAATACACACAGAAACACCCACAGACACATAAAACACACATATACAAATAGATGGCTCAGTATAGCGATGATGGCTCAGTGGTAGTGACGTCGGCTTGCGATCCGTAGGATGTGGGTTCGAATCCTACAATGAGCTTGAGCTTTCGGTGAAGGAAAACATCGTGATGAAACCATAGCTTGGTGGTAGAGTATTTTCTAGTACTCGCCTGGCTAGCTACCACCCTCTTGTTAAGAATCTGTCGCCGTGCACCTATCGGTGTGTTCCGGCAGCCTCACTTGAGAGCCAGTTCCCAGTCCAGGTGTAGCGTGGCGCCATCTTCGACCACTTCGTCACTTAACATCAGGTGACTTGTGGCCAAACGCTACCCTGTAAATAGTAAAAAAAAAAGACACAGATAGACACAGATAGACACATCTACACATACAACCATAGATACACATAACCACAGACACAAACATAGATACAACCACAGAAACACACAGACAAACATTAAGCACACAATGCCATATACAAACACACAAATTTTAATTAAGTAATTTTTTTCTAATTTATAATTTTACTGTAAAAAATGTAATTAAAATCTTTATCTATTTCAGACGAACCTGGAGTTTCACATATGCCACTGCATGGACCTGGTGAAGGCAGGAGTCGAGTCCATCATCGAGGACCAGGTCACATCCGTCTTCGAAGCCGAGGAGTTGAGGAGCTGGAATCTGCTCACCAGGACTAATAGGCGAGTTACTGACTGATCATCATCATAACGTAATACACACTCACACACACAGACAGATACATATATATATTAACTAGATAGATTACCACAATACAGACATATAAATTAAAAATCAAAACAACAATAAAACTTAATGGTAAGTGTAACAAAGGGCGGTCTTATCGCTCAGAGCGTTCTCTTCCAGACAATCCAAAAGCAGAGTAATAGTATACGAAGCTATGTCTGGATGTTGGTATACAGCAAAATATAAAGCATTAAACATTTTTTTAAAAGTATTTTCACACAATCCTACTTATAATATTATAAATGTGCAAGTTTGTATGTGTGAATGTTTGTTACCACGTATCACCGTAACTACTTAACCGATTTTGATGGAATTTGGAATGGAGATAGCTTATATCCTGGATTAACACATTGGCTACTTTTTGTCCCGCAAAAAGGTCCCCACGGTTTCACCCGCGTCTTCCCGGGATAACGGGACTAGTAATATATTTTTTTAATACATAAAGCTTCAAATTATTTAATTTAATTTAATTACAGACAGTACGAGTTCCTAACATGGCGCCTCACTATTATATGGATGATGGGATTCCTGGTCAGATATTTCTTCTTACTACCCCTTCGGATATTTATATTCTTCATTGGGGTGAGTTTTGTATTTTGTAAGTAATTTTGTGTCGTCAAATACTCATCAGATACTTATGAGATACTCATCAGGTACTGGTCAAATACTTGTCTGATACGTATTAGATACGAAACAGATACTAGTATTAATGATAACCAGCAGAAACTTATTAAATACTCATGAGATACGAAACAGATACTAGTCAAATACTTGTCTGATACATATTAGATACGAAACAGATACTAGTATTAATGATACCCAACAGATACTTTTTAAATACTCATGAGATACAAAACAGATACTAGACAAATACTTGTCCGATACTTATTAGATACTCGTTAGATTGATACTGTCAACGACAAAAATCGCTGAACAAGAACAAATTTTCCGATTTTTCTATAATATTAAACATCTTTTGACCGAAATTCATACAACATCAAGTGTTTTGTGTTGTGTTCAAAGGTTACCTTGTATGTTGTTAAAAACCACAAATATTACTGATACAATACGAACATGGAGAATCGAGTATTATATATTAGATATTTTTGTCGGTGATTGTACTGATCATCAGAAAGAAAGAAAGAAAAATTTTTTTTTTTTTACGATTTACCGGGTAGCGTTTGACCACAGTCTTTTTAAGACGTTAAGTGAATATTTTTTTAATTGTTGTCTATCACTTTGGACAAGTCTACAACTTTACATAATATTTCTGTCTCTTCCACTGATAGAGTTCTACACTATCTCCGAGTTTCATAGATATAAGATATACTTATATTTCATAGGCTAAGATTTATTGTGATACTAGCTGTTCCCCGCGGTTTCACCCGCGTGAGCTACAGTTTCCCATTTTTACCCCCTTACGGGTTGAATTTCAAAAGATTCTTAGTACACCCCTATGCATCGACACAAATACCCTCCAAATATCAAGTTTCTACGACCAGCGGTTTAGGCTATGCGTTTATATCAGTCAGTCAGAACTTTGATTCTTATACAGTAGAATCTCGATAACTCAAACCTCGGTAACATAAAAACCTCTATAACTTCAAAAAATATTATGCTCCCTTCCCATCAGAGCCCAAAACCTCCATAACTTAAATAAGTAATAAGTAATTGGCCCTCAGTAACTTAAAGAAATGTTTCCACAACCTCTATAACATAAAATTGTTTGTCAATGAGTCACTTTGAAAGAGTGTGCAAAACAAAAGGTTTCGGTATTTATTGCTTGCACGTGTTCACTAGTTAAATTGTTAACGTAAACAATACATAATTAAATTGTCACATATTGTTTGCTTCTTCGAAATTCTTTAAAGCTTTGCGGCGGTTAGCCTTAAGACAACGGCTTACTTGGATCATAAGTTTTTGATCAGTGCCCTGGAAACATCGCTTTACCTACTGCATTCGTGTTTAAATAGGAACAAGGGTACATACATACATGTGTACATACCTACCTCTATATTAATCTATCCCTAACATAGACCCTTGATAACTTAAAATCTCTATAACTTAAAATATTTTGTGTTTCCCTTGGACTTTAACTTATCGAGGTTCTACTGTATATGTATATAGAAAAGTCCTGTGTGAATTCCCCAAGCGGGTTAAACTGCCGGCAACAGCTAATATCATAATATGTTACCTAATTAGATATGTGAATTATGTTGTTATGTGTTTATTAATCTATAACATTGTTAATGATTTAGTTTTCCGCTATACTAATTGTACTTTTCTGTTTTTCTTCCTTCGTCTATCAACAAATAATGGCAATATGGCAACTTCAAAAACAATGTGGCAACACCCGAATCTACCGAAATGGGCGTAAAAAATCCTAAATCCTTCTGTATTTTGATCTATATCATCCAATAATCCTTAATTTACTGACATATTCCTTTAAAATGAACTATAAAATTTATTGATTATGACGGATATTCTTGATAATCTACCCAAACTTCGTTATAACTTTCAATATTTTTCAAATTAATTTATCTCCACAAATTTTATCCTATATGGATACACTGATACACTCGACTTAATCCTACAAAATGACTGACATAATCCTACAAAACAACTGACACACTCGACATAATCCTACACAACAACTGACACACCCGACATAATCCTACAAAACAACTGACACACTCGACATAACCCTACAAAACAACTGACACACTCAACATAACCCCACAAAACAACTGACACACATGACATAACCTTACAAAACAACTGGCACACTCAACATAACCCTACAAAACAACTGACACACCCGACATAACCCTACAAAACAACTGCCCTACCAAATTAACTCCCACAAAGGTCACAACAATGATAGTAACAACGTCCTTAGTCAGCCTCCTCCCGCCCGGTAGAATACGCCGCTATTTCGGAGCCCTAGCCTACATGCTGTCCATTCGGACCATCATGCGAAGCCTCTCCTGTGTTACCACCTTCCACGACCTACAGTACATGCCAAAGGCCAACGGATTCTGTGTTGCCAACCACACTAGCCCGATCGACGTCGGCACTCTCAGCGTTAACAGTTGCTACTCCTTGGTAGTATTCTCTTTTTATTTTGGGCGGAATGATTTGGCGGGAAAGTGCTGTCATTTTTTCGGGTAGACATTTCGTTGCGCGGGAAAAGTTTGACATGTCATTGTGACTGATGGATTTGGCGGGAATTGTTGTCTGGGCTTTGTTTGTTCTGTCTCTTCTATGTGTATTTAATGTTTTTATTTAGATTATTTATGTGATTTATATCGTGCATGGTGTTTTTGGGTATTTTAATATCATTAACCTACATTATTTAAGGTTAATTTAGTGCTAATTGGTTTATTTATTACATTGATAACTTGACCGTAATTACTATGACTTGAGTTATAAAACGACGATCTGATTTTTTACTAGAAACGTAACTGTTTTAAATATCTGTTACGTTATGAGTAACTGTTAAAAATACTAGTTACAGTATAAGCTGTTATAAATACCTGTTATATTTTTAACGTGGCAACGACGTTTTAATCATAAAATTAAAGATACCACAAGACTGGTCTATTACTTCAAAATAGAAGTTTGAAAGCAATAACGGCTTTAAAAAAAAGCTGTTAAATGCTATAATAGTATCATAAATTCATAACCGTGTAAAGAGACTGGTTAGATACTGACCACAGACTTGACTATATTTCAATTATTTTTTATTAAATATACTGGTCGATTATCTAAAACTGGCACGTACAACAAACTCACACATGTCCCGGTGAATGAGCACACGGCATGACGTGGCACCGCATACGCATCGTGAGAAGTCTCTCCGTCTCTCTCGCACGCGGGCGAGGTGACGAGCGCGACGGAGATTGTTATCGTTTTGTTTCTACTACTGCATCACGAAATTGCATTGGCGCGAGTACCGTGCGCGTGCCAGCTTCAGATAAAGGGGCGTTTACTAATTACGTGAGGCGATTTGGTTGATTTTTCGATTCTCTACCTTCCTAGTCTCGCGTTCGATTTTTATAAGTGCGATATTTGTAGTTTTCTCGCATTTTGACACTGTTTCTTTTGGGGGCAAAAAAATAACGTTGTATATCCCCCATTGCGTGAGATTCAGCTCGACTCCCTCCAAAACGCCTCACGTACTTACCGGACGGCCCCTAAACAACCATCATCCGAGGAGCCATTGGTCCACCATCGTTTACCATCACGGTGTACCATCACGCGGCCAGGTGTGGTGGCTGGTGTTTTCCACTTGGTGCGTGGGCGCTCTGCCCGACGGCGCGTACAAGCAGCGCGTCAACTCGTCGGGCGCGCACGCGTGCTTCAACTTCCTCTCGCGCTGCATATCGATGGTGATCACTTACCACGACGAGCACAATAAGCCGGGGAACGGCATCTGTGTCGCGAACCACACCAGCCCTATTGATGTCCTGGTGCTGATGTGCGATAATTGCTACTCTTTGGTAAGTGTGTTTCGTTTGTGAAAAGGTTCTGCTTGGACCTTCTTACGGGGTAGAGTGTGAGACTAGTCACCTGTACCCCTAGTACAGGTTTTGATAGTTTACAATATTTTTTTCAGCGAATCTTACCGAGACTTGGAGGAACTGAAATCGTTAATACGGGTTATTTTAGATCGTTATAATCATATTCCAACAATATTATTGAGTTACTTTTTTAATTTAAGCAGATCGAGTTGCCACTTTGACAAGTCGGCGGTGGTAAACGTCGACGTTTACGAAAACTTTTATCGTTTTCAAAACTTGTACTAGGAGTACTCGTGTTGAGTGACGATGTGGTCGAAGGCAGCTCTACGTTACACCTGTATTGGGAACTTGTTCTCAACCATCGTCAACCTTGTGTTCCAGCTGCCTCATTTGACAGACAGTTCCAGGTGTAGCGTGACACTACCATCGACCACATCGTCATTTAACACCAGGCGACTTGTGGTCAACCCTATTTAGAATCCTATGTTAAACCAATTTTTTTACAGACGAATTTGTTCAGCTCGAAATTTTTCTATACTGCAAAAGTACGCGTAAGTTTTGAACGTAGCGGCCGTAGTAATGTAAAACTCATTAATTTCATGAAACCTGGGTGTATGTTTGTCCGTCCTGTTTGAATTATGTGGGATAGCATGAGAATGCATCTGGGATAATGTAATGCAATGCATAGAATGCAGCATTGCAATGGTGATTAGTTGAAGTAATATAAGATTTATGTCAACTTTAAGCTGATGGGCTGATCATGTAAGCTGCAGAACCGACAACTGTTGGGTAGACGTGTTGTTGAGGGGAGACCGTGACTTGCAGACGTAGTGTAGGACGCCCTGCGACTAGGTGGAGCGACGACTTGCGCTGAGTGGCTGGCATATTGTCAATGGAAATAATAGTAACAAGATCAAGCAAGAGTGAGAAAAATATCGTGAACACGAGTCCAAAAAATAACAAGTATTTTTAATACTCATCAAATCACAACTAGTATTTTGATTAGGTATTTTAATACTTATCAAAGTACAAGTTCGCAATAGTGTATTAGATATCAAATTATAATGGAACGATTACATTTCAGATTGGTCAAAGGCACGGTGGTTTTCTAGGGCTGCTACAGAGGGCGCTAGCTCGGGCTTCGCCCCACATATGGTTTGAGAGGTCGGAGGTTAAGGACCGGCATGCCGTTGCTAGGAGGTAAGCTTTCGCTTTATAATTGTTTTTTTATACGTTGCCTTTTAAGCTCCATAGGACTTGAAGACTTTCAGAAGGATTTTATTTCATTTTTTCATTTCTAACGCGAGTTTACCTTCCAGATTGAAGGAGCACATATCGGTCCCGGACAACCCTCCGATCCTGATCTTCCCGGAGGGCACGTGCATCAACAACACGTCGGTGATGCAGTTCAAGAAGGGCAGCTTCGAAGTCGGGGGTACTATTTACCCCGTCGCTATCAAGTAAGGGGGTAGTTTTATACAAAACTCAAATATATATCATCAGTCTATTACGTTACGATAGCGATAGCGATGATGGCTCAGTGGTAGTGACGTCGGCTTGCGATCCGTAGGACGTGGGTTCGATTCCTACAGTAAGCTTGAGCTTTCGGTGAAGGAAAACATCGTGATGAAACCATAGCTTGGTAGTAGGGCATGCTCTAGTGCTCGCCTGGCTAGCTACCACCTTCATGTTATGAATCTGTCGCCGTGCACCTATCGGTGTGTTCCGGCAGCCTCACTTGAGATCCAGTTCCCAGTCCAGGTGTAGTGTGGCCGCTACCTTCGACCGCATCGTCACTTAACATCAGTCAAACGCTACACTGTAAGTAGTAAAAAAATCAGTCCCTGTCCTTTTTGGTCACTGTCCACGTTTCACAATGCAATGCTCCAAACATAATCTTTACTTTAAACAATTTTTTTTCCGTTTTTTCTAGATACGACGCCCGTTTCGGCGACGCGTTCTGGAACAGCTCCCGGTACGGGATGCTGCACTACCTGCTGAACATGATGACGTCGTGGGCCATCGTGTGCGACGTGTGGTACCTGCCGCCCATGACGCGCGCGGCACACGAGTCCGCGGTCGACTTCGCCAACAGGGTCAAGGCGGTCATCGCCCGGAGAGGCGGCCTGGTCGACCTGCAGTGGTGAGATTGGAAACAAGATTAAACAGATGAAGGGTCCACTGCAATAATGATGAATGTCCTTTAACTTTAGTTTTGAGATAATTGGGTTATAAATTTATAAACGGTGTAAAAAAACTCAGACCCGATGATTATAATATGTTATTATAGTCGTGAACACCTGTGACGTTGAGCGTTCTAGCCGTGTAGCCAAAATATTTAAAACATATTTATCACGAGACTGCAAGCGGTATTGCTAAGTTTGCTAACAAGATTTCTAAATATAATGTTATGTGACCGAAAATATTACTCGTTAAGCTTTAGAAAAAAATGGACATTCATCATTATTGCAGTGGACCCTTCAGATAGTAACAAAACGAAAGGCAAAGCTGATACCTGGTTGATGGTTAAGTGGAGTATTTTGTAATAACATGCGTTACATTGACATTTAGTTTTCTTTTAATTTGCCCAATCTCAACAGTGTGTTAAAGATTCTTATAACATTTTGTAGAAACAGTAAGACATATTTATTTTATTAAAAAAACTAATCCAAATATCAAATGACTGCATTTCTGCCCCCATTATTGTAATTACATTAAGTCAAAATGGTATATCTCAATGATTATAGCAGATAACGTGGATATTGTAACGGACATCAAAAGTTAAATTTGCGTAGATTAAAAAGAAAAATTTTCCAAGTAGGATTTGATTTACAGATCACAGTACAGTAAAAAAGTCGTAACACCAGTAACACGACTTACTGTAACTATAACAACGGGGGCAGAATTGCAACTGTGACCGCACTACCACATGCCTAGTACGAAACACTAACCACTTTCTCTCACGTGAAGTCGTTGACGCCCACGATAACGAATGTTTTTTTTTTTCTAAAAATATAATTTCGTTTTATTCCAGGGACGGTCAACTAAAACGCATGAAGGCAAAGAAGGAATGGCGGGAACTTCAACAGGAAGAGTTCAGCAAAAGGTTAAAAGGCGAATAAATTGAAATGCGTTAAAAAATGAAATAAAAATAAATAGTGAATTTAAAAGGTTACCGATAACTGCTGGACAGTGATAGCATTGTAAATGGGTACGAATAAATAGCACGTTATCAATAACGCGTTATGAAAATAACGAGTAACGGTATAAATAACGTTATCAGTGATATCGGTGAATTGGAACAGGTATGAGGTACTAGTATCTGAGTATACGATACTAGTATCTGAGTATACGTTACTGTTAGTGAGTGAATAGTGTTGTGATTTTGTTATGGTTGAGATTTAAAAATGATTTTTCACTTCACTTACGATAAATGAAACTTAAAAAATTCCATTAATCTTTTATAATTTTATTTACCCATTCATTGTCATTTATTTATATTAAAAAATATATCCGAGTATTTTGAAGATGTATTTACTGCAATCATCACAACTATGTATATTTTATACAGACTGCCTACTTGCACAATTTCATTCAGAACTGTTTAGCCTTTTTAGCGTGATTTTTGGTACAAAAAAAAATGTTTTTTTTTTCTAATAACTTGAACAAAACGTGTAAAAAAACATTTTTAAATCTCAAAAAGTGAAAACACAAAATTTGAACGTGTTTTTTTTTATTATTATAATTTAAAAGGACAAGTAAAGAATGGTTATTAAGCAATATATATTTTTGGAATGCTCAAATTGTGATGGGATTTTAAGGAATGAATCAATGTTGTACAGAGGTTGTACCGGGCTATTCTAAGCGAATTTGTGACAGAAGGTGTGCAGTTTAAATTACTGAACAATTTTTGGTAATGATCAACGAAATATGTCATTCAGAATACTAATCTGCTAAATTATTTTTAAAAAACCAGGTATTTTTATTAGATAACCATCTTCAGGATCTCCTCGATTTCTCTGGGATACCATCATCAGATACTGGTTTACTTATCATGGTACCACCCTTGGGATATCTCCTTTCCAACAAAAAAATAATCATCAAAATCGGTTCATAAACGACGAAGTTATCCGCGAAGACATATAAAAAATAACATATATTAATATACCTATATCAATATCAGCCTTTCACGTTCCCACTGCTGGGACTCTGGCCTTCTCTCAGAGAGAGAGAGTATGGGCTAATCTCCCACGCTGGCCCAGTGCGGGTTGGTAGATGTCGCATGCCCTTGAATGTTGCGGTTCTTGGACATACCGATTTCCTCACGATGTTTTCCTTCACCGTTTCGAGCGATGGCAAATCCGCACATAACTTATTGAGTCATAGGTGCGGGGCCGAGAGGATTCGAACTCTGTGTCGGCGTCTTGTAAGTCGCACGCTAAGTCGCGCTTTTATAGCGATGATGGCTCAGTGGTAGTGACGTCGGCTTGCGATCCGTAGGAGGTGGGTTCGAATCCTACAATGAGCTTGAGCTTTCGGTGAAGGAAAACATCGTGATGAAACCATAGCTTGGTGGTAGGGCATGCTCTAGTGCTCGCCTGCTAGCTACCAGCCTCGAGTTAAGAATCTGTCGCCGTGCACCTATCTGTGTGTTCCGGCAGCCTCACTTGAGAGCCAGTTCCCAGTCCAGGTTTAGCGTGACGCCATCTTCGACCACATCGTCACTTAACATCAGGTGACTTGTGGTCAAACGCTACCCTGTAAATAGTAAAAAAAAAATATATAGTTTAAAAAAGTAAAAGAAGCGCTCCACACTTTTTGAATTAACCATTATATCGTAACTAATACAAGTCAATTTAATTATTTTATATTTTTCAGTGCGTTTTTAAAGTGTTTTTTTTGGTTTTTTTAAACTATATATTTTTTTTTACTATTTACAGGGTAGCGTTTGACCACAAGTCACCTGATGTTAAGTGACGTTAAGTCCCAGTCCAGGTGTAGCGTGGCGCCATCTTCGACCACATCGTCACTTAACATCAGGTGGCTTGTGGTCAAACGCTACCCTGTAAATAGTAAAAATAGTAAAAAAAAAAAAAAAAAAAATATAGGTACGGTCTAATTGAGAAACATCTTTTTTAAGTCGGTCAAAAAGAGTTGTTCAGTTTTTATAACACTGACCACCTTTTGGCTGTAAATTTTCGCGGAATAGTTCAGTTAGAAAATTTATTAAACAAAATTGTATATAAATATTATATTCCTTAGTCAACTTTTTATAAGTGTTAAGAACTGTTATGTGAATTATAAATAATACAATACAATACAAATGCATAGGAGCTGTCCATTAATCACGTGATGTTTTTTTAACCCCTCCTTGGTTATATGTGGTGAGGTTTAAGACTACCCCCCCTCCCCCCACCAAAAATCACGTGTATTTTTTTAGTTCCCACACAGAATCTTAAATTTATAATTTTACTAGCTGCGCCCCGCGGTTTCACCCGCGTCTTCCCGTTATCCCGTAGGAACCTTTTCCGGGATAAAAAGTATCCTATGTCTGTCTCCTGGTCCTAAGCTACCTCCCCACCAATTTTCAGCCAAATCAGTTCAGCCGTTCTTGAGTTATAAGTAGAGTAACTAACACGACTTTCTTTTATAAATATAGATATGTAGATTTTTAAATACATACAGGTTTAAAGTATAACCTAATTGTATTCTAGAAAGATTAAAATAAAAACTTAGAAATCACGTCATCATCATCATCATCATCATCATCAGCCGGAAGAAGTCCACTGCTGAACATAGGCCTCCCCCCTTGAACGCCACCATGAACGGTTATTAGCCATTTGCATCCATCGGCTCCCTGCGACTCTTACAATGTCGTCGGTCCACCTAGTGGGGGGCCTACCTACAGAACGTGTTCCGGTTCGTGGTCGCCACTCGAGAACCTTTCTTCCCCATCGGTTAGCGGTTCGTCGTGCGATGTGGCCTGCCCATTGCCACTTTTTAGAAATCACGTGTTTGACGTAACACTGTTCCCCCCTTGTGATTTTTGCCGAGCCCCTCCCCCTATTCGAACCCCACGTGATTTATGAATAGCCCCATAGATGATTTTGCAACAACAAAATTAGCTAAATACGCTGTACTTTTAATTTTTGACGACCGATATAGCGCGATGGGCGGATAGCCGAATGTGAAGCGTGAGGTCGCGGGTTCGATTCCCGCTACAGGACAAATATTTGTGCATTAAAAAAAAAAAGCGCAAGTACTTGTTCTGTGTCTGGGTGTTGTGGATACCCGATCCTCGTAGTTTCTGATACCCTAGATACAGGGAAACCTAGTTAGGGGTCAGAGCCTATGTATGTGATTGTGCGGGCATTATTATTATTATTAATTTGTTACAATTTAAACATTTTTTTTTTAGTTAATTACGTTTTGGCTATCGGTAATTGAGCAATTTTTTATGAACAGTAAAAAACAAAACATGTTCAGTTACCGAAACTGAATACGTTATTTTTTTTTACAGATATTGTTGTCTTTTACATTTAAAAACCAAATGTTTAAACAATCAAATTGTCCTTAAAACTTTGAAGAGACAATAATGATAAGAGCATTTTGAAAAATTAATCTTAATTACCACTTTGTTAAATATTGCCTAATTATATTAAAATGTATAGTTGATTTCATTACTTCGTCACTTTTTACATTGCAACGGTCGGTTTCACATCTGTCTGATAAAGTGTAGATAACTAGAGACCTGCCCCGTTTTCACACGGGTACACCAGTGCCGGATTAGACAAGCGCGGGGCCCGTAGCACACATATTTTTGTAGAACTTGTGCGTTTACCGAATGAAATTCGGTGTTATATTCACGCCAAGGAAATAGTCACAACATCAAGTAAATTCAATACATCTTAACAAGTTTCCAAAAAATTACACTCAGGTAGAGATGAGTCAATGAGTGGGTTTAAATATGCTTTCGCGCGGGGCCCGTAGCAATTGCTACTTTCGCTACGTGGTTAATCCGGCACTGGGGTAGACCAAATGTACATAAAAGAAAAGATAAATAAAAGACCTACTGGAAGCCTACATTTCTTTCATACATTACATCAGCTCTAATTAAACCGTTTAGCCAGCGTGAGCTCATGAAGCAGCCAGTCGTCATATTTTTCTCCGACAATTTTTACAAATATCGTGATTTCTTAATGAAAACTCCACTTTATCAAAATAAAAACATATTCTGTGACACTCGGGGATAGTGTAGTTTTCTATTAGTGAAAGAGTTTTCGGAATCAGTACCCCTAGTACAGGTTTTGATAGTTTACAAAAACTATAAAAGTTTTCGTTTCCATCCATACATATTTTTTTCAGCAAATGTTACCGAGACTTGGAGGAACTGAAATCGTTAATACGGGTTATTTTAAATCGTTATAATCATCTTCCAACAATGTTATTGAGTTACTTTTTGAATTTAAGCAGATCGAGTTGCCACTTTGACAAGTCGGCGGTGGTAAACGTGGACGTTTACCAAAACGTTTATCGTTTTCTAAACTTGTACTTGGGGTACCGTTCACTCTTTGAGAAGATTTACTTCACCTCTGTAAAATATCAGTAGCTGCGCCCCGCGGTTTCACTTGCGTCTTCCCGTTATCCCGCAGGAACCATTTTTCGGGATAAAAAGTACCCTATGTGTTAATCCAGGGTGTAAGCTATATCCATTCCAGATTTCACTAAAATCCGTTCAGTAGTTTTTGCGTGAAAGAGAAACAAACACATACATAGATACTCAAAAACTTTCGCGTTTATAATATTAGTAGGATAGGATTGATGTACTATTTATCTAGCAGTTAAAATTTATCTGCAAGATGTGAAACCAACCTGAACGTATGCAATTTTTTTTTCGTATTACTATCACAATATTAATTTATTTTATTGCTTAAGCAGCAAGCGCGATTAATCAAAAATGTCTGCATAGTTTTCAAACAAGAAAGTTACCATAATGTTATAAATGTAATACAGTATAATCTCACTAATCCGGCACTTCGTTAGATCGGCACGTCCAATAATCCGGCACCCTCCGCCCACACCTCCCTTTCCCCTCTATACCTGTGCGCTTTGGTCGCTGCGTCATCGACTAGCAGTCTAACCTCAAAACTTATCACGTGCACGTGCTAACGTATTGTTTCTTTCAAGTGAGACTAGTTTATAGTTAAAAATGTCAAATAAAATGCTTTATTTTATTTATTACCGATGACTTTTTCAGTATAACCCAGTAATCCGAACATTCCAATAATCCGGCACCCTCCGGTTTTTAATAGTGCCGGATTAGTGAGATTACACTGTATTAACCATTGATGTAATCAGAAACGGGGAGATGAGTTACTAGAAACTCGAGCGTGGACCGCTTAAATTAGGTGCGTGAACTCAATTTGCTTTGTAACTGGTTTATATGTGATTAGCTGTTCCCCGCGGCTGCACCCGCGTCGGCTTCAGTTCTTCCTCCTTAGGGGTTGAATTTCAAAAAATCATTTCTTAGTACACCCCTATGCATCAAGACAAACATACCTTACAAATTTCATGTTTCTACGACCAGCGGTTTAGGCTGTGCGTTGATGTCAGTCAGTCAGGACTTTCGATTCCTAAATAAATAAATAAATAAAAGATTAGTAATATTGCTATCTCGGTCGCACTACAGTCTTTGTACGTCTCTCTGTCTTTGTTGTTTATTACATTGCACGTGATTTGAAATGGAACTGTATATAAGGCGTGCTATATAATCGAAACATTATTTATTCCACGATTGAAAAAACATTTTGCGCTATTACTATTTAATAGGGTATTTTACTCCATTTGTGAATAATTCTAAAATCATATTATTGAGATAGCAGTCGGAAATCGATAGTTTTATCTCATAAAATGGAATTCAAAAAGTTTCAGCTTTTTTAATCTGTTTGAAAACACCATTGACAGACACCATTTAAATTGCAGTCGCCATATTATTACGTCATACGGAGTAGCGTTAAGGTGATTATACGATGTGAGAAGGTAACCTATCTACCCCTTTTGTGTATATCTAAGCACTTAGCCCAATGTAACGGCCAAAACCCCCCATAGAAGTTACGAAATGAATTTTAAAATGTAATTTTTTTTATTTCGTTGTTAACTTTCTACTAGAATTAAATGTAAGTTATTATTATTAATAATAATGAATTTGTAAACATGCATTTAGATGTTTAGAGGAAATTGTTGCAAAATGGAAGATTTTTATATACTTACTGAATTCAACTGGCACAGGCTCCAAAAATCATGAATTTCGTGTCATTTATTAATTTATCTCCTTACGTTTAAAAAGAACATTTTTTTAGACAGTTGTACTTTAGATGTCATAACAAAGTCAAAGCTAGCTATGTGCCAAACTTCATCAAAATCCGATCAGCCATTTCGGCGTGAACATCCGTAAACTTTTGGCATTTATTAAGCTAAGATTTTTAACGGAATCAAATCAATTACTTTTTGCATAACTACAGATGATTTTCCAAAAAAAAAAATTGAACCACAGTAGTACAACGGCCTTATCGCTGAAACGATCTCAACCAGACAACCTTTGGATGGATAGTATCGGAAATACATACTGTCTGTATTTAAAGATATAAATTTACTCTACTATCCACGGTTGGACATGAATTTGACATTACTTCTATGGAGCTAATAGCAAAGCTGATTCTTCCATTAGAAAACAAGGTCATTCCATTTTTTATCTATGTATTCGCTTCTGACTAAATAGTACAAATTATTTACTACAAATTAGTAGAGACACATTCATACACACACATACACATTCATACACACACACACACACACATACATGATACATATGAACACACACATACATGATTCGTATGGGGATACATTTCATGTCGATTCGAATGAAATGGAGCGAAATGTAGTGAACAAGGTAATGCTTAACTATACTTAGTCTATGGAGCTTATGTCAAATATCCATCTCCAGTAGGGAAAACCGTGGATAGATCGGTTATTGAAACGCGACATTAATAACGTTTTCACATTTACTATTCATTCCTTAATGAAAATATTGTAAAAGAAAATCTTTCATTTTGTATTTGAAAATGTTGTAAACTTTTGTAAATACCAAAATTATGTCCAATTATTTTCGGACTAAAACTTTAAACGTCGATGCCTTTAATTAAAACGACTCCAGGGACAATTTCTTTTTATTAAATACTAGTTGCGCCCCGCGTCTTCCCGTTATCCCACAGTAACCTTTTTCCGGGATAAAAAGTAACATATGTGTTAATCCAGGGTATAAGCTATCTGCATTCCAAATTTCATTCAGATCCGATTAGTAGTTTTTGCGTGAAAGAGTAACAAACATACATCCATCCATCCATACTCACAAACTTTCAAAGATCTTATTTGGGCCGTAGGCGCCAGCTTCTTTCTAAACTGCAAGAAAAAATAAATTAAAATTGTCTCTGAAGTCGTTAGAATTTAGAGATGTCGATATTGCTTTACATTTAGTGAACTTTTAGGTGCTGTTTCTCATTATACCAATAAGTTCCTGATATCATATCTGATGGATATTCAAATCAAAACTTTAAAACGTCAAACTTAAAGTAGCCTGCTTGAGGCTAACATGACTATGTTAAAAATATGCATTTTCTTTGATGTTTGTGACTAAATTTGTCGCGATATAGGATTCCTATGGAATGAGTGTAAAAATTCCTTCTTTTATTTATCGTAAAAGGAGGATTTCTCAGGTCGACATTTTTGATCACACAACTTTTCCGAGAGTGGTCCGAATTTGTAGATTATTTTGTTATTGGATAGAGTATACATCGAATTTGGTCCAATTTAAAATTCAAAGAGAAATACCACCTCTAAAGGTAAAAGAATATGGGAAGATTGATTGTTCACCCACAGAAATTCCAACTGCTATCCGATCCTACAACGCATATCTTTATGCTAAGTAATCTGATTTAAATGTTTTTTTTTTGTTTTGCGATTAAAATCTATCTACCAGATAAGTTATCAGGAAGTTATCGGCACATTGTGAAACAGGCCTTGCATCTGTCAAGTTGGTTCGGGATCGCTAATGAATTTGACAGAGGAGGAACTTTTACAAACTTGTTTATATGAAATGTATCGTTGTAATACAGAAGATTTCGAAATAAAAATTGTAAAGGCCTAAGTGTTGATTTTTATTCTAAAGTAACCCCTGTAGGGATAACGATATCTTTTTTAAATATTAACTACAGGGTAGCATTTGAGCACAAGTCACCTGATGTTACGTGACGATGTGGTCGAAGGTGGCGCCACGCTACACCTGGTCTGGGAACTGGCTCTCAAGTGAGACTGCCGGAACACACCGATACGCAAAAACTACTGAACGGATTTGATTAAAATTTGGAATGGAGATAGCTTATACCCTGTATTAACACATAACTTTTTATCCCGGAAAAAGGTTCCTGCGGGATAACGGGAAGATGCGGGGCGATGCTAGTATAAAATAAGACACATTTTGTTAATAACATCTTTATTAAATTGTGTTAAGTAGTAAAAACAATGTTAAAATAATCTATCTCTTAACAAGTTAACATATGCATATATATATGTTTTCTTAATGCTTAAAACTCGTCGTTTTCAAAAGGATGGTCCTTGTGGCCGAGTGATCTGAAACAAATTGTAAAGTCAATTTCTTCTGACTTTATTACATTGTTAGTTAGTTACAAGTGAAGTTAAGGTCGCTGCATACGTAACGAGCTAATGCCTCGGACGGGAAGTGAACGAGACAAGGACGTGACTGCCTCGTTCAAAACGGGATCGTGTTAATGCAATGCATACGCACCGTGACAGTGACTCGGATCTAACATGCTAGTGTTGTGAAGGCGGGACGGGGCACGCGCAGGAGTGCCACGTTCCCGTCCCGTCCGTGTCTCCGTGACATAATAGGTAGGGGCAAAAGTATTTTCGTATTTTGAAGGTATTATTAGTAATCAATAGAGGTGGGCGTTTAAACAAAAAGCGGTTTAAAAACGCCGCTTTTAAAAATAAGCACATAAGCGGGCTTATTAAAATAAGCAGACTCCGTTTAAACGTTGACGCTTTTTTTTCCAAAGTCCAAACAAATGCAAACCTTATTCCGATAGGTATACATTTCAAAATAAAATCTGATTGTTATAAGCGTAAGACTCAAAATAAAGATTTTTAATTGGTTTGGATTCACATTATTTCAACCTTATTTCTATGCATTGAAGGCGCAATATTAATTGAATTAGATGTCATATTACGCGGCTAAATTACGTTCTGCTTATTTACGTAATATTTGTGGGGGACTGGCAACGCCTTGTGTTTGGTTGGTTAGTGTTTTTCAACGAAACCGAAATGTTCCTCCGTCTTCCATTTTAATTTTCTCTAGTTCGCTTTTTGTTGTTGACAAATTAAGTTCAGCGAGGGCTTATTTTGTTTATTTACATTACGCGCGCGAATGAGCTTCGAGACGTATGTGTTATGTAACAAAAAAACAACAAAAAGGCATTATTCATGTATATATAAAACAAGAATGTAAATATACCGTAATGAAAACAAGTGTAAATAATACATGATGTAAATAAAATCAATGAACTTCTAAGTACGCCTGAAATGAAACCCAGTGATTAATGGATTGATAATTCATTTCAGACAGTCGCCTGATAAGTACGAAGGGAAGTTCATTAATTCATAAATATTGTTACTTTGTAGTCTAAAGTATTTATTTAATAAGATAGAAGATAAAAAATATTAAAAATAAAATATAAAAAAACTATTCTAAATTACAACATAATAATAACAAATTTATTTAAGCTAGTAACAACACTAGCAAAGCCACGAATCATTAAACGCTTTTTTCAACTCTCGGCGTTTGTCACTAGTCGCTATTAAATATGTCTCCATTGTCTCTGTTTAATTCAACAAAAAGCGAATAAGCGTTCGACGACTTTTTCAAGCGGCTTAATAATATAAGCGGAACGCTTTAAGCGCGTTGTCAATTTTAAGCCGTTTATCACATCTTTAGTAATCAAACCTCTGTGGCTGTGCTGAATGTAACTGGCTGATTTTAATACCATTAAATGTTGACATTCTGAAGATGCAATAAATTAAAAAAAATACTAGTTCCCGCCATTTTTCGATTGTTTTTCAAGCAAGCAAAATGAACGTGAGTGCGAAGAAATTAGGTACATTTTATAGTTTTATTACAAAAAGGTAAAAATGCGACGAACGCCGCGAATAAAATTTGTGCGGTTTATGGACCTAATGCGGTATCAATAAGAGTAGCACAAATGTGGTTCAAGCAAGCGTTTCAAGTTTGGAAATTTTAGTGTGAAAGATGAGGTTCGCTCTGGACGCCCTGTCACAGATAAAATCAGTGCCATCTTTGAAAAAGTGGATCAAGATCGACATGTTAGTAGCTACGACATTGCTGAAGAACTGGATGTTGATCATAAAACAGTTTTACGTCATTTACAAAAGTCTGGGTACAAGAAAAAGCTTGACATTTGGGTACCACATGATCTCACTGAGAAAAACCTAATGCAACGTGTTTCCATTTGCGATTCTTTGTTGAAACGTAACAATGCCGAACCATTTCTTAAACGGTTGATTACGGGAGATGAAAAATGGGTCACTTACGATAAGAATGTGCGAAAAAGATCGTGGTCGAAGCATGGACAAGCCCCACAGAGCGTGGCAAAACCCGGCCTGACTCGGAACAAAGTGATGCTGTGTGTATGGTGGGATTGGAAAGGAATCGTCCACTATGAGCTTTTGTGTTGATGCATCCTCCGTATAGCCCTGACCTTGCTCCATCAGATTTCCACCTATTTCGGTCACTTTAGAACTCTTTAGGAAGCATAAAGCTAACCTCAAAAGAACACTGTGAAAACTACCTGTCAGATTCTTTTAACCAAAAATCTAAAAATTTCTACAGCAATGGGATCATGGCACTACCCACAAGATGGCAACAAGTCATTGATCAAAACGGCACATACATATTATAAATAAATAAAAATTCATACCTAAAAAAAACATTTTCCTTTGTATGAAAAATACGAAAATACTTTTGCCCCGACCATGTATGTACATTTTGTATGAAACGCAATTTCCAAAACTTTCCGTCCCGTCCCGTCCGTATAAAACCCGTCACGTATGCAGCGAATTTTAATAAGTGTTTTAAAATAAGGTACGTGTCAAAAACTTACGCTGTCATCGGCACGAGTCGTCCGTTGCAATCGAAGCTGTCAATCAGTGACAGGTCCTCTTGTGACAGCTTGAAGTCGAAAACGTCAAAGTTGGACGCGATGCGAGACTTTGTGACAGACTTGGGGATCACTATATTGCCGCTGTCGATCTGGTATCTGTATTAAATTAAATTAATTACATACAGGGAGTCCACACGTGACCAGAATGCTGGCCTATATTTTTGGACAAAGAATAAGCCTCGCTATTCAGCGAGGCAATGCCGCCAGCATTCTGGGCACGTTGCCAGACATCAAGGATCGTTTGAATTATCTATAGACCTTCTTTAGTTAGTTCAAACGATCCAATATATGTGCCTATATATATAAACGGATATTTATAAAATAATTGTGGGCTTGGTTTTTTTTTAATAGTTTAGTTTTTTTTTTTTATATTTACAGGGTAGCGTTTGATACAAGTCACCTGATGTTAAGTGACGATGTGATCGAAGATGGCGCCACGCTACACCTGGACTGGGAACTGGCTCTCAAGTGAGGCTGCCGGAACACACCGATAGGTGCACGGCGACAGATTCTTAACAAGAGGGTGGTAGCTAGCCAGGCGAGCACTAGAGCATGCCCTACCACCAAGCTATGGTTTCATCACGATGTTTTCCTTCACCGAAAGCTCAAGCTCATTGTAGGATTCGAACCCACGTCCTACGGATCGCAAGCCGACGTCACTACCACTGAGCCAGAAGTTTAGTTTAGTTAGTAAATTGTTATATTATGTATGTGTTAAAGTATATCGTTTTGTAATATAATAAAGCGCATTGCATACATAATTGATAATTTATTAATTTATTTTAGACTTTCTGTGCCCCGTGCGTTTCTTTAACCTATCTTCCGCAGTTTGACATAAATTTGACATTACTTCTATGGACCTTGTGTCAAATTTTCATCTTCAGTAGGGCAAATCATGGATAGATAGATCGGTTATCCTATTCTAAGCCGGGAACTACACGGCACTAAAGTAACTTGTAACTGCAAAATTCGATTGAAATGTGTAGTTTTGCTACACATTGGTTATTGAAGCGCGACATAGGTCATCGCGATAAAGTGACCTTTGTCCTTACCCAGAGTACAAACTAAATGAATTGGGTTTGTGACAGGTGTATAAAAAAATATGGGCTGTGACAGGTGCAAAAAACTCGGTAAGACATGTGACTGGTTAACGCCGGAAATTATTAATCGATCCTGATCCGTTATCCGCGGTTTTGGATCGATATGTCATTTTAGTACTGGGGCTTGACAGATTACTACTAAAATGACTTATTATATCGATCCAAAACCAAACGGATCGGATCGATTATGAATTTCGGGCATTAGTTATCCTTTCTACTTATATTATACACGTGAAAGTTTGTGAGTATCGATGGATGGATGTTTGTTACTCTCACGCAAAAACTACTGAACGGATCTGAATGAAATTTGGAATGGAGACAGCTTACACCCTGGATTAACACATAGGCTACTTTTTATCCCGGAAAAAGGTTCCTGCGGGATAGCGGGGAGACGCGGGGGATCGATAATTTCAGGCGCGAGAACTTGAATCACCTGATAAGAACTTGGGCGACTGTCTTCCCCAGTCGAGTCGCGATGGCTTTCAGCTTGGGGTCTTCCATCAGCTGGGGGTCGTCGGGCTTCGCCCAGGGGCGGTCCGGGGACCCCAGGGGGGAGTACGCCGTGATCTTGATGCCCCTCGCCTCGCAGTACTCCTTCAGACGCTTCTGGTTTAGGTACGGGTGGCACTCCACCTGGAAAATTGGTTAAAACAATTTTAATAATTATTATTTACTAGGAAAAATCTATAATTATAGGCCCTGGAGATTCTTTAACGACTCAGTTTAAAAAAATTAAAATAATGACAGTTGTTTGTGAGTAAATTTATGAAAATGTAATGTGCGGGCGACATCGCTCGACGAACCGATAACCGATGGGGAGGAATTATTCTCGAGTGGCGACCACGAACCGGAGCACGTTCTGTAGGTAGGCGTCCCACTAGGTGGAGCGGGGACATTGTAAGTGTCGCAGGAAGCCGATGGATGCAAATGGCTAATAGCCGTTTATGGTCAATCTCATGGGTGGGTACTTTTAATACTAGGTAACAGTCTTCCTAGTACTAATAAAATCCCTGATATTCTATTTATATTCTGCTCGAGTAAATTCTGAAATTCCCTCGTGGACTCCCCGACGTTTCTTACCAAATAAATACCATTTGTATTTGACGATACCTGGTTTGTAACGGGCTTGATGGTTGCCACCTCCAGCACCCTGGCGACCTGCTTCACGTTAAAGTTGGATATCCCGAGACTCCTCGCGAGCCCCTCCTTGGCGAGAGGCTCCAGGGCGCGCCAGGTGTCCACGTAGTCAGCATCAGAGAACTGGATCTTGCCCGATGCATCTTCAGGGAATAACGAGCCACCTTCCTGTAATGTTTGATGTATAAATGTTATGTTTAGAGTTTTAGACACTCGACTGTTATTGTGGCAAATAAAGGTTAATTCTATGCAATAAATAACTAAAATTAGGTGACAAACTTGTGTGATTTAACTCAATATTTAATTATTTTATATCTAAATTAGTTGCACCCCACGGTTTCACCTGCGTCTTCCCGTTTTCCCGCAGGAACCTTTTACCAGGATAAAAAGTAGCGTATGTGTTAATTTTGAGTATAAGCTATCTCCATTCCAAATTTCACCTAAATCGGTTTAGTAGTTACGGTGATACGTGGTAACAAACATTCACACACACAAACTTTCGCATTTATAATATTAGTAGGAAGTCACCACAATATAAAATCTGACCCTCACCTTGTACGCTTGAGGCCAGTGTATCAGATAGAGGTCGACATACTCCAAGTTGAGGTTCTTCAGGGTCTCCAGCAGGGCTCCGCGCGCCAGATCTGGCCGGTGGAACGTGTTCCATAGCTTCGAGGTGATGAACAGGTCTTCTCTGCGGAGTCAGTCAAATATGGATTGTGACAGGTGTAAAAATGGGGCTTGTGACAGGTGTAAAAATTGGGCTTGAGTCAGGGGTAAAAATTGGGTTTAGATAGACGGATTGATTCTTTATAGGCACACTGAAATATAGAAAAAACTAAAAATAGAACAACAATAAAACTTAATGCTAAGTGTCACAGAGGGCGGTCTTATCGGTCAGAGCAATCTCTTCCAGATAACTCAAAAGAAGAGGAATTACAAAATATTAATAAATAATTAAGGGTTTGTGACAGGTGTAAAAATTAGGTTTGTGACAGATGTAAAAATTGGGTTTGTGACAGGTGTAAAAATTACATAGATTAACCCTTTATTGGCACAAAGCCTTAATTTAACCAAATAAAAGACTTCAATAGGCCCTTTTTTATTTACAAGAAAATTTGTCAAATAGCCTTGGCACCATTTTTTACCTTTTAACAACCCCCTCGGCGATTTTGGCGGTGAGGGCGGCTCCAACCTCCTTCTCATTGCCGTAAACGTAGGCGCAGTCGATGTGCCGGTAGCCGATGTCGATGGCGTCCTTCACAGCTTGTGTCACCTCACCGGGCTGCGACTGGAATATATAGAAAATATTTTTATCCAATAAAAAATATTGAAAAATATTTTCTTTTTTTATAATTTATTTTTTATTTTTTCTTCATCATCAGCCGGAAGAAGTCCACTGCTGAACATATGCCTCCCTCTTTGAACGCCACCATGAACGGCTATTAGCCATTTGCATCCATCGGCTCCCTGCGACTCTTACAATGCCGTCGGTCCACCTAGTGGGGGGCCTACCTACAGAACGTGTTCCGGTTCGTGGTCGCCACTCGAGAACCTTTCTTCCCCATCGGTTATCGGTTCGTCGAGCGATGTGGCGCCCATTGTCACTTCAACTTGCAAATTCTGAGCAAATTCTGAAAAATTTTGCTTTTACGTGACAGTTTGTGACTATGGGTGGATGGATGTGTGTTGCTCTTTGACGCAAAAACTACTGACCGGATTTGAGTGAAATTTGGAATGGAGATAGCTTATACCCATGATTAACAGGCTTTTTATCCCGGAAAAAGGTTCTTGCGGGATAACGGGAAGACGCGGGTGAAACCGCGGGGCGCAACTAGTAGTCAAGTATATGTATTTAGCAGGATACATGTGATAACTTGACGACCGATGTGGCGCAATGGGCGGATAGCCGACTGTGAAGCGTGAGGTCGCGGGTTCGATTCCCACTACAGGACAAATAATTGTGCATTGAAAAAAAAAAGCGCAAGTATTTGTTCTGTGTCTGGGTGTTGTGGATCCCCGATCCTCGTAGTTTCTGATACCCTAGATACAGGGAAACCTAGTTAGGGGTCAGAGCCTATGTATGTGATTGTGCGGGCATTATTATTATTATTACCTTTTTTAAATGACTTTTCAAGCTAAATAATGCAAACTACCAAAGAGTATCTCTGTCCCATCACAATCTTATCTCAAAGGTGCCGATGTCAAGCGTTATCAGAAGTGTATCGGATACTGTCATAGGTACGTGAGCTGATCGGACCATGTCACGGAAGATAGCTAGAGCGAATAGATCCTATCTTACTAATATTATAAACGCAAAAGTTTGTGAGTATGGATGGATGGATGTTTGTTACTCTTTCACGCAAAAACTACTGAACGGATCGGAATGACATTTGGAATGGAGATAGCTTATAGCCTGGATTAACACGTTATCCCGCGGGAACCTTTTCGGGATAAAAAGTAGTCTACATTTCACATGGTACCAAAAAAAACAACAACACACCTGATTTTAGGTGATGATGAGGTCAAAAGTTGGTGTCTAAGATGATGAGGACAATAGAAAAAAGTGCGATTGTGCAGCGACTTTTGTCGTTGACTGTACCAAAATTTGATATTCACCTCTCTTTTTAAAGTATTAAAAACATTCATAAATATATTGATACAAACAACTGCCATTATTTTAATGTCTTTCCACCAAGTCCTTAGAGACTTTCTAGAGCCCATAAGATCAGATAAGATAAGATTCATTTATTCACCATAACAACAATTCGTCATTTTAGGCAAGTCAGTTTCTTAAACAAATAGAATTAAATAATAATAAGGAGTAAGTATACATTCTTTTCATTCTCAGAAGTTTCCAAAAATAATAAGAAAATAGAAATTAAATTAATCAGAATTGCAAATCACATTCATAATAATAATAACAAAATAAAACAAACTAAATTTAATACATTATTAATCAATAAAATAAATTATGAAACTACAGTTGGTCCTCATACAAAAATGAATCATCATCCAAACGGATCTTCTTAAATTCATGCTATGAGTAGAATAGTATAGATCGCACAAACAACTCAATTTTGCAATACAAATATGGTATTAAATATATCAGTAGTGCCCCATCTTGACCCACAAGGCTGTTTATAGCTAACCTGCCTTCACAAGAACCATGTCACAGTAAACATTCATGTAGCTGATAAGAAATAAGTGTTTTCAATAACTTTTACAACTCAGATAAAGTTAAGCACTTGTCAATTTGTCAGTTTGTATTTATTGCCTTGCTACATGGAGATAGCAAATAATGACTTTCAATTATGTTGTTTGCTGGTTGGCTTGTCTCCCGTACTACATTTCAGTCAAAAGTACTATAAATTGTAGAAAAATAATATATTATTATGTGTATGAACGATACTATATTTTCATTGTTAATTCAACTGTTGCTTCTTCTAAAGCAAATGTGACTGAATGGTTTGCTAAGGTCAGAATCATATAATTAATTATTTTTTTTAATATCTCGATGGCCAAAGCGCAAAGTATGCAAAATATAAAAAAATATAAATTTCAAATATGTACAAAATAGTAGTAAATAAATAATGATTAAAAACAAATGTGCAAGTCCTTTTTCCCCCCCTAAATTTTACAAAAGAATGTACCCATTAGTGAAATGTTTATCAAAAAAGGTTTTTTTTTTTTTTTTTTTTTGTTTTGTTATGGCGTCACACGATTAGTGTATTTGCCAGTGTCAAGTATAAAAGATTTCAAACTCAGAGAGTTGAATCAAGTTTAAATGATGATGGTGAATGGTGATGATGATGATGAGATGATGGGATGAGGATAGTGTTTAAGTAAAGTAGTGGCGCTTTACTTAAACTTTACACGGACTTTTTTGGAGCAACTTGAAAAGTCACTTTCACAACTTTATTTCAATTTCCCACACTCGTACACATTAACGAACACATAATGGTTAATAATCCACCAATATTACACATTATCACTCGAAGAAACACAAGTTTTGGAAATAATAACAAAATCTTCATGTTGACAGTTCAATTGCCGCCAAAAAAGTCCAAAAAAAGGTTGTAAACCTAATTTGAGCCTAACCTAATTTGTTTTTTTTTTTTTCTATTTACAGGGTAGCGTTTGAGCACAAGTCACCTGATGTTAAGTGACGATGTGGTCGAAGGTGGCGCCACGCTACACCTGGACTGGGAACTGGCTCTCAAGCGAGGCTGCCGGAACACACCGATAGGTGCTTGGCGACAGATTCTTAACAAGAGGGTGGTGGCTAGCCAGGCGAGTACTAGAAAATACCCTACCACTAAGCTATGTTTGTGAGTTTAACGAAGTTATAAACCATATGAAGTATCAATTTTTACTTTAAAAAAAGTTAGATAGCTTTTGTGGCCTAGATTATCTAGATATAACCAAAATAAATCCATAATTTTATAGGTGAAGGTTTGTCGACCTAGATTTATCTGGGTTAGATTGTTCCATTACCTTCCAAGTCCCAATTCCAAGGATCGGACATTCGATTCCATTGTTAAACTTCACTTTAGGCGTTTTTGAAGCCATTTTATTGAGATAGATGATAGAAAATTAGGAAAACGAATATATCGCCGGCAAAACCTACCAATCAACAAAACAAATCAAAAATAATACATAAATGTCAATGTCATTTTATCTTATGTCATACTGATTACTCATATCAAGTCATGTCATGTGTCGGCTTTTTTGGCGGCAATCGAATTGTCAACGTGAAAATTTTGTTTTTATTTCCAAAACTTGTGTTTCTTCGAGTGATAATGTGTAATTTTGGTGGATTATTAACCATTATGTGTTCGTTAATGTGTACGAGTGTGGGAAATTGAAATAAAGTTGTAAAAGTGACTTTTCCAGTTGCTCCAAAAAAGTCCGTGTAAAGTTTAAGTAAAGCGCCACTACTTTACTTAAACACTATCCTCATTCCTCATCCCTTCATCTCATCATCATCATCATCATTAATACTTGATTCAACTCCCTGAGTTTGAAATATTTTATACTTGACACTGGCAAATACACTAATCGTGTGACGCCATAACAAAAAAAAAAAAAAAAAAAATTCAACTGTCAATATGAAAATATATTTATTACTTCAAACTAAAAATAATATACCATAACAAAGAAATAAAAACAAATAAATCTAAACTAATAACTAAAATACATTATGAAAATTATGTTTTTATATCCCTAACTTCTGTTTCGGTTGTAATTATAATCATATTGGTGGATTATTAATTTATTAACCATTATGACGTGTTCGTTAATGTGTACAAGTGTGGGAAATTGAAATAAAGTTGTGGAAGTTACTTTTCTAGTTGCTCCAAAAGAGTTCGTGTAAAGTTTAAGTAAAGTGCCATCGCTTTACTTAGACACTATCCTCATCCCATCATCATTTAATACTTGATTCTACTCTCTGAGTTTGAAATATTTAATATTTGACACTGGCAAATACACTAATCGTGTGACGAAAATCGAAAAAAATAATAATTCATTGACAATTGACATCATTGATAACACGAAAGGTTATAAAAGCGACCAATTGCGTGTCGTACGTTTTTGTTTTTTGTATCTTGCAAAGGACACGAAAACACGAATGAACTCACAATTACAATTATTACAAATGACCTTGACATCATTTTGATCATGAAACGTTATAAAAAAGTTCATGTCGTACCGTTTACATCCATCCATACTAATCCAACTCCAAAATATACGTAGAATAAGGTACATTTCATTACACAATACATCGAAAGTCTGTCTGTTTGTCTATTACCTTTTCCCGCCATAATCGCTAAACAGAATTTGAGTTTACACTATTGGACTCCGCCACGGTTTTGGATCGATATGTCATGTCATAATATTATGTCATTTTAGTTGTAGGTAATCTGTCAAGACCTAGTACTAACATCAACTATATAACATGACATATCGACCCAAAACGGCGGATAACGGATCGGATCGATTATTAATTTTAGGCGTTAGATGAGAAAAAAAAGCTTGAGATTGTATTGAACTTGCTCCAATTCAATCAATTAGTAATAGTAAGATTAAAATTGGAAATGTGATCGCACCCAAAAAGTTACATAGCGGGCGTTTCTTGCCTGTTCTTTTGCCGGCGGAAGGAGGTTGGAACAGGCGTAGCTAGTCTTAAGTTTGACGTTTTAAAGTGATCATAATATTATGTATACTATTAAAAAAATAAATTTGAATTGAATTTGATTATGGATGTTTGAAAATTGGGGAAGGCATAGGATGCTTATTATCAAATCGACATGTGAGTAAGGATGTTTGTAACTCTTTCATACAAAAACTACTGAACGGATCTGAATGAAATTTGGAATGGAGATAGCTTATACCCTGGATGAACACATAGGCTACTTATTATCCCGGAAAAGGTTCTTGCGGGATAACGGGAAGACGCGGGTGAAACTAATAAAACATAACTAAAGAATAACCTACCTTCCACGTCCCCAATCCGATAATGGGAATAGTTTTTCCATTATTAAAAGTTATGACCGGGACACGTGACATTTTTCTTTTTTAAAACACTTTTTTTTCTGACACAACTGCTTGTTATGGCCGAGAACCGAGGAGTGAGTTGACAGGAGTTAAATACTTGAAGCACTTTATAGATAATTTACATTCGATACTCAGAATAAAGGCCCGTTTGGACGAGGCGAGTTCCTTGCAATTATTGATGCGATAATGTACTTACCATTATACTTAATAATAAAAAATGATCGTTTATTTCAGGCA